>OY796656.1:132755589-133955589 GCA_963680705.1 Rhagium mordax | reverse complement strand
TAATAAGATATTGGGGTTTAAATTTAAAATAACACAAATATATGTTATAAAATAAAATCATCCATGAAAACAAACAAAAGCATTTAAATTATTTTTTATTTATTTCAAAAACTAAAGAATACAAGTTATTATGCTATATCTTCTTTTGTTTTTGAAATAAATAAATAATTTAAATGCTTTTGTATGTTTTCATGGATGACTTTGTTTTATAACATATATTTGTGTTATTTTAAATTAAAACCCCAATATCTTATTAAATATGAAAGACAATGATGATATGTTATATATCGCTGAATTCAGAAAGAAACGTTTCTTAAACTGAGCTCAATATACAGGATGTATCACCTAAAATAAAAAAATTAAAGCAATTTCCGGTCAAACCGGAAGTGAAAAATATGTATCTGATACACATTTACAATCAGTGAAATGTCACATATCAATTTCCGCATTAATATACAGGGTGTATATTTTTTTCTTTTTCAGTTTTTCGGCCATAACTTTTTTCTTTGACATTCAATTGTTTTTATCTTTTCATCGAGTGAGGCACTTAAAAAGATCACCCTGCACATTAGGGTCAACTTATGGTCCAAAAGCCATTTGTCCCTTACTAATGCAAATCCACCTACGATATCAAAATAAACGGGGAAAATAAAAAAAAACATTATATATTAATGATTTTGCCCCGATTTTGCAAATTTTTCCAGTTTTCGACTTATTTGCATGCGAATAAATACAAAAAAAATTCAACTTCTCGATTACATCACTTTAAACTATCGCTAGGGACGCTAGCTATAGATCATCGAAAGCAATTAAACTCTAAATTTTTAATATGGAATTAATATTAATCGTCAGTCATTCCCACCGTTAATTAAGTGTTGATTTATTCTACCAACCCCGGGTAATTACTTACTTTTGTATGCAGTGCACGTACCTCATTATTGTTAATTATTTGCTCGACTCGATTTAGAAAGTTGGCGTGTTCCGCAGAGATTGCCGTAATTGTATATTTTTCTTTTGCCGTACGACATATGCACAGCGCGAATTTTTTTTCCATTCATTACGCGCGTACGGAGAAATTTAATTACGTACTTAGTTCATTAAAATCGAAAACAAATACAAGGTATACTTTGCAAGCATCTAGTAGGCCAAATATGTATAAACAACGAAACATCGCTATCGATATTACCGAGGGTGCCGCAGGGATCAACCCTCGGCCCCTCACTCTTTGTCTTACACACAACTGACGTTCCAACTATCATTAAATCACCGTTTCGACTTACCCGAGCCACATTTCCATATAAACACATGAGATTGAACAATTTGTCAGCGTTGGTGCGAAGTGGGTCCAGCCCGTAGACCATGAGGACCGCGCCGGGTTGCTGGAAGTGCGCGCTCCTTTGGTCCCTGAATTCCGTCGTCACCGATGGCGTGGCGGTCTTCCTGAACGTGTCGGTGCTGAAGGGCTCCCCGTAGCCGGTGCCCGCGCATATTTCGTCGTACGGCCGGGTCTGCTCTCCCGGGTATGGATCTGAAAGAAAAACACCTTGTTACTAACTGACCCGATCTGAACCCAATTGATCTAATTAGACTGTTACGTAGCATAATGTTATTATATGCATTGAAAAGCTTTAGCCAATATCACACCCTTCGTTGCGAGGGAGAATTCGGGTTACACAATGGGCCGCCCTGCGTTTAATCTGCAACCAAAGCAGGAATTACATCCTGCAGCCGCTTGGAAGGTGCACGAGTGCAGGATTGATGAGGACATTAAGCGGACTCCTTGTTATCCGACGTTCCGTCGAGATAATGTGTGCTCGCTGCGCTCTATTAAGATGTAATGTACAACCCCGTGGGCGGCACTAATCTTGCCGGCTACTGTCATGTTTTATAGATCTTACGAGCAGAAGAGTTTTTTAGAATGTACTTTTCTCTGGTGAGAAATAAAAATATGACAAGAGAAATCGTTCGGCTCTGCTGTATACGTTCCCATCCTCCCCACCCCTCCACGTGCGTCATTTCCGCAATAGTACACATTCTCTCAAACCGAAAAAAAAAACTCATATTTTGCGTGCGTACGTCCTATAAATAAAGGCACTGACGACTCCGTTTCCATTTGAAAGTCTTATCTGGCTGATAAACAAAAACGAATGTTACATATTATGTCATTTTTATCTCCGGTTTAGCGGACACGTACGTTTGCAGCGCAACGAATCATCGAATAGAAATGGTCCATGGCATCAAGAGAATTTATACCGGATATACATATACAGGGCGAGTCACCAAGGGCGCCTCGGTCGATAACTCCTTTAATATTTATTATACAGAAAAAAGTTTCAAATAAAAGTTGTAGGAGACCAAGAGTACCATATTTTAAAATTATTTCTAATCATACATGGTGTTTGATGTTAGAGTGGCATATCAAAAGTATGTTTTTTTAAATGGGACACCCTATATATTTTTGCAAATTTTTATTCCTGCATTCATTACCTTTTCGAATATATCTGGTTTTTGAAATTCCGTTGCGGCGTTGTCGAATTATTCAACTTTTTTCAAAAAAATCGTCACTTGCAGACCTCACTAATGAATTCTGCATGAGCGGTATTTTCACAGATTAAGCAAACTTTTTTTGTTAAGTGTTAAGCAATGCCAAGTCCTAGCTTCCAGATATGTTAAAGTTGAAATTATTTGTACAGGGTGTTTATTACGATGATACAAAAATGGCTAACTTTAATATATCATAACTTCGTTTTTTTAAATGGAACACCCCGTATATTTTTACATATTTGGATAGAGTTTTTGTCGCTCTACAATTTTTATTAACCTATGGTTATACCTAAAACCAACGGTTTCCAGTGAAACTGCATTTTAATAAAAACATCAGGCAATTTCTAGAAATTCGAATATCATAGGAGGCATTGGCACGTGTTTTTTTTGTTTTTGCAAGAAGGAACTATGAGCATTATTGTTTCAATTAATGTAAGTTTCATCTCTTATAAATGAAAAGAAAGTTGTCATATTATTCTACATTTAAATACTTGAACTGTGTGAATTTTCCAAATATCTAGATGGCATTTATCACTGACATTTGTTTGTAACAAATTTGAAACGCTTTTAATTTGTAGACTTTATTATTACGTTAATTTCTACTTAAATTAGTATTTAAAATGAATTTTTCTAAGCAAGATAGATTTAATATGATTTACTGTATCGGGGAGAGTTATGGTAATTTTTTGTTGGCCTCTAGATTGTATGGTCAAAAATTTCTACGATTTTCTACGAGGTTTAGCACAACAGAAAATGTGTTTTCTTCATTTACGACTGGTTTAATTCACTTTGGCTTCTTAAACATAACTTTTCCGCTTTCATCGAATTTAGTTTTTAATTTAGTAAAAGCGCGACAATTCGGATGTCTTTGGTCTGGATATTTTTGACCATACAATCTAGAGGCCAACAAACAATTACCATAACATAGATAGGATTCGTGGGGTCAAATATAAATAAATAAAAAACTAAATTGTGCACCAGTTTCATCTTTTGGGGTATATGGCACGATTTAGTTTTTTATTTAATTACCATAACTCTCCCTGATACAGTAAATCATATTAATTCTTCCTTGCTAAGAAAAATTCATTTTAAATACTAATTTAAGTAGAAATTAACGTAACAATAAAGTCTACAGATAAAAGCGTTTCAAATTTGTTACAAACAAATGTCAGTGATAAATGCCATCTAGAACTAGATATTTGGAAAATTCACACAGTTCAAGTATTTAAATGTAGAATAATATGACAACTTTCTTTTCATTTATAAGAGATGAAACTTACATTAATTGAAACAATAATGCTCATAGTTCCTTCTTGCAAAAACAAAAAAAAACACGTGCCAATGCCTCCTATGATATTCGAATTTCTAGAAATTGCCTGATGTTTTTATTAGAATGCAGTTTCACTGGAAACCGTTGGCTTTAGGTACAACTATAGGTTAATAAAAATTGTAGAGCGACAAAAACTCTATCCAAATATGTAAAAATATACGGGGTGTTCCATTTAAAAAAACGAAGTTATGATAGATTAAAGTTAGCCATTTTTGTATCATCGTAATAAACACCCTGTACAAATAATTTCAACTTTAATTTATCTGAAGGCTAGGACATGGCATTGCTTAACACTTAACCAAAAAAGTTTGCTTAATCTGTGAAAATACCGCTCATGCAGAATTCATTAGTGAGGTCTGCAAGTGACAATTTTTTTGAAAAAAGTTGAATAATTCGACAACGCCGCAACGGAATTTCAAAAACCAGATATATTCGAAAAGGTAATGAAAGAAGGAATAAAAATTTGCAAAAATATATAGGGTGTCCCATTTAAAAAAACATACTTTTGATATGCCACTCTAATATCAAACACCATGTATGATTAGAAATAATTTTTAAAATATGGTACTCTTGGTCTCCTACAACTTTTATTTGAAACTTTTTTCTGTATAATAAATATTAAAGGAGTTATCGACCGAGGCGCCCTTGGTGACTGACCCTTATAGTCGACTATAAATTTAAAATAAACCTCGTACCGTACTCTGTAATTTTTTATTTATTCTTACTTTTAAGATCCATATTTAATTTTTTTAGTAATGCTCCGGAAGCAGAAAAGCCTTAAAACTAATATAAGTATGCGTGACTCGCATCTAACCTCGCTCTGCACAGTGCGACTTGGACAGTCCAGCCCGTGCTGGCTTGAAAAAAGCCGAATTCTTTGTAGCAAATATGGTTATGTACGATTATACAAGTTCTACTATACTCACTAACTGGCTGCGTCTCGGTGGCTGAGGCGAGAGACGATCTAGATATGCGCCGCTTTCAAAACAGAAAGGTTCATCGTTTATCACAATTACACTTTCTGACGCGCGAAGGTATTCTCATGAAGCCGGAATGCGATCTGCGAAAACAATAAAACAAAAGACCAGGAACCGCCAACAATTTATTGCCGACAGTTGTAGATATATATACACGGGCATCCCGTATAATAATTCAACGGAATATGGAGAGGTGTATTAATCGACGACGCTCATAAATCCGTATAGCGTTGGAAATTAGCGCTTTTAGAAAATGTACGAATTTGTAACCGAAGGATCTTGCAATGAGATTTGCAGACGTCTGTAGTATGCCCTCTTATAGCAGGTTCCTAACGAATTAGGAAAACTAGGGAATTGTGGAATAATTTAAAGGAGTATCTGGATTATACTAGAAGGTATATCTCTCCAGGTATATAAAGGCCAAGATGGTGACATATTTATTTTCATGAGGATTACAAAAAAACTACTGGTTACTAAGACTAAACGGAGACCGAAGCTCATTAAAACCACGCACGCATTCAACGGCCTTGCCAAGTATAAAATTTTAGTTTAATTTACGTGGTAAATATGCCAGTGCTGTTCCCTATGTACGTATATTACTAAATCACCAGAAGGTTGATATATTCCGAGTTCTAAAAGCCCATTTGGTTGTACGTGATAAAGTATGGATGTGGGAACATGACAGGCTGATGGGGTGCCGCATTAAGTTCACATCATAATTTAATGAAATATACGGTTTTGCGTGTATCTATCCAAATCGTTTTAGTTTGTAAACAAGACCACTTCATAAATAAAGCAACTTTCTCTCGGATAATAATATGAACATTTGGCCAGAGTATAACAATTTACACAAATAGTAACTGAAGCCGTTGAAATGATACGTTCGCGCTTTGGCGGCAACGAAACTATTTAGTCAGTGTGACATTTTAGTCATTAGAGTTATATCTGTCTGCGAGTTGTTTCAATCGAAATTTACGTCAACTAAAAAATGTACACGCCGCCGTCCATAGCAGCGGGATATACAAATTATTACACCCCGCCGCGCTCCTGGTGGGGTGGGGGAAAAATACCGTTAAAAAATCGTCGTAGACTTCAAAATTTAATGGATGCCGGATTTTTTTAATGTTCTTTTTGAAATTCTTCAATTTTTCGAGCCGGATTTTTTATTTTAAGTTACCTATAATTTTTTTCTAATAACTTAGATCTAAAAAATATTTCAATTAAAATGAGTATAGGTCGCAAATTAAAAAACAAAAATTATATTTTCATTTCTTTTTTTTTATCCGTGACAGCTGTCAAAATCACTGTCAAATTTAAAAGTATTTTGAAAACAATATTATGTTTCATAAAAGAAGAGATATAAAGTATTTTAAAATTTTTTATTTTTATAATTGAAATTAAAATAGCGTTTTCACTTTTGACAGCTGTCAAATTTTCTGTCAACTGAGTAAAAATGCCATTTAATATTTATTTCCACAAGACATTTTTCTATAGGTTTTGGAGGTACTGATTACGAAGGTATTTCATAAAATTCTTATGTTTGTTGGTAGTTGTCAAAATTGCTGTCAAATTTAAAACTATGCAAGTTTGTCTTTGTCCGTAATTTTATAAACAATGCGAATTTCCATAGAAGCGAAATCAAATGTCTTTTTAAATTTGCTAGTTCCATAATTGATATTAAAATACAGTTTTATTTTTGACAGCTGTCAAAATTTCTGGCAACTTAAGAAAATGACATTTAATAATTATATCAACAAATTAAAGTGCCAAGCTGACATTTCTCTGTATAGGAGGAACTGAATACGAAATTGTAAAAATATATAATTTTTGTTGGTAGCTGCCAAAATTGCTGTCAAATTTAAAAAAATGCAAGTGTGCCGTTCGTAATTTTGAAAATAACGTGAATTCCCATAAAAGTGCTACTGAGTGTTTTGAAATTTGCTAGTTCCATAATGGATAACAAAATGAAGTTTTCACTTTTGACAGCGCTGTCAAAATTTTTCAACTTAATGAAAATGACATATTATAGTTATTTAAACAAATAAACGCACTTGACAAACATTTTTTATAGATTTTGGAGGTACTGAATACGATGTCAAAAGAATATTGTGTTGGTTGACAGATGCCAAAATTGCTGTCAAATTAAAAAATTTACAAGTATATCTTTTGTAATTTTGAAAATAATGTTGATTTTCATAGAAGATATATAAAATATTTGAAAACTTTCTAGTTCAGTAATTATTAAAATAACGCGTTCACTTTTGACAGCTGTCAAATTTTCTGTCGACTGATTAAAAATGCAATTTATTAATTGTTTGCACAAATGACTTTAGTACTTAAAAATACAATTTTGTATAGGTTTTGGAGGCACTGAATACGAAATTAATTTCATAAAATTATTATGTTTTGTGGTAGCTGCCAAAATTGCTGTCAAATTTTAAATTTTCACGTTTGTCTTCTATAATATTATAAACAATATGAACTTCCGTAGAGGGAAATCCAACGTTTTTCAAATTTGCTAATTCCATAATTGATATTGAACTAGTTTTTACTTTTGACAGCTGTCAAAATTTCTGTCAACTTAATGAAAATGCCATTTAATAATTATTTCAATTAATTAAAGTACCAAGCAAACATTTCTCTACAGGATTTGGAAGAACTGAAGAAATTGTTGCAAAAAAATATATAAGTTGGTAGCTGCCAAAACTGCTGTCAAATTTAAAACAATGCAATTGTGCCGTTCATAATTTTGAAAATAAGGTGAATTCCTATAGAAGAAGTGCTACTGGGTGTTTTGAAATTAGCTAGTTCCAGAATGGATAACAAAATAAAGTTTTCACTTTTGACAGCGCTGTCAAAATTTTTCAACTTAATGAAAATGACTTATTATAGTTCTGTTATTATTTAAACAAATAAACGTAGGTACTTAACAAACACTTTTTTAATTTTGGAGGTACTGGATACAAAACTGATCATAAAAATATTATGTTGGTTGGCAGATGCCAAAATTGCTGTCAAAAAAAATGTATAAGTACCTTTCGTAATTTTGAAAATAATGTTGATTTCCATAGAAAAAGATACATAAACGTCTAGTTCATTAATTAACACTAAAATAAGGTTGTAACTTTTGACAGCTGTCAAAATTTCTGTCAACTTAATAAAAATGCCATTTAATTATTATTTCAACAAATTAAAGTAATTAACAAACATTTTTCTATACGTTTTGGAGGTACCGAATACGAAAGTAATACGAAAAAGATATATTTGCAAATTTTTAAATTTAGCAGCAGTTTTGGCAGCTACCAAAAAACAATATTTTTTTGACATCAATTTCGTATTTAGTACCTGCAAAACCTATAGAAAATTGTCTGCTAGGTACTTCAATTTGTTGAAATAATTATTATATGGCATTTTTATTAGGTTGACAGAAATTTTGACAGCTGTCAAAAGTAAAAAATGTATTTTAAATCAATCATGGAACTAGCAAATTTAAAAAAATATTTAAATCCTTTCTTAAATGGAAATTCATATTGTTTCCAAAATTAAGGAACACAAAACTTGCATATTTTTAAATTTGACAGCAATTTTGACAGTTATCAACAAATGTAATATTTTTTTAAACCAATTTCGTGTTCAATACTTCAGGAACCTATAAAAAAATGTCTGTTTATCAGTTTCATTTGTTCAAATATAATTAAGTATCAGATGGTATTTTTTATTAAATTGACAGAAAATTTGACATCTGTCAAAAGCGAAAACATTTTATTATATAAATAGAAGGATTTAGATTTAAAGAATTTTATATAAAAACTCACATTGTTTTCAAAATTACACAAAACATGCTTGGAAAATTTTTAATTTGACACTGATTTTGGCAGCACTCAAGAATAAAAAAAAAATGGAAATTATATTTTGGCATATTTATTACCTATTTTTAAAATAAAGATTTAAAACTAAATTCGCGAATCTTTATATAAAAAGTGGCATCTTGACGTTAACGAAAAATTTTAAAGTTTTGGCAAGTCCTGCGCGCGCACGAAATTTGACGGGTTGTGCGCGCGCATCCCGCGGCCATTAGTCTCCTATCTCTTTTTAATTTGGATTTCTTGCCAGAGCAACGGCCCGGCCGGTTTGGTTAATTTTCGTAAGGTGGGAGAAAGGTTTAAAGTTTTCGCATTTTCGTAAATTTCGTCAACTTAGATAAAAATTAGAGCTTATAGTCCAAGTTTAATGCTATAAGGGGTATAGTGATTTTTATTTATTGTTTTATTTTTGCGTTCCCCCACTTTCTGATACAGTTTTTTATTCTCTTATCAGTTATAACATTTTGTATAAGTTGCATAAGAAAAATTTTGAGAAAAAAATTAAAAAAGAGAAAAAATAAAAAACAAACAAAACAAACAATCGTTTTTTGTTTTGAAAAATCCATATAGGTGGCGTGAGACAAAACTGTGTCGACAAATGTTAAACGTTATATAGAGCGACTTCAAATAACCTACCAAAATTAATCGAACCGTCTTTACTATTTACTACCAAATAGCTGCTGCCCTACTTTCAGTGTCTTTATTTTTAAATTTAGTAGGACTGCCCGAGGAATTATTTCAATTGACCTTTTAAAATTCGCGCAGAGGTATATTGCTTGTTGGCGATAAATTATGTTTGTGCCATGCGTAAAATCGAGTTTTAATGAAGATTGGCGGAACCATTTGTAGGCATTACATATACATAACGTGATATATTGTTCCGGAGCAACATGCAGCCCGTGAAAATAACTTCTTCCGTAAATATGATATATACCGTGACCCAAAAATTAGATAATGAAAATGCTTGCGGCTGCCATAAAACAAAAAAAATATAACAGTTATTTTCCGAATCCAATACATACAAAAATTGTTTATTTCCATAGGATATGACACGAGAGAGACAATTTAGCTGTGGTCGCCTGATGGATTGTGTTTGCGTGAACTTTTTGTGTAGCAAACATTGTTATATAATGGCATCCGGATATCGATGTAAACGGAAGGGTGAATATTAGATTATAATATAAAATATGTTGTATTTCCTCGCGGGATATGGATAAACATCATTCGCTCGATTACTGCCACCGAGGGAAATTAAAAGCGTTTAAATAAATTACCAACAAATATTTCTGGGCCTGCACCCTTTTAAATTAACCTCTGTTTGTTCTACTAATCGAATATATAAATACAATTCGGCCCATTTGGATCGAAATGGTATAAAATGGCCGGCGCAGCGCGGCAGCTGTAAATTCAATTAAGGACACATTTATTTGCGAATCCCACAACGATCCCTTCACGTTACGCCACGCGTCGCAGGAATTAAATTGAGTTCACAAATAGAAAAATGTTTTACATAGTCTTGTGCATAGTACATTATTTGAGAAATTTTTTCACAAACAGCAAAGTTATGGAAATAATTTTAAATATTAAAGTAAGTTAATTTTTGCAGGGTCTTCTGAAAAATTGAGTACGCAACTCGGGGCTAACGTTATCTATCATTCGCAAATGAAAAACACGAAGTGAAGCCCCTCTCGCGTAAATTTATGCATTTTAGAGCGGCTTTAAATTTTGCGCTCTTAATAGGAGGTCCACCTGCCGGTCACAAACGGTGCAAATTTACCGTCATCCGTGATTACGCTGCTTTTTTTTTCATTCTTTCTCCGGGTCAGTAAATCCAGCGCCTCCCTTGCCAGCGCCAGCAGGATCCGTGGAAAATATATGGAGCATAGCAGAAAGTATAATTATCTGCGTACAAAGTGGATCGAGCAGAAATAATTGTGGTTATGCCGTTAGAGTGAAATGAAAGGAAATGAAACAGGGACAGTTTCTAGGCTCAAGTTATTAGGATTTAAAAAATAACAAATTTTCTTAAAAAATAGTGTCCGAGTTTTTTCTTCCCAAAAATTTAATACCTGGGAAGTTGTTAATTCTTTGAATTTAGCAATTGCGCTCGTAATGTGAACCAAACTCACAAAGCGCGGATTCAAAATAAAATTTATTCGTCGATTTAAATGTACATTATGCCTGATGCCATATCAACGCGGCAAAATTAAACGTCGGGCTTATCCAGTACGCGACCTGATTAAAATAATGATACTGTACGACTGACGTTAAGCCCCGCGTCCATTACAAGTGCGCCATTGTTCCGGCGAGGTCTATTACGTAAATTGCATTTATTTTAACGAACTAAACGTGAAATAATAATGGGCTTGCGATATCTATTTTCGGTATATTTAAAAAGCTTATGAATGATGCAAATATTGAAATTGCACGGTCATTGATGGCTCAATTTTGCCAATTATGTTTTGTATCCAAAGCTTCAGTGAAATCATTGCAAAGCATCAGCGCTATCGATTTGATGTGTGGAATACCCAGCGAGCGGCGTTTTAACACCCGAAATTAGTGATTAACGCAAAACAAGTGCATGGGATTTTAACTGCAGTATTAGGTGCGAACCTGGGACTAAATGTTCGCAAATTAAATCCAGTTGGAGTTGAGAACTAACACGAAATGTCGAAAATTTTTCGTTTTTCGCAGCTTACAAGAATAGCGGTAGTTAAAAACGAGGCAAATTGTTTGTGTTCGATTCCTCTCTCGATGCCCGATCCAAAGATATGTCACACGGTTAGTCTGTCGCGGTGTTAAAAAGTCACCCCCAGCAACCCCCAACACAATTGAACATTGAAAGACAAGTTGAACAACTTATTTAATTTTTTCCAATCGAAATATGACCGAAAAATTCTACAGCTTCCAAAATTTTTCGTTCTTTTGCATTTTGCAAGAATAGGGGCGGTTGAAAATGAGGCAAATTGTTTGTGTTCGATTCCTCTCTCGATGCCCGATCCAACGAGATGTCACACGGCTAGTCTGTCGCGACGTTAAAAAAGTCACCCCCAGCAACCCCCAACATAATGGAACATTGGGAGGCACGTCGAACAATTTATTTAATCGTGTCCTGTCGAATACGGCCAAAAAATTATATAACTGCTGAAATTTTTCAATTTTCACATTTTGCAAGAATAGGGGTGGCTGAAAATGTGGCAAAATATTTGCGCTCGATTCCTCGCTCGATGCCCGATCCAACGAGATGTCATACGGCTAGTCTGTCGCGACGTTAAAAAAGTCACCCCCAGCAACCCCCAACATAATGGAACATTGGGAGGCACGCCGAACAACTTATTTCATCTTGTCCTGTCGAAATATAGCCGAAAAATTACATAACAGCTGCAATTTTTCGTTTTTCGCAATTTGCAAAAATAGGGGTGGTTTAAAACGAGGCAAAATATGTGCGTTCGATTCCTCTCTCCATGCCCGATCCAACGATATGTCACACGGTTAGTGTGTCGCGACGTTAAAAAAGTCACCCCCAGCAACCCCCCAACAACATCGAGCGGCAAGTGCAAATACAACATGACACTTTTCACGAATTTCGGGCCCATGCCAGGAAGCTAAAACCATTTTCAACGTTAAAACGAAAAATTTCACTTCTTATTACTGACCCCTTTTCGCATAACCTTGAACTGGGCAGATCTAGATCAGACATAGAGACAACGCAGAAGTTCTTCGATCATAGCCACCCATTATACGTCGGCATTGCTAATCCATGCGCGCTAATTCCGTGCGGATAAGCTGGGGCGTGTAATAATGGAAGAAAATACACATTAATATGTATGTAGAAATGCGCCTCATTAGTTCTAAATGTGGATCTTTGCCGGCTTAATGAACCCCTCTAAATTAGAATATGTGTGTTGTTATAATCCGAATATCTAGCGAGACACTATACGTTTCAAGTCTCTGACGTCACCGAATAGGGTGCAGAATATACATGACACTTCTTGGATTACAGGCGATTTCTTAATTGTGTAAACGGGTACAGTCCTGCGCCCGTGCGAAGTGCTTGCTCCTATAGGTACGCCACTGATCCAATGATTAATGTGCTGGATAAACTTTTTTTTAAATAAATTAGGTGAGTCTTAAAGTTATTTATTTAATGCGTTCCAATAAAAAAATAAACTCTTAAGTGTGTGTGTGTGTGCATTGCTACTTGCACATCTGGAACTAGCAGTGTAAAAAGATAATTCAATTAGACCAGCAGCGTCTATTTTTAAATAATAATAATAAATCATAGACCGCGCCTCGGAAAATGCAATATTAAAATCCGTTACCTGCAAAATTTTTAGAAAATGACTAACTTTTCGTTTACTACACACATAATGAACGATGCATACAGTGTATAACCTTGCTACGTGATTCATTAGTTGGCAGCCATTCAGGTTGTTTTATGAATAAATTTGCAAAAGCATATGCATGTACCGGGCGTCCCATTTTTACTGCAAGTCTCAAAAATACAACTGTACAACAAAAAAATAGTCGAGGCTAAAAAAAGTAGGCGAAGACGTTCGAAAGACCGTTTTTACTGTTGAAGACGGACACTATGAATTTGTCCGCATGCCATTTCAAAAATGCTATTTATTATACCTAATTATTAAGATAATAATGTTCGAAATTTGGGCAAGTTACTATGGACGAATAGACCTTTAATTTAAGGTGTCACACACCTTGGCCCAACAGTAAAGAAATATCCAATATGGCGACCAGACGTCATTTTGGCATATCGATTTTTTACTTAGAGTCAAACAATCGCAAATTTACCTGGGAGTATCACCCCTAAGTCTCAAAAAAATATTTGAAACTATTCAAAAGTTAGTTGGGGGGGGGGGGGGGTAACTGACTTTTGGACCTTACTGTATATCCTTTTGTAAGAGTTGGATGCTTCCCGCAGTGCGATGGGTGCTTTACTTTCTCACGGTCCTCAAACAACAATTATGCGATACGCCTTAGCTGAAGTTATGTAGAAATGCAACAAAATTTTGAATTTGCCAAAATACCGACCACTCTAGCATATAGGTACAGGGTCCCACAAGGAACTGCGGCGATCTATATCTCGAAAAGTAGACATTGGAAAATTTGGTAGTAAACTAATGTCGATGGCCCGCAACTCGGCTAAAATATTTTCAAGATGGTGGCACTTCCGGTTATACCGGAAGTCGATACCAACTTGCTTATTTTAAATGGGACACCCTATATATTATTACATTTTTGGATTGTACGCAAAATTCTAGGCCTATTTTGTGGATCATGTCCTATACCTAGGTCTCTCCGTTTTTTGACATATTTCAATTTTTATGTCAAAAATGACGTTTGCAGGAACTAAAAGAATTATCAATTTTTCCTATAAGGAAGGCTTTATTATCTAATTTGGGTTGGATTCTTTGATGATAAGACCTACTTTAATAGAGTTCTTGTAATATTTTAATGAGTATTAATACAGAGTGTTCAAAGAATAAGAATACAAATGAAATTGAGAAACCTGTCAAAAATCAATTTTTTCAAATGGACAAATCGACTTCCGGTATAACCGGAAGTGCCACCATCTTGAAAATATTTTAGCCGAGTTGCCCCCACCGACATTAGTTTACTACCAAATTTTCAAAATTTTCCAGTGTCTACTTTTCGAGATATCGATCGCCACAGTTTTTTGTGGGACACCCCCCTGTATATATATAAATATACATATATATATATTGCTTATTACTTTTTACGATTTACAGTTTCGCACATAATTCATTTTTCAACACTAATTAGCGAGAGTTTCAACTAGGATTTGGCATCGTTTTAATTAGCTCGGCCTCTTTAACCGTCAAATTTTCGTTTTGGTCTCTGACCGTGTAACACACTGCCAACTGGTAATAATGAGCAAATTTTATATGGACTAATCCCATCCGCAATCCTCCATGGATCCAGAACTGGGGAATCATGCAATGTTTCTATTGTGGGTAAATCAGGTTATAAACTATAAACACCCTGTGTATATGTTGATGGCGAATCCCCTGCGTTTTATTATTCCATTTCGGAGAGAGTTTAACGACATGGATGGCAATAAAGATAACGAAATGCACCTGATTTATATTATATGGATGAGACGGATGACAATCGAGGAGCACCATGAACAGCTCATCATCATAAAATCACGATTTGCGCCGTTGATATATTAATATATTTTAAATTAATGCCATTTAGGAAACTAATGTTTTCCAGATATAGGGTAGATTTATAATTTTCCCCTCGACTATAATTCAGCCAGTTTGATCACGACAAACAAAGTTAGAATAAAGATCTACGCCCCACGAAGGAGACCCTATACCGTGTGTAACAGAATCTATCCGGCTCGAAGGACCAATGTACATTCGTGACCAGCGGGTTTGGGGATTCCAACGCTCACGTAACCAACAAAGGACCTTCTACTGAATATTAATCGAATGCTAGCACCTAAAAATAGACACCTACATAAAATTTTAATTTCGATTAGCGGATTCACTCCGGAAGTTTGCCACCTGACAAGAGGAAAAACGAATAATCTAATCTGCATTACACTGAGCAGACTGAAAATAGTTCGTCACTGTACAGTTTTAACTCTCCCAAGTGCTTCCATAATGCAAAGGGAGCCGGTGGAGCAGAGAAGTTGGAAACTTTATTTCTGAAATACTGATTAGATTACGCGGAAATTTAATTTGTAGCTCTCAATCAGGGCTCTACTTGTGTTCTATAAAATCCGGCGATATCGTCGCAAAATGGCCGCGCTCGAAGCGATATAAATAGAACCTGAGCAACGTTTTTAGATAAGCGATAAGCAGATTGTGTTTGCGATTCACGTGAATTTCGCGCGTCCCCGAGCAAAATTCACCACCACTCTGCCGGACCAAAGTATAATTCGAAATTCGAGTAACACGATTTACATCATCACGTTTCAGATAAAAGGAATGTGACAGCACGAGCAAAATTTGCAATTCGTACGGATCGCGACCAGCAGGTCCGGCCCTTCCGAATTTATTCCGATCAGGCACGGTGAGACGACGTGCCGCGCGTTCAAAAAGTCGCCGAGGATTTGTTTATCTACGTACAATTAGTAAATTATTTTTTCCGATAAAAAAAATCAGATCTTAGTTCTTATTGTCATATTCTTGGACGGGCGTACATAAACGCTTGATTTATGCACGCACCACCGAGTCACGTGTATTATTAGATTTATAGTGGCCGAATGAATTGTGACATACACCTCTAAATATACCGTCAGTAGTAAATCATAAAGCGCATAAGGCACAACTAAATATTCTCCTTGTTACAGTTTCTAAATATAAAACTGCCGCTTTGATATCCACCGCTGTCGGTTTGAGGAAGCGCGCATTTTATGATGGCCCCACTATAGGCGCCTATCCGCGTAAAATATATAAAATATACCTGCTAAACATTTCGTGAACATTTATTTCAACTCCGTTTAATAAAACTGCATGACATACGTTTTACAGATGTGTCGGTGGTTGGGAATTTATAACGCACTCATGTCACAGGCGAAATTAAGCGGTTACAACTTGCTACTTTGCAATGTGAACAAAAACTGTATATTATTGCTGTTGAATAAATATGCATATGTCTCGTTGGCTGATTTATTTTTCTATTTGATTCGATTCGTTTCGATTCGATCCGATTCGATTAGATTGGATTGATTGATTTGTTATAATTACGTCTTTTTACCGTCCATAATAAGAAATCTTTAGTTTGACATATTTCCGTCATATTTACGTGACTTTTATGACGAAATTTTAGTGAATTAACTCCATACGTCATTATAACGCAATAAACAAAGACGTAAGAACATTAAAATTACTTAATTTTTACGTCATAATAACAAATATTTGATACAATATATTTTTATCGTATTTATGTGACTTTTACGAAACGGTATACGTCATTATAACGCCGTAAACGAAGATGTAAGAATGTCACAATTATGTGTCATATTTACGAGACTCTCATGGCCAAATATTAGAGAATTAACGTCACACGTCATTACAACGTCATACACAATGTCACAATCAATCAAGTCTTTTTAACAGCATAATAAGAAATCTTTAGTGTGCCATGTTTCCGTCATATTATGACGAAATATTAATGGATTAACATTACACGTCATTATAACGCCATAATGATGTAAAAAGAACACAATTACATAGTTTTTACGTCATAATAACAAATATTTGAGTTTACATATTTACGTCATATTTATGTGACTTTTATGACGAATGAATTAATGTTATACGTTATTATAATGTCACAAATAAAGATGTAGGAATGTCATAATTACGTCTTTTTAACGTAATAATAAGAAATCTTTGATTTGACATATTTCCGTGATTTTTATGACGAACTGTAAGTGAATTAACGCCATACGTCATTATAACGCAATAAACAAAGATGTAAGAACATAAAAATTACTTAATTTTTGTCATAATAACAAATATTTGATACAATATATTTTTATCGTATTTATGTGACTTTTACGAAACGGTATACGTCATTATAACGTCATATTTATGTAACTTTTATGACGAATGAATTAATGTTATACGTTATTATAATGTCACAAATAAAGATGTAGGAATGTCATAATTACGTCTTTTTAACGTAATAATAAGAAATCTTTGATTTGACATATTTCCGTCATATTTACGTGATTTTTATGACGAACTGTAAGTGAATTAACGCCATACGTCATTATAACGCAATAAACAAAGATGTAAGAATATGAAAATTACATCATTTTTACATCATAACAAATATTTGATACGATATATTTTTATCGTATTTATGTGACTTTTACGAAACGGTATACATCATTATAACACCGTAAGCAAAGATGTAAGAATGCCACAATTATGTATTTTTAACTCTTAATAAGAAATCTTTGGTTTAACATTTCCGTCATATTTACAAGGCTCTCATGACCAAATATTAGAGAATTAACGGCACACAGAAAGATGCAAGAATAATATTAATTGCCTCTTTTTAGCGTCATAATAATAAATCTTTGGTTCGGCACATTTTTGTCATATTTACGCAATTTTTATAACTATTAGTGAATTAACGTCATACCTACTGTAGTGTACGCAATAGTAATAAGTATTTTGATACCAATCGGAAATGTACAAATATGAATAAAAAGATAATTAAGGCTGTTACCTAACGCCGGACTTCGGATAACCCAGGCACTTGTGTGTAGAGCCTGGTAGAAGCAAGACGTACAAATAAGTTTATAGTGTATCTTAAATAATAAATAGAAGTACTCTGTTAAAGTGAAGTTTTATTTCCAAAACCGTACACCTACGTCATTATAACGTCATACAGTTGCAAAAATGTCATAATTAAGTCTTTTTAACGTCAGAATAAGAAATCTTTTTTACCCTATTCCCGCCATATTTGTGTGATTCTTATGACAAAATGGTAATGAATCATTGATACACGTCATTATAACGCTATAAATAAATATGTAGAAATATCACATTTACATAGTTTTTACGTCATAATAACAAATATTTGATTTGGCATATTTTGTCATATTTATGTGAGTTTTATGACGAAATATAAATTAATTAATGTTATACGTAATTATATAATTATAACGTTACAAATAAAGATGTAAGAATGTCATAATACGCCTTTTTAATGTAATAATAAGAAATTTTACCACCATAATGTGACTTATTGTAGTTATATTTACGTGACTTTTATGACAGATATTAATGAACTAACGTCACACGTCATTATAACGCCATAAACAAAGACGCAATGATGTCACAAATACGTCTTTTTAACGTCAGAATAAGAAATCTTTGGTTTGACATATTTCCAACACATTTATGTGACTTCTATGACGAAATATTAATGAACTAACGTCACTGTCATTATAATGCTATAAGCAAAGACGTAAGTATGTCACAATTACGTCTCTTTACCGTCATAATAAGAAATATTTGGTTTGATATATTTCCGTCACATTTATATGACTTTTATGACGAAATATTAATTAATTAACGTTTTGCGTCATTATAGCGCCATAGACAAAGATAAGAATGTCACAATTATGTATTTTTAACACAATCATAATAAAAAATCTTTGGTTTAACATTTCAGTCATATTAACGAGACTCTCATGACTAAATATTAGATAATTATCAAGTCATTATAACGCCACAAACAAAGATATAAGAATATCACAAATGCATCTTTTATACGTCATTATAACGCCATAAATAGATGCAAAATGTCACAATCAAGTCTTTTTAACTGCAGAATAAGAAATTTTTAGTTTTCCATATTCACGCCATATTTGCGTGACCTTTATGACGAAATATTAATGAATCAGTGTTACACGTCATTATAACGCCATAGATAATTACAAACAATTACATCGTTTTTACGTCATAATAACAAATATTTTATTAGGCATACTTCCGTCATATTCATCATAAATTAATTTTATACGTAATTATAACGTCACAGATAAAGATGCAGGAAAGTCATAATTACGTCTTTTTAACGTAATAATAAAAATCTTTGGTTTGACATATTTCCGACATATTTACGTGACTTTTATGACGAAGTATAAATGAATTAACGTTAACGCCTTAAACAAAGATGTAAGAATGTCACAATTATGTCTTATTAACATCATAATAAGAAATTTTTAGTTTGTTAAGGCAATTTTAGAGGCATTGATCGACTTCATATGCCCATTTAAGCTGCGCTCGTCTCGCCCCAATGAATACATCATCAGGTAAGCTAACGCGTCCACAATTAAATACTTGTTCTTATTAGATATATTCCCAGGCAAAACAACTAAAATTGTTGTGTTTCCTTTAGTAAATTACACCACTTAATACGTAATGATCCAACAGCTACTTGTATGAGAATACTGGTTTGTCAAGTTCATGTAATGTCAGGATCAGTGGCGTAACCTGCAACGTGCAGATGTTTGAAATGGAGAAACAATTTATGTCCATAATATTTTTGGGCGCTTTGTATTATACATTCAAACAAACCGGCACGTCGCTCTCCCGGCTTTTATTGCGGCGCACTGTCAACGAAAATAATTTAAAAGCTTCATTAATCCTAAGGTAACGATTATCCGCTTTTCCGCCGTACTGTTTCGCATTCGCATGTTAACCTTTCATCATCATAATAATTAGGTTTTTTAATAACGGTCACAAACACGGCCGAATTAAAACACACATCCAAAGGACTCCGGCGTACATTTGAATTTTTTTTTGTTTTGATGTCGATTTTCATTGACATACACATAAAACTTGAAACGTCCACGTTTTATCTTAAATGTACTACACTACATTAAAAGCACATGAGCATGCAATATCTTTATCTTTTGATAGTCATTTTAATGATGCATCTAGATTTTAATAAAAATGATCTCAACGACTTATTAAATCTGAAGTGGATAATTATTACTTTTTTAATTTATATGTGAGTAAATAATGTGTAAACTTATACATTAGGAATGAAAACCTCAAACGAGGCGGCTAAAAAATCGGTGTACCTCAAGGTACCTATTCTTGGTCTGAATATCACCTTTTAAAATCAAATTTAACGCTCCGGCGTATTATTTCCAAAGTGCAACGTAATTTAAAACGGTCTAAATGGAAAATTAGTCGGTGATTGTTCCGAAGACGTTCTGGTGAAGTAAGCAATATTAATAAAAGCGACAACACCATCTGTAACTTCTTTGTTCGCATCCGCGCGATGTTTATTTATCTCCGGATACTAATTTATGTTGGAAACAATTTTTCTGACGTGCTGCCGAAAATAATTTTCGAAACCACTATGCGCACTTATTAATAAAACCTCGTCATATTTATAAACGATCGTGTTTTACAGATGCTGTCGTGGATGTTAGCTCAACCTGACAAATGGACTGGATACTCACCATACGTTACCCTACATCGGCCTAAAAATAAAATTCATTTTTAATGCAACAACATCGAATGTAAGTACATGGTGAGCTAATGAATTAAAATAAACAGAACACACCAAGGTCGACGGCGAAAATATAAATAATCGAGGTAATGTGCCGATCACTTTTAGATTCAACCGAATAACTTAAATCACGAAGGTTAACCCAAGCATAGATATCGAAGGGCTCTCCTAGGCGCGACCATGCCCGACAAGGCGACTTTGGCCCATTTTGTTGGAATTATGGGACTGCTTTTTAGATAAATGTCGAAGAGAAACAAAGTGGGCCCCAACACGGACCCTTGTGGAACACCAGAAATGGTTGTAATTATAAACTAAATGAGTCAATATAGATTTTTTTATACTATTGCGCGACGCCCATGCTTCCGTCAGGAAAACCCAAACGACCCCCTTCCGTGCGCCGTACGCCGAATGAAATTTAAAATTTGTCCGCGTCACTTATAGTGATGGATTCGGGGCTGTCAATCGAGTTCGCTTAAGATGTTTTGCAAATCAAGAGCAAATAATCAATTTCCTCATCGTCTCCAATTTGGAGAGACGCGGCGCGGGTGGTTTCGACGTTGTCGGCGGCGAGGATGTTATTCACGGCTCATCCTTACAACTTCCTTGATGCGCAATCAATTTGAAGGAGCGATAACAGGTGAGCCAAGTCTAGGCCGAGATTGCATTAACGAGTTTTGTTTTCTACGCGTTCCACGCGATCGGAATAGTAAACGGTTTTCCGGTGCATGACTAAGCCGACCGACATGATATACACAATTAATACACGAAAAAATACACAGAGTGAAACGAGTTGGGCTTAAAATCGTCTTTATAAGACCTAATTGGTCGGACGAGAGACTGAACGGTAACGTTAGCTTTATTTTAAGATTCGTTAGGTCGGACGGGAGACTGAACGGTGACGTCAGCTTTATTTTAAGATCTATTAGGTCGGACCAGAGCCTGAACGGTGACGGCGACTTTTAAGGTATATTCGGTCGGACTGGCACCTAAACGATGACTTCGGCTATTTTCTACGTGACCAAATCAATTTTGTTCTAATTCCAGGCTTTTAGCTTGCAGGATTGAGTTTTCCTGCGGTCGAAAATTCTTTAATTTAGAGATATGAAAAATTATCGTGTTTTCTTTATTATTACTATATTTATTTGTTTGGCCAAAACCTCCCGAGACTTCAATAATATTTTTTCATAATTTATGGGAAAAGTCCATGCTGACACAACTTTCCAACTATACTTCAATATTTATCAAAGTCCGAAAAAATCATTCTATCCACCGAAGTTATCGTTGAGTTAATCAGAAGCGAGTTGGGCTTAAAATCTCCGAATTTTCTATGATGGCTTCTTTATAAGATATTTGGTCGGACGAGAAACTGAACGGCGACGTTAGCTTTATTTTAAGATTCATTAGGTCGGACGAGAGACTGAACGGTGACGTCAGCTTTATTTTAAGATCTAATCGGGCGGACCAGAGCCTGAACGGTGACGGCGACTTTTAAGGTATATTCGGTCGGACTGGCACCTAAACGATGACTTCGGCTATTTTCTACGTGACCAAATCGATTTTGTTCTAATTCCAGGCTTTTAGCTTGCAGGATTGAGTTTTCCTGCGGTCAAAAATTCTTTAATTTAGAGATATGAAAAATTATCGTGTTTTCTTTATTATTACTATATTTATTTGTTTGGCCAAAACCTCCCGAGACTTCAATAATATTTTTTCATAATTTATGGGAAAAGTTATACCTCCATGCTGACACAACTTTCCAACTATACTTCAATATTTATCAAAGTCCGAAAAAATCATTCTACCCGCCGAAGTTATCGTTGAGTTAATCAGAAGCGAGTTGGGCTTAAAATCTCCGAATTCTCTATGATGGCTTCTTTATAAGATATTTGGTCGGACGAGAAACTAAACGGCGACGTTAGCTTTATTTTAAGATTCATTAGGTCGGACGAGAGACTGAACGGTGACGTCAGCTTTATTTTAAGATCTAATCGGGCGGACCAGAGCCTGAACGGTGACGGCGACTTTTAAGGTATATTCGGTCGGACTGGCACCTAAACGATGACTTCGGCTATTTTCTACGTGACCAAATAAATTTTGTTCTAATTCCAGGCTTTTAGCTTGCAGGATTGAGTTTTCCTGTGGTCAAAAATTCTTTAGTTTAGAGATATGAAAAATTATCGTGTTTTCTTTATTATTACTATATTTGTTTGTTTGGCCAAAACCTCCCGAGACTTCAATAATAATTTTTCATAATTTATGGGAAAAGTTATACCTCCATGCTGACACAACTTTCCAACTATACTTCAATATTTATCAAAGTCCGAAAAAATCATTCTATCCACCGAAGTTATCGTTGAGTTAATCAGAAGCGAGTTGGGCTTAAAATCTCCGAATTTTCTATGATGGCTTCTTTATAAGATATTTGGTCGGACGAGAAATTAAACGGTGACGTTAGCTTTATCTTAAGATTCATTAGGTCGTACAAGAGACTGAACGGTGACTACAGGTTTATTTTAAGATCTAATCGGGCGGACCAGAGCCTGAACGGTGACGGCGACTTTTAAGGTATATTCGGTCGGACTGGCACCTAAACGATGACTTCGGCTATTTTCTACGTGACCAAATCGATTTTGTTCTAATTCCAGGCTTTTAGCTTGCAGGATTGAATTTTCCTGCGGTCAAAAATTCTTTAATTTAGAGGTAAAAAATTGTCGCGTTTTCTTTAAATTACTTATCGAACAGTAAATCTACTATATTTATTTGTGTGGCCAAAACCTCCCGAGACTTCAATAATATTTTTTCATAATTTATGGGAAAAGTTATACCTCCATACTGACACAACTTTCCAACTATACTTCAATATTTATCAAAGTCCGAAAAAATCATTCTATTCACCGAAGTTATCGTTGAGTTAATCAGAAGCGAGGGCGAGAGTAAACAAAAAGTTTGTTTCACCATCAACCGATCGTTCCAGATATATCAGTTCCTCTTTATTGACAGTTGCTTTGTTGAAATTACTTTAAAGACGCGCCATCCCTGAGCCTGATGGCCGTACGTGGACCGAGCGGAATGCAATTTTGATTGATGGTCAAAGTGGAGAGGAACTTAAATTGCTGGGTGTGACGTCACGGAAAACTATGCCAGGCTAAAACGGATCGGCTATTTAAACTAAATAATTGCCGAGTTAAACTGGAGCGTGAATATGGCACGGAGAAAACATTTGCATTTAATTAATCTCTATTAATAGTTTTATTTTTTATCTCCGCCGGATCTTCACGTTGAATTTCGAATGATCGCGCCCAGCGGTGCGCATTTTGAATTCGAAAAATACTGGCCGCGCGCCATTTGCCACCTGATTTATTAATTAGATGACAAGGAAAACACAGGTAATACACAGGTCGTACAAAAATACAAATATTTCATGAGTTTTAGATCCCTGAAAGTAGCCAGCTGGATTACCTGATCGCATTTCCTTGGAATTATTTCTTTGATTTTTTTAAATACAAAACTTGCACTTTGTGACCATCCCGGTATATAAGTCCTACCTTTGCCTTTAACCAATTCATTTTCATAAATATTATTAATGTGGTCGGGAGGTTATCGGCGCTCTTGTGGACACAGCAGTTCCGGAATTAATTCTCGCGTTTTAAATCCGAAAATAATAAAAGCAAACTTCGGTTGCAAGTTGTAGGCAATAAATTAGAATCATCTCGCCGAAGACGCTTCGCATAGTTTGTCTAAAAGCTTCTGAAGGGGAGGGCTCTTAGAGCTCATTTACAAATTAACTCGAATACAGATTTTCTCGTCAAATATAAAAACACCCTGAGTGGATGCAAACGCTGATAAATTTGATTTTAATTTGGAGTTTTCCCCGGCAGTCGCAAAGTTCTCCTTTGAAGTCGAGGGGTTTAATATAAATTACGTTCACGTGAATATATATTTTTTTTATTAAGCTTCGTCGAAAAATTCAATTAAAGCGACGCAAGTACGTAACAGATCAGCGATCACATCAGATTAGTTTATATTTGGTTTACATTACACCATCGTTTGGTTCGTTATTTGTAACTCAAATGTAATTTTTCTGAAAGTTTTCGGCAGCCACACACTTATTATTATTAGTTTTCACGTTGCCACCATTTAATTATTTGTAACTCATATGGCGGGATTTGTAACTCTTCAATCAGAATTTGTAACTCAATCACTAAATAACAACGCGTGGTTAGGTTAAGTTGCCAGCATTTAAGGAACAATTTTTCACTGTTTGTAACTCACGTACGGAATTTGTAACTCATTATTTTAACTTATTTTAATGGATCAGCTTTGGTGTAAAATTATAGGTAGCCGCACAAATATTTTAACTTATCGCCATTTAGTACCTAATTTGTAACCCACAAGTCAGAATCTGTAACTCAACAAATAATATATTATTAAATAGGGCGTTTAGGTTCGTTGCGCCTGCACGATTTCTAATTTTGAGACTAATATTTGTAACCCAGCAATTAGAATTTGTAACTCACCAGTACTGGTTAATTATAAAATTGTGACAATTCAGGCATCTGTCATACATTGTGATGAGGCCAGTAAAATTACCAGTCCCAAATGTGACTTTAAATTTTGGATCACGAGTTACGAGTTACCAAAATACAAAAAATTGTAACTCATAACACCGGCAGTCATAAAATATGTTATTTTCAAAAGTTAGGCACAGAATGTCTCTACACTTAATATTTTTGGTTTACACGTTGCCATCTTTTAGTGACTAATTGATAAACTATTTATAACTCAAACTTCAAAATTTGTAACTCATTTCCGAAACAGATCAAATTGCTTAATTCTGGTATGAACAGACATCCCCACAATAAATAATTTTCGAATTCTTACATTTAATAACAAATTTGTAACTCATAACTTAAAATTTGTAACTCACAATTGCTAAGTAAATTATCATAATATAGCGTTTAGCATGATTTGTAATGTAGATTGCAAACCTTTTTTTGGCATTATTTGAAAATTAATTCCTAACTAATTAATTGGAGTTACAAATTCTAACTTGAGTTACAAATTAGTTACCAAATGATAGGTAGGCGAAGTTACAAATTTTCTAATTAGTATTAAATGAGGGTGGAAATAAAATATATCTTATTACGATCTCTATTTGAATCATTACAAACAGGTTATAAATTAGTTACTAAATACTAATTGAAAGGTGCCCACCATAGTTTAATAATGAATTAGGTTAGCAATTAGAAGAATTTGTAACTCACCAGTACTGGTTAATTATAAAATTGCGACAATTCAGTTATCTGTCATGCATTGTGATGAGGCCAGTAAAATTACCAGTCCCAAATGTGACTTTTTTTATTTTGGATCACGAGTTACGAATTACCAAAATACAAAAAATTGTAACTCACAACCCCGGCAGACATAAAATATGTTATTTTCAAAAGTTAGGTACAGAATTTCTGTACAATTAATATTTTTGGTTTACACGTTGCCATCTTTTAGTGACTAATTGATAAACTATTTATAACTCAAACAAAATTTGTAACTCATTTCCGAAACAGATCAAATTGCTTAATTCTGGTATGAGCACACATCCCCACAATAAATAATTTTCGAATTCTTCATCTCACAAATATTTAATAACTAATTTGTAACTCATAACTTAAAATTTGTAACTCACAATTGCCAAGTAAATTATTAGAATATGGTGTTTAGCACGATTTGTTATGAAGATTGGTAACCTTTTTTCTTGGCACTATTTGCAAATTAATTCCTAACTAATTAATTGGAGTTACAAATTCTAACTTGAGTTACAAATTAGTTACCAAATGACAGGTAGGCGAAAAGTTCCACAAACTAGAAATCTTGCGAACGATGGCCGTCATAATTTAATAATTTATAATGATGGAGTTACAAATACTAATTTATAGGTTACAAATAGTTATAAATTAGTTACTAAATGAGAAGTTATTAGTTACTAAATACTAAAAAGGTGAAGAGTCCCAAAATTGGTAATCGGGAGGATACGAGCGAATTGATCGATATAATTTACAAATTAATTACTAGAGGAGTTACAAATTATAATTCATGAGTTACAAATAGTTAAATTAATTACTAAGTAATATGATGGAAATCAAGGACGCTTCATTTGACATGTTACAGGAATGAGTTACATATTCCAATGTGAGTTACATTGTTAAGTAACAACGTGTAACCAAACAATATTAGCTGTTATACCTTGCGGGATCTTTGCACAAAGAATAACGTATTTAATATCTGTTGACGGGGTGAGTTACAAATTTTCTAATTAGTATCAAATGAGGGTGGAAATAAAATATAAATCATTGATCTTATTATAATATCTAATTGAAACATTACAAACAGTTGTAAATTATATACTAAAATAATTCAATAATTAATTACCGGGCGAGTTACAGATTATAATTTATGAGTTACAAAAAGTTAAGCTATTTACTGAATGAAACAAACTATGCATTGTGCAAATGTACGCTGAAATGAACCGATCTATTACCTGAAAGAAATGAGTTACACATTACTAAATGTGAGTTACAAATTAATTACCAAATTATAGGTAGGAGAAAGGTTGCACAAACTAGAAATCTTGCGAACAATGGAAAGCCGGCCGTCATAATTTAATAATTTATTATAGGTGGAGTTACAAATCCTAATTTATAGGTTACAAATAGTTACAAATTAGTTACTAAATGAGAAGTTCTAGAGTTATATATTGTAAGCATATGCTGAGGAGTTTACATCAAAATGAACGATTTAATACATGCTAAGGCGACGAGTTACAAATTCCTATGTGAGTTACAAATTGTAAATAAAATATTTGGGGCGGATAATTTCACTTATTATAATGTAAGGTAGATGCGTGGATTGTGCTCTATAATTTAATAATTTATTACTGAAAAATAACAAGAGTTAAATTTCAATTGATCAATAAAGAGTTACAAATTAAATACTTAATCAAAGTAAGGTAAAAAGTACCAAAATAAACTCTCATATTTACCGCTATAGTTTAATATTAACTACTGGTGGAGTTACAAATTACAATTCATGAGTTAATATCCGTGGAAGGGGTGAGTTACAAATTTTGCTTTACTAGTATTCACTGAAGATGGAAACAATTTTGTTTCCATCTTCACAGATCTTATTACAATGTATGGCAGGTGCCTGAAAATTTGGCGCCGCAATTTAATTTTATAATGGTGGAGTTACAACTCTGATTGGTTACAGTTATAAATTAGTTACTAAATACTAAAAATGAGAAGATACCAAAATTGGTAATCGTGATGCGAGGGAATTGATCGATATAATTTACTAATTAATCACTGGAGGAGTTACAAATTATAATTTGTGAGTTACAAATAGTTAAATTAATTACTAAATATGATGAAAGTTCCAAGGCCGCTTGATTTAACATGTTACCGCCATAATTTAAGTTAATTATCGGACGAGTTACAAATTAGAATTTATGAGTTACAAATAGTTAAAGCTATTTACTAAATGAAACTTTCCAAGTTATGCATTGTTTGCTAAAATGAACCGATCTATTACCTGAAAGGATTGAGTTACACATTACTAAATGTAAGTTACAAATTAGTTAATAAATGATGGCAGCGCCTAAACAACAATTTATTTATTAATTATTTTGTGGCTCCTGGGGTAGTTTACGCGAGAAATAACTTATTTAATATCTGCTGACTGGGTGAGTTACAAATTTCGGTTAATTAGTTAAAAGAGTTACAAATAAAGTAGTAAATGGTGGAGTGAAAAAAAATTATTTAAGGCGGACGTTTTCACCTAAAGGCGAAATTGTGATATTGAATTTTAGAGATTTAAAGTTATGGCGGAGGAGCTGGTGAGACGAAAATGCATAAAAATAATTTTCTGATACCTGTTTTTAATACTTGAGTTTGGACTATTCTTAGGCAGATATTAATATACATTATAAATAATAAAAAAAATTAACACTTACAATAATCACGCAATTCACTGGTTATATGCTTATCCCTACATTCCTCTAGCAACTTACCTGAAAAGAAGAAAAAAAGAAAATTATTGTGCACTATTTAAGAATTGGTTTTTAAAATGGCTTAAAATTTCAATATAGGGCAGACAAACATGTGACTAAAAATATGGAACACGAATCAATTTCACCCCAGAAATTATAGTTTGAAATATAAAATTTGGAGAGATTACAGTAATTTCCTCCAAAAGGCAACTCTCGCTCGTTTCGGAACGTAATAAAATTAAAGCTTCCAGCACATAGCAATAATGAAATTAACACTGATGAGTACTTCAAACAGACCCAGAGCCTAAAACAAAACCTACAGTCATGTGCGTTTTTGCCACAATGAAAGGAATTTTAATTATTGTTATGTCCTTTGTTGTGTACCTTTGTAAAATTACAACGTTAAAAATGCCTGTTTAACGAAAACAATCACAACCAGAGAGAGCCCCACTCATTATCCAGTTTCTTACATTCTCAAGCTTAACAATTTTTCTAGCTGGCTCATAATAGCGAGCCGTTATTATGCTTTTTAAAAACATTTCAGCGCGACCCAAATTGGTTTAGTTACACATAAAACACAAACAAGGAGAGCAATTTTGTCTTCTTTATTAGAAACGAGGGCACCTCAGGAACACGGTTTGTGAATAAGTGGTGGCAATTATTTTAAATAAAAACAAGGCACGAAACGAACCCCCTCAACCGCGCGGTTAAGAGCACACTCGAATTGTTTTGGAACTCGTTCCAGTTGGCTGTCAAAGGCAAGGAACGGAAATACCCACAGGGGGCGTGAAACCTCAAAATTATTTTTTTAAATTGCAATTTGCGTCTAAACTTCCTAAGTGATTGTTTAATGTTTGTGCCGTAAAACTTATTTCTGCCCCTGTAATATGTATGGTTTTTTAGTTTTCACAAATAATACACAACTAAAAAAATAGACGATATTTTTCAACGCCATTTTATTTAATTTTCCCGGCCTGGTTAATGCAACGTAGCGACATGAATGTAAACTACGGGGCTTCGAAGCGGCAAACTGTTTATTTTGTACTAACAGTGAAATTTCAATTGCTAATGAATTTCAAGTACGTACGTCGTTTAGAGGGCATTAATGCCGTTTTACTGAATTCCCAAACGATATCGAATTGCAGACTATATAAATATTTAAGCTGTTCAACTGTTCGATGCAAATTTTAAATAATTCGGCTGAGGTCCTGGCAGAAGTATTCATAACCTCACATTTTCGCCATTCTTGTTTTAAAATTCGCTTCGCGTTACAGCTCGCTCAAGTTGAGACTTTACAGGTTACCTAACCTCAAAGTGGTTGTTAACTGTCAACTGTCACATAACCTCAAAAAGATTGCCAGAAACAACTGCTGGTTTCATTGTACATAACCTCGAAATATCATTTTGACTTAACCTCAAAATTGCTGTCAATGTCATTTTGACACAATCTAGAAAAAATTCGACTGACAGCGTTATTTCAAAAAAATTTATTCCGGCTTCACCGTTAAAGATTTTAGTTAAAAAAAATTCCTACAAATATACAAATTGTAATGACAATTATATAAAAAATGCACGAACTGTACCCGCATACGATTAATCAGCTTTCAAATAATGCCCAGCAAGCGACATTGTTACAACGCAAATCAAAACCATTGTTGCACTATCATTAGCAGTAAACAACGAGAGAGGCCGACAATTTACATTATATAAACATGTAGATAATATAAATGCCAGCCACTTGACAGATTAAGCTCCTGGTCTTTCTACACGTACACGGCATTCCGGGCCGAATTACGACGTTCGAGGCTCGGACCGGACGATAATCTCTCAGAAACGGATTTGCTCAGTTTAACTAACTTAAAAGACCTAAATTTGGGTCCTGAAATGACCAGATTGTTTTCTTATTGTTTATTAGTTACTAAACAACATACATAACCACCATATTATGTAATGTTAGACCGAGGTAACAATTTTAATGTTTCATTGAAATATTATATTTCTGTTATGACAACTAACACTGATATATCTGGGAAATATTAAAATGTAAAATATTTAATAAATGTTTATACAATATCAACTCGATGTTACTAGAAAATATTTCTATAATATCATACGATACACCTTGCAATGCAAATGTATTGTAATACATTCTCTTAATGTATCTTTAACATTTTTTCCTAAATGTTTACAAAATGTTATACAAATATAGTTCGTAATGTTAAACTGAAATATTTCATATATGTAATTTATTTAGTAGACTTTGATACGACACCGCACCAATTGCCTTGTCGGTTGCATCGTTCTATACATACAGGGTGTTAAGAAAAAGTAGGTCATGCCTTTAACCACAGATTCTTTGGACGAAAATAATGTGACTTTTATAATGTGATTTTTATTTTGGAGCGTAGTTTTTTTTATACAGGGTGTTAAAGTTTACATTTTGAAAATTATTTTTATTAATAATTCTGTTACTGTTTAAGATTTTTACCCGAATTTTTGCACAGACTTTCATCTTATACAGATACACTTTTTGTGTAATTTTGGTCAAAAAAGTCAAAGCGCAAACGGGAAATAGGGGGGTTGTGTTACCCATTAACCCCCCCAACTTTTTCATGCGTACGCCTATGGTCTCTAGATATTTATTTTTAGATTAAACACTTATTTCCCCAATTTTTTTTACTCCTACAAAATTTTGATTTAGGACTTGATTAACGAGATATTCCAGTAAATTCAGAATCATTTTCAATATTTCAGTTTCGGAATTTATTGTTTTTACTATTGTTGTTCGTAGTAATCCTGGGTTTTCTTTAAATCGACTACTTTTAGACAAAAAATGCTAGAGACTTTTTTTGTTGTGCCTAGTCAGAAAAGTTCAATAAAATAAAAATCTTAAAAAAAAACAGTGGCGTACACATTTTTGCCTAGGAAACCTAAATTAATACTTAGTTATCTATGCCACTGAGGTAGGTAAAATAAGCAAATAGAAACACTAATTTAATACGTTATACGTATTGTGATTATTAATTAGTATTCTACCTGATATTTTGTTTTAGTAATAATTGTATTTTCTGTATTTTTGCTGTCTGCTTTATTTACCATATGTACAATAACTGGATTCGCCCGTTGGATAAATTATTCAAAAATTAATAAATAATTAAAGTAAATAATATGAAAAGTTTAATTTTAAACACAGCAATGTTTTATTTTTTATAGTATTTTCTTTAAATTAGTGTTTCTATTTGCTTATTTTACCTACCTCAGTGGCATAGATAACTAAGTATTAATTTAGGTTTCCTAAGCAAAAATGTGTACGCCACTGTTTTTTTTTTAGATTTTTATTTTATTGAACTTTTCTGACTATGCACAACAATATTAACTGTGAGAGATAAGTACATCCCTCTGGTGGTCAGTTGCTACTACCAGTCAAGACATCGAAGATGTCTAGTGACCGATAGCGGCTTGCCAAGCAAGCACCAAGAGCGGCGACCTCTAGCCCTGATGGACTAAAACATGCTTAATAAATAGGATTATAGGAAACAACTACTGGACGGGCAAAGGCCCCGACTCCCATTGAATTATACCTATAAATCCAAAATTGGTAGCCAAATTTGTTATTTGTCTTTTCTCCACCAGACACAGACCGGTTTCGAACTCTTTATGTTCTCATCAGTGTGCCACAGGTAGCTGAAAAGACAAATAACAAAGGCAAACCAAACTGGTCTATGGCAGACCCAGCACATAGTAACTGTGAGAGATAAGTACATCCCTCTGGTGGTCAGTTGCTACTACCAGTCAAGACATCGAAGATGTCTAGTGACCGATAGCGGCTTGCCAAGCAAGCACCAAGAGCGGCGACCTCTAGCCCTGATGGACTAAAACATGCTTAATAAATAGGATTATAGGAAACAACTACTGGACGGGCAAAGGCCCCGACTCCCATTGAATTATACCTATAAATCCAAAATTGGTAGCCAAATTTGTTATTTGTCTTTTCTCCACCAGACACAGACCGGTTTCGAACTCTTTATGTTCTCATCAGTGTGCCACAGGTAGCTGAAAAGACAAATAACAAAGGCAAACCAAACTGGTCTATGGCAGACCCAGCACATAGTAACTGTGAGAGATAAGTACATCCCTCTGGTGGTCAGTTGCTACTACCAGTCAAGACATCGAAGATGTCTAGTGACCGATAGCGGCTTGCCAAGCAAGCACCAAGAGCGGCGACCTCTAGCCCTGATGGACTAAAACATGCTTAATAAATAGGATTATAGGAAACAACTACTGGACGGGCAAAGGCCCCGACTCCCATTGAATTATACCTATAAATCCAAAATTGGTAGCCAAATTTGTTATTTGTCTTTTCTCCACCAGACACAGACCGGTTTCGAACTCTTTATGTTCTCATCAGTGTGCCACAGGTAGCTGAAAAGACAAATAACAAAGGCAAACCAAACTGGTCTATGGCAGACCCAGCACATAGTAACTGTGAGAGATAAGTACATCCCTCTGGTGGTCAGTTGCTACTACCAGTCAAGACATCGAAGATGTCTAGTGACCGATAGCGGCTTGCCAAGCAAGCACCAAGAGCGGCGACCTCTAGCCCTGATGGACTAAAACATGCTTAATAAATAGGATTATAGGAAACAACTACTGGACGGGCAAAGGCCCCGACTCCCATTGAATTATACCTATAAATCCAAAATTGGTAGCCAAATTTGTTATTTGTCTTTTCTCCACCAGACACAGACCGGTTTCGAACTCTTTATGTTCTCATCAGTGTGCCACAGGTAGCTGAAAAGACAAATAACAAAGGCAAACCAAACTGGTCTATGGCAGACCCAGCACATAGTAACTGTGAGAGATAAGTACATCCCTCTGGTGGTCAGTTGCTACTACCAGTCAAGACATCGAAGATGTCTAGTGACCGATAGCGGCTTGCCAAGCAAGCACCAAGAGCGGCGACCTCTAGCCCTGATGGACTAAAACATGCTTAATAAATAGGATTATAGGAAACAACTACTGGACGGGCAAAGGCCCCGACTCCCATTGAATTATACCTATAAATCCAAAATTGGTAGCCAAATTTGTTATTTGTCTTTTCTCCACCAGACACAGACCGGTTTCGAACTCTTTATGTTCTCATCAGTGTGCCACAGGTAGCTGAAAAGACAAATAACAAAGGCAAACCAAACTGGTCTATGGCAGACCCAGCACATAGTAACTGTGAGAGATAAGTACATCCCTCTTGTCTTGACTGGTAGTAGCAACTGACCACCAGAGGGATGTACTTATCTCTCACAGTTACTATGTGCTGGGTCTGCCATAGACCAGTTTGGTTTGCCTTTGTTATTTGTCTTTTCAGCTACCTGTGGCACACTGATGAGAACATAAAGAGTTCGAAACCGGTCTGTGTCTGGTGGAGAAAAGACAAATAACAAATTTGGCTACCAATTTTGGATTTATAGGTATAATTCAATGGGAGTCGGGGCCTTTGCCCGTCCAGTAGTTGTTTCCTATAATCCTATTTATTAAGCATGTTTTAGTCCATCAGGGCTAGAGGTCGCCGCTCTTGGTGCTTGCTTGGCAAGCCGCTATCGGTCACTAGACATCTTCGATGTCTTGACTGGTAGTAGCAACTGACCACCAGAGGGATGTACTTATCTCTCACAGTTACTATGTGCTGGGTCTGCCATAGACCAGTTTGGTTTGCCTTTGTTATTTGTCTTTTCAGCTACCTGTGGCACACTGATGAGAACATAAAGAGTTCGAAACCGGTCTGTGTCTGGTGGAGAAAAGACAAATAACAAATTTGGCTACCAATTTTGGATTTATAGGTATAATTCAATGGGAGTCGGGGCCTTTGCCCGTCCAGTAGTTGTTTCCTATAATCCTATTTATTAAGCATGTTTTAGTCCATCAGGGCTAGAGGTCGCCGCTCTTGGTGCTTGCTTGGCAAGCCGCTATCGGTCACTAGACATCTTCGATGTCTTGACTGGTAGTAGCAACTGACCACCAGAGGGATGTACTTATCTCTCACAGTTACTATGTGCTGGGTCTGCCATAGACCAGTTTGGTTTGCTTTTGTTATTTGTCTTTTCAGCTACCTGTGGCACACTGATGAGAACATAAAGAGTTCGAAACCGGTCTGTGTCTGGTGGAGAAAAGACAAATAACAAATTTGGCTACCAATTTTGGATTTATAGGTATAATTCAATGGGAGTCGGGGCCTTTGCCCGTCCAGTAGTTGTTTCCTATAATCCTATTTATTATGCACAACAAAAAAAGTCTCTAGCATTTTTGTCTAAAAGTAGTCGATTTAAAGAAAACCCAGGATTACTACGAACAACAATAGTAAAAACAATAAATTCCGAAACTGAAATATTGAAAATGATTCTGAATTTACTGGAATATCTCGTTATCAAGTCCTAAATCAAAATTTTGTAGGAGTAAAAAAAAATTGGGGAAATAAGTGTTTAATCTAAAAATAAATATGTAGAGACCATAGGCGTACGCATGAAAAAGTTGGGGGGTTAATGGGTAACACAACCCCCCTTTTTCCCGTTTGCGCTTTGACTTTTTTGACCAAAATTACACAAAAAGTGTATCTGTATAAGATGAAAGTCTGTGCAAAAATTCGGGTAAAAATCTTAAACAGTAACAGAATTATTAATAAAAATAATTTTCAAAATGTAAACTTTAACACCCTGTATAAAAAAACTACGCTCCAAAATAAAAAATCACATTATAAAAGTCACATTATTTTCGCCCAAAGAATCTGTGGTTAAATGCATGACCTACTTCTTCTTAACACCCTGTATATTGGTAACATCTCGAAAGCAATCGACGAAACCGCGCTAGTTTAGTCTCTTGCTCAGTATATTAATTACTTATCTTTAGCTTTATTTTCACCTATGTTTGTTCAATAATCGCAAATTGAAATCTCCATAGCCGAGCATAAAAATTAGACGAGATAGGTTGTGCTTTAGATTAAACTCTAGTTCGACAGGGACTTGATCCGAAAATCGCAAGTAAAGGATATAACGCCAACAGCGCGATGAATACAGATTGCTCATTACCCGTTTATCCCAGAAATTACGGCATAATACTTGGGATAATATCAGGATTATAAACACTCCGACACGTGCATAATATGTGGAATTTGTTCCTGTAAAGAACGACTGGCTGAGGTAGCACTTTCTGCACACACTTCGAGTCGAAAACAATTAGCTGCGTAAGCACCCACGCTGGAGGTGGAATTCCTCAAGAATTTATTGTTTACACGCGTTTTGTCCCTACTGTATTTAAAATCTCACATGTCAATAACAACACTTGGTATTTATTTATAACCCGCATCAAATTTAAATCACCGCGTCGCCTTCAATATGCATGTTAGCAAATAAGCCGAAAGGCCAAATTTGTAAATAAAATAAAACGAACAATTGGCTTCAGAACACTCCGTATATTGAATAAAATACAACTATTCGTTACCAATGTCAGAATAAGAATGTCGAGTCGCCCCTAGCTTAGCTGACTCTCAAGTGCCTTAAGAATACATCCCTTCTCAGTATAACACTTAACTATAATTTATGTTCTATAAAATAAACTAAAACCATAACTTCGTTCATGAAATATAAACAAACGCTCACACGGCCAATTCTGACCTATAATTCGTTCTCGAATTATCCCTGTCCCCTGGGACCATGGGCATTATGGGCAATGTTGTGGGTCGGCAACCTCCAGACTCCATGGGCGGGGTTGTGGACCTGTAAAACGATCATAAGGCAGCTTAGGTTGTAACGTACTTAACGGAAAGCGTTTTGCTTCCGATCAACAAATATAATGTGAAGCGTGACGCTTCCAACATCTCAAATCAATCACTGCAAAGCGTGTCGCTTTCAACAGTTCAAATCAACACTACTACTAGATTATTTTATTCGCATCGTCAATCATCATTATCAATTATCAAACACATTTTCAATATAAATCTGTCTCACAAAACGTACCCACTGCGAAGCGTCCCGCATTCCAACAGTGCAATACTTATCAACTCGACTGCGAAGCGTCCCGCATTCCAACAGTACAACTTTTTACCTCAACTGCGAAGCGTCCCGCATTCCAACAGTTCAAACTTTTACCCACTGCGAAGCGTCCCGCATTCCAACAGTGCAATACTTATCAACTCGACTGCGAAGCGTCCCGCATTCCAACAGTACAACTTTTTACCTCAACTGCGAAGCGTCCCGCATTCCAACAGTTCAAACTTTTACCCACTGCGAAGCGTCCCGCATTCCAACAGTACAACTTTTTACCTCAACTGCGAAGCGTCCCGCATTCCAACAGTTCAAACTTTTACCCACTGCGAAGCGTCCCGCATTCCAACAGTGCAATACGTATCAACTCGACTGCGAAGCGTCCCGCATTCCAACAGTACAACTTTTTACCTCAACTGCGAAGCGTCCCGCATTCCAACAGTTCAAACTTTTACCCACTGCGAAGCGTCCCGCATTCCAACAGTGCAATACTTATCAACTCGACTGCGAAGCGTCCCGCATTCCAACAGTACAACTTTTTACCTCAACTGCGAAGCGTCCCGCATTCCAACAGTTCAAACTTTTACCCACTGCGAAGCGTCCCGCATTCCAACAGTACAACTTTTTACCTCAACTGCGAAGCGTCCCGCATTCCAACAGTTCAAACTTTTACCCACTGCGAAGCGTCCCGCATTCCAACAGTGCAATACGTATCAACTCGACTGCGAAGCGTCCCGCATTCCAACAGTACAACTTTTTACCTCAACTGCGAAGCGTCCCGCATTCCAACAGTTCAAACTTTTTACCTCAACTGCGAAGCGTTCCGCATTCCAACAGTTCCATCAACAACAGGCAAAGCGTTACGCTTTCAACCAAAAACAAATAAAACGTCTCTCATACACTGTTATATCAATTAAATTATTGATCAAATTATTTCTCAAATACTCTTAAAATTTCAAAACAAAATATTTTTTCAAATTCTTCCCGCAAACGCTCACACTGCCTGAGCATACTTTACTCACCGTATGTTAAAAATCTCCAGCAAGTTCACCTGGCCAGACTCGAATCATGTATTGTCGTGATGAGAGTAGTTTGTAATTTAACAGTATCGTTCGGCCATTCTGATCTGTCACTTATTTCCGCTCTAAGCATATTTAAAACGGTTTGACTTGTTCGTTACCTCGGGGTGCACTTTTTGCTATTAAATGGTGGTCAATTCCCCATTCGGACAACATTTTCTTTACAGATTGATCAGTAAAATTTGTGTCTCTATCACTAACAAATCTTCTAGTAATACCAAACATACTTAAATAAGTTTTCGCAGTGGCGGGTTCAATAATTATATTGTTAATTAACTTTGGGGAACAATTTGTACTTTCATTTAAATAAATTCGGGAGCCATATTGATCAGTATGAATCTAATCCCTTATGTAAAAATAAATCCCTTCCCAAAATAGCATCAAAAACAGAATCGTCAGTATATAAAAACCAATTTCAAATGCCGTACCGTCTCGTTCAATATTTAAAGTGGTCTTTGTGTTTGCAAATGTTATGTTGTTTCCCAGACCTTTCAAAGTAATTAGTGCAGGCTCAAAATGACAATTAAAATAATTAGCTATTTTTTTCGTAAGCAAACTACATTCTGCTCCAGTATCCAACAAACAGTTCACTATCTGGTCTTAAATTTTAAATCTAGTACAAAAGTCGGCGTCCAAATTAACACAAAAATAATTGATTCTAGAGATAGGGGCTCTTTCGCGATTTTTTTGCGAAGCTGTTACTGACTTTATGACCAAGTTTTTTACAAAAGGTGCATACAACTTTATTAGAACTACCAGAGGGAACATTTTTAAATTCATTCATTTTTAAATTCATCTCTCTTTCCTTTCTTTGTACAATTACGACTAACATGTCCCGGTTGATTGCAATTATAACAAATTTTTACACTAGTTTTATGATCAAAGGGGTAATTTCTTTTTATGCCCCTTGGCATCATTCTATAATTGCCTAGCAAGACTAACAAATCACTAACTGACAAAAGATTACTGTTAAAAGCAGCGGTTTTGACATCAATATCAGTGATGTCTCCAATGACTAATTCCAACAATTGATTTTCGGACAAAGCAAAACTTAATGCTCTAAGTAAACTAATTTTTTTTCTGGCATACTCACAATAAGAATCAGCTTTATCGCTGGTAAACAAACTGGCTCTGCGGAGTTTCTCACTTAGATTTCTTTTCGCTGGGTACAAGCTGGAAATTTCAGTCTTGAAATTTGCCCAAGTTTTTTCGTCCGGTTTCCATGTTAAAAACCATTCCTTTGCTTCTCCCACAAGGCCGGTGGTACCTCTCATTAACAACTCATGGTCAGCCCAATTGAAAGTAGTCGCTAAATTTTCTAATTCACAACACCATTTCTCGGCACCATCATCGTCTAATTTTGGATTAAACACTGGAATATTCACTGCACTGGTGGTCGCAGTTTTCACTGACTGGTCCTTTATTTCTTTCAATGATTTCAAAGAGTCCACCAAAATTTTGGCAAATTCTTCCATGTTTAATTTTTTTTTTTCACACACTAATGGTCACAACGTATCTGTCACTCGTGGTACTTTTAATGAGTCTATCCCACTTCTGATGTTAGCAAATAAGCCGAAAGGCCAAATTTGTAAATAAAATAAAACGAACAATTGGCTTCAGAACACTCCGTATATTGAATAAAATACAACTATTCGTTACCAATGTCAGAATAAGAATGTCGAGTCGCCCCTAGCTTAGCTGACTCTCAAGTGCCTTAAGAATACATCCCTTCTCAGTATAACACTTAACTATAATTTATGTTCTATAAAATAAACTAAAACCATAACTTCGTTCATGAAATATAAACAAACGCTCACATGCATTTACGTCGGCCTGCTAATGCATTTTCAAGTGGAAAAATCAACGCTAGGAGTAATTTGATTCCGCCTCATTGAAAATAGAATCCGACTGAAACAGCCCAGCTACGATTTAAATAAATATACAGGGTGAGTCACCAAGGGCGCCTCGGTCGATAACTCCTTTAATATTTATTATACAGAAAAAAGTTTCAAATAAAAGTTGTAGGAGACCAAGAGTACCATATTTTAAAGTTATTTCTAATCATACATGGTGTTTGATATTAGAGTGGCATATCAAAAGTATGTTTTTCTAAATGGGACACCCTATATATTTTTGCAAATTTTTATTCCTTCTTTCATTGCCTTTTCGAATATATCTGGTTTTTGAAATTCCGTTGCGGCGTTGTCGAATTATTCAACTTTTTTCAGAAAAATTGTCACTTGCAGACCTCACTAATGAATTCTGCATGAGCGGTATTTTCACAGATTAAGCAAACTTTTTTTGTTAAGTGTTAAGCAATGCCATGTCCTAGCCTCCAGATATTTTAAAGTTGAAATTATTTGTACAGGGTGTTTATTACGATGATACAAAAATGGCTAACTTTAATCTATCATAACTTCATTTTTTTAAATGGATCACCCCGTATATTTTTACATATTTGGATAGAGTTTTTGTCGCTCTACAATTTTTATTAACCTATGGTTATACCTAAAACCAACGGTTTCCAGTGAAACTGCATTCTAATAAAAACATCAGGTAATTTCTAGAAATTCGAATATCATAGGAGGCATTGGCACGTGTTTTTTTTTGTTCTTGCAAGTAGGAACTATGAGCATTATTGTTTTAATTAATGTAAGTTTCATCTCTTATAAATGAAAAGAAAGTTGTCTTATTATTCTACATTTAAATACTTGAACTGTGTGAATTTTCCAAATATCTAGATGGCATTTATCACTGACATTTGTTTGTAACAAACTTGAAACGCTTTTAATTTGTAGACTTTATTGTTACGTTAATTTCTACTTAAATTAGTATCTAAAATTAATTTTTCTAAGCAAGAAATAATTAATATGATTTGCTGTATCGGGGAGAGTTATGGTAATTAAATAAAAAAACTAAACCGTGCCATATACCCCAAAAGATGAAACTGGTGCACGATTTAGTTTTTTATTTATTTATATTTGACCCCACGAATCCTATCTATGTTACGGTAATTGTTTGTTGGCCTCTAGATTGTATAGTCAAAAATATCCAGACCAAAGACATCCGAATTGTCGCGCTTTTACTAAATTAAAAACTAAATTCGATAAAAGCGGAAAAGTTATGTTTAAGAAGGCGACGTGAATTAAACCAGTCGTAAATGAAGAAAACACATTTTCTGTTGTGCTAAACCTCGTAGAAAATCTTAGAAATTTTTGAGCATACAATCTAGAGGCCAACAAAAAATTACCATATCTCTCCCCGATACAGTAAATCATATTAATTATTTCTTGCTTAGAAAAATTCATTTTAAATACTAATTTAAGTAGAAATTAACGTAACAATAAAGTCTACAAATTAAAAGCGTTTCAAATTTGTTACAAACAAATGTCAGTGATAAATGCCATCTAGATATTTGGAAAATTCACACAGTTCAAGTATTTAAATGTAGAATAATAAGACAACTTTCTTTTCATTTATAAGAGATGAAACTTACATTAATTGAAACAATAATGCTCATAGTTTCTTCTTCTTGCAAAAACAAAAAAAACACGTGCCAATGCCTCCTATGATATTCGAATTTCTAGAAATTACCTGATGTTTTTATTAAAATGCAGTTTCTCTGGAAACCGTTGGTTTTAGGTATAACCATAGGTTAATAAAAATTGTAGAGCGACAAAAACTCTATCCAAATATGTAAAAATATACGGGGTGTTCCATTTAAAAAAATGAAGTTATGATAGATTAAAGTTAGCCATTTTTGTATCATCGTAATAAACACCCTGTACAAATAATTTCAACTTTAAAATATCTGGAGGCTAGGACATGGCATTGCTTAACACTTAACAAAAAAAGTTTGCTTAATCTGTGAAAATACTGCTCATGCAGAATTCATTAGTGAGGTCTGCAAGTGACAATTTTTCTGAAAAAAGTTGAATAATTCGACAACGCCGCAACGGAATTTCAAAAACCAGATATATTCAAAAGGGTAACGAAAGAAGGAATAAAAATTTGCAAAAATATATAGGGTGTCCCATTTAAAAAAACATACTTTTGATATGCCACTCTAATATCAAACACCATGTATGATTAGAAATAATTTTAAAATATGGTACTCTTGGTCTCCTACAACTTTTATTTGAAACTTTTTTCTGTATAATAAATATAAGGAGATATCGACCGAGGCGCCTTTGGTGACTCACCCTGTATGTCCAAACATCCAAACTTGTAAACTTTTAAACCAAGCAATAAAGGCCAGTGCGGTCACCAAATCTAAAGCCCCTTGACCAGTAGAGAAACTGGTTGGTCAAATTCAATTGTTTTGCGCTGTTCTTCTAAATTTACAGTCCCTTAATTAATTGAGCGACTCTGAAAATAAATTCTAGACTTCTCCACAAGTAAAAGAAATCGGCTGGCTAGCAGATGTACTCGTTATTGTTTCCTGCTGACACGAACCTGTAACATATCGATTCGATTGCGTCGGAGAGTGTTTACTTTCGTGTCGATCGAACCGTTAAAGTAAACTCCGGATGAACCGAAACCGCCACCGTATCGTAAAAATTCAAATTATGATTTGAGCAAACAACGGCGGCGGCTCATAGAAATGTTCGCTCACAAACATGATTTACATTTCAATCTTTTAACTCGTCAACGTTAGGTCAACATTAGAGAGATTTGATTAATTTCAGCTGAAAGTCGAATAATAAACAAGCCTGCGAAATCTATTTGGATAATGGCTTATAAACGTGGCGTATGATTGAAAGGTATTCGTTAATAGCTAGGCGTGTTGCTAAGAGCCGCGGTTTGGAAATAATAACAATTTTTGTTGCGGCGCGACCGTATACAGGGGACGGAATTTTAAATTTATCGATTTTTTTTTTTTTTGAATATTTTCCCAACACTATATATATATATTCAATAAAACAATACAAGGTACGTTTTTCGTGAGGAAACTATATAGAGGGCGTGCGAATCGGTGGAAGCGGCCATCTTCCCCTCAAAACCATAAATTAAAGGTGACTTTTTTTATATTTGTAATTCAAATGACTCGTTCGTACCTAAAAATAAAAGGAACTGCATGCAAATCTGCGGCGAAATTGGCCTGCTGATTCATCTAATTTTAAATAAACTGAATCTGGATGCGCAATGCAGGCCGAGACAAAATATCCGACATAATTGGCTAAAGGTTCTGTTTACTCCGGAATATATTGGCATTCGACCGACATTCATTTGGAGACCCTGAACCTTTGTGAACTCAGCATAATCTGCCGTTTCTTTCCCGGATCCCACAATGCATCCAATATCCATCCGGGATTACTGCTCGCCTCAGAATCTCTAAATCTTCCCGGTGAATTTCACGCTGATACTTTATGTTGCCACTATCGCGTCGTCATACGGCACTTACAGCGTAAAATATTCAGCGCTCCCGGCATTAATAATCCTGATCCAGGACTAGTCTATTCTTTATGACGGTTACTGGGGAAACGGAAGGCAGGCGTGATAGTTTCCGTATTGTTCAATAATTGGTACTCCTAAGGCTGCAGAAAACGTTACGCGTCGCAATCTTCCTACGCCAGTGCATCATGAATTATGATTCAGCCTATGTTGAATGTGCGCCAAATCGCCAAGACAGTTTGGTTTTCGAAGTTGTCAGTGCATTACTCACGATACGCGGCATTTGCATTTTGGAAAAGGCATCGTCACAACAAGGCTCTTAATAATATCTGCGTCGAGTGCGATACGTGGCAGATGGATCGCATTGAGAAAATACATACAGGAATTTGTAAACAGACAAATGTTAATTAATTCCGAATGTTCGTGTCATGTTTAAATGTACGCTACACTGCTTTTATTAAAAGTAACATGCATCTCTTCCCTAGTTTCGCTCAGCATGATTGTTGTAGATGTGCCATTAGTACTATCTTTAATCATTGAGTAAAAAATAATAAAGAGGTGCAACTGTCAAGGTTTCGAGATTTTAGTATTGTATTTCTTTGCCAATAACTTCATGATTACCATAAATTTTTAGTACTACGGGAAGGTATTTGTAATGTGGCTGTATAGCCCTTAAAATTGAATACAATCATGAAGCTATTGGTAAAAAAATACAACACTAAAATCTCGAAACCTTGACAGTTGCGCATCTTTATTATTTTTTAATCAATGCTTTAATGAAATATGGAATAAAAGGACCGTACTGGTAAGGGCTGTAGTTACCTGAGAACTTTTAGGCTTATGGGTATTTGGGTGAATGGGAAAATAATTTAAAATAACCGTGGTAAGAAGAAAAATTCTCGCAGCAACCAACCTATGTATATTTGAAAGGTCTTTTCTCAATCAACACATTTTACCAACTTATAAGGTGTCTTCCTTTTATCAACACAATTTTGCAACATGTAACATTTCATTTGAAAGGTCCTTTCATAATTAAAACACATATTAATGCCATTTCATTTGAAAGGTCATTTTGTTATAAAATTTAGTTTCCCAACTTGTAACATTGCAATAAAAAAGTCTATTATCATTAACATATTTTTCAAGTTGTAACATGTCATTGAAAGGTTTTTTCATAATTAAAACGCAATATTAATGCCATTTGAAAGGTCATTTTGTTATAAACAGAGTCCCAACTTGGAGCATTGTAATAAAAAGGTCTTTTAACATATTTTTCAATTTGTAGCATGTCATTTAGAAGGTCTTTCTTTATCAACACATTTTCTCAAACTGCAACATTCCATATAAGGTCTTCTTATAATTAGCACACACACGTAATGCCATTTGAAAGGTCTTTTCGTTATAAATATAGTTTCCTAACTTGTAACATTCAATTTGAAAAGTATTTTCCTAGATAGCTTAGTTTCTCAACTTGTAACATTTCTTTTGGCAGGCCTTTCCTCAATTGAAACATTTTTGCAATATTTGCAATATTAAAGGACATTCTATAACTTGTACTATTCCACTTGATTTGTATTTTCTTTATTAACATAATTTCTCAACGTGGAACTTACTATTTGAAATGTTCCTTTGTTAACACAATTTTGCAGCTTCATAATTAAAACGCACTAATAATGCCATTTCAAATGAAAGGTCATTTTGTTATAAATAGTTTCCCAACTTGTAACACTGCAATAAAAAGGTCTATTTTCATTAACATATTTTTCAAGTTGTAACATGTCATTGAAAGGTTTTTTCATAATTAAAATACAATATTAATGCCATTTGAAATGTCATTTTGTTATAAACAGAGTCCCAACTTGGAACATTGTAATAAAAAGGTCTTCTAACATATTTTTCAATTTGTAGCATGTCATTTAGAAGGGCTTTCTTTATCAACACATTTTCTCAAACTGCAACATTCCATATAAGGTCTTCTTATAATTAGCACACACACGTAATGCCATTTGAAAGGTCTCTTCGTTATAAATATAGTTTCCCAACTTGTAACATTCAATTTGAAAAGTATTTTCCTAGATAGCTTAGTTTCTCAACTTGTAACATTTCTTTTGGCAGGCCTTTCCTCAATTGAAACATTTTTGCAATATTTGCAATATTAAAGGACATTCTATAACTTGTACTATTCCACTTGATTTGTATTTTCTTTATTAACATAATTTCTCAACGTGGAACTTACTATTTGAAATGTTCCTTTGTTAACACAATTTTGCAGCTTCATAATTAAAACACACTAATAATGCCATTTCAAATGAAAGTTCATTTTGTTATAAATAGTTTCCCAACTTGTAACATTGTAATAAAAAGGTCTTTTTTCATTAACATATTTTTCAAGTTGTATGTCATTTGAAAGGTCTTTCTTTATCAACACATTTTCTAAAACTGCAATATTCCACTTGAATGTTATTTTGTTTACAAGCCCATTTTACCAACTTGTAATTCGCCAAAGGTCTTTTTATAATTAACAAATTAACACATGTGTAATGCCATTTGAAAGGTCTTTTCGTTATAAATATAGTTTCTCAACTTGTAACATTCCATTTAAGAGACCTTTTCCTAGATAACGCATTTTTTCAACTTGTAACATTTCATTTGAAAGGTATTTTCTTTAGTAACACATCTCTTTAACTTGTAACATATCACCTGAATGGTCTTCTTTTTATCAACTCATTTTTCCAACTTGTAACATAAATTGTAACATTTCATATTGAAAGTTTTTCCTAAATATTACAGTTTTTCAACTTGTAACATTGTATTACAAAGATCTTCTTTCATTACTACATTTTTTCAACTTGTAACATTTCATTTGAACGGTATTTTCTTTACTAACACATCTCTTTAACTTGTAACATGTCAACTGAATGGTCTTCTTTTTATCAACTCATTTTTCCAACTTGTAACATAAATTGTAACATTTCATATTGAAAGTTTTTTCCTAAATAACACAGTTTTTCAACTTGTAACATTGTATTAGAAAGGTCTTCTTTCATTAATACAGTTTTTCAACTTGTAATATTTCATTTGAAAGGTATTTTCTTTAGTAACACATCTCTTTAACTTGTAACATGTCAACTGAATGGTCTTCTTTTTATCAACCCATTTTTCCAACTTGTAACATAAATTGTAACATTTCATATTGAAAGTTTTTCCTAAGTAACACAGTTTTTCAACTTGTAACATTGTATTAGAAAGATCTTCTTTCAATAATACATTTTTTCAACTTGTAACATTTCATTTGAAAGGTATTTTCTTTAGTAACACATCTCTTTAACTTGTAACATATCAACTGAATGGTCTTATTTTTATCAACTCATTTTTCCAACTTGTAACATAAATTGTAACATTTCATATTGAAAGTTTTTCCTAAATAATACAGTTTTTCAACTTGTAACATTGGATTAGAAAGGTCTTCTTTCATTAATACATTTTTTCAACTTGTAACATTTCATTTGAACGGTATTTTCTTTAGTAACACATCTCTTTAACTTGTAACATGTCAACTGAATGGTCTTCTCTTTTACAACTAATTTTTCCAACTTGTGACATATCTTGTCTAAGATATTTTCCTTTATTTTTAACACATTTCCAAAGCTAGAAAAATATTTTGTTTATATTTTTAATCAGATCAAAACATGCAACAAATGCACCTTTTTAAGGCTTTTCAAGACGGCAAATTCTGGAGCATGGAGCATTATTTTTATTGTATTCGACGTTTCCTTAGAGTACGATCTACCTGACCAAATCATCCATTACTCTCGTGCAAGTTTAACGTCGTGTCAGATTTCTTTTATGCGATTCCCGATACAGAAAAGTCTTGTTGCCCGGGGAAAAGATCGGCTATTGATTTTGTCATCTAAATCACATTAACAAAGAGTATGTACTACGTACAGTAAGGCTTCTTTCAAGTAACTCCATCCAAGCAGTAATTCTCTTAGGAACGAAACAGGCCAGGCCAATCACACTAGTGATTCGTTATACGCATACCAAAGAGTTAATTATGAGTCAAAAGGCACAAGCAATCCAGAAGTGGGAATGATGAAACTGCCACCAATTAACTTTTTTTCGTCAATGATTCTACTGCCGCTCAATACAATTATGTTTCCCACTTTACAAAATGCCAGCGCGGAAGTTTTAATTCGATTCAACCGAGTCGAATATTAAATTTTATAAATAAACTTCACCTACAACCTACCGCAATTTCGCGATTAATTTTAAAACTTGATTTAAATGTAACACAGGAAAACTTAGAGAGGAATTTAATATCCCGCGACGAGGTAAATCACAATATCGTTTTAATGAAAACATCGGGGAAACAAAAAGTTGCGTCTTGTTCGACTTCGTCGGTCGTAATAAATGACGGATAACTTTTCCACTTTTTAAACCCAGCCGGCTTATGATTCTCGTTTACGAGATGAACTGCGGAAATTCGCCACCTGTTTTGCTAATTCTTGAACTAGATCGATGCATCGATAGAGTTTCTTTTGTTGTTGTTTCTAAATTATTATTATTAATAATGTTGGTGGATTAATTGTACTAGTAAAACTTCCCGTTGCAATAAAACTATCTTGGTTGTTCGTTAATTAGACGGTATAAAGTTTTGCCGCCGAGCAAGTTCCACCGTTAAAAATCCTCCATTAAAATTTAAGTGTTCTCTATATTAGGTTAATGTTCCCAGTCGAAGTTCGTTACGAAATTGGGCCTGTCACGGTAATTACACTAATTACATTACTTTTTACCCTGCCACCGACCCGAATCAATAAGTTCCCTAACTCGCACAACGTTTCACAAATCGATAACAAATAAGCGTGGCCACGTCCGAAATAAAAACAATATTTTCGCCCGAATAAAAGAGTTCATGTGGATGTAGTAATTTCGTTAATAAATCAACGGGAATGGTTTTAATAATGCAATATTACCGAAGGGGTCTTCCTGTTACGTCCGAAATACAATAAACTCGCGCTCGAACGGCAGATCTAGCAAATAAAAGACGCCCCCGGTCCACTGGCAACTATTATCTTTCTTTCTAGACATAAAAAAAACTCATAAACCTTTGCCCAGCCTTATACCAGAGTGGCGAAGTAGTCAGTCCAAATAATAATCCCGCTTTATAATAATAAAAAAGGAAACTGCCTCTCTAATGAGTGAAATTCAATGGTACGCGACGTTGGTGGGAAGAGGCCACGCCTACAAGGATCATGGTACGCATACGCGACAGCCCCGAAACGAAGCCACGCCTCTCGGTGACGGTAAGCTTATTGGCGCACGGCTCGCCAGGCGGCATTGGTGGAACCAAGCCACGCCTACTCCTACCAAGTAACGTCGGCGACAAGATGGCCGAAGCCGCAAGAATTCAAAATATTTAATGCTGAAGAGAAAGAGTTGTAGAAGTGTTATCTTTTACAAATCAGGCTTTCTATTCATCATTATCCTTCCCCCCAAAATAGTTATTCGCTTCTTAATTATAGCCAAAATTATACTTTATTCCACGAGTAAGTAAGAGAAGCTTTAGCCTTTTAATATATTCCCCCTTCGCTCTTGTACGGACTCCTCGGATTTGGATATAAATCCATTTACTGCTTTATGGACTATATACGCTATCTCTTGCGAATTTACTTATACGACTCAATTTCTACAGGTCGATCCGGGGAATGAAACGACTGTCATATATTTAAGTACATTGTATAGCCGGGCGCCTTTAAACGAACAACGTTGGAGGAAATCCATCGATATATGAATCTCATATATTTTACTACTTTATTCAGTAAAATTATATTAACTTCAATAATCACCATAAACTAAGTACTTACTGTAAGGTTGTGGTCGAGATCCGTAATGTGGCTCCTGAAGTAACGGCTGGGGCCTACCATTTGTGTTTTCTTTCACTGCAACAAAATAAAAGCCTTTTAAGGAAAAAGGGTACATCCAAAGTAATGTCTGATTAGCTAAACGAGAACTGATAGACGCGTAAATGTCAGAGCCTCTACCCAAAGCTTTCGCTCCCCAGGCGCCAATCCAATTTTTTTAAGTACACCCTGATTCGGCGGATCTCTCGTAATAGTCACGCAAGCCGTAACATGTTATGAAAGGCCGTTAAGGCAATTCCGAAATGTTTTTCAATTCTGTTCGTTATTAACTTGATTGGAATTGGATTTGCAATCACATGCATAATATAGAAAACAAGCTGATGTCACCGTTTAGGTTCACGTCCGACCTAATAGAAACGCCGCCGCTTAGGTGCTGGTCCGACCCGATAGATCTTAAGAGAAAGTTGATGCCAACGTTTAGGTTCTGGTCCGACCTAATAGAGTTTAAATTCATAATAACGATAGGAAGACGTAGGCATCGCACCGAAAGGAGGGTCAGGGGCGGACTTGCCGTAATTTCACTGCTCAAAGTGCTGTGCGCGTTATTTCACTATCATTATGAAAATAATCTTTAATATAAGTATTAATCTCTACAAATATGTTGAAGGCTAACAACGAGAGCCACCAGCATAGCGTCGCGAAAGAGCACATCATCGCTTTATTTATCAATCTTTTCATTTCATAGCCGCCCTCTATTTACAAAGAAACTAATCACATCCGTCACGGCCATACAGACCAAGAAAGTCGGAAACTTTGTCACACCATCAAAATTTACAGCCTTCATAATCCTTATCGGGAGCCCGCTTAACTTTTGTAATTCGTACTGCTGTCATTAGCCGACAGATTATATACATCTATATACCCGTTTTTCATCACACATTAAACCCGGCAAATTGATAATATAGGGGATAAAACGGGATATCTGTACCATCACTCGCGGCAAAAAATATCGGTATATTACGCCGATTATACAAAGCGTGGTGCATATTTCGTTCCTCTTCACGCTCATTACTTTTGAGTGAGACTCTGTATATAATGGAGAATTACACTCGGTACTTCTATAACCGGCTGCTAATGTGCAATTCCATTCCGTGAACCATTAAGGGAATGCTGCCACACAACAATGGGGCCCGTTTCTGTACCAGTCACTTTTCAGTTAAGTTGTGGTTTCTATGAAGCGTCAGAATAAGTTCGTTTTAATAGGCATCGGGCGGAAAAAAGTCGAGTGCCTCGATACAACTTTTTAATTAAAGTATAAAAGTTCGCAAACTTGACAATGAGTTTTAAAATGTAAGGAACGGGAAATGCAAGAGCCTGTTGACGTGCTTCCATTTTTTTCTCCCCCTCTCGGGCTGTCTGCCCTGTTATAAACAGTGAAATCAAAATGCGTGGAAAATTAATATAAAAAGCCCAATATAGAAAACAAGCTGACGTCACCGCTTAGGCGCTGGTCCGACCTAATAAATCTTAAGTAAATGTTGACGTCACCGTTCAGGCTCTGGTCCGCCCGATTAGACTTAAAGAAAAGCTGACGTCACCGCTTAGGTTCCCGTCCGACCTAATAGATTTTAAATTTATAACGATAGGCAGACGTGGGCGCTGTGCTGGAATAATTACGCGTTATCATTATGAAAATAGTCTTTAATTTAAGCCAGGATCGACGACACAATGCCACATACAAAGACAAATATTTCAAAAATTAACATCCCAGACAACCTTATTAATAACAGCAGAGTTGTTGACAAGATGAATTTGCGATGTAGGAGATACCAATTTTATCGTAGGAATGTTCAATAACGCCGAAGTTTGACAAACGGGTGCTGACGTGTGAATCTTTTATCATATCCGATAAAATATATATTGTGGCAAGGCAGATTATACGAGATCGGCAAAGAAGCTGGCGTGACATAACGCAAGGGGACAGGTATTTTTATTACGAAAGTAAAAGGCGTGCGGGGGGAGGGGGCGGCGGGGGGGGGGGGGGGGGCGGCGGCGGCGAAGCATTTTGACTGCGACATAAATATTGGGGGAAAAAAATGTATTAAAAAAACATTGTACAGTCTGGCGATGTCGTCGATTTCCATCAATTATTCAATTAATCCATCAATTACTCGGGCATTATAATATTTCCTCGAGGTCCCAGGCTAGACAAAAACAGTAATTACCATCGAGGTTTCCGAACTACGCCGCAGAGCACAATAGTTCACCTCGACCCATGGCGGGCCGGGACCATACAAGTAAGTGTATTAGCCGGGGAACTTCGAGTCCTCCGGGTTGGCGGCCGTGTTAATTAGCAACGGCTGACGCAATGATGAATTACTTATTTTAACGCCGATTTGTGTTTACTCCGTATGTACAACTCGCTACACGGGTTCCAGGGCGTCGTGTCGGTGCACGGACTGGTTATAATTAATGCGGGCTGATGCCTGGAAGACGCCTCAAGATTAATTTCGACTTCTGGCTTGTACGCCACGCCGCAACAAAGTTTTGATTAGTCGCTTTGAGAATTTTAATTCATAATTAAATCAGTGATTACCTCGCTAGTAAACAATTAGTTAGTTAAATTGCGACTTGAGCCACGCGATTACAATTACTACATTCGTTAATAGTGCATAAAAATGGCATATGAGTAACATTAACGATTTGAAATTTTCATTCTAATTAATAATGTTTCTTAGTTATTCACATTTCAGCATAAAATCATTTTGTGTTTCGTGAAACATCGTTATTTTACAAAAATAAATTATTGCGACTTCCCAATGCACGGGAGCAAGGGGCCTTTCTCAGCCACCGCTCAGTCTACGGTCCGACCGGATTCACTTATAAGCAGGCAGCAAATGCAGAAGAGATCACTGCCTCACTGCATCGAGACTTAGTCAGTCATCACCCGGCTCTCACGCTGCACCTGCAGTTCAATTCAATTATATCAACTCAACCTTTCTTTTGTTTTTTTTTTTAGGTAACAAGGAGGGTGACAACATTACTCTACATTTGAAGTTCATGTTTGTCAAAAGTGACCGATCGAAATGATTATAAAGTTTCCGAATTTGCCGTTTCAATACCAAAGAGGGGTTCATCTTAGTCTATGATAATAAACCATCCAAATAGAAGCGATCGAGCACGCCGACCCGCCCGGTATCCCGAACCATTTTTATCGCACCACCGCGCGTCGCGTTATCATCTTTTATGAGCCGTTCTCAACCAGAACAAAGACAGAAACCTCTCAACGTTATTGTCCCTGTGTAGCTTGCGAGTCCATTTGCTCGGCTGAACATCATTACCCCGTGCCGGAGAAAGAAGCTGAACGGTGATAATTTATTTAGTGCTGGAAATTAAAGGGGTTGGAAGTGTGAGGGCGAGACGACGATTTTCATGAGACGACTCGTGTTATGTTCCTGGGGCGCGGATGTCTTTAACGCTATCAGCGCCCCGACACATGATACAGCCCTCAGCCCTTATCGCCGTTGCAGCTTTGCTGGAGAAGATCTTATTACGGGGAACGTGAGGAACATGGGAGGACGGGCGGGCATGTATTGCAGAGGTCTCGCGAATATACGGTGACACAGGAAAACTGGCGTAGCATCATTGGCGCCCAACATTAAAATCAAAATAAACTGACAGTACGACGTCAACAATCAAATACATACACTCTGTATTTTCTATTTTATTTAATCTTGGCGATTTTCTTTCCTGCTAAGCACCCTAAAACTCCAGAATTGCTCGGGAAAAAGTTAATATTGCGCAATTGTGTAGATTTACGAGCCTTGATAAACTGCCGCGAAATTAGGGACGGTAATAAACCCTTAAAATGGCCACGTACTTATGACCTTCAGCTATCCAAAGCCCGCTTTCCTCGCAGAAGTATGTCGAAACTAATTAGTATTTATGTTTCCGTTTTTAATGGCACTCATATTCTGTACTTCGCCCTACAAAACGCCACTATACAGGTCGAGTCTTAAATGAGTACAAAACAAAAATTAAGCTCAATTTTTTTTTTTTTTTTTTCGGAGTTCATTCAGTCAGGGAGACAGGCATAGTTCTAGGAGGAGGAGGCAGCTGGTGCTGTAGAACCGAGCGCAATATCAACGTTTACTAATACTATAAGTTACCTCACTCTACGAAATGTGTGAATCCGCCTGCCCTACTACTCGGCTCTCCTGTTCCTACCTATTGACTCCCACTTCCGCGATATATGGCCCCGGGGTTCCTCGGTGGATTGTCTAGTATGTTACACAGTGGCACTCGTTCACTCTACGAATGATTTCTGTGCCCTAGGTACATGTCATGGTGCGGTGACTGCGCTTTTAAACGTTGCTAATACACCCGGTATCCGTATCGCTTTATGATAACAACACGTGTTCGCGGTAAGCCTTTGATGTCTCCGTATCGCTTTATGATAACAACACGTGTTCGCGGTAAGCCTTTGATGTCTAAATAAGAAAGTTCCGCGCTGGAGTGAGGTAACTTATAGTAATACTATAACTTTGGCAATATCATGAGTCGTTTTATAGGCCAATATAATAAGATAAACGATGCAAAAGAATGACGATCTAGTTTTGAGAGATTTGGTACTTTGATACAAAGTATTCCTGCTTCGTTTCTAGTTATAAAGAGGATTGCATATTGTAGATGGCGTACCGGTGTTTCTGTTGGCGGTTGAAAAACAACTACCAGCTATAATAATTGCCTTATCGATTTGTATATGCCACCCGATGTGCAAATGGCAACTTCGCAAGTTTACGAGGGCATTAATGCCGCGATTTTAATTACCGAAATCCAACAACAATTTCATTTAAGTGGCCATAAATCATGTGATAACACCGGCACATGCTGCGTGGTTCTCTTGCCAAATACTACGTCGGAGCCTTTGTTTTTAACGAATGTTCTAACGTATGGCGATGCGATTCCAAAAGGGGACGTGCCAAAAATATCTACCTACGCAGAATAAAATCATTGAATGCAGTAAGTTGACAGTGAAGGACTCGTCATCATATGCAAACTATCTATTTGAACAACGTACCTTCGGCTGCCATTGATTTTTCAAATAAGCGTTCTGTTTTCTTTCAGACCCGAAACCTGAGGAAGTCAATTTGCTGGAATGGATCCTCTTTACGGCGCAGACCAGTCGTCTGCAACCGGGGCGATTGTAGTTACATCCTCGACATGTTTACACCGAGATAGTTTATAAAGGTCTTTATGAATCCCGAGTTAAATTGCATGTTTTGTTACATTCCGGCGGCGGCGGGGGCGAACGCGGAGGAAGCTTTGGTTTACAACGTGCACGATAACATCAAAACATCGCGGAGTGCTGAAATGGGTCTTTTATAATTTAAATGTCATTTAGTGGCTGTGTAGATGAACTCGAAATTAGGATTTCATTGAAACCTCTAAAATGCTGGAGCTTTTTTTACTCCACATTAAAGTTTGAACGATAAAATTTAAGGTAATCCTAAAATGATTTTTAAATGAAAATAATGATGGAATCACTTTTAAGTAGATGGAAAATGAGGGTTCTGATCCTTGGATACCTCCCACCTATGAGTCCCATTAGATGGGGTCGGTGGGGAGTAGGCGGGACTGATCCCCTCTCTTACTGCCATTGAGAATTCACACCTACTGCCTTGTATTTGTCTAAGTCAGCAAACTTAAGACACTCCCATATGGTAAGGACAATAATTACTAGCAATAACGACAGTTACTGCACTAGGGATCAAAATACATGGCACTCTGGATATAAATAGATGCTAGAATCCACAAAAGTTACTTAACGCATTTTTAGGATCAACGAAAATGTATGTGGAAAGTCAGGCGTTATTCAGTTTGGATGTTCCCCAACGCTCTATTCCAGGGCCTCTCTTATTCTGACGATTTATAGACCGTTATACAACAAGTTTATGACATGAACTACGACAAAAGCTGTTTCTGGCGTGAATTTTGTACACAATGTGAATTGGGGGGGATTGTAACGGATAAAATATAATTATGAAAGTTATTTCTGGCACTTTGTTACTGTCGCTGGCAAACACCTTCTACGCACTTAAAGCAATGAAATTAGACGCCGATAAGTTACCGGGCCTATAATAACAATTGCCAAATGGGAATACATGCAATTCCGATGCCGCTCACAACGGATTCGAGCGTCCCGTCGACGTTCCGGTACATTTCGGCGCGCCTCACACTTCAATTTAATGATTTCCCCAAGCACACCTCAAATAAATTAATTACCGCACAAAGCCTCGGCGAATGGAACTTAATTTAGGCAAGCATTCCAGATCGATGCGGCTTTGGGTCACGTTTGTTGTATTAATCGTTTAGCGAGTTACTTCGCAACGTGTGTCGAGCGACAGGCGTTTTAAATTGGGACGAATAAATTATCAACGTCCCGTACGCACACGTCGAATATAAGCGTACCATCCAATTAAAACATTTCACTTCAGATTAATATTGAGTGAAAATACGATCATATTACGGGAGTAAAGCACAAGCAAGGGGCCTTTCAGCCACCGCTCAGTCTACGGTCCGACCGGAATTCACTTATACGCGGGCAACAAATACAGAACAGAGATCACTGCATCGATACTTAGTCAGTAATCACCCGGCTCTCACGCTGTACCGCTCCGCACCTGCAATTCAATTCAATTACATCAACATAATATGGTTGCGAGAGATAGGTGGCGCCATCTATATCTTTAAAACGTTTTCCTCAGCGTTTACTTATACAATTAATTTCACCACAAACCGTTAAATGGCGTTACTATCTGGCAGTTACCTTAACGAGCATCTTAGTAATTATCACGAATTCCATAACTTTGTTATTTACTAAGTAAACGATTGTATGCGGAATTATTCACGGAGGAATGCTTTTGATGGTGTATACCTAATGGTGCACCTGTCTCTCTCCTTGGAGTTCTCACAACAAAGCTCGCAGTTACAGACAAAAATTACTGAACCAGATAAATCCTCATGAACGTCCCTGTTCGTGCACCTTTCCCCGTCGAGTAGCGGCGCATTTATCATAAGGGTGGCTCCTTGGAATGCAAGTAATTTTTCATGAACTAGCAGCGGGGGGAATTTTAAATTGCAGCGCTTATAACGTTTGCTTAATGAGAACGAATTAGTCTTCTTAATTGGTTAGAGAACGATATCAAAGTCGAAATTGGACTCCATTTATATTGGATTTTCCTCAGTCGAAGACGCACACAATAGACTGCTCCAAGATATTAATTTGTAGAAAGGTCGCTAAAAATGTAAACCCCTTTTTCTGGAATACGTCAGAGCCTCGTGCGGTATCGGCCGAAAGAGATGTTGGGCTTCTTAAATTATTAGGGTAGCAACAATTTGGGAGCAGACAAGATTCCAGGCCTCGGGCCACCATAAACCACTGCGCGATTTGGTTTGGTCCGGCAAAGTTCCCAAACACAACAAAGCCCATCCGACGCCTCGGTCGTTTTATTCAGAGTTGTCAGTTTCCGGGCGTTCGCAACTTCAGTCCTAAGTCCCTTTAAACGAAATGTGCCCGTGATATTTTCTGGGGGACGTTCCGGCGGACAGCTCACGTCCCCTACAGATGACGCTAGTATCCGGCCAGGGCAATAATATTAGATGAAATTCGTGAATGACGTTTTGTCTCGTTTTGTGCCCCGAGAATTAATTTGCCGTTGCAGTAAGTAGACGTCCCAGTCCTTTTGGCACATCAAGAGGGCATGTCCGGAAAGAAATTCAACGCTAAACTGGAAAATCAATGTTTTCGTTGGCGCACCTCAAGGCCCAGCGTTAGGGCCTTCCCTTCTTTGCATTTACATAACCGATTTAAAGCAAATAATTTTACATGCTATGGGATAATAAGTTGTAGAAGAGTTCTCTTCTGCGTTGATTATTTTGAATTTTCGACGTTTCGCGCAAGCTTGTCATGGTTTCTTCTTGAAACTAACAGGACAAGGTGGCTGTAAAGTAATGCACTGAAAATACTCTCTAAAAAAGTCCCGATTTAGTTAACATACAAAGAAATTTTCGTACATTAAAACCCTCTTATCTTCGAGTCGACAGTTCCCGTTTGGGTGGTCAACACAGTCCCAGTGAACTTTAATTTTGCATTTCCCGGTTGTGGTGGTTTCTCTGAAGCAAAATGGGCCTCTCTCTTTATACATTTGGCGTTTGTTTATGCGCTGTATACTATGACCTCCAGTAAATAAATTGTGATACTAATCCAAAAAAAATAAGCCCCTTTCGTACGCTTCCCGTCAAGACGCTTTGCCTTAATAAAGTGAAACAATGACGGACGTATTTATTTATCATCCAATCCGAAAAGCTTATACGTTTACTATGGCTTCATCGATTTTCTATAAAAAAGCCCTCGACTAGTTCGATACGAAACGCATTTCACGGTGGCAGTGACTATTTGTCGATCCATTAACCTGGTGATATATTGCCGGGTGCTCCGACACAATACCGGCCTAAAAAGGGTAATATTTTCTTAAAAATTATTATGGCGGCAAATTACCGCTGTACTGTCGGTGGCATCATATATAACTCGCCGCGCCGTTAACTGTTGCTAGTCTTTTTGTCCGGAAAGCCGACTGAAATAAATGTTCGCCAAGTTAAGACAAATAGACAGAAATGTCACGGTTTGTTTGTTCCTTCTGTGACAACGTAGAATTTCTTATACATGGTGTTAAGAAAAAGTAGGTCATGCCTTTAACCACAGATTCTTTGGGCGAAAATAATGTGATTTTTTATTTTGGAGCGTAGGTTTTTTTATACAGGGTGTTAAAGTTTACATTTTGAAAATTATTTTTATTAATAATTCTGTTGCTGTTTAAGATTTTTACCCGAATTTTTGCACAGACTTTCATCTTATACAGATACACTTTTTGTGTAATTTTGGTCAAAAAAGTCAAAGCGCAAACGGGAAAAAGGGGGGTTGTGTTACCCATTAACCCCCCAACTTTTTCATGCGTACGCCTATGGTCTCTGGATATTTATTTTTAGATTAAGCACTTATTTCCCCAATTTTTTTTACTCCTACAAAATTTTGATTTAGGACTTGATTAACGAGTTATTCCAGTAAATTCAGAATCATTTTCAATATTTCAGTTTCGCAATTTATTGTTTTTACTATTGTTGTTCGTAGTAATCCTGGGTTTTCTTTAAATCGACTACTTTTAGACAAAAAATGCCAGAGCCTTTTTTGTTGTGCATAGTCAGAAAAGTTCAATAAAATAAAAATCTTAAAAAGAAACAGTGGCGTACACATTTTTGCTTAGGAAACCTAAATTAATACTTAGTTATCTATGCCACTGAGGTAGGTAAAATAAGCAAATAGAAACACTAATTTAATACGTTATACGTATTGTGGTTATTAATTAGTATTCTACCTGATATTTTGTTTTAGTAATTGTATTTTCTGTATTTTTGCTGTCTGCTTTATTTACCATATGTACAATAATTGGATTTGCCCGTTGGATAAATTATTCAAAAATTAATAAATAATTAAAGTAAATAATATGAAAAGTTTAATTTTAAACACAGCAATGTTTTATTTTTTATAGTATTTTCTTTAAATTAGTGTTTCTATTTGCTTATTTTACCTACCTCAGTGGCATAGATAACTAAGTAGTAATTTAGGTTTCCTAAGCAAAAATGTGTACGCCACTGTTTTTTTTAAGATTTTTATTTTATTGAACTTTTCTGACTATGCACAACAAAAAAAGTCTCTAGCATTTTTTGTCTAAAAGTAGTCGATTTAAAGAAAACCCAGGATTAGTACGAACAACAATAGTAAAAACAATAAATTCCGAAACTCAAATATTGAAAATGATTCTGAATTTACTGGAATATCTCGTTAATCAAGTCCTAAATCAAAATTTTGTAGGAGTAAAAAAAATTGGGGAAATAAGTGTTTAATCTAAAAATAAATATCTAGAGACCATAGGCGTACGCATGAAAAAGTTGGGGGGGTTAATGGGTAACACAACCCCCCTTTTTCCCGTTTGCGCTTTGACTTTTTTGACCAAAATTACACAAAAAGTGTATCTATATAAGATGAAAGTCTGCAAATTCGGGTAAAAATCTTAAACAGTAACAGAATTATTAATAAAAATAATTTTCAAAATGTAAACTTTAACACCCTGTATAAAAAAAACTACGCTCCAAAATAAAAAATCACATTATAAAAGTCACATTATTGTCGCCCAAAGAATCTGTGGTTAAAGGCATGACCTACTTTTTCTTAACACCCTGTATACAGTGTACAGGGTTCTTAAAAAATGTAGCAAGATTTTGGTGGTTCAGATTTTGGGAATCATCCAATGTTAACGTTGAGGAAATTTAATCGCCATTCCATTCCCTACCTTTTCTTAAAATTAATGGCGTAAGTTAGGGCTGGCGCTGTATTCGGACTTGGAAGATAAACTTGGGAACCCCCCGATTCAATTACACGCGGTCATTAATGAATTTTAAACGGAAATTAAGAATTAACAGTGGCCAAGCCCGCAAATCTGAGCCCTCCTTACTCGTCGGCGGGTCGCCTAGTTTACATACAGATTTGTTTTAGGGGTGCGTATGTGGCTTTTAATTAACTACAGGCGTTATATAAACATTTCACTATCTCCACCCCCGTGTTGATTTGGTAAAGAGACGGATACGCGCGCTGGGATAAAGGCACCTTCGGAGCTGCTCTCTTCACCAGTCCATCGCCAGTTATTTTATCAAAATTAATTGCGGCAAACACAAAGCACATACCGATGTTTCATTTAAACCGCACTATTTATTTTCAAACAAATGCCAAGCAAATTTAATATACGGCGCTCTCATCTAAATCGGATTACGCGCCGTAAATTAATTTAAAAAAATAGTGACTCTATTTTCACACGAACAAATGGTCGGTTGCCGCTTTATACCCCTTTAAATTTTCATTTCGTAATGAATTTTGTTGTCGTAAATCTACTGGTGCCGAGTATAACCCCGGCGAAATTTACAGCTTCACCCGAGAACAATGTTCCATATAATATTATAAAATATTTCACGGTGCGGGTGTAGCATCTTCACATTTCGGTCCGAAAATTTAGGAGACAATGTGTCCCCCCGGGCCCCGGCGGAATACTGTAAAATATCCCTTGCGCCGGGTAATAGCGATAAGGATATTTACAGCTAAGATTTTCGCAGCACAAAAAATAAAATTCCTTGAATGCTTTGGCAAGAAACATTCAGTATAATATATTTATAGATACATTCAGTCATAGATATATTTCAGTACAACGTATTCATAGATACACAGGTTATCTGCCTGCTATTAGCGTTGCCTATTTACAATTTTTAACACGAAAATGAGTTCTTTATAGGTTAATAGAGACCCCTGGCATTACCGTTTCTACACTGAAGCTATCCAAGCCTCTATTATCCCGCTAGCAGGGGGTGTATCTCGGGCGCCAGTTTCTGTTTTAGAGTGCAGAAACACCACTTTCCTCTATTAGCGGAATAATAGAGGCTTAGATAGCTGCAGTAAAGAAACGGTAATGCCAGGGGTCTGTATTATGTGCTACATCCCTCTTGTTTGTCTTTTTTATTTTCTCGCCAGAGTTAAATATTTTTTATGACCTTGAAAACGATAGACCATCGCATTATTATTATATCGCCCAATGGCCAATTTAACTTTCGATCTGCCCGGCCTGATGCGGTGCTCCAACGCTATATTACCCGGATGTCTCCCCAACGCCTTTCAGCAAACTTCCAAGGGGTTCATATTACAGCCGATTACTCTTGTTTGTTCTCTCGTAAAGCGCCCAGGTATTGCTTTCGATTCGCGCACCGACTGTTATTACATAGTTTCCCATTTGTGTGAGTTTTCAATTTTCTCCGATATCCGATACGTGCCTGCCGTTGCATTCTTCCCGTGCAGCCGGGTAAAAAGTTTTCCTATCATTAAAGTTTTAACTGGCGTATGCACTGAATGGGGATTGTTCTTTATTTTGTTTTCCCTCGCAGGAGACATCGTTATATACTGCTAAGCGGTAAATTAACCCAACTCGAACGACATACGCAAATAATGCAAGTTTTTAATGAGGCATTAATACAAAAGTAGTATTCGTCCAATCTGGGTACAACAGAAATAAATGGTTAAAAACTCGTTTATTAAACAATCACACCTCAAATCACAACCGAACTGGTCCTTGAACTAAAATGCATGTACATAGTTATGTTTCTGTGTGGATCCAGAATGTGGGAAGCGGAGCTAAAATTGTGTAATTTAATATTTAATTAGCCGGCTTCCTACTAGACACCGTGCACGCTGCACATTTCATTTCGGGAGATAACTAATAAACATCAACTGGCATATTGCATGTACAGTTGCAGTCCAGTTCTCGCCTCGTCTAATTCAGAGAGAAATCCCTTGCGATTATTCGAATAATGTTTGCAAAACAATAATTGAATCAGCACCGCAAAGCTGCACGAATAATGTGCATGTTTCTTGTCGTTGGCGCGACCACAAAGCTGGCCGTAATATGCGGCTTATTTTATGATGTCGTTATTAGTATAACATTTCCAGTACTTAAATTAAGGAAGTTCGTTCTCAATATTTTTATACGTGAAACTCAGACGTTTACTTTCTGAAGATATTGAGTCTGTGTCTCTACCTTCGATTCCACCTCAGTACCTGCATTTCTCTCAATACCTATATCTTATATTTTAATGCTAAAAATGGCGAAATATGAATCCTCTGCATATCAGCCTCGCCTAGAGCTGTTTGCATAAGTAATTACCTAGTGGCTGCTCCTAGAGAGTATTTATTCAACTAAAATTCTCATAAACTACGAAGCACCTGCTCTGAGGTTTCGTGTGTATGCACTTATTGTCTCATGCTTAATTAATTTTAGCACAAATGCAGTTGTGGGATTATTTTCAGCCCGAAAATTCCGCCCAGCAAATGATGCATTTCATTTTAAAAGCTCGCGCGTCGGCTCCACATTACATATGTACTTCTTGATTTATGAGCAGAATGGCCAGGGCATTCGTACATCGAAAAAGAAAGAAGGGAATATATTTTTCACCTTTAGAACTAAATTATAGATAAATTATTACTCCAGACAACGAAACGATTCGATAGACACCCAAGTAGTGATCACGAAGTCGTTATTTTATAGCGAATTCTAGCCAATTTCATCCTTCAAACGAAAATATAGATAAATTATTATTCTAGATACCGAGACGATTCATTTGACACCCAACATCATATAATTTGGAAAACCGGAAGTAGGGACCGGAAGTGGTTTTTTATAGTGAATTCTAACCTATTTGGAACCAGGAACATTATTTTCTACTTTGAATTCACTTCTCAAAGATTAACAGCCATTTTCACTCTTAGAATGAAATTATAGACGAATTGGTACTCCAGGCAACGAGACGATTCATTAGACACCCAACATCATATAATTTAGAAAACCGGAATTAGAAACCGGAAGTGGGTTTTTTATACGGAATTCTAACCTATTTGGAATCAGGGAACATTATTTCACACTTTAAATTCAAATATCAAAGTCTGATAGCCATTTTTCACCCTTGGAAAGTAATTATAGACGAATTGTTATCCCAGGCAACGAGACGATTCATTAGACACCCCACATCATATAATTTAGAAAACCGGAAGTGGAAACCGGAAGTGGTTTTTTATAGTGAATTCCAACCTATTTGGAACCAGGGAACATTATTTTACACTTTAAATTCAGATATCAAAGTTTAACAGTCATTTTCACTCTTAGAATTAAATTATAGACGAATTGGTACTCCAGGCAACGAGACGATTCATTAGACACCCCACATCATATAATTTAGAAAACCGGAAGTAGAAACCGGAAGTGGGTTTTTTATACGGAATTCTAACCTATTTGGAATCAGGGAACATTATTTCACACTTTAAATTCAAATATCAATAGCTATTTTTCACCCTCGGAAAGAAATTATAGACGAATTGTTATTCCAGGCAACGAGACGATTCATTAGACACCCAACATCATATAATTTAGAAAACCGGAAGTAGAAACCGGAAGTGGTTTTTTTATACAGAATTCCAACCTATTTCAAACCAGGGAACATTATTTTATAACTTAAATTCAAATATGAAGGTTTAACAGCCTGTTTCCACTCTTAGAATGAGATTATAGATGATTTAAAAGTAAGGTTATGTTATATTGGGCGAGTTCATAAAAAATGTATTGACCTCTGCCTACAAAATATCACCACTCGTATAAATATACATGTTAGTACGGAAATTATGCAGCATAAGCCTTACGATGACGTTTCCGGATACCTCCCACCAACAAATGAACGCCGGGTGGTTCGTATCCCCTCTCTTATTACTATTGAGAGTGCTAAGACTTCTGATACCTCCCACCAACGAATCATGTGATGGTGGGGAATAGGGGCGGAGCATACGAGAAGAATATATATAAGGCGACGATCGGACAAAAGGATTCAATCACTAATGATGAAATGATCTTTGCTAATGACTAATCTCAAGTAACTGGAGCGGTGTATTTATAAAGTGGTGAGGATGTTCTTATAATAATTCTTGCAACTGGACCGGTGTTATCCGATATTTCAATTTGAGAATCTATGATTTCACGGGTGCGGCGTTTTGCGGAAGAATAATGAGGGTTAAACGCTGACCTTGCGAAAGTTTCCTTTTAAATTATGCGTAACAAATGGCGAAACCTTTGGAATATTAATAAAAAGCTCAAAATAGAGTAGTACATAACAGAGCAGGCACTTTATTTTGTTATTTAATTTGGATGTCACTGGCGCGCCCGTCAACCCCAGAATTTCACGAGGGTGCATACATTTTTGGAATCATCAATAAGATACTTCGTTTGGAATTCCTGCGGCATGTTACATATTGCTGGCTCGAATGAAACGTGCAGAATACACCGGGGCTCACAATTGACTGCCCGAAATACATAGAGAAACTTTTCCAATAAACTCCGGGCTGGCTGGTGCAATTTTGACCCTTTAAATGATACAAAGTGTTCTGTTTGAGGAACTCGACAACTTTTCACAAGCCGGATTATTACTGAGCGAATGCTGATGGCGGCGCCTAAATCATAAATGAATGTAAAAAGGCAAGGCGGAAAATTAATCGCTTGAGCTAGGGCCAAGAAAAAAATGTCAGGGTGATCGCGTGAATCTTCCTATATAACTCAGTATTAGTAGGATTTCCACCTTGTTGGAATCCATCTAACTACTGACTAAAGTTAATCTGCTACTGCACATTAAAAAAACAAAATACTACTATGAACGAATTTTGTAGGAAGTGAAAGTTAAAATTTCTTAATTTCAATTTTTTTGCTTGTAATGTAATTCAATGCTTTATAGCATATGGTTATGAAGAGTAGTTGTTTTAACTGATTCGACAATAACGTCATTCTAAAGACGTTTCGATGATTTCTACGCCCAACAAACTTTAGACAGTAGATTATCAATATCAAATTGGATATTTTTGCTATTATTATGCTTGTACAAAACCTAAAAAGAGTTACATCAGGCCACTCCCTATTACCACTTACCGCTTATCTGCAGCCGAGTCCGGTGCGACCTCCAGTTCGCCACCTGGCAGCATCGTCAACGTTTCCGCCATCACGACCATCGTCAGGGACAAGAGATTGGAGGACAGGCAATGGTTGACGGTGGTGGTGGAAAGGCTACCCTCCTCTGCGGCGACCTGCACACAGACAAGACAGCCACGGGTGAGCACTTCTGCAGCTTTTTTCTTGAGGTATCTTTTTTTGTCTTTGGTTGGTGATGTGCATGTTGTTTGTCTGTATGCAGGGCGCGCAGTTGAGCGGCATTGGGGCATTGGTTGTCTGTTTGTGTGAGATTCTATGTGGTAAACGGTTGTGGTTTTATTTAGGTAGGGGTAAGGGTATGTGCACACTGACACAAGCACTACTATAACTCTTTGTTTTCGTATGTTATATTATTGCTTGCGCCTTTAACAGTTCTGTCAAAACCAAAGGGACATTTAATTTGTTGGTTATTTCAATTTTTAAGTCTGCTAAAAGGAGAAGGCGAGAACGGCCGGAGCTGCTTTTATTTATAATGTATTGACCGAAAGAGTAAAACCGCCGTTGGGGGTTCCTCGCTGACCTCTATTTAAGGTAAAGCATCGGGGCACGTTATGTGCTTTCCTGCTTCCGTTTTTTACCATTCTTATAGCTATATTTTATTTCCCTCATCACAAACCATTTTACGATAAATTTGAGTTCTGAAACTGAGGCTTTTCTTACTGTTTAGTATTATTTTTCTTTCTCTTTTTTTCTAAAGAAAACAGACGGGCATATCTCATGAATCCCAAATTGTCCCTTTGGTTTGATGAGGTGCCTTAATATACTGTGTGAAGTGGAGAGAAACGTATCTTAAAACTAAGAGAATTTATAAGACGGGGAAAAGTTGTTGCAGTTTTGAATTGGGTGTCGGTGTAAAGTGGATGGAATAGTAGCAATGCAAGAGCATTAAAAGGTATAAACAAATATATTATACTGCATAAGCAGGATAGGTAGATATGCTGAGAGTGCGAGCGTGTTTGAGAAGAAAAAAAATACATGCATAAAAAAATATATTTCATATATGAATTGTGCTTTTATAAAAAAAACTCCGATTTACTCTTTAAATATACGATCGGTTTAAGACTATACATAGGCAGCGATAAGCTATTGGTGTATAACCATAAAGATACTTTATTCGGGAATTTTAAAGTTACTGCATAAGGTAGAGTAACTTTTTGCCAATATCGTCGTTGTATAATAGATAGACGTTCCGATAGAGGGAAGATTTTTTATACGTGTAAGGGTGTAAGTAAAACTCGCAAGGGGAGATCCCGTCGCCCCCGGTCTCTAGAGATATGTAGAGTAAATTTAATACCGTCTAGTCGCGTAATATTTTATGTCGTCCATAAAAATTCGTTCCCATCCCTTATATAATTACAAAATAGCCTTACAACAAAAATTATAGACATAAATTCTTATATACTCTTTCTATTTCCAATTGAAACAGTCAGTCTGATGAGTTTATACCAGGCTCATTTCATTACAAAGCCTGCCCGCGTTGAAATAACATCTAAATCGTTCTTGAATGTAACTTACGATACCCGTATGTATACTGCAGGCGATCACAAGAGTAATCGGTATACATAACACGATATTTACTGTTGCATTAACGCTCGTCGGTTTACGCTATTCGATATTTAACTTCGCCCAGAACACGAGCAACAGAGAATAACGCGGTATTTGGTAAGACAATGGAGAATATCGACACTAGAATGGATATAAAATTAGTTACCTATTGGGAGAATGTTAGAGGAGTATAGGCGCAAATGCATCAATAACACGACCCAACTCTAAATAGTGTTCAGTATTTACTGAAGATTTTGTAGCCATGATAGTAGTCAACAACAAACCAATTTACGTGAGTTTTTGTGTTCTGGAGTTGTCTAAGACAGTATTATAATCACCTCGGCTAAAAAAATATATCGGCCTAAACACTGATATGAGAAATAAGGCTAAGAATATGTTTGAAAGTGTAAATTATTGAATAATGCGGTATTTGGTAAGACAATGGAGAATATTGACAATAGAATGGATAGATATAAAATTAGTTACACTCTGGGACATTGTTAAAGAGTATAATAGTGCGCGAGAATAACGCGGTATTTGGTAAGACAATGGAGAATATTGACACTAGAATGTATATAAAATTAGTTACCTATTGGAAGAATGTTAAAGGAGTATAAGCGCAAATGCATTAATAACACGACCCAACTTTAAATAGTGTTCAATATTTACTAAAGATTTTGTAGCCATCAAGGTAGTCAACAATAAACCAATTTACGTGAGTTTTTGTCCTGGAATTGTCTAAGACAGTATTATAGTCACCTCGGCTAAAAAATATATCGACCTAAACACTGATGAGAAATAAGGCTAAGAATAAATCAGAAAGTATAAATTATTGAATAACGCGGTATTTGGTAAGACAATGGAGAATATTGACAATAGAATGGATATAAAATTAGTTACCCACTGGGAGAATGTTGCAGTCGCTCACATGAGTAACCGGTAAGACGATATTTACTGTTGCACTAACGCTCATCGGTTTACGCTATTCGATATTTAACAGAGAAAGTATAGTAATACTGTTCCCTGTGCCTACGTCCAAATTCTCCATGTTTGCACCCCGGTGACATTTACTGTACAACTCTCGTATTAAACTCCATGTTCAGGTCGTTCGTATTTCCCACGGACAACTTACTATTCACATCGTAAATTATTATCCTGCCTCCACTGGGCAATAAATCACAAATTTGTTCGGGACCCACTTCCCCACTTTTAATGTCAAACCTCCATCGCTGCCACTACACGTATAACTCATATTTTTTGAGGCGCTCGCCGTCGAGCTAATTTAGGTCGAAATAAATTGTGAAAACTTTTTAGTCCCTCAACATAAACTCACACTTTAAAACGTTAAAAACGGGAGCACTTCCCTCTCAAAATAAAAAGTGCTTTAATTGAACAACGACCCCGATCCGAGCAGTTTTTAATTAACCCCGTGTTCGGTTGTTTTCTCATCAGAAAACTTAACGTCTACTTTGAACAACAATACAGATCGTGAACGGCGATCAAGAAGTCGTTCTTCCTTTGATCGATGTGGCAAAAGCGTCTAGTTAATGAAATGAGCTCTTGAGATAAAACTGGATTACAGAAAAGTTTCGAGTTTCGAAAGGAAAATGGGCTAAAAAACCACCACGATGTACTTAATAAGAGTTTGAGCGGCGAAAGCGATTCGAGGATAATTGCATTACTGCAAGGGAGCTTCGCTAAAGAACCCACCGCAAACGCAGTACGCAAAATAAAATCATTGATTGCAGTAAGTCAGCAGTAAGATGTGGTTATACTGGTTATAATTAAAAATAGATTCTTTCCTGTTAGCTTACTGCATTTAATGATTTTGTTTTGCGTAGTTTTTTTTTACTTTTATATTGTTTCGCCACGTATAACCGCTACGTTACAAAATTTCCAATACCTATTTATAAACATAACATCAATTCGGAGCATCGAGGTTGGCAATACAAACAATGCATATTCCTTCAGCAAACTTAAACACAAATACAAGGAAAACAAAAGGGCTGTACGTTTATTCGAAAGAAATCCATCTCTGATTTATACGCGCCGTCATATATTTTTCTTCTATTATTCTGAAGTGTTTTGTTCCTTTCTTCTGGCGTGTAATTCCAGAAATATAAACAATGTTCTTGTGTGCAAATAAACCGCATTTTGTGTTTTATTTTTCTCAGGAAAACAATAAAAAGCACCTCATTATATACGTATTGATCGATGCGAAACAATTCCGGCTATCGGTATGGATCTATAGATTCTTCAATGGGGCATATAGCGCGCTGCTTCCAACAGTTAATTCCCTTTTAATTGCTAGCTCGGTGTTACCAACAGGGTGCGAAAAGAAAACTACACCGATATCTTAGATCGAAACAATTGTTACAATTTTTTTTTATGCGACGATGTACCGGAATTAAATAATCCGTAGCAGTGAAGAGGCTCAAACAGTCTCCAAACGTAAGACTGCGTTTGTCTAACCACTGATATGAGAAATAAGGCTAAGAATAAAATGATTGAATAACGCGGTATTTGGTAAGACAATGGAGAATATTGGCAATAGAATGTTCTGTTCATAATAATTATCGATCCGTCTAACTGACAACTGCGAATACTTGGCTTGGAAATAACTAGTTTTTTGGGAGCAGAAGATTTATGAACGTGTTTGCTAACCTATAAATTATTGAATAACGCGGTATTTGGTAAGACAATGGAGAATATTTACAACAGAATGGATAATATAAAATTAGTTACCCACTGATATGAGAAATAAGGCTAAGAATAAATTTGAGAGTATAAATTATTGAATAACGCGGTATTTGGTAAGACAATGGAGAATATTGGCAATAGAATGTTCTGTTCATAATAATTATCGATCCGTCTAACAGACAACTGCGAATACTCGGCTTGGAAAAAACTAGTTTTTTGGGAGCAGAGGATTTATGAACGTGTTTGCTAACCTATAAATTATTGAATAACGCGGTATTTGGTAAGACAATGGAGAATATTTACAACAGAATGGATAATATAAAATTAGTTACCCACTGATACGAGAAATAAGGCTAAGAATAAATTTGAAAGTATAAATTATTGAATAACGCGGTATTTGGAAGACAATGGAGAATATTGGCAATAGAATGTTCTGGTCATAATAATTATCGATCCGTCTAACTGACAACTGCGAATACTTGGCTTGGAAAGAACTAGTTTTTTGGGAGCAGAGGATTTATGAACGTGTTTGCTAACCTATAAATTATTGAATAACGCGGTATTTGGTAAGACAATGGAGAATATTTACAACAGAATGGATATTAGTTACCCACTGATACGAGAAATAAGGCTAAGAATAAATTTGAAAGTATAAATTATTGAATAACGCGGTATTTGGTAAGACTATGGAGAATATTGACAATAGAAAGGATATAAAATTAGTTACCCACTGGGAGAATGTTAGAGGAGTATAGGCGCAAATGCATTAATAACACGACCCAACTTTAAATAGTGTTCAATAATTACTGAAGATTTTGTAGCCATCAAGGTAGTCAACAACAAACCAATTTACGTGAGTTTTTGTGTCTTGGAGTTGTCTAAGACAGTATTATAGTCACCTCGGCTAAAAAAATATATCGACCTAAACACTGATATGAGAAATAAGGCTAAGAATAAATTTGAAAGATAAATTATTGAATAACGCGGTATTTGGTAAAATAATGGAGAATATTGGCAATAGAATGGAGATTTAACACCCTTCGATTTTTTTTTTCAACACCTAAAGAACAACGTAATTGTTGAGCAGCTACATAAGTTTTGAAGTTATATGAAAAACACACAAAGCGAGGCATATATACGACAGTCAGCTCGGCGTTATGCCTATAAATAAACCCTGCTTGACCTCTTCCGCATGTTTATTTGATCATTTTTGGTCGAACACGGTCTCCGATATTTTCGCGGTTTATAGAGAGCATAAGAGAAAAAAAACATGGGAAAGGCGGGCGAGCAAAGCCAATAAACATAATCTTTATAGTTTTCTCGGTAGGTTGATAAAGCCCGGGAAATTGCAAAGGTTCCCCTTATCTACAGGATGTTATTGCAGGAATATCTGACGTATATAACGAACATATGCCGGTTCCCTTGGATTTATTTGAGTTTCGGCTAATCTCGAGGGAAAAGTCGTATCAACGGAATCGCTTTTGACAGAAGCGATAGTTCGTGAGATTGAAATTTAATGGGAAAATGATTGTAGGTGGAGTGAAAAGGGTATTTTTTTATTATAGCTTCGCATCACCGAAACTGACGCTTTACTTTTCCTTCTACATGTCATTTCATTCACAGCTATTCTGTAGAGACTGAAAACCGGCCCGAGGAATCCGAGGAAGTTTTAATTTTCAGATACTCCCGAGCACAAACAGCGGAGGTTGAAATGTGTTTTTTAATTTGAATATCGAACAATTACAGCGGCGAAACGTTTCCTCATCAATCTGAATACGTCAATTTCAGATAACTCGATACATTATGCGAATATAAATGTCTTCGGAAAAGTTTTCTGTGAGGCGGAGCGAACGGGAAAGCTTTCAAATATATGAGGTTTTGCTTCTAGCCGGGCCGGGTCCGTTCTCGGATTTTACATGGAATGCATTAACACGGTTGTCACGGCAATTGAGAGGAATCCAAAAAACTTTTAGGGGATAACTGGAAAGTATAAAGTGGAGGGTTACCCTCCAGATCTGCAGTGCATTTAGGGCCGGTTTTTCAATGTTGAGTTAACTCTAACTAAAGGATAATATCCAAGGAGACCATTGTTACAATAATTGTTTCCTTGGATATTATCCTTTAGTTAGAGTTAACTCAACATTGAAAAACCGGCCCTTAGAATGTAAGTAGCTGTTGGACTACCAGTCCTTTTAATGTAATTCCTTTTGTAAGCATATTCTGATTATTATATATTATTTACCAACTTGGCGATGATGCACGTATTGCTATGACTATATGACTATACTATCTATTCTCTTCCATTTAACAAAATCCGCCCTAATCACACGCGTACGTACATAAATTTTCCGCCTCCCTTTCACGGGTATATCGATTGCCCGCTATTGTCTTGAAAGTCTTCAAATTTTCGCACAAAGTTGTAAAGCTATTTACCTTTACAATGCATTGGATAAAGTGTGGTAGTTGGAAACAATTAAAAGCGCGCCAAGGTCATGTTCTGTTGATAATAATTATCGATCCGTCTAACAGACAACTGCGAATACTCGGCTTGGAAAAAACTAGTTTTTTGGGAGCAGAGGATTTATGAACGTGTTTGCTAACCTATAAATTATTGAATAACGCGGTGTTTGGTAAGACAATGGAGAATATTTACAACAGAATGGATAATATAAAATTAGTTACCCACTGATATGAGAAATAAGGCTAAGAATAAATTTGAGAGTATAAATTATTGAATAACGCGGTATTTGGTAAGACAATGGAGAATATTGGCAATAGAATGTTCTGTTCATAATAATTATCGATCCGTCTAACTGAGAACTGCGAATACTTGGCTTGGAAAAAACAAATTTTTTGGGAGCAGAGGATTTATGAACGTGTTTGCTAACCCATAAATTATTGAATAACGCGGTATTTGGCAAGACAATGGAGAATATTGGCAATAGAATGTTTTGTTCATAATAATTATCGATCCGTCTAACAGACAACTGCGAATACTCGGCTTGGGAAAAACTAGCTTTTTGGGAGCAGAGGATTTATGAACGTGTTTGCTAACCTATAAATTATTGAATAACGCGGTATTTGGTAAGACAATGGAGAATATTTACAACAGAATGGTAATAAAATTAGTTACCCACTGGGAGAATGTTGGAGGAGTATAGAAGCAAATGCATTAATAACATGACCCAACTTTAAATAGTGTACAATATTTACCGAAGATTTTGTAGCCATCAAGGTAATTAACAACAAACCAATTTACGTGAGTTATTGTGTCCTGGAGTTGTCTAAGACAGTATTATAGTCACCTCGGCTAAAAAAATATATCGACCTAAACACTGATATGAGAAATAAGGCTAAGAATAAATTTGAGGAAATAAATTATTGAATAACGCGGTATTTGGTAAGACAATGGAGAATATTGGCAATAGAATGGGTATAAAATTAGTTAACCGCTGGGAGAATGGTGGAGGAGTAAAGGAGTAAAGTTGTAAAGCTATTTACCTTTACAATGCATTGGATAAAGTTATTTCCGCTACACTCTGTATATTTTTGCATTTTTATACCGAAATTATGTTTTAAATATTTTTTTGTTGCATCGCCCAGTACACTATTCCCGGCACAGTGCGCAGTGCGACTTTCTTTCCAATATTCTGCTATCAGTAGCATCCTTATTGCCGTCTGTAATCTGCAGCTTCAACTTGTATTCCCAAGTTAATTAAGTTTCTGCAAGTTATCATTATAGCCTTCCTACATTAATTAATATATCGTAAAACTTCCGTAATCACGGGCAACTTTCAATATCACGTAATTAAGACTTAGCCGGCAAGCGATCCGTGAAGTGAAATTCGAAAAAAATGCTCTACAAGCAAAGCAAGTTAATGCGTAATTAGCTCGTACTTTAATTATTATACGGCTTAATCTAGCAAATAAATGATGAAGGTATCCTCAGAAATTGTGGCCAGATCATACGAGTTCATTTATGCCGCGCAACGAGCCCATTTATACTTAAAAGCGCAATGTTCTTATTTATACTCATATGCACACTGAGCACATTTATACTTAAATGCACACTGAGCACATTTATACTTAGCTTTTCGCTAAAATGGCCATTTTCGAAGCGATTTTCTCGCGGCTTTCGATGGGGGATCGGTAGAGGGCGTCCCCGAGCGGCTTTCTCGACTTTTATACCGAGTGTTCGGCTTCCCCGAACCCCGCAATTAATTACAACACCCGAAAAAGTCCTCGAACATCTCAAATTTGCGCTTATATCGCAGCGGAAGCCCCGAGAAAAAAAATGAAACGGCGTCAACATTTTTTCCAAAGGGGTCAAAAAATTTTTTTCCCGATTTTTTCCTCACCCCCCAAAGAAATTTAGTCAAATTAACTTTCTATAGAGGGTGAGCCTCGCAGAGCCGCCCAACCTAGTTTATACTAGCGCATTTACCCCTAAGTACAACAATTTCCAGTATTGATCGATAAATATTATCACATGCGATAATGGAAGCCTGCAAAATTCCCGGGGACTTGCTGTATACTTCTATTAATCTGGGGATTAAGCCAGGCGCGATTTAAATATCTTTTGAAATCCAGAAGGGCATGGTGCAGCCGGGGAAAAAATAAATTATATTCTCGATTTGTTCCATTTTTCTTAAATTGAAAAAAAACGGGGGAAGTAATAAATTGCGATACGAGATAGTAAGGATCTAATCAGGATTTAATCGCGTTTTAAATATACAAAACACAAACGTTCCATTCGAATCAAAAGAGGATTTTAATGAGTCTTTAATGCAAAAATTCGATTCCCGAGTGATGTTTTCGCAGCAGATTAACTTTGTTAATGTAACGCAAATGATCGGGGCTGATGGCTTAAATATTAAAGAATCCGAGGACGGCCTGCATCGTGATTAAATATCAAAATTCTATGCAAAGATTCATATAGAGGTAAATCATCTTGGAGGCCAAAAATAAAATCATCATTGGTCCAACTTTGATTCTAGCAATCGACCAGTCGATGGGCCTGTTGATTTTACTCAAGTACTAAGAATACGTCTACGTAATTAAAACAAATCCGCCATCTTTGTCCCCGCAACTAGTTGCTTCGTTAGGCCGCTGTAGGCGATAATGAGTTTCGGTTCCGTGGGATAAATCTCCGTGTAGTTGCGACGTGCCATTAACAGGCCGCAATTAAATTTTACGCGCGGCGCGAAATTCGTAATTACGGACTAATTGACAAAACTTTACGCCCTCTAATATGCCATCTATGGCGGATACGGGATCGCGCACCGGCGACTCTCAATACGAGAGGGTTAGTCGGATTTTAATATAGCAACATGCGAACCACGTAGAAGTAATTTACTTCGTAGCATTTGTCGAGGCATTTGTAATTTTTACCGCCATTTTGCATTACAGCAGAAGTGGGATTTGGCTAAAAGCCGCACAAACTCGGTTTTAAGATGACTCTATAGAAAATCCGTAGGACTAAGATCCGGAGATCTTGCAGGCTATACCATTGGATTTCAGCACCCAATTTATGGTCAAACTCATGCTGAGGAAGAACGATCAGAAGATACCGTGGTATTCACTCACCCCTTCTGTGTCATTCAATTTTACATTTAGCGTTAAAAGCTTCTGATGTATTCAAATTCGTGGGATCTTTACCTCATCCGATAATCTTCAGCAATAGAAATTTTGCTGAGCTGCAACAAGAATCACGTTCTTGCAAATCCTTCCATCTAAACACTTTACACTGCAGGCGACTAGGATCAAGACACTTGGACAGAACGTGCCGATGTTATTCCTGCGCCCGCACAAGCCCCTTTCCTGTCGCCAGCACCGCAAAGATAAAAACGGGGCTGGACGACGGACGGCATTCGTTAAAACTGCACAATTGCGGATGGGAACTCGAACTTATCGCCATCGGGGTCCATTAAGACAATGGACATGGCTGTCGGTGTGCGACAGTGGTTGTCCGCATCGTTCCACCGCATTCAACTCCAGCGGTCCGAAGGGGGTCGCCGGAGAGGTGTCGCCTCCCGAACAGCTTCATGAGATACGGGCGAACCGAAAGGTCAGGCGGGGGCGAACAACCACGCGAACGTACAACGCGAAGGAGAGAAGTTAATGCGAGAATGATGGACGAGCGACGCGGCCACTTTATAAATGTGCCAGGGAAATTGGATTGTTTTTTAAACTTTCGACGGTTTATGCATGCATTGCCCCAAAAATTGCTCATTATTTACACAGGGTGGCCGGAGATGATGAGCAAAAATGTATTTTAACCTAAATACACATCAGCTGATAATAAATAATGCATTCAAACCGTGAAGTCGATGTTTACTTTATCGGCACGTATTAACTAACTTGAGATACCTAAATGGCGTCATTGATTTTTCTACCATAGGCGTACCTCCATAAAATTAATATAATTATACCCCCTTTTCAAGCAGGTACGCCTATGCTCTCTTTGTTAACTTTAGGATTACTCAGAAGTGCCAACTTAGAAAACTAAAAAAGCTTCTGGTCATTGCTGTCTTACCCCAGGCCTCCAGGGCCAGGATGCAGTAGACTTTCAGGTCTGAAACATTAACCTAAGAAACCATCCCCCAGAAGGTCTTAAGCTCTTAAGCGAAGGGTAGCTATACTCCAGATGACCTCCATGTCCATCCGGAACGAATGGCCTTGAAAGTGAGCCAGAAACAGCTTAGTATATCTACTGTCAATGGATCTATCCGTCGTTGTCTGTGCCCATTGGTCGAACTTTTGCGCTAGGAACATCTTCAAATTAATTAATGTTGATTGGTAAATTACAAATTTCCTGCCCCGCGATTGGTTATACTCAATAAATTAATACCATGAGTTCCTATGGCATTTTCCCGAAAAAATATAACGGATTTACAGAGCCTCAAAATTTTTGAATTAATTTTGTCCTAATAACTTTTTTGTTAAAAAAAAGTACCAACGAACTGAAAGTTTCCAGTGCTTATAAATACAGGGTGCGAAATTAATATTTCGTCTGACGTTCAATGGGGTATATATCTGGGACATTCCCCGGCTATTACATCATAAAGCTTGCTCGGTTCTAGATACTATTACCATTTTTGTTATTAAAATAGAACTGTATTAGCTGCTCATCTAGGACGTTTCATGTTTGACGTCCTTCGAGGAATTTAGCGTTGGGAAAGCTAACAATAAATTAATGGGATACACTCTAGTAATTAATTTCAAACGTTTTGTGTAATCACTACACATACTAATGGTCTGTGCGAGTCTTTGATTATTATATCTTTTTATAACTGTCTAAATATAACGCTGAAGAGCTAACATATGCGAGCGGCGTGTTAAATTTTACATAAATTTAAATTATTAGATTTAAAAGTGAAATTCGGGAAGGTATCAATTCTTTAAGTGTTAAAACACAATACAAGCTGTATAATCTTCCATTAAAATAAATTAAAATACAATTTATTCATGTCCTTGCGTCAAACTGTTTAATGTGTCACTTAAAAATGATTTATTTCGACACCTAGAAATTTAAAATAATTTCCATCGCGTTGCTCTCTTTTATCTTTAACCTAATTTTGCTCTTGGCCTCCCTACAAATTAATGATAGAGTTTTGCTAAATTATTCAAATCGTCTTAAGCCCAGTGGTCTTAAAAAAAAACAGTAAAACGATCTACAAGAAATCTTCTGACACAAAAAACAATTATTTATTATTATCAATTGAAAATATTTAATAACGTCGTTGGTGCCATTAATTGCAAATCAAATAAAGTGAAATTAACAATTTGACAAAACATGTCATAAATAATATTACACTTCAAATGCGATTTATTCGCCTTGTTTGGTAAAATTAAAATTTATTAACATTGTTTTCCATAATTTACTATCACATCGGAATTGCACAATGCTATTTAAATGCGTATGAATATTTATTAACACGTAACTGTAATTGTAAATGCTTTTTTAATTACGTTACCTCTGCACTTTCATATAATATTACCAGCGGCTCTAAACATTGTGATTATAAAACTTCACATGCACCGATCTGTCCAATAACATAAAATGAGTTTTAGCGGTTTGAAAATGGCGAAATTGGATCGTTGACTCATAACACCCTGTACATTTTAAATGAACCTAAATAATGTCCAAGTTTTAGTACATACCTTGGCTACTTGCATACCTGAATTTTTGAATTAATCTCTAAAAATGTAAGTTTACTAATTTCTTTCCCGTGTCTATGACTTTTCATTAAATTTTATGAAAACGTGAATAACTTGGCAACGCTGCATCTGATACGCAAAATAAAATATTTTTGCAAAGTCCTTAAAAGACATTTTAGAAATAAAATATACAGGGTGTTGCATTTACAAAAAAGTCCGACTTCGTTGTCCCAGATTTATGGTACACCCTGTACACTCAAAAATAATTTGAAAAGGTAGCACATTTACGGTTCAATAACTTACAATTATTAGATTTTTCCTTAATCTTTATTAGCCTAGTAGCTATGGTCCGAGGATAGGTGGGCCACCCTGTATGTAGTTGGTTTTCGATACATTTGTTCTAATTAGAATAATAATAATCGATAATTTTTCTATTTTCTTTTTCGTTTTCTAGTTTATGTTATTATATTAATTAAAAACAAAAAACGAAAAGAAATTTTTTTGTTAATTTTTCTTTTAATTTTTTTGTCGTTTTTGTTGTTTTTAATTAAAATAACAACAAAAACAACTACATAAAGTAAAATAAATTTTAAAAATCTGATATTTAGTTTAAATATAATAATAATCGATGATTTTTTTATTTATTTTTCTTTCCGTTTTTTGTTTTTGTTATTTTAATTAAATCTCTCCTTTTCTTTTTTGGGATTTATTACCACATTCCTCGAGATTCCTATCCAAAAAATTCGATTTATCTAAACTGGTTAATTTGAATATTTTTTAGATAAATCGAATTTTTTGGATAGGAATCTCGAGGAATGTGGTAATAAATCCCAAAAAAGAAAAGAAAAGAAATAATTTATGAAATGCCACAAATAACATTTAAACAATATTTTAATTAAAAATAAAAATAAATTAAAATTAAACGATTATAATCGATATACTTCTTATTTATTTTTCTACTTATTTTTTGCTATTGTTAATTAAAATAACAAAAACAACAAAAGAACAAAAAGAGAAATAAGTAAAAAGATAAACTAATATTTTTTCTAATAATTACTATATAAGTTTTGTTATTATTTTAATTAAAAACTAAAAAAAGGAAAAGAAAAATAAATTTAAATAAAACGATTATAATCGATATATTTTCTATTTGTCTTTCTTTTCGTTGTTGTGTCGTTTTTAATTAAATTATTATAAATAAGCCCATAAGAAAAATAACAAAGGAACAAAAAGAAAAAGAAATAAAAATAATATGTAATATTTATTCTAATTATAGTAATAATCGATAATTTTCGTATTTTTCTTTTCGTTTTTGTTTCTGTTTCTGTTATTATTTTAATTAAAAACAAGAAAAAACGAAAAGAAAAATAAATAAAAAATATATTGATTATAATCGATAGGTATACCTACATATTCGTTTTGTATTATGTTGTTGTTTTTAATTAAAATAAAATAAAAAAGGAAAACAAATAAAGAACATTTAATATTTAAGTACATATTCTAATTATAATACTTGATAATTTTTTTATTTATGTCTCTTTTCGTTTTTTGTTGCTTCCGTTATTTTAATTAAAAACAAAAAAAAACGAAAAGAAAAATAAATTGAAATAAAATGATTATAATCGATATATTTTTTATAAATTTTTCTTTTGTTGTTCTCGTTTTCACTTAAAATAACAAAAAGTAGGTACAATAAAACGAGAAGAAAAATAAATAAGAAATATATTGATTATAATCGATATACATATTTTTCATTTATTTTACTTTTTGTTTTGTGTTGTGTTGTTATAAATATAAAATAACAAAAACAACGAAACTACAAAAATAAATCAAATAAAGAAAATCTAATATTTACTCTAATTATAATACTCCATAATTTTTTTATTTATTTTTCTTTTCCTTTTATTGTTGTTTGTGTTATAATTTTAATTAAAAAGAAAAACGAAAATAAAAATAAATTAAAACCAAACGATTATAATCGATATACAGTATTTTTATTTATTTTTCTATTCGTTTCTTATTTTGTCGTTTTTAATTAAAATAACAAAAACAGTAAAAGAACAAAAAGAGAAATAAGTAAAAAGATAAATAATATTTATTCATAATAAGAATCGATAATTGTTTTACTTATTTTTCTTTTCGTTTTTTGTTGTTTTATTATTTTAATTAAAAACAAAAAATAAAAGAAAAGAAAAATAAATCAAAATAAACGATTATAATCGATATATTTCTTATTTGTCTTTCTTTTCGTTGTTGTGTTGTTTTTATTTATTGTTTTAACTAAATGAAATTAATATAAATAAGTCCATAAGCAAAATAACAATAAAACAACAAATGAACAAAAGGAAAAAGAAAAAATCTAATATTTATTCTAATTATAGTACCTAATAACCGATAATTTATTTATTTATTTTTCTTTTCGTTTTATTGTTGTTTATGTTATCATTTTAATTAAAAACAAGAAAAAACGAAAAGAAAAATAAATTAAAATAAAGCGATTAAACTCGATATATTTTTTATTTGTTTTCCTTTCGTTGTTCTTGTTGCTTAAATTAAAATAACAACAAGAACAAATAAAAACGAGAAGAAAAATAAATACAAAATATATTGATTAGGTATAAGAAATAATAAGAAAAACAAATAAAGTATTTTATTTTATATTTATTCTAATTATAATCCTTGATAATTTTTATTTATTTTTCCTTTGTTGTTCTTCTTGTTTTCACTTAAAATAACAAAAGTACAATAAAACGAAAAGAAAAATAAATAAAAAATATACTCGATCTACATATTTTAATTTTTGTTTTATGTTGTGTTGTTGTTATAAATTGAAATGAAATGACAACAAAAACAACAAAAGTACAAAAGAAAACAAATAAAGAATATCTAATATTTTTTCTAATTATAATACTCGATAATTTTTTATTTATTTTTCTTTTCCTTTTATTGTTGTTTCTGTTATAAGTTTAATTAAAAAGAAAAATAAAAATAAATTAAATCAAACGATTATAATCGAGATATATTTTTATTTATTTTTCTCTTCGTTTTTTGTTTTTGTTTTTTTTTTAATTATACGTATATTTTATTATTCTTTTCGTTTTGTATCATGCTGTTGTTTTTAATTAAAATAACAACCAAAGACAACAAAAGAACAAAAAAAAAACAAATAAAGAACATTTAATATTTAAGTATTCTAATTATAATACTTGATAAATTTTTTATTTATTTTACTTTTCGTTTTTTGTTGTATCTGTTATTATTTTAATTAAAAACAAAAAACGAAAAGAAAAATAAATTAGAATAAAACGATTGTAATCGATATTTTTTATTTATTTTTCTTTTCGTTTTTCTGTTGTTTTACTGTTTTTAATTAAAATAACAACAAAAACAAAAAAAACGAAAAGAAAAATAAATAAAAAAATTGTCAATTATTAAAAATGTTTCCGACCGCTTTTCGCTAAATAAGTATTTTTTTACAGTTATTGTGGGACCAATTAACTTTTCTCGGAGGGGTAAAAATTCGATTTAAGTGTACCATTTGCATGTCTCCCTAATAGGATCACTTAGGTCTATTCTTGGAAATAAATAAAGCCATTTATTTATCGTATTATATGTGAAACATTAGCTAGAAAGTGCGTGATCAGGGTAATAATACAAATGTTTTAGGGAAAAAGAATAGTGTTAATTACCACATAGCAGAGGGAAAAAACTCATAAAATAATCATTCTCCATCAATTTAAATAAAAGAATTTAGGAGGAGGGCTAATTACGTTTTATGTCGCGTTTCCCAAAGAAAGTATGGTAATTAGCTGAATTTAGTGCATTCCGCCTGCGTATTAGCACCGTGAGGGCGGAATTTTTGATGAATGAGTCAAATAAACACTCGTTGCTAAATTTCTTTATTGGCCCATATAAATAAGACACGACGTTAACACGCATTCGTTTAGAAGAACCTGCCCCGAGTCGTTACCGATAAAACAATACGAAGGACCCATCCAAGGCTCGATAAAAGATTGGAACAGGCGTTACCATTTTAAAGACACGTTCCAGTAGGCACATTTAATCTTTTTTTACAGGCCGTTAGCTCGCGTTATTTACCGAAAGAAGCCCAACTTTAAGTAGAAAGCTCCCAAGTAAGTTCCCCAATACGCTAAAGTGTTCCGCTTTCAATATCAATTTAACTGTCGAACAGCCAATAAAGTGCAAGGCTCTAAGGCCTGCCCGCATTTATAAACGTAGATAATATACTGTAATAGGTTGCTGTGTATGGGAAAATTTGATAAAAACGTCAAAATTTAGTAACGCACACTTGAGGCTCGGTCGCAAATGTAAAGAAGAAGATGAAATTTATGGTTTTTATTTGTAGGTATACGAAAAATATATGTGCATATAAGAAAGTAATAATTTTTTCGTTTTCTTTCAGGCAAGAGGCGGCTTTGGAGGACAAGAGTAAATATTGGCAAAATATTCAGTAAATACATTTTTATATACTTCGGTAGAACTAGTCTAGCTTTAGTCTAGTAAAATCCAGTGACATGTATCGGATATTGTTTTTGTACGAAAGCTCGACGTCAAATAAAGCGTAGCACACTCTGTGCGAATCAATGCTAGAAACCACCAAGACCGCAATAAAAAATGCCAGTCGTTCCTCCAGTGACTCCTCGTCGTTGGCTCTGTCGATAAAATCTCTTGATTGAAGTGTCACTTTTATTTCTAACTTTATCCGAAAGGGTTTTATCGGCGGTCCGCGAGGATAACCCTCAATTAATTAAGAACGTACCTTTCGCGTCAAGGAAACATCAGTCAAGCGAGTGGAACAATCAAACTAACTCGAAGTATGCCCCTAAAATAACAACTTTCACGTTCTCCCGGACAACACTGCTGATCCAGATCCAATTAGTGGATCGTCCCCTCTATCAAACGTTTCTTTCAACGTCGAAGCAAATCCATGTCGACGAATTTTCCACTATATTCCCAGGGCGCCGCTAAAACACCGAACCGGGATTAGGAGGCAAAAGTTACAGTTAAAGGTCAGGAATTACATAAGTACTTAACCGGTGTTATGCTCGCAACAGTCGAATGACGATAACTTTTAATCTGGTACTAGTATTAGTAGGACGAGAGTAACAAAGATTATATGTAACCAGAGGAGTTGATTCATTTCCAGCTGGGAATCGAACCCAGTTAATTATATACAACGTAATCAGACAGTACATCTTTCCCCCATCAACCAATTTTTACCAGATCGGATAAACACGCAAAGAAACTGAGGCAAACGGTAGCCAACTATTTGTTGAGCTACTGGGACGCTGCAAAGGGAATTTTAATGCTAGTTCAAACCGCGACCTAAATACCGATTAAGCCTCATAAATATAGGCGTGCTGTTTACCAGGGAATGCAATCGTTCGGCGTTTGCTTAAGAAATCCTGATATTTACGCCACCCACCCTCGTTGTTAAATTTTAATTACCGTTTAATTAATCCCCTTATGTCTGTGCACACAAGGAGATGACTCGGTCACATTCGCATCGTTGTCGTATTTACCACATGCCGCTTGCAGGTACAGTCAGCGCCACAGGTTCTCCAGGAAGACTTGAAACTGAATGTCGGTAACCGAAGAATGAATTAAAAAAACTAAAATTAGTCCGAAGTATTCGTAGGTTGGCCATTTTATTCCGAGGAATCTAAAAAATTCCAAACGAATCGTACCTAGATGATTTTTGGAAGTGAATGTCGGTTGCAGACATTTTTATTTCGAGTGGTTCAAAAGAAATTAAAAAATTAGTCCAAAAAGACCATAAGTTAGCTTTGAAACTGTGTTCGTAAGCTAAAAATATTCTGAAATTGTGTGAAAGATTCGTAAGTTAGCCATTTTTTCCAGAGATATCTAAAAAATGTACAAAATTAGTCCAAAAGAATCGTAGGTTAGTCTTGAAACTAAATATCGGTTCAAAATGGTCCAAAAGAAATTAAAAAATTAGTCCAAGAATCGTAGGTCAGCCTTCAACCCGAAGTTTGTGGGCAATTTTTTTTAAATGGGCTAAAAAAAATTCCAAAATTAGCCCAAAAGAATCGTAGTTAGTCTTGAAAGTGAAAGTCGATCGAAGAATATTTTTTTCAAATCAAATCAAAAGAAATTAGAAAATTAATCCAAAACAATCGTAGGTTAGACTTGAAATTGAAGTTCATAGGCACATTCTTGAAGTGAACTAAAAAAATTCAAAAATTTGTGCGAAAGATTCGTAGGAGAGCCATTTTTCCAGAGAAGTCTAAAACATTTCCAAAATTGGCTCAAAAGAATCGTAGATTAGTCTTGTAAGTGAATATCGGACGCAGAATATTCTTTTCAAAGTGGTTTAAAAGAAATTAGAAGATTAGTCCAAAAGAATCGTAGGTTAGCCTTGACACTGAAGTTCGTAGGTAATTTGTTTCAATGGGCAAAGAAAATTCTATAATTAATATGAGCGATTCGTGGGTTGGCCATTTTTTCCAGTGACGTCTAAAAAATTTTCAAAATTAGTCCAAAAGAATCGTAGGTTAGTCTTAAAACTGAAGTTTGTGGGAATTTTTTTGAGTAGGCTAAGAAATTTAAAAATCAGTGTGAAAGATTCGTAGGTTAGCAATTTTTTCCAGAGACGTCTAAAATATTTTCAAAATTAGTCCAAAAGAATCGTAGGTTAGTCTTAAAACTGAAGTTTGTGGGAATTTTTTTGAGTAGGCTAAGAAATTTAAAAATCAGTGTGAAAGATTCGTAGGTTAGCAATTTTTTCCAGAGACGTCTAAAATATTTTCAAAATTAGTCCAAAAGAATCGTAGGTTAGTCTTAAAACTGAATTTTCAAAGTGGTCCAAGAAAAATTCCAAAATATTTGTCCAAAAGAATCGTACATAAGCATTGAAAGCGAAGTTCGTAGGCATATTTTTAAAGAAGAAGAAAAATTTAAAAATTAGTGAGAAAGATTCGTAGGAAGTGTAGGTTATCTATTTTTCCCAAAGACGACTAAAAATGCTCAAAATTAGTTTAAAAGAATCGTAGGTTGTCTCGAAACTGATTATCATGAAATTTTCAGTGATTAAAAAAAATTCAAAATTAGTCCAAAGAAATGTTTTTTTTTAGAATGGTAGAGAATCGTTCTTTAAACTTAAAATATTAGTCCAAAATAATCGTAAGTTAATTTCAAAACTGAATAATCGTTGTGAAAAATTTAAAGTAGTCCATAAAATAATACAATATTGTCCAAAAAAAATCGCAGGTTAGTTGCGAAACTGAATGCTGATCGTGGAATTACTTTTTTAAAGTGGTTCACAAACGAAACCCAAAATTAGTCCAAAAAAATCGTAGGTTAGCCTCAAATATTATTTTTGTGTATATTTCTTTAGGCTGAAGCAAAAAATTAATCCAAAAGAACCGAGGGTCAGTCTCGAAATGGAATATTAGTCGAGGAATTGTCAGTGGTTCAAATTTAGTCCAAAAGATTCGTAAGTTAGCCTTAAAACTAAATTTGGTGAACCAAAAAAAATTGTAAAATAGTCCAAAAGAATCGTAGGTAATTTTTTTCCAGAGTAGTTTAATAAAAAATACTAAATTAGTCCAAAAAGATTCGTAGGTTAGTTTTGAAACCGAATATCGGGGTCAAAGTTAAAAAATATTCCAAAATTAGACCACAAGGATCGTAGATTAGCCTCAAATCTTAACTTGGCGTACAGCTTTTTTAGACTAGATAAAAAAATTAGTCTAAAAGAATCGTAGGTTAGTATGGAAACTGATAATCAGTCGTGAAATTTTTCACAGTGGTACAAAATAAAATCAAAATTAGTTCAAAAGAATCGTAGGTTAGTGTTGTAAGTCAATGTCGGTCGTAGAATGTTTTTTTTCAAAGTGGTTCAAAAGAAATTCAAAAATTAGTCCAAAAGAATCGTAAGTTAGCCTTGCCACTGAAGTTTGTGTACATTTTATTTTGGGTAGGCTAAAAAATTTTTTAAATCAGTGTGAAAGATTCGTAGGTTAGCCACTTTCTCCAGGGACGTTTAAAAAATTTCCGAAATTAGTCCAAAAGAATCGTAGGTTAGTCTGAAAACTGATTGTCGGTGGCAGAAATTTTTTCTCAAAATGGTTCAAAAGAAATAAAAGAATTAGTCCAAAAGAATCGTAGGTTAGTCTTGAAACTGATGTTCGTGGGCAATTTTTTTTGAGTAGGCTAAACAAATTTTAAAATCAGTGTGAAAGATTCGTAGGTCAGCCATTTTTTTCCGTGACGTCTAAAAAATTTCCAAAATTCGTCCAAAAGAATCGTAGGTTAGTCTTAAAACTGAATGTCGGTCACAAAATATTTTCCCAAAATGGTTCAAAAGAAATTCAGAAATTAACCCAAAAGAACCGAAGGTTAGTCTCGAAATTGAATATTAGTCGGGGAATTACTCCAAAATTAGTTCAAAAGATTTATAAGTTAGCCACTAAATTTGGTGGACCAAAAAAATTTTTAAAATTAGTCCAAAAGAATCGTAAGTAATTTTTTTCATCAAAGTAGTTTTAAAAGAATGCTAAATTAGTCCAATAAGAATCGTAGGTTAGTTTGAAAACCGGAGTGTCAAAGTTAAAAAATATTCCAAAATTAGTCCACAAGGATCGTAGGTTAGCCTCAAAACTGAACTTCGCGTACATTTTTTTACACTGGGTAAAAAAATTAGTCCAAAAGAATCGTAGGTTAGTATTGAAACTGAATATTAGTCATGGAATTTTTCCATAGGTCTAAAATAAATTCAAAATTAGTTCAAAAGATTCGTAGGTAATTTTTTCCAGATAGGTTTAAAAAAGTCTAAAAAATTAGTCCACAAGAATCGTAGGTTAACCACAAAGGTGAATATCGCGTAATTTTTTAGGCTGGATCAAAATATAATGTAAAAGATTTGTAGGCTAGTCTCGAAACTGCATTTTACGGATATTTTTTAGGCTACACCAAAAATATATCCCAAAATTAGTCCAAAAGAATCGGAGGTTAGCCTCAAAGGTGAATATCGCGTAATTTTTTAGGTTGGATCAAAATTGGATCTAAAAGATTTGTAGGTTAGTCTCGGAACTGCATTTCACGGATATTTTTTTAGGCTAGGTTAACCAAAAATAAATCCCAAAACTAGTCCAAAAGAATCGTAGGTGAATTTTCCAGAGAGGTTTAAAAAAAATCCAAAATTAGTCCAAAAGAATCGTAGGTTAGTTCTGAAAGGATTTTATTAAGCTAAAAAATATTCCAAAATTAGTCCACAAGAATCGGAGGTTAGCCTCAAAGGTGAATATCGCGTAATTTTTTAGGCTGAATCAAAATTGAATATAAGATTTGTAGGTTAGTCTCGAAACTGCATTTCACGGATATTTTTTTTGGCTCTACCAAAAATAAATCCCAAAATTAGTCCAAAAGAATCGTAGGTGAATTTTTCAGAGAACTTTAAAAAAAAATCCAAAATTAGTCCAAAAAGAATTGTAGGTTAGTTCTGAAAGGATTTATTTAAGCTAAAAAATGTTTCAAAATTAGTCCACAAATTAGTCCAAAGGAATCGTAGGTAAATTTTCCAGAGAGGTTTAAAAAAATTCTAAATTAGTTCAAAAAAAATTGTAGGTTAGATCTGAAAGGATTTTTTAAGCTAAAAAAGTATTTCAAAATTAGTCCACAAGATTCGTAGGTTAGCCTCAGAATTGAACTTCCTGGACATTTTTTTCAAAATGGAGCAAGATCGTACATCGTAAAAAAATATTTCCAGAGAGTCTGAAAAAAAAGACTCCCAAATTAGACGATGTGAAAAATTAAAATTTCACAATATACAAAAATCGGTTCGTCTTCAATAATTTCCAGATTTTTACCTTTCCACAAACAGGACACTAGTTCTTTCTGAACCCACATTCCTCCAACACAAAGTATTGATTTTATTTTCCCAAATCTTTCATTACTTGCGTTCGTGACTGTACAACTCGAACTTCATGTGTACTTATACCCACCCTTTGATTCCCAACAGTTTCGACCCAGTTTCGGATACCATTTCGAAGCCGAGAGCTTATGAAGTTATCGTCAGTCTATATACGACTGAAGATGTTTATGCGGTTCTACAAGTTCCCCATTTGACGGTAGTAAGAACGCGCACAATTCAACTATGGGATAGAGAGGAAAGATAAAGAAATAGTATCGGTTTATGAGAGAAAAATTAGTTCATGCATGGAGTAAAAAATACTTGGCGACTTGAATTTTATCATTTATACAGTGCACGTTTATTTGAATTTATTCGGTTTTGTCGACCAACCGATACACATTTTTATTGATCGGCCACTCCAACAGGCTATTATAAACAACGCACCGTTTGTTGAATCGAATAGCGATACGTTACACTAAGATAATCCATCAATTTAAACTAAAATCGTTGCCGCGTTGGGGTCATTTATGTTCCCCTCGTGTGCCATATATCGTTATAGTTTGTTTTTATGTGTTTTTTTTCTCCCAATGACGGGACGTGAAAGTGCATTTCTAGGTTATAAATGTCAAAACGACCGCTTTTATATTCCCGGCCTAAAATGGAACGGCCATTGGAATTATTAAGGTCAGTCATATTTTAGTACTTTAAACAATACGTTAAAGCGTTAAAGCCGAGTGATTTTTTAAGAAAAAATTGCGATGAAAATCATTTTTTTTAAATATTTGTAAAACATTTGCAAATTAAATATTTACTAGACGAAGTACTTTTGCTTTAATTTTTGTTACATAATTAACAGAAACCGGACCTGACAGTGTTTTAACATCAAATGCAGGATTGGCTCTAGATATTTTCATGCATAATGACACAATATATTACGACAAATTAATTTTATTAATACGAGTATTATTACACTAAATAAAATTTATCTAAGCCGTCCCTGGAATGACGTGCACAGATCCGGTCTCCACTTATTAATAATTAACAAATTCTTGAGCGTATTCGCTCGGTATTTCGTCAACTGTGGAAATGAAAATGCTGTCGATTTCATCGTTTTGTGGCATAATTTTAAAGCCCTCGTAAACCTTTTTCCTTTTGTAGTGACGTGATAAACGAGAATTGCACATATGTATCACATTACTGTTATAAATGTCAGGTTTTATATATTTTTTATTGTTTTGGGTCACCGTTATAGCTAACCTTATATCTAAGCGTTATGATTTCGTTTATACAGCCTCGATTTTTAAAAATATTTGTAAAACATTTGCCAGCTATTTTTTTTAAATCAGGAGGAAAATTTATTGGCAAATTTGAATAAGATATTTTGATTTTATATAATCACACCATCTTGGAAATTTTTAAATAAAAAATTGAACTGAGTTATAATTTCAAATATGTAACTTTCCAAAAACCCGAAATTTCTTGAAATCTCCCCACCAGTTCCCCATCCATTTTACACAAAAAATGCAGCGATTATGGCAAGAGCTATCCAAAACCTCGAACATGATAATTCTAATAGGAAAATTTAATTAGATCGTCGGCATCCTCCCAGTTATCTGGAACACGGTTCGTCCTAATCCAGCAGCCGAGAGATCTATAATGGCCTACACATTTGGAGCAATTCTAATTAGGCCTACCCTGTAAAGGGTCGTCCGAGAATAACGCCGATTTAAATTAGGTAGTAACACATTCACCGGACAGGTTGAGTGGTGCGGGTTCGACATGACATTTTGAATGGCCGTTCCGTGTTGGGATACAATAAGAACCCCAGTCTATATGTAGATAATAGCTAACATTTTCGCTCGATGAACTTGTAATTGTATTATTGAAAAATGTTTCGTCGCTACCTAATTATAATCAAGTGCGGAAGTTACATAATTTAACCTTACGGGGGTGAAACATTCACAGGCTCTAATAAACATCCAGGACTGTTAACTTTATGTTGTAAGAATCATGTTCTATTGTGGCCGAGTATAAACAAAGCCATAACGGTTAGATATAAGGCTAGCTATAACGGTGACCCTAAACAATAAAAAAATATATAAAACCTGACATTACTAAGAGTAATGTAATGAGACAAATTTGAAATTCCCGTTTATCACCTCAATACTTGTTCCACAAAGCGATGAAATCGAAGGTATTTTTTTACGTTAAATAAAAACCTACATAAAAAAAGTAAAGGCAACAAAAGGAGCATCATAAAAAGAAACAAATTATTTTATTGTTCCATATTGGCGCCGATAAAATTTCCACTTGTCTCTATATCCAAATTTATCAGTTGCTTCAATAAAGTGGGAAAATTCAAGTTTTGCAGTTTCAATAATTTGGCGCAGTAGATCGAGTTGATAAAAAGTAATTTACTAAAGTTGCCTCGGGACTAGAAAACATTACACTTGTGATAGTAAACATATTAAAAAATGATATTAAAAAATAAATCAGTAAAATCAATTTATCGAGTATATACGCTTCTATACGTTTTAAATGAATGGTAGGGATGTTGTTGAAAAAATATTGTCGAGCAGCCGAAAGTCCTCGATATCCTGGAGACGCAAATTGTCGTGGTAGAGGCATAACACCTTCGCACTCGCCATTTATTTAAAAACGCGATTAATTAGCCGGCGGAGCGGAAAATCCACCTATTAAGCATCATTGTTCTTGCCGCAACCTACCAGTTTAATTTCCAATTTTCCACTGCGAGTGCCACCAATCAACGTGCCATATTCTCTGCATATGTGCCCATCTCCAATCGATCGGATCGACGGTACGTGTCACCAGAGTGAATAATGTGCCCCAAAACCAAACCACTTAATTGGGATTTGTGTCCCGGTAATTGAACAGTTGGAATAATGCCTCGATTTCAGATAGCACGTGACAGGGAGCTTTAAAATATTTTTGGCTTTGTTGGAAAAAATATAGGCGAGTGATGAGTTTGGATTAAAAAATTTAAATTTCCTTTTATTATTTTGCTGCCTTTTTTTTTGAAAATATTTGTAAAGCATTTTTTTTGTAAAATGGACGGGGGAATTTTATTGGTGGGGAGATTTCAAGAAATTTCGGGTTTTTGGAAAGTTACATATTTGAAATTATAATTCAGATTTAATTTTTTATTTCCGGCCTCTGTTAATAAGTTTTACGTTTTTCACGCGATCCTCCGACAGTTTTTATAAATTACGGTCACGGTATTAAAAATACAAACTTGAAACAAAGTATATTCCTGAAAGCTTTAAAAGTGGCTGTTAGGAAATCAAGGGGAATATAAAATTATCAGTCTTTCGGCGTAAGAACGTTTTACTTGAGCAAAGTAACGAAGTTAAAACAAAAGTCCTTCGCCGCATAAATCCTCTAAAAAATCTTATATAAGCTTTTCACATACGCTGTAAAAGAATTCACATTTCAGAGTATAAGCAACGAAGCCAAGAAGAGGAGAATTAGCTAATACTATTGTCTCCTTATTTCCCTGCTTCGACAAATTGAAGGAGAACGATTTTCGGTGAAGAGCCATTATAATAGAAACCCCAAAGTATACGTTCCCACGCACAGCTCAGTGATCGCTGTACCGGGTGAAAATTCTTCTTGCAAATATAAATTTAATTCACAATGCGTCGTTTGTCTAATAAAACACAATGCTGCTACAAAAATGTGCAATTAGGCCCATTTCACAATGTCTACAAGTGACGCGAACGTCGTTGAAAAGGCGCAAGATGAAATATTTACAAATTTAAATAATTAAAACCGGATAGCTACAGGCAAGCCGGTAGTCACATTGTTAAAATAAAATTGCGAAGGCTAGGAGCCTCGCCAATAAAGTTTCTTTGTATTATTAATATGCCGCTTCAAAGTTCCCGACTTCCTGCTCGATATTCGGGCCCGTGCTGTTTTTTATTGTGGAGCTGATAGGATTTTATGCTATTATAAAAACGGCTAGGACGAGGCAATTTTTGCTTCTTCCTTTGATTAAAGTATCAAGTGGGTGCAAATTTACGTATTTATTAATAATTCTTAGGTACTTTTAACGAAGCTCAATCTTCTATAAAAATTAAATGAATATTTTTGAAAATGTAAGTATAATAAAAATAAAATTTGTTGATTTTTAAATTTTCTAAAATCACTAAATCCAGAATCTGGCACATATATGCGTAAAACACTACTTCCGGTCTAACCGGAAGTGCTTGTTTTGAACTAAACACCCTGTATATTTGCTTCAACGATGGCGTCGAAAATGTGAAGAAACTGAAGAGCTCGTCAAGGTAAATGAAGAAATTTATATGCATTAACAATTATTATCGTAATTAGTACCTACAGGGTGATCATTTTAAGTGCCTCACTCGATTTTCCTGCTTTATTCTTCACCTAGGAAAAAAAATTCAAAAACCGTACTTGTGTACTTTTTTCCGAGGAATCCGATTTCGAAAAGATAAAAACAATTGAATGTCAAAGAAAAAAGTTATGGCCGAAAAACTGAAAAAGAAAAAAATATACACCCTGTATATTAATGCGGAAATGGATATGTGACATTTCACTGATTGTAAATGTGTATCAGATACATATTTTTCACTTCCGGTTTGACCGGAAATTGCTTTAATTTTTTTATTTTAGGTGATACACCCTGTATATTGAGCTCAGTTTAAAGAACTTTTCTTTCTGAATTCAGCAATATATAACATATTATCATTATATTTCATATTTAATAAGATATTGGGGTTTAAATTCAAAATAACACAAATATATGTTATGAAATAAAGTCATCCATGAAAACAAACAAAAGCATTTAAATTATTTTTTATTTATTTCAAAAACTAAAGAATACAAGTTATTATGCTATATCTTCTTTTGTTTTTGAAATAAATAAATAATTTAAATGCTTTTGTTTGTTTTCATGGATGACTTTATTTCATAACATATATTTGTGTTATTTTAAATTAAAACCCCAATATCTTATTAAATATGAAAGACAATGATGATATGTTATACCGGGTGCCACAGGATACTGGCTCACCCCTATATTTCCTTTATTTTTTAACTTATCCATTTGAAATTTGGGGGGCATAAACTACCGATTAAAATGTATTTCTGCACATTACAAACACTATGGTACCACTTCCGGTTTATCCGGAAATTACCTCAACTTTCGATTTTCAAACGGAACACCCTGTATATTTTTACATATTTGGATGCAGGGCAACATTCTGCATACAGCATGTAAGTTTCGCGAATTTTTGAGCCGATGTTCAATTTTTTCAAGCATCTTAAAAAATCCGTCTAGAGTGCTTTGGAATTCCAAAATTCGTTATACGGTAGGTAAACTTCAAAGGAAAAATATAATTTTTCTTTTCGTTTCACTAACAACTGTTTGCGAAGCCTCCAAAGTTGAACATATCACTTTTTTATCAAAAACTTTTTTTTTTCAAATGGGAAGGTGGTGGCTCATAGTGTTTGAAAAATTATAATTTTCTTTCTGATTTCATTGATATCTATTTCATATCTGTGCTATTTATTTTCAATTTTATTTCATTCGTTTAAAAGTATAAAGTCCACTTTCACGGATTTCTTAAAATGCTTGAAAAAATTGAACATCGGTTCAAAAATTCGCGAAACTTACATGGTGTATGCAGAATGTTGCCCTGCATCCAAATATGTAAAAATATACAGTGTTCTATTTGAAAATCGAAAGTTGAGGTAATTTCCGGATAAACCGGAAGTGGTACCATAGTGTTTGTAATGTGCAGAAATACATTTTAAACGGTAGTTTATGCCCCCCAAATTTCAAATGGATAAGTTAAAAAATAAAAGAAATATAGGGGTGAGTCAGTATCCTGTGGCACCCGGTATATCGCTGAATTCAGAAAGAAAAGTTCTTTAAACTGAGCTCAATATACAGGGTGTATCACCTAAAATAAAAAAATTTAAGCAATTTCCGGTCAAACCGGAAGTGAAAAATGTGTATCTGATACACATTTACAATCAGTGAAATGTCACATATCCATTTCCGCATTAATATACAGGGTGTATATTTTTTTCTTTTTCAGTTTTTCGGCCATAACTTTTTTCTTTGACATTCAATCGTTTTTATCTTTTCGGAATCGAAAAATTTTTTTTCCTAGGTGAAGAATAAAGCAGGAAAATCGAGTGAGGCACTTAAAATGATCACCCTGTACTTCAATTAGGATTCATTTTGCAGGTACGATCTACATCAGTTCACGGTCCTCGCTCATCTAAATCAGCGTCGATATTGCGCCGTTAGACTATTAGAAAAACAAACAGAAGGCGGCGTTATAGTTAAACATGAAATACCGACAGCAGGAACGAAAGAGAAATTAGTTAGGCACGTGTTAACCGCTCGCTACGCCTCAGGCGATTCGGTGTAGTCATTTTTGCGCCACCAGATATCCTGCAGCAGCAGTCCTGCTAGAAATTTCACGCCTACGCTTACGGGAAGGCCGCTTGGGTCGCTGAGGCGATAAGCATGTTCAGCCGTGACAATCCGACTGTCCCTAACGCGTTTATGTGACATGTTCATTTGTGCCATTGTTTCCTTGGAAGGTGACAGGCGGGCTTGATGATAACGCTAAGAGACGCACGAAATCAAAAATTCAGACAGAAGATTTGCTAGACATACATTTTTTTTTTGTTTTACTTTTTTGTACCGCTTATTAAATAAGTGGGTACTAGGATTTTTGCAATGTCTTTAGTGTATGCAATGAATTTATACTTTAGGAATTAAATTATAACTTCCACTATTGTCTTCTTGTTTAAGATTATCATTTTATTTTACTAAATATTTACCTCTATGGGTTTCTGACTTCTTTGGATTTTATTTAAAAAAAATTTTCGCCTAGATCATTTCGAATAGCCATTCCTTTTGACAAGTAATTTGGGAGGATGTAAATGAGTAAATCTCATCGGACACACTTTGAATGCGCCCGTATAAGAGGAAATGGGAACTGTAGCTGCAAAGTTATAATAGAAATCGAGAATAAACAGCTGCAGATGCGGGGACCGGAGGGGAATGCGAAACGTTTCAGAAGCAGTTTAGTCTTACCAGAATAACATTTCAAGACTGGCAGGCTTAATAACAAACTTGCGAAAGAATAAACAGAATTGCGACTGTACGAAAACCAATTTTCCTCGGCCGTTTAAATCGGCGCGCGTGATGATTGCTCGGACCAAATTAGAAGTACGGGTTTGGGCGAGCATTTGAAAAAAAATGTGCTTACCAATTCCACAAGGATGCGAAAGAATTAGCGCGATCATACTAATTTAATTCTATTTTTATACCAAAGTAGGATCTGGCCAATAAATAGCGAGTAAAAAATGTTTTTAAAGTGCTGCCAGCACTAAGTACCAGCTAGAAACATATTTATGGGACTGGCTGGTATGCTTATTAAGTGATAAAGACATCGGACTTGAGAAAACTCTGGCAGGGCTAACTAATAATAATAATAATTTCGATACATCCAATATGATCCATTCGCCGGGCATGAATGAAAACGGAATTCATTCATCAGCGATGGCGGCTGGCACAAAAGCTCGGAGCAAATTTCCTTGTGAAGATACCATCTCGCTCTAAAACAGGACGGGGGAGGGAAGTTTAACTGGCTGCGAGTTTTAATTGCCACCTTTAAAATGTTTAAATATGTATCAAGGAACGGCCGACATAAATCCCGACAAGCGAAATTAAACGTCCAAATGGCGCAATAATTGAATTGTAAAATACTTAATTATCGGGGTGGCGAGGTTAAACTTTCGCTAAGTTACTGCGGGAATTAGCAGATTTATCTGAAGAATACAAATTAATTCGGCGTTAAATATATTTCGGTTGCCGAGGGACAGGGCGAAAGGATACGTGGCCCAAATTGCCCGATTTTAGCTGTTCAATCTTATTACAATAGGAAAATTGGAAACTGAAATGAAAAAGATTTTAAAAACAGAATTCGATTATAGGACTTTTGCTACTCATCAGCTGTTAGAGTCGCTGAACTCTACTGCTTCTTTACTAACTACTGACAATGGCATAGTTACAAGCAGGCGCTATAACAAAAAATAGCGATAAAAAATGTAAACAAACGATGGTGGTCCGAGCCGGACGTTGCCATACACGAGCTAGTTTTTTTTAATTTAGTTTCTCCTAAAATGCCGCTGCCATTTTATCCGCCGGCCGCATTCGGCGATGCCAAAACCAAATAAAGAATATCATGCAGCTAAAGTCGTGTCCCTCATGCGATTAAAATCGCGAATAATGGCAAACCAATGAATACGAAATGAGGCTTGTGTGGCACGTCGATTTGTCATATCGGCGATATTTTCCCCATATTTCCCGAGATAAAATCAGTGTATCTATTTCGTCCTGTATGCAGGATTCTTATAAATAATTCATATAGGAAAATATAGGTCTATTTATAACAGCCGGCAGCTAAAATCGTCACCATTACGTGACACGCTAAGTTCACTCCCCGGCAGAACTTTGTGTAGTACAAAAAGTTCCGTCTCCAAAACTTAGAAACAAACTCATCCGCCTCGTGTACATTCAAATTTCACTTGGCCTGCGCTGAGATATGAGTTGGGGGGTCCGGGTGCGGGGCCTCGGTTTTATAACTTTCCAAAAGACATAATTAATGGATGATATCCGCCTGTATCGCAACCGAATTAATTAAGGGATTGTCCGATCTAGTTAACTCCAAGTGATTTCCCGCCTCTGCATAGAAAGCGTGATTTATTCCGATAATTACCAAACCCCTTCGGAAGCGGCCCCGGCCGATGGATGAGATTGTCGCCTTTTGAATATTTATATCCAGAAAGGCGATAAAAGTAAGATGGGGCTGTTGCTGATAAGGCGTTTAAATTCAGCAAAAAAAAAAAGGGAATATGCTTTAAGTTCTTTAGTCGGATTTGTAGCGGTGCGCGGGGGTGGGGTGCGTTGATCCGCCCGCGCCCTTTACATAATATATGCGTTTCAATTAATTTATCGATCCAGCTAATTAAATTCAAACATTTCCAATGCAAACAACATACTGTTTTCGTTACTGCTCTCGGTGAAAATACAGGGTGTTAAGAAAAAGTAGGTCATGCCTTTAACCACAGATTCTTTGGGCGAAAATAATGTAACTTTTACAATGTGATTTTTTATTTTGGAGCGTAGTTTTTTTTATACAGGGTGTTAAAGTTTACATTTTGAAAATTATTTTTATTAATAATTCTGTTACTGTTTAAGATTTTTACCCGAATTTTTGCACAGACTTTCTTCTTATACAGATACACTTTTTGTGTAATTTTGGTCAAAAAAGTCAAAGCGCAAACGTGAAAAAGGGGGGGTTGTGTTACCCATTAACCCCCCAACTTTTTCATGCGTACGCCTATGGTCTCTGGATATTTATTTTAAGATTAAACACTTATTTCCCCAACTTTTTTTACTCCTACAAAATTTTGATTTAGGACTTGATTAACGAGATATTCCAGTAAATTCAGAATAATTTTCAATATTTCAGTTTCGGAATTTATTGTTTTTACTATTGTTGTTCGTAGTAATCCTGGATTTTCTTTAAATCGACTACTTTTAGACAAAAAAAGCTAGAGACTTTTGTTGTTGTGCATAGTCAGAAAAGTTCAATAAAATAAAAATCTTAAAAAAAAAACAGTGGCGTACACATTTTTGCTTAGGAAACCTAAATTAATACTTAGTTATCTATGCCACTGAGGTAGGTAAAATAAGCAAATAGAAACACTAATTTAAAGAAAATACTATAAAAAATAAAACATTGCTGTGTTTAAAATTAAACTTTTTATATTATTTACTTTAATTATTTATTAATTTTTTAATAATTTATCCAACGGGCGAATCCAGTTATTGTACATATGGTAAATAAAGCAGACAGCAAAAATACAGAAAATACAATTATTACTAAAACAAAATATCAGGTAGAATACTAATTAATAACCACAATACGTATAACGTATTAAATTAGTGTTTCTATTTGCTTATTTTACCTACCTCAGTGGCATAGATAACTAAGTATTAATTTAGGTTTCCTAAGCAAAAATGTGTACGCCACTGTTTTTTTTAAGATTTTTATTTTATTGAACTTTTCTGACTATGCACAACAAAAAAAGTCTCTAGCATTTTTTGTCTAAAAGTAGTCGAATTAAAGAAAACCCAGGATTACTACGAACAACAATAGTAAAAACAATAAATTCCGAAACTGAAATATTGAAAATGATTCTGAATTTACTGGAATATCTCGTTAATCAAGTCCTAAATCAAAATTTTGTAGGAGTAAAAAAAATTGGGGAAATAAGTGTTTAATCTTAAAATAAATATCCAGAGACCATAGGCGTACGCATGAAAAAGTTGGGGGGTTAATAGGTAACACAACCCCCCTTTTTTCACGTTTGCGCTTTGACTTTTTTGACCAAAATTACACAAAAAGTGTATCTGTATAAGATGAAAGTCTGTGCAAAAATTCGGGTAAAAATCTTAAACAGTAACAAAATTATTAATAAAAATAATTTTCAAAATGTAAACTTTAACACCCTGTATAAAAAACAACGCTCCAAAATAAAAAATCACATTATAAAAGTCACATTATTTTCGCCCAAAGAATCTGTGGATAAAGCACTTTTTCTTAACACCCTGTATAGAACTTTGTCATGTACCTACTGTATTTCATAAACACGTGTGTAATCTGTTTCACTCGTTAATATAGTTGCAGTCCCACGATTGTGTATCGCACAATTTTTTACATCGCCGCGATAAGTGAATTGGTACTTAAAACGCAATTTTCATTACGTGACCGTTTCGAATGGTAATTACCGTAATTATTGTTATTTTTTCGATAAAATGTGACGTGGAATTCGGAGTCCGTTGGATTGATTACATGAAACACCGCTCGAACTAGCAAAAATAAGTAACCGAATAACGTCCACGTGGCGTTACTGGCGCACTTCAATTCATAAACGCACGCAGAAACGTAGAATCATCGGCTCAAGGTATCTAGACCGCGAGATTGGAATTTTAGCTAGCAATCCGCTTTTTGTTGTATTAGGAGTAAATGTGATACTTTTGGGACGAATCTGTAGGTTTACAGCAATTACAGATGAGTCACAACATTTACTTCGAATAAAACATGCTATTTTCCCTTCAAACAAAAAAAATATAGATAAAAAAATCTTGAATTTCACCACCAAAAACGCATTGCGTTAATCTACAATCAAATGAATATTATTTATAATGTATAAAGTGCTATCTATAACATATTTAACGTTACATATATGAATTTCAGTTTAATATTGCAAATTATATTTGTATAACATTTTGTAAACATCTATGAAAAAATGTTAAAGATACATTTAAGAGAATATATTACAATACATTTACAAGGTGTATCGTATGATATTATAGAAATATTTTCTAGTAACATCGAGTTAATATTGTATAAACATTTATTAAATATTTAACATTTTAATCGAGATTTTAATATTTCTCAGATATATCAATGTTAGTTATCATAACAGAAATATAATATTTCATGGAAACATTAGAATTGTTACCTAGGTCTAACATTACATAATATGGTGGTTATATAGTCCCTTTGGAAACATTTATTTTTGCGGCTCAAAATCTTCTGGAAAAAATTTTACGCCGCTTAATTTTGTGAATATTTTTCTAACTTTGCCTTCGCACCTTTCAACTATGTACTTTGGAAACATTTTTAGCGCCGCGCAATACAGTATATCTTATTTTGAATCTTTTGGAATAAAATTTTTATTTGTGAATGTTTTTTACTTCTTCAAAACAATTTTGTCGCTGTCTCTATAGACGAACGCATTAAAAAAAATTCATCATCTTTTAAGCTCTTTGGAAATAATTTTCGCGCCGCACAAAATCGTAAATTTTATTTTGAATCTTCTGGAATACATTTTTTACGCTGCTTAAGTTTGTGATTATTTTCATTGCTCTTTGAAACCAATTTTGTCGCTTCTATAGAGGATTTTTTAAAAAATTAATTAACCTCAGGCCCTTTGGAAATAATTCTTTTGCGGCGCAAAATCTTCTGGGAAAAAATTTTACGCCGCCTAATTTTGTGAATATTTTTTTTATTTCTCCAATCTTGCCGCTGCTTCTATGGAAGAAACCATTTAAAAAAAATTAATCATATTTCAATTACTTTGGAAATAATTTTTGCGCCGCACAAAATAGTAAATTTTATTTTGAATCTTTTTTGGAATAAGTTTTTTACGCCACTTAAATTTGTGACTATTTTCTTTGCTCCTTCAAAACAATGATGTCGCTTCTATAGAGGATTTTTTCTTAAATTAATTAACCTCAGTCTCTTTGGAAATAATTTTTTTGCGGCGCGCAGTCTTCTGGAAAAAATTTTAACGCCGCCAAATTTTGTGAATATTTTCTTTATTTCTCCAATTATGCCGCTGCTTCTATGGAAGAAACCATTTAAAAAAATGAATCATATTTCAATTACTTTGGAAATAATTTTTGCGCCGCACAAAATAGTAAATTTTATTTTTTACGCCGTTTAAATTTGTGATTATTTTCTTTACTTCTCCAAAATAATTCGGTCGCTTCTATTGAGGATTTTTCTTTTAATTAACCTCAGTCCCTTGGGAAATAATTATTTTGCGGCGCAAAATCTTCTGGAGTGACGCCGCCTAATTTTGTGAATATTTTTTTTATTTCTCCAATTTTGCCGCTGCTTCTATAGAAGAAACCATTAAAAAAAATGAATCATATTTCAATTACTTTGGAAATAATTTTTGCGCCGCACAAAATAGGAAAATTTAATTTTTACGCCGCTTAAATTTGTGATTATTTTCTTTACTTCTCCAAAATAATTTTGTCGCTTCTATAGAGGATTTTTTGTTAAATTATTTAACTTCAGTCCCTTTGGAAATAATTTTTTTGCGGCGCAGTCTTCTGGAAAAAATTTTAACGCCGCCAAATTTTGTGAATATTTTTTTTATTTCTCCAATCTTGCCGCTGCTTCTATAGAAGAAACCATTTAAAAAAAATGAATCATATTTCAATTACTTTGGAAATAATTTTTGCGCCGCACAAAATAGTAAATTTTATTTTTTACGCCGCTTAAATTTGTGATTATTTTCTTTACTTCTCCAAAATAATTTTGTCGTTGTCTCTATGGAAAACAACTTTAAAAATTAGTATCTTCCACTTTCTATTTAAGTTGCATAATAATTTCCATTTTTCCAAATCTATTCTAAAGCCCCCCTCGTTTTTCTCTTCCCACCCTATACACCCCTTCAGACATTCACATGCCAGCGTATATATAGGATTATACATATACATACATACATATACTTTGTATTTTATGTGTATAGTAAAACAAAAGTAAATATAATAGTACACCTTACGAAAACTCAACTCATACCTCGCGTCACGAATACGCCTGGCCACATTGCATCCACTAACTCGCACTTTGCCCCCGTTAACTCGCTCCAAAGTTCACGCTGGATGGAGCCGCAGATAACAAGTTTCGTCGAATTGCCGTAGATTATCTCCGCATGTTAAGAAGTTACGTTCCGATTCGGTCTATCCTGAATTAATATGTAATAAACTGTGGCACCCTCCCCCGGGACCGAATCCACCGAATACGTAAGACGACGGTGAAGGTGACAGCAAGGTAGCTTTAAAAATTCAGGGAATTGGGAATACCTGTGCTAGCTACACGTACGGGATATGAGGCGAGAGACGTGGAGAATAACTTGAATAAATACTGAGAGGTGTTTATGTTGGTGTTGGTTTGATGCTTGTGTAAACAAATGGTATAAAAAATATGCGTCCCATTAACCTGCCATCCCTTAAAATTAAATAAATAAGTTGGGGTTCACCCTGTATTGATTTCAAATAATAATTTTAAAAAAACCGGTTTCCTCGTCTCCCCCCTCTTGTGCGGAAAATATTTACCAGGACAATAATCCGGGCGAAGAAAAGAATAAATCCGCAGTTAAAGTAAACCTTTAAATTCAGCCCTCAGGGCGTTCAGTGTTTCATTTAAGCTCAGACGACCGAAAAGTCTTGTTAAATGTTCCTCATCAGCGTTTGAATGGTAGATCATTAGTATACTTGATGGTAGTTGTAAGAGGAACTTCCTTGAGCGAGTGGCGCAGGGAGGGCGAACCGGGGGAAATAAATAAAAGACATCTGAGGAGCACGTGAGGGTTTAGTAGTGACGTGAAAATTCCTGCGATTATTTCCATTACGCGACGTGCCTGGGACAATTTCAAAATTAATTAAACCGATTAATAACAACAATCAAAACAACTCATCCAGCGACAGTCCACATAGCTCAGCTAATACAACAATAAGCCGCAGCTGCTGAGCCATTTGCAAAACGCTTCGTTCCTCCTGCATTTTTTTTTGCCCAGACTCATTATATAACATATTTACTCTCCAAAATGATTTTGGCATGAGTCAACGCCACCGCGGCGTATAATTAAGCAAATTTAATTGTTACGAAAGTGAGAAATTATTTTGGCACCACGCAAAATGCAATTTGCGTTGTTCTAATTGCCTTTGCGCTTCTCAAAAAGAACCAGGCTATAGTTAACGAGACAATCCATCATTTCGCCAGTGACGGCGCCCGAAATTGTTGGTTAGTATAGGGCAAACAACCAAAACCATAAGAATATGCTGAATAACCCGACGGCGATGAAGTAAATCAACCCTTGCAAATTGGATCATCCCGCACGAGAAAGAGTAAGCCGCGCACACGTCTTTTGTTCTGTTCCCCTACACAGTCGATACATCAATCCGTGAAAGGCTTTAACACGGTGTCAACTTTTGTGGGATCATCAGAGTAACAAGAAAAATTGGCTTGATTTGCGTTTTTATTGCCCAGGAGGGGTAACTGGAATTATTACATTAACAACTATCATGAACAACGTTAGATCTGGCAACAGATCGAAATAAATCAAAAGGATATTCAAAAGACCGCGCGTTTTCCGTAGAAAATGGCCATTACGAATTCGTGCGTATGCCGTTTGGTCTAAAAGATGCTCCTTCCACCTGGAACGTAACAAATATGACGCAACGTTGCTCCTTCCCTGGTGGCCAGTATATCTTGCTGGAGTACAGGAACACAAACGAGTTAAATATAGAAAATAACTCCGACAGGCAGTTTGCATACCGCGGCTCGGATCGACCGCAAAAAATTCAATTAAAATCTATTATCGATTTCCTGTATTTATAAATAGAGGCTAGAGAGCGAGATTTGTTTTTAAGCTTTTACGTCCGGTTAAGTGTTTAAATTATGTTTAACATTTTCCATTGCATCACCACTCATAATTAGAATCGGGTAATTAAAACAAACACTGGTGGAAATCCAATTTGCGGTGCGTAATTATACTCGCGGCTGGAAGCGCCTCTATTTATAGAGAATCGTCGAGAAGAGATAATAAGCTAGAGCTTTTCTAAATGTGAGACGAACTAGAATCTCCTTTACGCACTTTTGGGATCAAAAATTCGATTCAAGAGGCCAAATTTTCCTAGTCCAAATCGTAAAATATTTGCTCTCAATTTTGAATGATTCTTAAATTTCGCTACCTCCTCGTATAAAAGCATCCAGCCAGATTAACGTATATCATAATTTTCACAAATGTGTGTTCAGGCCATAAATAAATATGGCGCGGAGTAATTTCATAAAATCCACTCGTTGCGGGTAGAAAAACATTTAATTGGGACAGACCGTGTAAGAATCCACGTGCTTATAATTAGTTCAGCCTGATAAACGAAACAGTTGTATCTCGGCAATAAAAAAACATTAAAACAACAATTATATTATCCGGTATGGGAGATAAAAACCGTTTTTGTCGATAGCGTTTTAATGAAATCATACAATTGCCGACGATTAAAATTGTTTGGTGCGGCAATATTGTAAAAATAAGGGAATCATTTTTGAGAGAAAAAATTTCTCATCGTCCATGTGGAAAAAAAAATACGGAATTTTTAGCCAATTTTTTCACCCTATTGGAAAAAAATCAAAGCATGCGGTTTCATCTTTATCTTTTTTGGACCCCTCTGGAGAAAAAAATTCACGGAGCAACGAACCTACGATTCATTTGGATAAATTTAAAAATATTTACTGCGCAAATGATTAGTGAAGTGGCTAACTTACGACTTATTTCACATACTTTTGGAATTTCTTTGTCAACTTTTATAGAAAAAGACGTTCCCAGAGCAAATTATACTTTAGTAGTAAATCTACAGTACATTTGGATTAATTTAAAAAGACTTATTGCGCAAATGAATGAGTGAAGTGGCTAACCTACTTATTTGAATTAATTTTAGAATTTCTTTGTCAACAATTATAGAAAAAAATTTTCACAGCGCAACTATACTCTAGTGGTTAATCTACGGTTCATTTGGATTTATTTATTTATTTTATTTTTTTATTTACTACGCAAATGAATTAGTGAAGTGGTTAACTTACGATTTATATGACCTACTCTTGGAATTTCTTGGCCAAACTTTATAGAAAAAGATGTTCCCAGAGAATTCTACACTTTAGTAGTAAACCTACATTTTATTTGGATTAATTTAAAAGGATTTACGGCGCAAATAAACTAGTGAAGTGGCTAACTTACGAGTTATTTGAACTAATTTTGGAATTTATATCTAGCGAACTAGCTAACTTACGATTCATTTAAATTACTCTTGGAATTTCATCGTTAAAGCCCCTAGAAAAAAATTAACGTCGCAAATGAACTAGTGAAGTGGCTAACCTACGATTTATTTAAACTACTTTTAAAATTTCTTTGTCAACTTTTGTAGACAAAGATATTCCCAGAGCAAACGATACATTAGTAGTAAACCTATAGTTCATTTGGATTAATTTAAAGAGATTTACTGCGTAAATTAATTAGTGAAGTGGCTAACCTACGACTTATTTGACCTACTTTTAGAATTCTCTTGTCGACTCATCTAAACTGTACGCAGCGCAAAATGTACTCTAGTGGTTCATTTGGATTAATTTAAAAGATTTATGGCGCAAATAAACTAGTGAAGTGGCTAACTTACGAGTTATTTGAACTAATTTTAGAATATATATGTGGCGAACTAGCTAACTTACGATTCATTTAAACTACTCTTGGAATTTCATCGTTAATTCCACTAGAAAAAAATTAACGTCGCAAATTAACTAGTGAAGTGGCTAACCTACGATTTATTTAAACTACTTTTAAAATTTCTTTGTCAACTTTTGTAGACAAAGATATTCCCAGAGCAAACGATACATTAGTAGTAAACCTATAGTTCATTTGGATTAATTTAAAGAGATTTACTGCGTAAATTAATTAGTGAAGTGGCTAACCTACGACTTATTTGACCTACTTTTAGAATTCTCTTGTCGACTCATCTAAACTGTACGCAGCGCAAAATGTACTCTAGTGGTTCATTTGGATTAATTTAAAAGATTTATGGCGCAAATAAACTAGTGAAGTGGCTAACTTACGAGTTATTTGAACTAATTTTGGAATTTATATCTAGCGAACTAGCTAACTTACGATTCATTTAAACTACTCTTGGAATTTCATCGTTAATTCCCCTAGAAAAAAATTAACGTCGCAAATTAACTAGTGAAGTGGCTAACCTACGATTTATTTAAACTACTTTTAAAATTTCTTTGTCAACTTTTGTAGAAAAAGATATTCCCAGAGCAAAGTATACTTTAGTAGTAAGCCTACAGTTAATTTTTATTAATTTAAAAAGATTTACTGCGTAAATTAATTAGTGAAGTGGCTAACCTACGACTTATTTGACCTACTTTTAGAATTCTCTTGTCGACTCATCTAAACTGTACGCAGCGCAAAATGTACTCTAGTGGTTCATTTGGATTAATTTAAAAGATTTATGGCGCAATTAAACTAGTGAAGTGGCTAACTTACGAGTTATTTGAACTAATTTTGGAATTTATATCTAGCGAACTAGCTAACTTACGATTCATTTAAACTACTCTTGGAATTTCATCGTTAATTCCCCTAGAAAGAAATTAACGGCGCAAATGAACTGGTGAAGTGGCTAACCTACGACTTATTTAAACTACTTTTAAAATTTCTTTGTCAACTTTTGTAGAAAAAGATATTCCCAGAGCAAATTATACTTTAGTAGCAAACCTACAGTTCATTTGGAATAATTTAAAAAGATTTACTGCGTAAATTAATTAGTGAAGTGGCTAACCTACGACTTATTTGACCTACTTTTAGAATTCTCTTGTCGACTCATCTAAACTGTTCGTAGCGCAAAATGTACTCTAGTGGTTCATTTGGATTAATTTAAAAGATTTATGGCTCTAACAAACTAGTGAAGTGGCTAACTTACGAGTTATTTGAACTAATTGGAATTTATATGTGGCGAACTAGCTAACTTACGATTCATTTAAACTACTTTTGGAAGTTCATCGTTAATTCCCCTAGAAAAAAATTAACGGCGCAAATGAACTAGTGAAGTGGCTAACCTACGACTTATTTAAACCACTTTTGAAATTTCTTTGTCAACTTCTGTAGAAAAAGATGTTCCCAGAGCAAATGATACATTAGCAGTAAACCTATAGTTCATTTAATTTATTTAAAAAAATTTACTGCGTAAATTAATTAGTGAAGTGGCTAACCTACAACTTATTTGACCTACTTTTAGAATTCTCTTGCCGACTCTTCTAAACTGTTCGCAGCGCAAAATGTACTCTAGTGGTTCATTTGGATTAATTTAAAAGATTTATGGCTCAAATAAACTAGTGAAGTGGCTAACTTACGAGTTATTTGAACTAATTTTGGAATTTATATGTGGCGAACTAGCTAACTTACGATTCATTTAAACTACTTTTGGAATTTCATCATTAATTCCCCTAGAAAAAAACTAACGTCGCAAATGAACTAGTGAAGTGGCTAACTTACGACTTGCTTGACCTACTTTTGGAATTTCTTTGTCAACCTTTGTAGAAAATGTTCACAGTGCACTTCTCAAACTCTAATGGCGAACCTTCGAACCTGAAAAATATTTACGGCGCAAATGAATTAGTGAAGTGGCTAACCTACAACTTATTTGAACTACTTTTGGAATTTCTTTATAACCCTTCTAGAAAATGATGTTCGCAGTGCAAAATGTCCTCTAGTGGCTAACCGACGGCTCATTTGATAAATTTAAAAATATTTACAGCGCAAATGAATTAATTAGTGAAGTGGCTAACCTAGACTTATTTAGAATTTCTTTGTAAACTCTTCGCGAAATACTTGTGAAATTTCTTTGCCAACCTTTACAGAAAAAGATATTCCTCCCAGCGCAAGCTATACGGCGCAAATTAATTAGTGAAGTGGCTAACCTACGATGTATTTGAACTACTTTTGGACTCTTTTTGTCAACCTTTCTAGAAAATGATATTCGCAATGCAAAATGTACTCTAGAGGCTAACCTACGGTTTATTTGATAAATTTAAAAATATTTTCGGAGCAAATGAATTAGTGAAGTGGCTAACCTATGACTTATTTGAACTACTTTCAGAATTTCTTTATCAACCTTTATAGAAAAAGCTGTTAGCTCATTTGGATTAATTTAAAAAGCATCATGGTGCATATGAACTTTAGTGAAGTGGCTAACACACGGTTCATTTGAACTACTATCCGAATTTCTTCATCAATTTTTCTCCTAGACGACAAATATTGAACAAATCCAAACAAAGCCGAGTTTGCTTTGACCTCTTGATATTTAACTCAACATAACGCTTCTGTTTAGTCTGACATGAATACCAAATTCTGCGAACGAGGTTCCAATCTAATCCTATCACTCTGCAATGTGCCACCATCATCCGGGTATGCGAAACATCCGAACAACGCGCCACTATTTAAGGAAAACCAGGACACCGCCCGTTATAAATAGTTAACCCCTTCGATTTTTTCTCTAGTTTCACTCGAGCCAGTGTCTTATATTAATGATGCGTTGTATTCGAAGCGCCACTAATGATGTCGTTAGCCGATCCAGAAGCAAGTTTGCTCGTGATTTATAGGCTTTATTTGTCGGAAATGTCACGGAGATGTATTTGTGCATATGGCGCGAATCCCATTAAACGATCTGTACTTTTGCACGCGAATACAAGGAGGCTGGCGACGGATTAACGGAAGGGTTACTGCTATAGCATATACATATAGATATAGGTGCTATTTTTTTTGCCGTTGAGCTTCAAGAGAAAAGCAATTTCCGATTGAATTAGGCAAACTCCACTTTCCGCTATCGAGTATCAATCCAGAGATGTTTTTCTGTGCCCGGCCGGGCTATCATCTATCATCGAATCGTTCATACCCATTTGCAACGTTGATTGATTAATATCATCGGCGTTTCTAATAAGGAAAAAACCAGCAGCGATACACCGCCGCGCGATAAGACGGTTTGTCTACCCATCAGAGATAAACTGAATACAGACCAAGTTGACAATAATCGTCAATTAGCAGGATAATTAATCATTAATGAATTCGTCTTGTCATTATTGTGTGTTCTATTGATTGGTGTGTTCTTTTGTGTTTGACAGTTATTTAAAAGAGTAAACAATGGCGCCGGCGTACGGCTTCTACATTTATCACCGTTGAATACATTACTATCTGTACGATTCCGTTTCATTGACATAGTCATATTTATATTTACATACGCATGTCTGTGTACTCTTTTAATAATGGAAGTTTATTGATCGTAAAAATACATTTGTTGGGAAAATTTTATAAAGTACTTACATAGTGACACAGTGTAGTCCCAGCTCTCGGAGTCATTTTTGTGAACGTTCAGTTTTTCAGGCTGCAACAAAAACGTTAAATTCATTAAATTCGAAGTTACTAATTTTAACTATATGCAAAGAAGCTGCACGCGGCTATGTTACCAGAAGAAAACTTTACCATATTTTTACCCGCATTCTATTTTGCCAACAAGTTTCTAATTCCTGCTGCGGAATTCCCTGAAACGTTCATGAATTTTGCATAATACACTAAACCAGGTATTTTGCACTTTTAACTATTTTAATCCACAGAGCGCTTGATTTATTCAAAACAGCTCGCGCGAGTTAAATTTATGGTAGACAACAAAAGTAAATTGGCTTTTGTTTATTGGGGTTAGGGGGCGGCATAATACGCGTTTAACGGACCCCAAAAAGTGAAGATCCTCTTTAATAATACATCAGCGAAATACGCATCTCACTAAAACTGCAATTAACTCATTAACGATACCAAAAAAAGAGATGTCAAAGAGGAGAGCTAGGCGACGAATACTTTTGCCTATCGTCTTCTTGGAAATATTTTCTTCTTACTTCATGGAGAACCTCCAACAACTTATAGGAAGAGTCATTGCACTGTAAGTATTTCTTTAACGTTTAAACCAACGTTTAAACCAAAAAACGTTTACTATCTCGTCAAGAGTACTCAATTGATATAAATCGACCATACTCCACTTAATCGGGCTATGGCGTAGCGTGGAAGACACGTTACTTTTAGAACGTTTAAACCGAGTTTAAACGTTTACTTAGGACGCCTCTTCAAACTACTCAGAATCATCGACATAATTTGGCCTATTTTTATAAAAACATTTTTTAGGTTACCCTTAAATAGAGTCAAGAGATCTCAAATAAGGAAGTCAGTCGGCCATTTCATTGACTTTCTTCTGTCGGAATATCGTCCTGGAAATACTACATTTACTATGACTCTAAAGGCAAGCTTCTACAACTTATTGGAAGATCCATTAGACCGATTTTAAAATTGGGATCTTTTAGAACGTTTAAACCCAGCTTCAACGTTTATTAAAAACGCCTCTTTAAAAATTACTCTTCTGTCTGAATATCTTCCTGGAAATACTACATTTACTCTGACTCTAAGGGCAAGTTTCTACAACTTATCGGAAGACCCATTAAACTGATTTTAAAATTGCGATATTTTTTAACGTTTAAACCCAGCTTAAACGTTTACTAAGAACGCCTCTTTAAATATTGCTCCTCTGTCTGAATATCGTCCTGAAAATACTCCATTTACTCTGACTCTAAGGGCAAGCTTCTACAACTTATTGGAAGGCCCATTAGACTGATTTTAAAATTGCGATAATTTAGAACGTTTAAACCAAGTTTAAACGTTCACTAAGAACGCCTCTTTAAAAATTACCAACATAATTCGGTTTACTTTTATAAACAGCATTATTTCGATGACCCCATAAAATGGAGTCGAGAGGTGTCAAATAAGGAAGTCAGGCAGCCTTTCCATTGTCTATCTTCTGTCTATATATCGCCCTGGAAATATTCTACTTTCTTTACTCTCAGGGCAAGCTTTAACAACTTATTGGAAGACACATTAGATTGGTTCTAAAATTGAGATAATTTATAACGTTTAAACCAAGTTTAAACGTTTACCAAGGAACGCCTCTTTAAAAATTACTTAGAATTAACGAAGTAATTCGGCCTATTTTTATAAACAACATTCTTTAGGTAACCTCATAAAACGGAGTCGAAAGGTATCAAATGAGGAAATCAAGTGGCCATTCCATTGACTTTTCCCTGTCTATATATCGCCTTGTTTGACTCTTAGGACAAGTTTCAACAACTTACTGGAAGACCCATTAGACTGATTTTAAAATTGCTATAATTTTGAACGTTTAAATCAAGTTTAAACGTTTACTAAGAACGCCTCTTTAAAAATTACTCAGAATCATCAACATAATTCGGTTTATTTTTATAAACAGTATTCATTCAATGACCCCATAAAATGGAATCAAGTGAAATGAGGAAGTCAGGCAGCCTTTACATTAACTTTCTTCTGTCTATATATCGCTCTGGAAATATTCCATTTACTTGACTCTCAGGGCAAGCTTTAACAATTTATTGGAAGACACATTACATTGGTTCTAAAATTGTAATAATTTTAGAACGTTTAAACCGAGTTTAAACGTTTACTAAGAACATCCCTTCAAAAACTACGTAGATTCATAGACATAATTTGGTCTATTTTATAAACAACATTCTTTAGGTAACCTCATAAAACGTAGTCGAGAGGTGTCAAATAAGGAAGTCAGGCGGCCATTCCATTGACTTTCTTTTATTTTTATATCGTCTTCACTTACTCTGACTTTAAGGACAAGTTTCAGCAACTTACTGGAAGACCTATTAGGCCGATTTTAAAATTGCGATAATTTCGGTCGTTTAAACCGAGTTTAAACGTTTACTAAGTATCTTAGCAACTTGACCGGTCTTATTTTAAACCAGTATGCATTTTATCCGTGCCGCGCCGTCAAGCTAAATACTTAATGGAAATTCCGCCACAGAAGGAGCTAAATAAGATAACTGCGTAAGTGAGAAACCTGCCGCGAGACAGACTAATTTATGACGACGTTTCAGACATAAAGTAAATTAATAATTTCGCGGCGTTGTGTTAAGCGCGATTTGCATATACATGTACGAACACCTCTATCCATTACACATGTGCACACTTTTTGTCTTGAACAAATATAAATTCGCACCGTCTGCTGAGTTTTGAAATATGGGCGCGCGTCCTCACAGGTAGCCCGCAAACGTATCTGATATTTATAGAGTGAGTTCGCTGCATTAATCAAATTAAAAACGCAGGGAATTCTTGCCGATATGCTTTAGTAAAATGGATGGCGAAAGGCGTCACAATAAGTAGGTACGATTAATTAGAACTTGGAATTCGTAAGAAATAGGAACAATAATAAGGAATCTTCAAAAGCACGTTCCTCTTTCTTTTTCTTATCAAGAGTACTCTTGCACATATTTTTTCATAGCGAATCAGCTGAAACAGCTGACAGAGCATCTCGTAAATCATTTACGTGTGTTAAAAATTGCAGCGGTCCTGGCACACTACCCTGCGGAACTGCACGCGTTATTGGCAGCATTTTAAAAAAACAGCATTTGTTTCGATTAGTCATCCGACGGCTTAATTCCCGGCACTTATTAATAACCTCGTTTAAATAATGGAACCGTTGTTGTTTCCATACGAAAATCAGAAATTCTTTACATGCTGCGTATCAAAACACAGCAAAACATATGTTCCTAATTATTTACTTCGTCAAATTAACTTTCCGAGGTTGCATGTAACGCTCGATGTAACAAGCCGAGGTGCCAACAGAATCTTTTACTTATCCATTAATATGAAAATCTGTAAACATTTAACATATTTTCGAGAGTGAGAGAGGAGGAGAGTCGTTAAGCCACGCGAATGGCTTATTTATTGATTTATGTAAAAAAACTGTTGATGTCTTCATGATGCCGAACGCATTATCGAAAATATCTACATCTACTGTCCAAACCGGATATGTATCAATTTCGACGCTAAAAATAAAAATAAGTACCAAAAAGTAACTTCTTTACATGGGGCTAACTTTATACGCTGACATTGTTGAGCCCGTTCAATATATAAACGGTCATTGTGAAGCCCGAAACGACACTGTTGAGCCCGAGTTCGGGCTCAACAACGTATCGAGGTATATACCATCACCGTTTGGTTAATCTGGTCTTAGGATATCGTACGTAAATTTTAAGGAGGGCTCAACAACGTACTATTCACATCTTCGTGTATATCTCGCCTTGAGTACTGTTTAAAAAAGATGAAAAATTGAGATAAAATTTACTTATCTATCTTGGTTGTAATGGGCGGTATCAACAGCGACCTGTTGGTATATCGGGCTCTACAATGTACCGTTTATAAGTATACATGGTGAATCACCAAGGGCGCTTCGGTCGATATCTCCTTTAATATTTATTATACAGAAAAAAGTTTCAAATAAAAGTTGTAGGAGACCAAGAGTACCATATTTTAAAATTATTTCTAATCATACATGGTGTTTGATATTAGAGTGGCATATCAAAAGTATGTTTTTTTAAATGGGACACCCTATATATTTTTGCAAATTTTTATTCCTGCATTCATTACCTTTTCGAATATATCTGGTTTTTGAAATTCCGTTGCGGCGTTGTCGAATTATTCAACTTTTTTTCAGAAAAATTGTCACTTGCAGACCTCACTAATGAATTCTGCATGAGCGGTATTTTCACAGATTAAGCAAACTTTTTTTGTTAAGTGTTAAGCAATGCCATGTCCTAGCCTCCAGATATTTTAAAGTTGAAATTATTTGTACAGGGTGTTTATTACGATGATACAAAAATGGCTAACTTTAATCTATCATAACTTCATTTTTTTAAATGGAACACCCCGTATATTTTTGCATATTTGGATAGAGTTTTTGTCGCTCTACAATTTTTAGTAACCTATGGTTATACCTAAAACCAACGGTTTCCAGTGAAACTGCATTTTAATAAAAACATCAGGTAATTTCTAGAAATTCGAATATCATAGGAGGCATTGGCACGTGTTTTTTTTGTTTTTGCAAGAAGGAACTATGAGCATTATTGTTTCAATTAATGTAAGTTTCATCTCTTATAAATAAAAAGAAAGTTGTCTTATTATTCTACATTTAAATACTTGAACTGTGTGAATTTTCCAAATATCTAGATGGCATTTATCACTGACATTTGTTTGTAACAAATTTGAAACGCTTTTAATTTGTAGACTTTATTGCTACGTTAATTTCTACTTAAATTAGTATTTAAAATGATTTCTTCTAAGCAAGATAGAATTAATATGATTTACTGTATCGGGGAGAGTTATGGTAATTTTTTGTTGGCCTCTAGATTGTATGTTCAAAAATTTCTACGATTTTCTACGAGGTTTAGCACAACAGAAAATGTGTTTTCTTCATTTACGACTGGTTTAATTCACTTTGGCTTCTTAAACATAACTTTTCCGCTTTCATCGAATTTAGTTTTTAATTTAGTAAAGGCGCGACAATTCGGATGTCTTTGGTCTGGATATTTTTGACCATACAATCTAGAGGCCAACAAACAATTACCATAACATAGATAGGATTCGTGGGGTCAAATATAAATAAATAAAAAACTAAATCGTGCACCAGTTTCATCTTTTGGGGTATATGGCACGATTTAGTTTTTTATTTAATTACCATAACTCTCCCCGATACAGTAAATCATATTAATTCTTTCTTGCTTAGAAAAATTCAATTTAAGTACAAATTAACGTAACAATAAAGTCTACAAATTAAAAGCGTTTCATTTGTTACAAACAAATGTCAGTGATAAATGCCATCTAGATATTTGGAAAATTCACACAGTTCAAGTATTTAAATGTAGAATAATAAGACAACTTTCTTTTCTTTTATAAGAGATGAAACTTACATTAATTGAAACAATAATGCTCATAGTTCCTTCTTGCAAAAACAAAAAAAAACACGTACCAATGCCTCCTACGATATTCGAATTTCTAGAAATTGCCTGATGTTTTTATTAGAATGCAGTTTCACTGGAAACCGTTGGTTTTAGGTATAACCATAGGTTAATAAAAATTGTAGAGCGACAAAAACTCTATCCAAATATGTAAAAATATACGGGGTGATCCATTTAAAAAAATGAAGTTATGATAGATTAAAGTTAGCCATTTTTGTATCATCGTAATAAACACCCTGTACAAATAATTTCAACTTTAAAATATCTGGAGGCTAGGACATGGCATTGCTTAACACTTAACAAAAAAAGTTTGCTTAATCTGTGAAAATACCGCTCATGCAGAATTCATTAGTGAGGTCTGCAAGTGACAATTTTTCTGAAAAAAGTTGAATAATTCGACAACGCCGCAACGGAATTTCAAAAACCAGATATATTCGAAAAGGCAATGAAAGAAGGAATAAAAATTTGCAAAAATATATTGGGTGTCCCAAAAAAACATACTTTTGATATGCCACTCTAATATCAAACACCATGTATGATTAGAAATAATTTTAAAATATGGTACTCTTGGTCTCCTACAACTTTTATTTGAAACTTTTTTCTGTATAACAAATATTAAAGGAGATATCGACCGAGGCGCCTTTGGTGACTCACCCTGTATAATATTATAAACGATACATTGTTGAGCCAGATATATCAACAAGGTATACAAAATTTTATCGGTTTTTGACACTTTTCCCTTTCAAGTGTTGTAACCTTTTTAAAAGAAAATTGACCCCGTTCTATTTCTAGTCCAATCGATTCAGAATGGTGTCTTTTTCATTACCTTTTGACGTCATTTTGTTTCATTTTTTATCACCAATAGGTGTCAAAATATGTGGAACTACCCTGTATCCTGTGTACATAAACGTTGCGTCGAGTAAAGAAAAATAAATCCTGATAATTACGCCCCCAAGAGATTCGATATTTGCAAAAACAACGAACTTGCATTCAACACACGTGGGCGGTTGGAACGATATTTCAGGCACCCAATATAGTACGAAATCAAAACAAACAGCTTATCCGTCCTGCCCGGCTCTTAAAAATAAACTCAACTTTTCAATTTTTGTGCAACCGACCATAAAAATAACAAAGTCACCCCCGCCGGTCTACTAATCTGTCTCTCGTTGCTGCTGCGGTGTTTACCCGACTGGGGCTTATTTATTTCCTGCAAATCAACAATCCAATTTGGGAGTAGCAGGAATGTTTCCGCATCAAAACAACTCGATTCATTTCGAGATGTTTATGACGATGTTATTAACCCTGGGAGATGCTGTTTTGGGAGTTGCCAAAATATTTTCGTTGCAGAGATGCACCAGGGATAAGCGGTCAGATTCTTTAAAATAGGCGTAACCTGGCCAGTATTTGGCGGTGGTGCCAGATATTCGGCGACATGTTAAAAGCATCCATGCCACACACAATTGAAAAATGAAATTATTCATGGAAATGTAATTAGACGAGAGAAAATGAATGTCTTAAAAAAGCGTCAAAAAACGATGAAATCTTCCATTCTCTTGAAGTTAAGAAATTTGAGAAACATCGAAAGTCACATGAAACTTCTGAAATAATTCACGGGCACGTAATTAGACGAGAGAAAACGAATGCCGTAAACGCGAGATCGCTATCTTTTTTCGTTCTCGAGATACGAGCGATTGAAACAAAAAAAAATCGACAGATTTTCACTTTTTCAACTTTAGTTCTCGATATCTTGAAAACAAAAGAAGTTGTGGAGTTTCGGTTTGCTCCATTCGATTTCTCGTACAATTTTCTACAAGAAGAAACTGTTTCAGCTCCATAACAACGTACAGTTGAAAGAAAAATCCATTCGAAACCAGAGCGTGTCACCATAGCCTCGAAATCCGCGAACCTCCGACTTTGACAGTTGACAACTTCTTAACGAGTAGAGATAAAAAATCAAACGAAACAGCATGATGATCAGCATCCATTTCTGAATCGATTGAGCTAAAGAAAAGGGGGGGTCAATTTACTTTTAAAAAAGTTACAACGCTTGAAAGGGAAAAGCGTCAAAAACGATGAAATCCTCCATTCTCTTGAACTTAACAAATTTGAGAAACATAGAAAGTCTCAGGAAAATTCTGAAATAATTCATGGTAACGTAATTAGACAAGAGAAAACGAATGCCGTAAACGCGGAACCGCTATCTTCTTTCGTTCTCGAGATACGCGCGATTAAAACGAAAAAAAATCGACAGCTTTCCACTTTTTCATCTTTGGTCCCCGATATCTCGAAAACGAAAGAAGTTGTGGAGTTCCAGTTTACGCCATTCGATCTCCTACAAATTTCTATGTTACGGCTAATCCGTACTTTACGCTCGGGCACATTCACGCATTTCTCTCTTGATCCACTCAATGCGGGAAAAATAACGGTGACTAATATTTTCTTTGAAGTGACTTTGCCCGTCGCGCGTGGGCGTCGCCTCAAGAAAATTACTTCAAATGTAATTCGCTTAATTATTTACATGCTCGTTTATTTTAAATTATTCGACGTACAACTGTTGTTTAGTGGATGGATACTTTCTGGCCGGGCGCCAGGGCCTACATCTCGTCCGTTATGAATGATAATGATTTATATAAAACCGGTTAATTTTAAATATTGAATGAACCGTTCGGTACACGGGAGCCCAAATTCCGACGGGCGAGTCGAGAATTTTTTTCCTGAAAAATTGCATATGAAAGAGCTGAAAGAGATGTTTAACGAAATAAACAGTGGCCTGCTTGAGAGGCTGAAACTAAGCAAACCCTTGAAACGGAAAGTTTTCCTTATTCTCGCAGAAGTACTAAATTTCACCGAGTAATCTTTTGGCATTGTTCGCAAAGAGGTATATGTATGTAACGCCTCTGCATAACTTATGAGCCGTGGAACACAAAGGCATATTTTATAGTAAAGAAGTGGCGTGCCAAGAAGTATAATAAAATGAAGGAATGACGCATTCTTTAGGTGACTAAGAAAATGCATCAGATATTTTCCTAAACATCCACACACAGGGTCCTCTGGATCTGCCTCCAACACCGTTCATTTCCCCAACCTCGTTAATTTTCTTTTTTATACGTTGACATTAATTTCAATTTTTAACTATAAAGACAACTGGATCGACTGCAACAGCTGCAACCCACAAATTTCCTCTTTTTTCATCTACCGTAAATTAAAACTATAAAGAAAGCTTTGTTTGACTGTTCCAACCGAAATACACAGTTCATTCTATAGAAGAGTACCAAACGAATAATAAATTGCCACGGAACGCTATATTAATCCTGGCGCGACAATTTATTTGTGCAGCAGATTTTTTTGTTGTTATAAACATCAACATAAAAACAGTGTTTGGCTAGGCACTTTTCACGCGGATTACGTTCCCCACGGTTTAACTCTCAGGTATTTGGGCAAAGAGCCCCATCATAAAAGTTGGTGGACTTGAGGAACGCTGGCTATTTATTTTATTTCTGATATAAAAATAAACGCTTTGGATTAAAATAAAACTCTCGCTTTCGTGAACTTCGCCTCCACCCAAGCTTTCTTACATTACTGCTTCTTGGGGTTTTGCAAACGGGCCTCATCAAAATACGATAAAACTTAATAACAAGTATTATAAAATATAACCGAATTATTGTCCGTCCCGTTGCTCCGGTTAACTTTACTGATATTTAAATTGCATCGAAGCGTTTAATTGGAATTTAAACGGGCGATTCGGGCCACTTAAATTCAATTTCATTAACCGGCAGCACAGAGGCGGGCAACCGGTTAAAGTGTGCGATTATAATTCCAACAAATACCGCTTAATTAATAATAGAGCTTCTGATATGATTAGCGCGTCGATTTAAGTTCTTCAAATAATTGGATGGCAATTATATATTTAAATTTATTGGTAAAGATCGGGACGTCGACAACAGACTAAATATAGTTATTGGTAATTATGGTAGGAGAGCCCTCGACCAAAATTTCGAGTTAGCGCGACGCGGGTAATTTGAAAATAAGTATTCAGCTAAAAAGTAAACGTAAAGAAGTAATTAACGATAAATTATTCACTATAGTGAATTGAGATGAATTATTCACTACAGTGAATAATGCTAAATTATTCACTACAGTGAATAATGCTAAATTATTCACTACAGTGAATAATTCATCATAATGCGAGTCAAAGCACGAAATTAATTGTAAACAAAGTTGACGTTTAAATTTATTCACTGTAGTGAATAATTCATCATTATTCACTTTTTTATGTTTACTTTTTAGCTAAATACTTATTTTCAAATTACCCGCGTGGAATTGGATGGCAATTATATATTTAATTTATTTTATTGCTAAAGATCGGGACATCGACAACAAACTAAATATAGTTATTGATATTTATAGTTAGAGGGTTCTCGACCAAAATTTCGAGGTAGCACGACGCGGATAATTTGAAAATAAGTATTCAGCTAAAAAGTAAACATAAAAAAGTGAATAATGATGAATTATTCGCTACAGTGAATAATTCATCATAATGCGAGTAAGCTCGAAATTAATTGTAAACAAAGTTGACGTTTAAATTTAATTATTCACTGTAGTGAACAATTCATCATTATTCACTTTTTTATGTTTACTTTTTAGCTGAATACTTATTTTCAAATTACACGCGTGGAATTGGACGGCAATTATATATTTAATTTATTTTATTGCTAAAGATCGGGACATCGACAACAAACTAAATATAGTTATTGGTAATTATAGTTGGAGTGCTCTCGACCAAAATTTCGAGTTAGCGCGACGCGGGTAATTTGAAAACAAGTAGTCAGCTAAAAAGTAAACATAAAAAAGTGAATAATGAAGAATTATTCACTACAGTGAATAATGATGAATTATTCACTGCAGTGAATAATGAACAAAGTTTCTATGACAACGTATCGGATATTTGTTAAAAATTTCATTAAAGTGGCCATGAGATGTGAGTCAAAGCACGAAATTAATTGAAAAGAACGTTGACGTTTAAATTTGATTTATGAGAGGCCGTTCTTTTGATACATAACGGCCTGCTTATTAAAAATATCAAAAATAAATAGTACTTATAAATTTCTTTAGTAAAAGATTTAGTCGTGGAAAAAATAGGGTATTCTACTCGCATATAATGGCTATTATTCACCCAGGTGATTTACGACACTCGCCTTCGGCTCGCGCAGTAAACTTTCATCCTCGTGAATAATATAGGCCATAATATGCTTGTGGAATAAACTACTATTATACGATAATAGTAACAAAACAATACATTTTTAACAAATCTAAACTTTTTTGAACTGTATACATTTGAAACCATAACGAAAAAGGAGAAAAAATTTTTTAGCATAAAAGTGCATATAAATACAGGGTGTTTCATGACTGTTCCTACTTCTAAGGATGATAGAGGATCCCTTGACTGTACACGAATGGGTATAGAAATTTGTCTGTTGTGGTTAATTACTAAGATACAGGGTGATAAACTACTTATGGCCAATATTTCTTTTGGCCATAACTTCCTTACTATTTATCACAATTTGATCAAATTTTATACAATTTGTGTACTTATCACAGTTGATATAATACCGTGTTTAATATTTAAAAATTCCAGGACCGGACTTTTTTAATTCAAGTTTTTTATTTCTGTACTGAAAATCACCCTGTATAATATTTTTTTCAAATTATATGGGAAATTATAAAAGTCCATAAATTAGTACTATTGTTTCGTGAAGGCATTCTTAAAAGCGTAAATCCTTAGACTGGTGGAAAAATCGTCGCAATCCTGATTTTTGCAAATCTGTTGCTACCGGACGGCTCCTGGCGCTGTAAAAATGCCTCTCACGGCTGCAATATTTCACGATCAAGTTACACCACAAGGCTAAAGACTGCATTACATATCGAGGTCGAGTATTTAACAAAGCATAATTTGATTATATTAGATTGCCGCTTATGCAATTGTGACAGCATTCTCGTAGGATACGAATTTACGGTACGGAGCCATTTCTACCACAGCAGTCGAGATGTGCCCCACCCTGTACCATTAGTATATTCCCTAGATTATTCTGAAGCTACCGTTTAGTAATTCGTTTTGAATCTATTGTTTTATATTGGATTGTGGGAAAACATGAAACGCATAAACTTTAACCTTTTCTCTACAAAACACAATGAATACATTTTTCCATAATAAGTATTTATTGACGTTCCGAAGGCGTCCCATACATAATAATAAACCGTTTCAAAATAAATCAGAAACACGGCTATTGTCTACATATAAATAAACTTAGTAATAGGACTGGCGCCGGCACATTGTTTAATGCTTTAGTTCTGTTGCGGATAAAGGAAAACCGATTAAGCCAAACCACAAAAGGTCGGATACGTACGTTTATTTTTATACGACGCGCGTGGAATAAAAAACGGCTTGTTACCTACAAAACTATTTAAAAAAAAACAAGAAACGAAAACTAATGCATTTGTAAGAAATACCAAGAAAACGAATTTTATTGCTTTTTAGAGTTAGGGGCGAAATGCCTGGTTGTGCAGCAGCAAATCCGCAAAAACCGGTTTTTTAATGAAAGCTTCTCCAGTAAGGAGAAAAGAGTGGTTTATCAAAACCATGTGACTTTATGTACAGGCTACAACTAAAAAACATTTACGGACGTGACAAGGGTTCGAAGTTCTAAACTTTCAGTCCTGAGCTCTCCAGCGGGTACATGATTTTCCGTGCGGAAGCGATGATGAATGTAAAATAACTCCGAGTTTGTTAATAAATATTCGGTTCTGCTTCAGTAATTTCAATCCGACGAGGACGTAAAATAAACATGCCGGGGAAAGTTTACTAGTAAAATATAATAACGGTAATTGCAAAACTCTTAAAATATAGGAGCATCGCGGAGTTTTATATATCGGATGTCAAAACAAAACGTGATATATTGTTTTTAAGATTGAGTTTCCTGTGCCAAATTACAACAATCGGGCGAAAATACGCGGAGAAATCAGATACAATTTTTTTTTATGTGTATAATAAATAATTTTTATACACGCAGTAAAAGCATCACTGAAAGGGAATATATGGGTTCTTTTTGTGTAGGAAAATATGAACAGATGGGAAGTGAGTATGTGGGTCACTTTTTATATTCGCAATTTTGCTCAAAAAACTGTTTTTTTATTAAAAGAAATATCTTTGATAAAATAATCAATCAATATAAATTTAACAGAATTTTCTGAAAAATCATCATATTTTTTTTATAGCTGTGAGTATAGAAACAAAGTTATTTATTTTGTCTTGAGTTACGTTCTAGCCTGTTCTATTATTGAAATAAAGAAGCGAAGTCTTATAAGACAAAACAAATGTAAAGGAAATTGCTATTACTTCTTACTCAGTTGAGTTAATCCTTATATAGTTTCCCGACCGAGGGAGAATGCCAGAAACGGAAAATAAAAATCGTTCGAGCTACTCTTATTGTTCGCTATTATGTACCGTTTTTTGATGAAACGACTCGGGATATAAACATAGAAATATTCAAGCGCATATTGTGGCACTACTCAGAGCAAGTTCTCGCTAATGCTTGCTGATTTTAAGGAATTGTTAAATGTAAAGTCGACTTAAAAATTGTAAAATAATTTTTTCCTATAACAACCCAGTTCCAATATACAGGGTGGAAAAAATATTCCAATGGAAATAATTTTTTATGAACGAGTTAGCTGAATCACCCTGTATAAACCCGACATTCCTGATCTTGAGTTAATTTTCATTTCACTTAGATTTATTAACTAATACCTGTATATGTAAAGGAAATTAAATTACAAAATCAACACGGCCACCGCGAACGGTATTTTGCCCGAAAGGGCGGATCGTTACGAGAAGATTAGTGCGTCCCGTACCCTTCGAATTAAAGTAATAAAGATGGAAATTTCCCCAAATACAGAAGTGAATGCAAGGACCAGCGAACCGGCGATGATGATATAATATCCTTTCAAGAATAACCGAGTGGAAACCTTAATTTTAAAAAGCAATCCCGAAATCCATGTCGTTATTTTTTCCTTGGGAATAATGGAATAAAATATGCACAGCCAAAAGAACGCTTAGCAAGGAATTATGTTCAGCAAAGTGAAAGACCGCTGTTATACAAATATAATAATTGCGTTAGTGCGCCGAGTTTTATAAATATTTTGTATAGGAATTTAGCAGCTTACGAATTATAAAAATCTTCAGTTGCCCAAAATGTAGGAAAAAAAATTGCTTAGCTGCTTCACAGCCGGAGAAAATTAAATTTGGTTATCGAATAAAATTACGGTAACTAGGGCGCACTGGTAGATATCCAGCAAAAGTTTCACCAGACTTGATTATCTGAACTAATTTCGTTAGCCTTTAAGGCATCCAACTAATGTGTAAACTTTACTTTGGGATTATACAAGTTTTAATTGATTCAGAATAGGTGCGAGGATTGGAGGAAAGGTAAAAAAGATAAAATATACACTCGGAGCACGTGAAGAGATATTTTTACCATTTCGCACTTTTTACTTCTAGCAGAAGTAAACTTTACTCCGAATATAGGACAAAACCCATAATTAAAAAAAAAATCTGTTCTATTCTAAACCGTACGAATTCTTTGACCTGCATGCGCGGCTTTAAAGAACTTCCAAAGGTGTTTTTTTCAAAATGGCATACATCTGAAGTAATAAACGTAGAAAATTTAGGTATTTTAATAAATATAAAAAACCGTCTTTTATAAGAGCTTAAGCGCTTACGAACGCTTATAAAAACAGAATCCGGTTTGGCTTACAAACCTTGCTTTGTTCAGTCATCATATTCCTCAAAAATTCAACTGGTACTAGTCATTGTACTTCTAGATAGTTGTTTCAAACCTTTGAAAGTTCTGGCCATTATTTTGGATTAATTTATTACTGCAGATTCAATATAAGCGCTCAGTACAGATTTTCTCAATAAAAAATGGTTATATGATGTGATAACTCAGAGTACCACTCAGATATTCAACTGGTACTAGTCACTGTCCTTCTAGAGAATTACTTCAAGACTTTGAAATTCCTATGCATTATATTGGATTATTTAATTATTGTAGATTCAATATAAGCGCCCTTTAAAGGTTTCCCACTAGCCCCTATCCCTCTAGAAAGTCGTTTCAAGCCTTTGAAATTCCTGGACTCTATTTTGGACTTTTAAATTATTGCAGACTCAATATAAGCGCTCAGTAAAGTTTTCCTCAATAAGAAATGGTTCTATGGTGTGATAGCTCAGAGTACTCTCCCAAATATTCAACAGGTACTAGTCACTGTCCTTCTAGAGACTTGTCTCAAGGCTCTGAAATTCCTAGGCATTATTTTGGATTGTTTAATTATTGTAGATTCAATATAAGCGTCCATTAAAGGTTTCCCACTAGTCCCTATCCCTATAGAAAGTTGTCTTAAGCCTTTGAAATTCCTGGACATTATTTTGGATTTTTTTAATTATCGCAGACTCAATATAAGCGCTCAGTAAAGTTTTCCTCAATAACAAATGGTTCTATGGTGTGATAGCTCAGAGTACTCTCCCAAATATTCAACAGGTACTAGTCACTGTCCTTCTAGAGACTTGTCTCAAGGCTCTGAAATTCCTAGGCATTATTTTGGATTATTTAATTATTGTAGATTCAATATAAGCGTCCATTAAAGGTTTCCCACTAGTCCCTATCCCTATAGAAAGTTGTCTTAAGCCTTTGAAATTCCTGGACATTATTTTGGATTTTTTTAATTATCGCAGACTCAATATAAGCGCTCTGTAAAGTTTTCCTCAATAACAAATGGTTCTATGGTGTGATAGCTCAGAGTACTCTCTCAAATATTCAACAGGTACTAGTCACTGTCCTTCTAGAGACTTGTCTCAAGGCTCTGAAATTCCTAGGCATTATTTTGGATTGTTTAATTATTGTAGATTCAATATAAGCGAACATTAAAGGTTTCCCACTAATCCCTATCCCTATAGAAAGTTGTCTTAAGCCTTTGAAATTCCTGGACATTATTTTGGATTTTTTTAATTATCGCGGACTCAATATAAGCGCTCAGTAAAGTTTTCCTCAATAACAAATGGTTCTATGGTGTGATAGCTCAGAGTACTCTCCCAAATATTCAACAGGTCTAGTTGTTATCGAACCCAGGAGATGCTGTGAAAGTAGTTTTAAGTAAAAGATCCCAATTAGACATAAGCACACAAGCTAAGGCTTGAATGGTGTATGTGGAACATCTGTTCCATGTACACCATTTTTTTTTTATCAAAAATATGTCGAATTTCAAGTCAGTTCCTAAACCCAAAATTCCTTCTCTTTTTGCCTGATATGCGTGAATCCATGCATATCAGGATTTTTTATAAAATTTTTAAGACGATTTTCAGTACAGTTTCCAAAATTCCCTTTATCTTTTTCGGCCCATATCTCATGTTTGAACGAACGCATCCAGGCACGATGCAGCATGTAGAGACGACCAAGGATATGCATTATCCTCTGCCAGTGCCGAATCCTCTATGGACGGACTGGGGTTTTAATTATGATGATTACAGCGCAGGTAATCATCGTCATAAGCCGGTCTAACAGATCACAGGAATACTCCACAAAGGCGCGAGAGTGAATCTACCGTAGATCGGTAGCTCTTGATCTGATCTACCATAGACTGATCCACCTTCGTGGTCGCGCTGATCTACGGACCCATAGGTTCACTCTACCCTCGCGTTCTGGAATTCCTAGTGAGTCCGTGACCTACGGCTTCCAAGGATGGTTGAGCTGGCCTCGCCTACCCATTGGTCATCGTCTCTACCGGGATCGTGTCTGCCAGCACCATTTTGAAAATATTAGGAACTGAATAAAATTTGGAAATAGCGGAATTTGCGACGCCACGTGGCGACATGAAGTGGTCTCGGGTCATTTCCATATATATAGTGGGAGACCTCCCGATGATCTCGCAAAATGGAAATCCGCCATTTTTTATTAAATCAAGCCAGGATAAGCCTCAGGGCGGTACGCACGGGTACCGGGGCACTTCCCCATTATTACCAGGTGACCGCCTTGTGAGATAGCATTCGAAGAGATTTCCCCTTTCTGAAATATCCACAGACGTCTAACGGCATATACCCCTTTTGGAGAATATTACCTTAAATTTTTAGTATAATTCTAACAGTAAATCTATAAAACCCACTCACTAAATTGCCAGTCACGTCCATGTAATAATTCTCTTTCGGCAATCGATCACTCGTCTTTAAGCGCGGCCGTCGCGGTCGCTGACCCCTTGTGGGGGTATCGTGGTTATGGTGGCAGACCTTGCTAGGTGAGGCTCTATATGTACTATGATGATTGTTTAATATATACCTTTATTTATTATCCATGTCTTCTTATTGCGTTCTAGTATTAGTCTAGTATCTGTGTTGACCCCATAGCTAACGACCCTCGCAATTGCGTCGGTTTGACCATTCGGCTGAAGCCAAAGAAGAGTGAACGAACAAGACCTGTCTGGGCAGGTGTCAGAAGTGAATTGTGTATTGTGCAAAGTGTTTAGCTAGTGTTGTATCTTTAGTTCAGGACGTTGCGAAGCCTGTATACGAGGAAGCATTCATTGTCGACAGTTGCCGTTAATCTATCGATTTCGAGACTTCGATATATTAAGGGTTTGCCACGACCTGCGTTGAATTCAACGGCCAAGAGTTAAATCAGATGTGGTGATAGCGATTAATTGACTTAATACGAATATCGGTCGTTCCCTCCCACTATCACTGGTTATAACGAATGGTTAACTAACGTTGACACAGCCTTAGCAAATTAGTTTAGTTATTAAACGTTGATATAGTCACTGTCCTTCTAGAGACTTGTCTGAAGGCTCTGAAATTCCTAGGCATTATTTTGCATTATTTAATTACTGTAGATTCAATATAAGCGTCCATTAAAGGTTTCCCACTAGTCCCTATCCCTATAGAAAGTTGTCTTAAGCCTTTGAAATTCCTGGACATTATTTTGGATTTTTTTAATTATCGCAGACTCAATATAAGCGCTCATTAAAGTTTTCCTCAATAAGAAATGGTTCTATGGTGTGATAGCTCAGAGTACTCTCTCAAATATTCAACAGGTACTAGTCACTGTCCTTCTAGAGACTTGTCTCAAGGCTCTGAAATTCCTAGGCATTATTTTGGATTGTTTAATTATTGTAGATTCAATATAAGCGAACATTAAAGGTTTCCCACTAATCCCTATCCCTATAGAAAGTTGTCTTAAGCCTTTGAAATTCCTGGACATTATTTTGGATTTTTTTAATTATCGCGGACTCAATATAAGCGCTCAGTAAAGTTTTCCTCAATAACAAATGGTTCTATGGTGTGATAGCTCAGAGTACTCTCCCAAATATTCAACAGGTCTAGTCACTGTCCTTCTAGAGACTTGTCTCAAGGCTCTGAAATTCCTAGGCATTATTTTGGATTATTTAATTACTGTAGATTCAATATAAGCGTCCATTAAAGGTTTCCCACTAGTCCCTATCCCTATAGAAAGTTGTCTTAAGCCTTTGAAATTCCTGGACATTATTTTGGATTTTTTTAATTATCGTAGACTCAATATAAGCGCTCTGTAAAGTTTTCCTCAATAACAAATTGGTTCTCAGAGTACTCTCTCAAACATTCAACTGGTACTAGTTACTGATCCTTCTAGAGGCTTGTTTCAACGCTCTGAAATTCCTATTTTGGATTATTGAATTATTGCAGACTCAATATAAGCGCTCAATAGGTTTTCCTCAATAACAAATGGTTCTATGATGTGATAGCTCTCCCAAACATTCAACTGGTACTAGCCATTGATCCTTCTAGAGACTTGTTTAAAAGCTCTTAAATTCCTAGGCATTATTTTGGGTTATTCAATTATTGCAGACTCAATATAAGCGTTCAGTAAAGTTTTCCTCAATAAAAAATGGTTCTTTGGTGTGATGACTCAGAGTATTCTTCCTAACATTCAAATGGTACTAGTCTGTCCTTCTAGAGACTTGTTCCAAGGCTTAGAAATTCCTAGGCATTATTATGGATTATTTCATTATTCTAGACTCAATATAAGCGCTCATTAAAAATTTTCTCGATAAAAATTGGTTCTATGGTGTGATAGCTCTGAGTAATCTTACAGGCATTCAACTGGTACTGGTCATTGCCCATCTAGGTCCTTCTACAGGGTCTTTTCAAGCTATTGAAATTGCTAGGCATTATTTTGGATTATTTAATTATTGCAGACTCAATATAAGTGCTCATTAAAGTTTTCCTCAATAAAAAATAGTTCTATGATGTGATAGCTTAGAGTACTCACCTAAATATTTAATTGGTACTAGTCCGTATCCCTCTATGAAGTTGTAATAAGCCATTGAAATTCCTGGACATTATTTTGAATTTTTTAATTATTGCAGACTCAATATAAGCGCTCAGTAAGTTTTCCTCAATAACAAATGGTTCTATGATGTGATAGCTCAGAGTACTCTCCCAAACAATCAACTGGTACTAGTCACTGCCCTTCTAGAAAGTTGTTTCAAGACTTAGGCATTATTTTAGATCATTTAATTATTGCAGACTCAATATAAGCGCTAATTAAAGTTTTCCCCAATAAAACATGGTTCTATGGTATGATTGCTCTCAGCACCCTCCCAGGCAATCAACTGGTACCAGTCCCTGTCCCTCTAGAAAGTTGTTTTAAGCCTTTGATATTCCTGGACATTATTTTGGATTATTTAATTATTTCAGACTCAATTAAGCGCTCATTAAAGTTTTCTCTCAATAACAAATGGATCTATGATGTGCTGGCTCAGAGTACTCTCCCAAACATTAAACTGGTACTAGTCACTGTCTTTCTAGAGACTTGTTTCAAGGCCCTGAAATTCCCAGGCATTACTTTGTATTATTTAATTATTCTAGACTCAATATAAGCGCTCATTAGAGTTTTCCTCAATAAAAAATGGCCAATCCAGACTTTGTTCGCGATCATTGCAGGTAGGTATTTTTATCTATAGGCAAGTCAACATATAATTTACGCCACCGCAGATTTTAAAGGATATTGCGGCTCCATATTTCCATCCCGCCTAATACCCGAACGGTGCAGATTAAACACTTGACCCCCTTCCGGGACGCAGAACCACATCAGCCTCAACTGCTTGTTACCGTCATATAATCAACGACCGGCATTTGCATTCCCCGCGTCATCCGAACTGACGTTCCTCGAGCAAAAATCTGACATCTGCAAGCAACAAATCCCGACTGATCCCGCTTTATGTAATCCTATTTGCATATACGATGTCGAATGCAGCAGCAGTCACGCCACACTGACGTAAATAAATAATCATCCAGTTCCCTCGCAATGGGAAGATGAATCTGCGATACTTGCTCCCTTTCGGGTTAACAAAAGTTTATGTGCATGTTTACATAATAATAAGTAATTCGAGTAATATAAACTTTGAGGAAGTTAATTATGTATTACAACATGAACTAAATCCCTTCATAAAGGTCCCTTTTAGTTTAATCATGGCGCTTCGGTATGTGGAAGTCTTTTTGCTGCGGGCTCTAATATACTTCAACGAGGCTAACAAACATTTGGTACTGCAATATTTAAAGGCAGCTCGAACAAATCAACCACTTTCAATAATGTTCATTAAAGCGTATCGATCTTGAAAGTTATGGCGAAGGCGTGTGTTCCACTTTTTCATAAACAGGTCCTGCCCGAAGATAGAGATAATGGACCTGCTCTGATCACACTGACATAGATGTTGACAACTCCTGGGGCGATTTGGACCTACATTAAAATAAATTGCTTACACTGAGAAGTTAACTTTTTTGAAAACGCTAAAGAATAATCCACTAGTTGCAGGTAGAAAGGCAAGTGAAGTGACCTATAGTAATCTTAACCTGGCTAAGTGCAATTATGTTCGATAAATATTACCCGTTTGCCCAATAAAATTAAGTTCCTATGCAATTCTAAACTAATATAAAAATACTTGCCTAGAATAACCTCACAAACATTCAACTGGCACAGGTAAAGGGTTATTTTAAGCCTGAAAAATTCCCGGGTATTATTTTTTATTGTTTACTTAGTGCAGACTCGATATAAGAGCGATATAAAAGCTCAAGAAAGTTTTCTTGAATCAAAACTGATTGAAATTGCAAGTAACTCATTTCCGGTTATTGACGTTCCGAATTGATGCTCCTAATTGCATAATCCGCTTGAACTCCGCAAGGAACGTCGTGTTGAGAATACGATTCCATCGTGTCAACTTAGTAAGCCCCTTTTAACACGTCATCTAGATACGTCATAAAAGTAACAAAAGTCGGCAGCAGTCCAGGTTCATTCCGAGATATTCCGCCGGATCAGATCCGATCTACCGCCAGTAGTTCCAGATCAATCCGAAGCCGTCAACATTTCCGTCCGTACCGCCGCTCCGAGTTTAATAGTAAATTTATTTGAATATAATATTGGTAAGAATACACCGTAGTCCGCTGCAATTTGTAGGTACTGCCTTCAGTTAAGTATAGATATTGAGAGATCTTATTGTCCGTAAGTATCGTTGTATTATACTGCTAAATCAAACTAGAGCTAATTAGTAATACCTCCGTTGGTCTTTTGTTTTCTAATATATGCATCGGCTGGAAAGATCTGTTCACTTGGGCCATCTCTAAAGTCTCAATGCATAGAGGTTACCGGAAAAACCTACGTTAATCCAAATACTCATTATATGCATCAGCTGGTTAGATCTGTTCACTTGGGCCATCCATAAAGCTCCATGCATAGAGTTGACTGAATATCCTAGAATATCCTTCCAAACATTCAACTGGCATTAGTCACTGTCATTCTAGAAGGTTATTTAAATTCATTGACATATCTAGGCAGTATTTTGGATTATTTAATTATTGCATACTTGATAAGAGCTTGGTAAAGTTTTCCACAATGAAAAATGGTTCTACGATGACAGCCCTATTATAATTGTTAATCTTTCTTTGATTCCTCTTCCACTGAAATTTATGCGTCGTCCGATCGACAAACAAAATTATAACGCCAGCGCGTACCCCATAATTTTTGCTTTGAACGCTCGATTGGTGGTATATTCCCCCCCTAACGCCAGATACGAATCGCTCGCTGGTAAATGATAATTTTTCCGCCGCACAATGGACGTATTCAGATGTTGCAACATTTATCATCCAAAGCAGACAACAAATCATTCCACAACACCAACCACTTAGCTGGCACAAACTAATAACAGGATAAGGGCTCTGCCACAGGAATGATTAAATGGCGATTACCCTAAACTCCTTGTGACCTAAACATGAACGGTTTCGGATACACCGCCTGCTGGTGCATTTCCGTGTACATCTCGAGATCGTGCCGCAAGGGAACGATTTAAATCGGGAGGACGACGAAACAACAGGCTTGCTTGCAATTTAAAATTATTGACAAAACTGGAAATTTTAATTTGATTTTCCTCAAACAAAATTAATTCTTATCGACATCCAGGCGAGGAAATCGCGAAACACGTATTTTCGATGCGACCTTTTTAAAAGGATTTATCAGCAAGAACACGAATACGTGTTGAACGTACAAACGCTTCTTACATGTAATAAAAAAAAGAGTTAATATGGTTCCTCCTACAGAGTATAATTTAAGTATCCGTACTTTTTATGCGGTCGTAAAAGCAAAAATATACCACACAACGTTATGGAAATGAAATGCTTCTTATCCTGTTAACTTATATTAAAAACGTGAGTTTACATACAGCAAGGGTTCTGACGCAGCACCTGGAATTTGACAGCGAAAAGATGGATTTATACGAGGGGAAGTTCAAAGACTTGTACGAGTTGAATTACTCGCATGACTCCATTCCACTTTTTCCGGTACACATCCCACCGCGGGAGCAATATCTGGATCACACTATATTTGCGTACGGAAGCGATCGGAGCAACCACATAACAATGGCGCTCTGATTAAGCAATGTCTGAATACACTAGTCGACGATGTTCGAGATAACAATGCCGGCGTAGAAAATAATTCACTTATTCCGTTCACCCGGAGATGTTCATCTAAAAAGTTTGTCACGTCGCGGATACAATCCGCTCATTGTTCCAGCCCGAAATTCTAATAAAGTTTCGATTAAAATTCACGGGTATGTTATAGTTACACGGGAGCGGCATTATTCCAATGGCCTTTTATATTTTATTGTTATTGAAAGGGCGGTCGGCGGTTACCGATTCTGATTAAATATAAATGAAACGCACGTTTCGCAAATGCAGGATATCAGGTTTAATGGGGAATTTGGACCGACACGTAAAAATTTTTATTTAAAAATCTTCACTAAATTTCAACAACACCGAAGCAAAATTGGGACAAAACATCTTTCAAGTAACGTTAAAAAACACCACATCCGACTAAGAAAGTCCTTTTAATGTAGGCATCAATCTTCATACTCGCCGTCATGTTTTACATAAGCATGTTTTATTTATACGTCTCGGCTATCTTATTTTAAATAAATCACTTATAGTACACCGCTAACTGCCACTCTTTTTGACATCAGAGGACCATTATCGCAAGAATCCATCGCCGTGCTCTTGGCTATTTTACGCGATAAAGTATGCGTGTCTTCCTTTTCCCTTTGTTTTCCTAAATATCATCTCCGCCGCCTTTGACAAACGATATGCAGTTTCGTGGTATTTGTCAGAAGTACGCGGCGCTGGGTGATTTGTTTGTACGCCGCTCTCCTTCCTTACAAACAGTTTATCCTACGAAGCTCTGGAAGGGACACCTAAAATAAAATTTTAAAATTCCGAGTTATAATTCGAAATTTTATTACAAAATTCCGAACTCGGAATTTTGATATAAAATTTCGAGTTATAACTCGGAATTTTGAAATTTCGACATATAACTCGGAATTTTGAAATAAAATTTTGAGTTGTAACTCGGAATTTTAAAATTTCGACTTATAACTGGGAATTTTGAAATAAAATTTCGACTTATAACTCGGAATTTCAAAATTTCGACTTAAAACTGGGAATTTTGAAATAAAATTTCGAGTTATAACTGGGAATTTTGAAATAAAATTTCGAGTTATAACTCGGAATTTCAAAATTTCGACTTATAACTGGGAATTTTGAAATAAAATTTCGACTTATAACTCGGAATTTCAAAATTTCGACTTAAAACTGGGAATTTTGAAATAAAATTTCGAGTTATAACTGGGAATTTTGAAATAAAATTTCGAGTTATAACTCGGAATTTCAAAATTTCGACTTATAACTGGGAATTTTGAAATAAAATTTCGAGTTATAACTGGGAATTTTGAAATAAAATTTCGAGTTATAACTCGGAATTTTGAAATTTCGACATACAACTCGGAATTTTTTAAATACAATTTTGAGTTATAACTCGGAATTTTGAAATAAAATTTTGAGTTGTAACTCGGAATTTTAAAATTTCGACTTATAACTGGGAATTTTGAAATAAAATTTCGACTTATAACTCGGAATTTCAAAATTTCGACTTAAAACTGGGAATTTTGAAATAAAATTTCGAGTTATAACTGGGAATTTTGAAATAAAATTTCGAGTTATAACTCGGAATTTTGAAATTTCGACATATAACTGGGAATTTTGAAATAAAATTTCGACTTATAACTCGGAATTTCAAAATTTCGACTTAAAACTGGGAATTTTGAAATAAAATTTCGAGTTATAACTGGGAATTTTGAAATAAAATTTCGAGTTATAACTCGGAATTTCAAAATTTCGACTTATAACTGGGAATTTTGAAATAAAATTTCGAGTTATAAATGGGAATTTTGAAATAAAATTTCGAGTTATAACTCGGAATTTTGAAATTTCGACATACAACTCGGAATTTTTTAAATACAATTTTGAGTTATAACTCGGAATTTTGAAATAAAATTTTGAGTTGTAACTCGGAATTTTAAAATTTCGACTTATAACTGGGAATTTTGAAATAAAATTTCGACTTATAACTCGGAATTTCAAAATTTCGACTTAAAACTGGGAATTTTGAAATAAAATTTCGAGTTATAACTGGGAATTTTGAAATAAAATTTCGAGTTATAACTCGGAATTTTGAAATTTCGACATATAACTCGGAATTTTTTAAATACAATTTTGAGTTACAACTCGGAATTTTGAAATAAAATTTCGAGTTATAACTCGGAATTTTGAAATTTCGACATACAACTCGGAATTTTTTAAATACAATTTTGAGTTATATCTCGGAATTTTGAAATAAAATTTTGAGTTATAACTCGGAATTTTAAAATTTCAACTTATAACTGGGAATTTTTAAATAAAATTTCGACTTATAACTCGGAATTTCAAAATTTCGACTTATAACTGGGAATTTTGAAATAAAATTTCGAGTTATAACTCGGAATTTTGAAATTTCGACATATAACTCGGAATTTTTTAAATACAATTTTGAGTTATAACCCGGAATTTTGAAATAAAATTTTAAGTTATAACTCGGAATTTTAAAATTTCGACTTATAACTGGGAATTTTTAAATAAAATTTCGAGTTATAACTCGGAATTTTGAAATTTCGACATATAACTCGGAATTTTTTAAATACAATTTTGAGTTACAACTCGGAATTTTGTAATAAAATTTCGAATTATAACTCGGAATTTTAAAATTTTATTTTAGGTGTCCCTGACACAGCTTCGTATTACCCAGATACGTGTACGAAAAGAATTGTTTGACAAGTGTAATTATTTATATTTATATTGTCAGAAGGGAAAGAATCTTCTGATACGTATTATTCGCCTTGAAATGAAAAGTTGAAATTGACAGGGATCTTCTGACAAGCGCTTTATTTGTATTTACGTCAGGATTAAAACGATCTTCTGACAAGTGTCGTTTACGTCAAAATACGAAGGATCATCTGACAAGTGACATTTGCGTGAAAAGGAGACTAATCTTCTGACAAATATTATTCATATTTGTGTCAGAATCTTGATAAACCATTATATTCTCCTTGATGGGACTCTGGGGAAGCGGCGTTTCATTAAAAAGCCCTTTTTTGCAGAGTTACTGCAATTTGCTGCTGTACAACCAGGCATTTCGCCCCTAACTCTAAAAAGCAATAAAATTCGTTTGCATGGTATTTCTCACAAATGCATTAGGTACGATAAGTAACAAAAATGACTAGTTTTCAATTAGATTTAAATTGAATATAATAGGGTATTTTACGGTTTCTCGGAAAGTGTCTTAAATAGTTTATATGACAAATATTAGTCATATTTGTGTCAGAATGTGAACGATCTTCTGACAAGTATTTTCCACGTGAAAATGAAGAAAATCTTCTGACAAATCGCACTTATCTTAAAATGAAAAGGAACCTCTAACAAAAATGTTGTTAACGTCAAAATGCAAAAATCTTCTGACAGTTATTTGTCAAATTGACAGGGATCTTCTGACAACCGCTTTATTTGTATTTGCGTCAGGATTAAAACGATCTTCTGACAAGTGTTATTTACGTCAAAATACGAAGGATCTTCTGCCAAGTGACATTTGCGTGAAAAGGAAACTAATCTTCTGACAAATATTATTCATATTTGTGTCAGAATTTTGATAAACCATTCTATTCTCCTTGATGAGGCTCTGGGGAAGCGTTTCATTAAAAAGCCCTTTTTTGCAGAGTTACTGCAATTTGCTGCTGTACAACCAGGCATTTCGCCCCTAACTCTAAAAAGCAATTAAATTCGTTTGCATGGTATTTCTCACAAATAATGAAAACGATATTTTGACGAGTATTATTTATTATTCAATCAGGATACATAACCAGAAAAACAATTGAAAATAGAAATAAACGGACACCGACGTCCTAACAAACACCTTCCCATTGCTTGTCAGATCGCCGGCTCTCCGTGAAGCAAAATCAATATCGCAAAGGAAACATCTCGCCACGGTTGCACCGAGACGTGGTCTTACACATTTCAAAGCCGAATTTACTGGCACGTCGAGGTGAAGGCATCTCAAAATCTCCTGAATTATCGACCACAAAGGCGTCGCGGCGAAGTGACACCAGCTGAAGCGAAATTTTTAAAAAGCCATAAATCAGGCGGTTTGTGGGCTCGCGGTTTCGGAGTGGTTCGACGGCCGCTTTTTGATATTTATTATTAGGCTAGTTAGGCGTATATAATTTATCTTAATTTATACGTCGTTCGTTAGAATAACATCACTACGAGTAATAAACATGTAATTAAATTATATGAGGAAGATGTAAACGAGAGATAATTATCACGTAATAAATATTTCCAATACCTAAAGCAGGGCGGTGCAACAGAAACATAGAATAGTAATTTTTTTTTAAACGTTGCGATATTAAAATGCGTTTTAATTAAATCCAGGTTTCGAGACACAAGAAGCATATTTTCTTAGATATCGCTAATTAAACTAGTTTTTACTCTGCCTTTGTACTTTCATCGCGCACGAAGCAAGAATTATAAATACTAATTTGTGAAAATGTACTTTTCTTTTCATATTTATTAAACCTTCGCTCTACCTACTCGCTTTTTTAATATCGCTCCGTTCCAAGTATTAATCAAATTATGCCAGACTCTAATAAAGAGAAATTCTTGCAAAAATTATCCAACTTAAATTTTGAAATCAGGCCCCTAATTTATCAAATTTAATGTAACATCATTAGTCTGGAGCGAAATTTAAAATAATGGAATAATAAAGTAAGTATATGGAGCAGTCGAGACATTGCGAAAAATTTTGTGAAAAAAAAAATTGCGCCACTTCCCCGAAATCAAAGGAACTGAATTTTAGAACAAGAATATGAAAATCTTAATAATGAGAAAGGCCTAATAATGTATTTAATAGACCACCTGGAACTTCAATCTTGTCTTCTCCCCAATACGGTTGAAACGCAGGGGGAGCTTAATTATTTCATACGCCCGAACAATAATTAACCGCTCTCAGTAAAAGACTATCAAAGTATATTGCGCTGTGCCCATGCCCAGAAAACCTTTGCCCTGATTTAATCAGCAAAGATGAATAATTTTAAACGAAGGGAGATCCACCTGCCACTCCGGATCCACGTTTCAATTTGGGAAAATCGGCACAAAAACATATCCTGCGAATAGGTACACAACCAAATAATTTTCTATCGTCCCTCAAAATGGTTGCTATTTGAGTCACGAATCTGGGCGAGTGGTACAATTCTGAGACATTATTTTGCCAAATAACCAACCCTTTGTTGCATGCTTAGGTTTTTTGTGTAACGTCACGTCGGCTACGTTCGGGAAACACAAACCCAATTAGAGTATAATTTTCTTAAAAGGCTCTTGTCACGTGACCAGACGACAACACGAAACACGAAACAGGATATCGCCGGCCCATTTATTACGAACCGTTAATTATCCCGCTTTAATTAATAATAAGGACAAATAAGTACACGAACACCCTAAATAATCCCTGATGCCCCCGCCCCCATAACATCGCTGCTTAACGTTCTTCATTTACCCTGTTATCAGTTAAGTCGCCGACAGTAATTTTAATAGGGACGAAAAGCACGCGAGAAGACAACGGAATGCGGTCTCTTGTTTATTAATATTGATGGTCCTGATATGAGCGTAACGCCACGAAAAAAGAAACTCGAGGATGCTTTCGTCCTTTTCGGGCCGCAACTGCGAGCACCATCAATCACGCGCGCGTGGGCATCGCTGAAAACGCCTGAAATGTTTCTTGTGCCGCGGCACAATGCAATTTTTTTATTGGAGCTTTTGCAAGATTGGCGATTTGTGTCGTGCATATACTTAAGCTTTGTTGCATCCCCAGGAACTAGCTAATTGGATAAATAGGCCTGCAGAAATAGAAAAAACGGTGTAACTAATTCGTTTCAGATAGCCGTAGGTAAAAAACAGGTGTATTTAGTTATAAGGAATATACCTCTGCGATTCCTCCCAAATCAAATAAACAGAACATTGTTTAAAAGTCACATTTATGTGAAAAAATCATGAAATTTGGAGTTTTTTAAAAATTGCAATAAGACTGCAGTAGATTAATTTTTTTGAATGTTTCTGTTTACTTGGTAATTCCAAACCGGTTAATTTAAGCCCCGGTTGATTTCATTTCATTGATTATTTATTTAAATAATTGCCGAAAACCATCGAAATTTTCGAAAATTTCAAGCATTTTTTACTCTGAAAGGAAAAATGCTAGACTCTTGAAACTTTGGTGGAATATGTATCTCATTACCCTCAACTTACAAAAAAAATTTCATTTCAAAATGTTTATTAGTTTTCGAGAAATTCTATTTGTTTATTAAAACCGTCCCAAATGTTTAATGAAAAATTGACCTATTAACGTTATCAAAAATAATTCAGCCGCAGCTCATTTTTTTCGTCAAGACGTCAATTTTACGAATCTGTTATGGGCGTATCGATTTTCAATAATTTTGACCGTCAAAATGGCGTTAACAACATTGCTACTTTTCGGAGCAGCGTTTTTTGCAAATAACTTTACAACAAATGAACGTATCTGCTCAAATCTTTCATATTTGAGTTGGTGGTATTTTTCTACAAATTTATTAAAAAAAATTGTTGCTCTGGGATATGTAGGAGCCGAGATAATTTTTTTAATTGTTTAATGCGCCAAACGTTTATTTATTAATATTTATGGCCAAAATTGAAACTGGTTGTTAATAAGATCATGAATTTGTGAATTCATCAAGTCCTATTGAAAACGGGCCCTTTTTGAGGTCAAAATATAATTTTTAATAATTAGTGATTTTAGAGCGTCTTCAATTTGTGCCGCTCAAGGGACAGGCGAATTTTTGATCAAACGAGTTTCAAATTGGGGTAGCGAGAAAAATTCGTCATATCTCCGTTATTTTCCGGCCAATTTCGACGTGTTTTTTTTTTTTATTTGGGGTAGCTCACGAAAAAAATAACAATGGGCACATTTGCAATATCCAAATAATAAACATATAATTGTTATAACAATTTTTTTTTTTTTTAATTTTTCTTTTTTGGGCTTATGCAACTTATAATGTGCTAATAACATCGTATATTGTTTGATGGAGAAATAGTTTGTGCATACATTGTTACCATTATATAATCTTTATAAATTTATATTTAACACATTAGCACATTATAAGTTGCATAAGCCCAAAAAAGAAAAAATTAAAAAAAAAAAAATTGTTTATAACAATTATATGTTTATTATTTGGATATTGCAAATGTGCCCATCGTTATTATTTTCGGGAGCTACCCCAAATTAAAAAAAAAAACGTCGAAATTGGCCGGAAAATAACGGAAATATGACGAATTTTTCTCGCTACCCCAATTTGAAACTCGTTTGATCAAAAATTCGCCTGTCCCTTGAGCCAAACAAATTGAAGACGCTCTAAAATCACTAATTATTAAAAATTATATTTTGACCTCAAAAAGGGCCCGTTTTCAATAGGACTTGAGAAGATCTTATTAACAACCAGTTTCAATTTTGGCCATAAATATTAATAAATATACGTTTGGCGCATTAAACAATTTAAAAAATTATCTCGGCTCCTACATGTCCCAGAGCAACAATTTTTTTTTTTATAAATTTGTAGAAAAATACCAGCAACTCAAATATGAAAAATTTGAGCAGATACGTTCATTTGTTGTAAAGTTATTTGCAAAAAACGCTCCTCCGAAAAGTAGCAATGTTGTTAACGCCATTTTGACGGTCAAAATTATTGAAAATCGATACGCCCATAACAGATTCGTAAAATTGACGTCTTGACGAAAAAATGAGCTGGTTGAATTATTTTTGATAACGTTAATAGGTCAATATTTTTCATTAAACATTTGGGACGTTTTTAATAAACAAATAGAATTTCTCGAAAACTAATAACATTTTGAAACGAAATTTTTTTTGTAAGTTGAGGGTAATGAGATACATATTCCACCAAAGTTTCAAGAGTCTAGCATTTTTCCTTTCAGAGTAAAAAATGCTTGAAATTTTCGAAAATTTCGATGATTTTCGGCAATTATTTAAATAAATAATCAATGAAATGAAATCAACCGGGGCTTAAATTAACCGGTTTGGAATTACCTAGTAAACAGAAGCATTCAAAAAAATTAATCTACTGCAGTCTTACTGCAATTTTTAAAAAACTCCAAATTTCATGATTTTTCACATAAAAGTGACTTTTAAACAATGTTCTGTTTATTTGATTTGGAAGGAATCGCAGAGGTATATTCCTTATAACTAAATACACCTGTTTTTACCTACGGCTATCTGAAACGAATTAGTTACAGATTCCTGTTCACATCGTCTAATTCTACAGACCTAAAAGTCATTTATTTTCTGCAGATCTACATATTAATTTTAAAGTGATGTAATCGGAAAGTTGAATTTTTTTTTGTTTTCCCCTTCCCCCAATCGGCTTTTCGGCGTGTCACTAATTTGTACAAAACTCACGCTCATATTTCTAAGCGCAGCTGACACGCCGCGACGTTTTAATTTGTTACTTATTAGTGCACTGTTCGCTAATAGGTGCTCAACTTTCGCGTTGCAAGTCGCAGTAATGAGCAAGTGCACTATTAAAATTTTAAGTCTCCTCGACGAGGAACCGGCACAGAGTAATTAGGAAAATTAGAAGAAAAACGTATAAAAGAACCGGGTCATCTTGCGGATGGAAGGCTCGGTCTAGAAATTGTTTCTCTTTTGAACTTGCGACCGCCGCAAATGTGAAGAGTTTATAAGGGTTGCAAGATCATTTTCTTGTTAACACACATCTAAGCAATAGAGCTAATAACGTCCCTTTAACTGTTCTAGTTCATTTTTTCGTTTAGGTCAGTCCACATTAGCGTCAGCGGTTTACCTGTCGATTTATTTAAAATTAAGTGTGTAATCTTGCAAATATACATCTTTTGTCTTCAAAATTTCAGAAAATTGACCTACGAAAATAGGACCGACCGTCTATTCCTCCCCATTTTCGTGTTTCCTGTGCAGTCACGTAAAGCCCTACTATATATATATATAGCTTGCGGGAGTTAGTTTATAATAAAACGTGGTGTCGTGGAGCCATTAACAAACACACATAAACAATCCCAGCATGGACCGTTTAAAATTAGGCTGGCATTTAAACGTTCCAAGCCGTACCATGCCGGGCTGTTCGTTGCATTTAGGACTCTAGTTCTAATTCTAATTCCGAATACGTTTATTAAAATGTGGCCCGCATGGATAAGTTCGGTGAAAGGTAAATGTACCTTTGGTGCGCAAATTGGAGATGGAACTATTGGTATCGGCCTGGCGTTGTTAAGAATGCGTTTTGAAATTTTCTGAGCAATTTCTTCGATGGGTTCTCTAAAAGAAACTGTCGAAAGCATAAAATTTTATAAAAATTAACGCTCCGGCGTACGACTTCAGAAATGGAACGAAATCAAAACTAAACCTAATTCGAAATGGATTTCACATTCTTCGCCTTGTTTTTTGAGAGAATTCCAATGATAAAAATTGTTTCGGAAACAGTCAAAACATTAGTTGATTTTTTTTTGTTTTTTGTTTTATATGCAAATGAGTCGAAAACCGAAAAAATTTGCAAAATTGGGCAGGGACTTCGTGATGAGAAAAGCGCATAAAAGTGCAATTTTGATGCATTTCGAGTGCATCGCTACTATTTTTTAAATATTATAATGTTATGAGGACTTTTTGGGAAACAATATTTTTGATTTTTGAATTCTATTTTTAATTTTGTTATTTTTGATTTTCTATTGGGTGGTTTTCTTTTTATTAAGCGTCCCACGTTGGTGGTGCCAATAGATGTAATGTAATGAAGGATTTTAGGGAAATATTTGATTTTTTTATTTTTTTGTTTATATTAAATTTTATTGATACGAGGTAAGTTTTTAAATTTTAAGTTTTTGTATTATTATATATTTGCACGTTAGATATTTAAGTTTTATACTTATAAATATTTTTATGCATGCACTAGTAATTAAGTTCTTTAGTTTTCAAATTTTAATTTATTTTTTTTTAAGTAGTTGTATATAGTTTTTTGAATTATCGACTTTATAACATACGATCAGCCCGCCACTGGGCTGGATTTTCCAACGTTTTGAACAATAAGCGACAGTGCGTATGATTTTAAGATGATTAAACGTGAAACTTACTATAGGTTTGCTATAATTACTCTTTTACCTTTCAGGGCCTTAGGGGGTTCCCTTCTGCACTCGAAGAAATATCTTACCTATAAATCTGCTGTTGTACAAGGGTTGAATAAAGATTATTTAAATTTTGTGCTGATTTTATTTCTTATTTGATTAGTAAGAGATCTTTATCAGGATAAATATTATTTTGTCATTTGACAGTTAGATGTCATTGCTTTTACTGTATTATAGGTTTCCAGCTGAGATGAATGTAAATGCTTTAATTACTTGAATTAAACATAGATGGAACTCAACAAGTGATTTATTATATGTGTGAAACAGTTAAGAGCAAAACTGTTTCTTAAACTATGTCCCTGCTCTAACTTAAACTAACTTAATCTACAACAAATATCGGACAGTGTCCTTGTGGATAATAACAAAATAATAAAGTTAAGGTTTCAAATTTCAGTTCAGTGTACTCTCGATACACTAAAGTTACCGTGTCGCGTTATTTACTTGAATTGGCAGACCTGTTTTTAAGTTTTTGACACTTGTGGTTTGTGGTCCGAATATGGTAGCTGGCGGTTTTACAATTTAGTGCCCCATTTACTGGATTTGCATAAACTAAATAGGCCTTGGATGCCCATTCGGATTTCGACCAATCAGGTGGCTGCTTATTATTTAGGATAAATTTTACCTTTATTGCTGGTAAGTTGAATCTGTTTTTCTGGAACCTTTTCTCTTTTGACCTTGACTGATCATTTGAAAGTCTTGTGAATAAAATTTTCAAATTTATATAATAATTTTCTCTATTAATTTCAGGAGCGATCTGGACGTGGGTTTGCTTCTTTTACGACCCAATAACAACTCTCTCTTTTGTTTCGTCTCTAAGGACATGCAGAAAATTTGCCAAACCATGGATTTCTAGATTCCGCCTAGACTGGAGGTTTTACAGGTTTGTCTTAAGCTAATTAATTACAAATTTAATAAAAATTCATCTTCAAGTCCATCTTTGTTTAACCGTAGTTGGCAATCGTTCAACCTCTGTTTAAAGCAGGTAACTGACAGCTGTTATGTCATTGATTATTTTAAAGAAACATAGCACAATGTATTTATTTCATTTATGCCTTTAATTTGTTTACTTTTGGTTTGTTTTAGCGTAGCTGACCCTTTGTTTACATAAGGCTCATTGACCTCTGTCGCCTCAACAGGTGTCCCACAGCTGATTTATCAAATGGTTCTACGATATAATATCCTTTTTTGCACTTGTATTTATCTACTGAGTATACTATACGCAAGTTTCTTGTTCTAGTTTTATTAGGGGGAATTTTCATATTACCCTGGTTTGAACTGAATTTATTTTTTTAATTTTATTAATTTATTAGTGGGGTTTTGGCTTAAAATACATGACAATATCTACTATTTTTTAAATATCTCCGGTTCTATTGGTCGTAGAAAAATTTCAAAAAAACTAAAATACTCGCAAATGAATAGCCTATCAAACTATTGGGGTATAGTTACATTTAAAGTGCATCCTAACCTCAAAAAATCCAAGTTTCTCAGTTTATTTTTTTTTATATTATAAGTCAACTCTTGGGGCAGTTCACTTAATAACGTTAAGCCCATGTTTTAATTCGTGGAGTTGGTTTCTAACTGCAGGCATCGCTCTCAAAAGTAAGACAACACGTTGGTGGAAAATAATAATTAACGCTGTTCAAAGGAAAATAAATCCTTTGAAACCAACCTATTTTTATCTAGGCAAATACACAAAGTTCATGCAGGATCTTAAGACAACAATTTTCTTTGCAAATTAACATAAACATTTTTTTAGAAAAAGACGACAAACAAACTTTCCGACTCAAAAATATTTATTTAAACTGATTTTAGCTGCGCTGATTACTTAAAATATTTAGATCGCTGCTAATAGACTACCTAGATATTCTAAAGTATAACGCCTTCCAATACTTCACGAAAACTCTTAAATCATGCCAGGTGTTAGATAAAGGGCTGAAATACATTAAAATTTTAAGGGGATCACTTTGAAACTTGTTTACCTCTAACTGCCGAAATAAATCATTTGGGCGCGATGGGGAATTATGATCTCTCTCGTCCTAATAACGGCACAAAGACGAAATAACACAAACAAATAATCTTCCGTGATTAATCATGGCACAGTGGTGCGCATTTTTGGCGTGGCGTTATTTCACATTGAAATTACGGTAATTACTATAATTAGGAAGAGTAAATGGTTTTGCACAGCCAATTACTGTCGGTCGGTATTTCGGTAATTGAAACTGGGAAACGACTTATATGTAAGTATGGAATTCACAACTTATAATAAATATGACAGGATCTAAATTTATAAAAGTACTTATATACTGGGAATTCAGCGTTTAACCAAATATTATTCACAAAATTTCACGAAATAACACACCCAATCGTAAAAAATCGACAGGTGAACAGCTTGACAGTAGACTAGACTGACCTGAATTTAAAAATTAAATTGAAAATAACGGCTAATAAAGGCTTCATCCTTATCATTCCTAAACTAACAGAATTTTATTTGCGAGTAATCCATCACGGTCGGAATATTGCAACGCAACATGCAATCCAAATCGAGGGATAAATCAGTCGAATGGATTTTAAATCCACGGGAGATTTAAATTGCGGGCAAAACCACGAAGTTATTGCTTACTAAACTCCGGCATAAAACGTTAAAATTTCATTTATTATTGATCTCCCGATTTACGGACGCTCAACAGGTCAATACACAGAGTTTCCCATTCCGGTAACAACCGCAACTATCAACAATTTCCATTGCGTCGGAAAAATAGGAAATGTGTCCTTTGCGGTTCCTAAATAAATTCTTTTATAGATTACTATCGCGTTTCGTTTGTTTTGCGAACTTAAAAAAGTCACTCGGCCACCTACAGAAATTTTCGTTCGCGAAGGCAGTTATTGACCCAGAGCGGCTCCGGTGAAAGACAGATATCGCGTGCACCGAGGGCACACCTAGAGAATGGAAGAATAAATATTGTATTGAGCAAATTCACGCGATCGGCTTGGGGAAGAGCGCGGCACGCCGACGGCGATGTAATAATTTCCACTAAGAAGCCGTCATGCTAGCCGTAGCGCACCCCTCACTAGGTCAATGCATTTCAATTTTGGGACGTGACGTAAACAGATTTGCTTCGCCTCGGCTGACCTTAGAAGATCGATGGGTGTCGTATTGAATTTGCAAGTATGAGCGGTTCCTCATCCCGCCGGGCTTCGCTGCTCCGATGACGGCGTGCTCGAACCGCCAAGGCATCCGGAAAACATAAAGGATATAAAATGTACAGATTCCGGGAAAGTTCGCAGTACGTTTATGAGACGGGAATTCACTTTTCAGTTCTGAAATTTTAAACAGAAAACTTCACAGATATTAAAAGAAACGAAATGTTGACGTTCCTGCGAGATTTCGCCAAAATGAGATTACTAATCGAATAAAAGAATTAGGTTGCCTGAGCAAATATTATACAAATAAATATTTACCCCGCACCTTCGCCATATTTCAGCTTTATTCGCCCGTATCCTTTATTTGCATAAACTAAATAGGCCTTGGATGCCCATTCGGATTTCGACCAATCAGGTGGCTGCTTATTATTTAGGATTAATTTTACCTTTATTGCTGGTAAGTTGAATCTGTTTTTCTGGTACCTTTTCTCTTTTGACCTTGACTGATCATTTGAAAGTCTTGTGATTTTAAAAAAAACGAAATGTTGACGTTCCTGCGAGATTTCGCCAAAATGATATTACTAATCGAATAAAAGAATTAGGTTGCCTGAGCAAATATTATACAAATAAATATTTACCCCGCACCTTCGCCATATTTCAGCTTTATTATTCGCCCGTATCCTTTATATCCGAAATCTCGCGCCGCGCTATCGTACTTATCCGTTTTTATTATATCAGGAGCCTTAATCTGCGTATAAGCAGTAAAAACTCTTCGTCGTTTGTTCATTAGTTGGGATACGTTGTTACAATTTGCAGTAAATGTGCGTACAATTAATTAAAATGTGTTGCAGGATTTGGAATAACAGACTTTTCCCTCGGTCGGGCCGCCATTGGCACTTTTACTATATAAGATTTCCACAGCGTCCGCTTTATTCTCGTTATAATTTTACTGCAAAAATGTAACATTTTCTTGTTGTTTTATTAGCCAGGAATTTTGATTTCCACACAAAAAAAATATACACAAAAGTAAAGATAATTTTTTAATATTCTTGTTCGTCATGAAATTCCGATATCAGTGATATATTTACAAAATAGTGACGAAAACTGAAACTGAAAAGCATAAGTAGGCCTCTGCGGGATTCTATTTTTGAATTTCATAGAAAGTAGGCGTTGGATTTGACGCATATAGGCCTGTTTTTTTTTTCATTCCATGTACGCAAAGTTCTTTTTAATTAAAGAAGGTTGTTCCGCTGCAGATTTTGCAGTTTTAAAAATTCTTATTTTTTAACTGTAACTTTAGATCTAAAATTGATTTGTCAAAATCAATGTCAAATTTAAAAATTGAAAAGCACCTGTGTCTTTCGCAATTTTGAAAATAATGTGATTTTTTATACAAGAAGAGATATAAAGCATTTTCAATTTTTATATTTTATTAATTGAAATTAAAATAACGTTTCACTTTTGACAGCTGTCAAATTTTCTATCAACTAAGTAAATAAAAATGCCATTTAATTACTATTTGCACAAATCACTGTATTACTTAAAAATACATTTTTCTATAGGTTTTGGTGTAACTACTGAATACGAAATTAATTTCATAAAATTATTATATGTTGGTAGCTGTAGCTAAATTTAAAGCTATGCCAGTTTGTCTTCCACAATTTTATGAACAATGTGAATTTCCAAAGAAGGGAAATGAAGTGCGTTTTTTGCTGGTTCCATAATAATTGATATTAAAATAGTTTTTACTTTTGACAGCTGCTGTCAAAATTTTTGGCAACTTAATGAATATGTCATTTAATAATTATTTCAACAAACTAAAGTACCAAGCAGACATTTTTCTATAGGCATGGAGGAACTGAATACGAAATTGTTGTAAAAAAATATTTGTTGGTAGCTGTCAAAACTGCTGTCAAATTTAAAAAAATGTAAGTGTGCCTTTCGTAATTTTGAAAATAACGTGATTTCCATAGAAGAAGTACTAAAAGTGTTTTGAAATTAGCTAGTTCCATAATAGATAATAAAATAAAGTTTTCACTTTTGACAGCTGTCAAAATTTTTCAACTTCATGAAACTGACATGTCATAATTTTTTAAACAAATAAACGTGCCTTAACAAGCATTTTTTTTTTAATTTTGAGAGTACTGAATACGAAATTGATGTCATAAAATATTATGTTGGTTGGCAGATGTCAAAATTTCTGTTAAATTTAAAATAATATAAGTGTGTCTTTCGTAATTTTGAAAATAACGGGAATTCCCTTAGAAGTGATATTAATAAAGTTTTCAATTTTGACAGCTGTCAAAATTTTTCAACTTAATGTAACTGACATTTCATAATTTTTTAACAAATAAACGTGCTTTAAAAAACATTTTTTTTTAATTTTGTAAGTACTGAATACGAAATTGATGTAAAAAAATATTCTACTGATTAGCAGATGTCAAAATTGCCGTCAAATTTAAAAATTTTCAAGTATAGGTATCTTTTGTAATTTTGAAAATAATGTTGATTTCCATAGAATAAGATACATAAAATGTTTTAAAACTTTCTGGCTCAATAATTGACATTAAAATAAAGTTGCAGTCGTTTGACAGCTATCAAAATTTCTGTTAATTTAATAAAAATACCATTTTATTATTATTCCAACATATTAATGTACTAACAAGCATTTTTCTACAAGCATTGGAGGTACTGATTACGAAAGTAATACGAAAAAGTTATACTTGCATATTTTGAAATTTACCAACAATTTTGACAGCTACCAAAAAAACTTCGTTCGTATTTAGTAACTGCAAAACCTATAGAAAACTGTCTACTGGGTCCTTCAATTTCTTGTAATAATTATTAAATGGCATTTTAATTAGGCTGACAGAAATTTTGACAGCTGCCAAAAGTAAAAAATGTATTTTAATATCAATTATGGAACTAGCAAATTGAAAAAACACATATCCTTTTTTCGATGGAAATTTACATGTTCCCAAAATTCAGGAAGACAAATTTGCATTTTTTTAAATTTGACAGCAATTTTGACAGCTACCAAAAAACTTAAAAATGTTTTGACATCAATTTCTAATTTAGTACCTGCAAAACTTATAGAAAATTATCTGCTCAGCACTTCAATTTGCTGAAATAATTATTAAATGGCATTTTAATTAGGCTGACAGAAATTTTGACAGCTGCCAAAAGCAAAAAATGTATTTTAATATCAATTATGGAACTAGCAAATTGAAAAAACATTTAAATCCCTTTTTCGATGGAAATGTACATGTTTCCAAAATTCAGGAAGACAAATATGCATTTTATAAAATTTGACAGCAATTTTGACAGCTACCAAAACACTTAAAAGTGTTAAAATTATCTGCTCAGCACTTCAATTTGCTGAAATAATAATAAATGGCATTTTAATTAGGTTGACAGAAATTTTGACAGTTGCCAAAAGTAAAAAATGTATTTTAATATCAATTATGGAACTAGCAAATTAAAAAAACACTTATATCCTTTTTTCGATGGAAATTTACATGTTTCCAAAATTCAGAAAGACAAATTTGCATTTTTTAAAATTTGACAGCAACTTTGACAGCTACCAAAAAACTTAAAAATGTTTTGACATCAATTTCGTATTTAGTACCTGCAAAACCTATAGAAAATTATCTGCTCAGCACTTCAATTTGCTGAAATAATAATAAATGGCATTTTAATTAGGCTGACTGAAATTTTGACAGCTGCCAACAGTAAAAAATGTATTTTAATATCAATTATGGAACTAGCAAATTGAAAAAACATTTAAATCCCTTTTTCGATGGAAATTTACATGTTTCCAAAATTCAGGAAGACAAATATGCATATTTTAAAATTTGACAGCAATTTTGACAGCTACCTAGAAACATATTTTTTTAAACTAATTTCTTATTCAATACCTCAGGTCCCTATAGAAAAATGTCTGCTTGGTACTCTCATTTGTTCAAATAATTATTAGATGCCATTCTGTCATTAAGTCGACAGAAAATTTGACAGCTGTCAAAAGCGAAACCATTATTTTAATTATAAAAATTTAGATTTAAAGAATTGTACAGGGTGCGTCAACGATGCGATAAAATAAAAATTCTATTTTGGCAGATCAATTATCTATGTTGAAATTAAAGATTTAAAACTTAAACGTTTAGAGCCAGATACGGACCTGCGTACGGCCAGACTAATTATTTAATTCGTATAAAAAGAGATCCATAAATTGCTCCAGTTTTCTAGCCAACCACTTGATCTAATTAACTGAACCATTAGGCGTCGCAAAATGCTAGGAGAGATTCAACAGGGAACAAAGTTAACGGACGGGGTTAATTAATGCCGGGCCGGGTAGTTTATATTTGTTCGCAAAAACTACAAAACAATGGCTGTATCCTACAAAGAGCTAGTGGGTCACCTTTTGCGTGTTTGTGGCGAACGAACGGTGTTGGAAAACATGCATATTGTAACATATCTTGTCCCTGAGGGAGCTAGAAGAATAAATAGGTAAAGCACATTATAAAAACTGGCGTTCCAGGGCATTAACGTGTGGTAATTAATCCGTCTTTGATTTTCAAAATATTATTTCCACCTGTCGTAGTCGAGGCGTGCGTCGTTAAAACCTGATGGGTTATCCCTCATTTCCATTACGATATGAATGGCGTTCATCATCCTGATGAGAGCAGGCTTTGATATAGATTACATCGCCGCGGCTGGCGATTCTTATCAACCCTTGTTTCTCCCACGCTTGTTTTCACGGGTTTACTGGCTGCCGTTTTGTTTACCGATCGACACGAGATATATTTTGTTTCTGCCGTTATCTCTAAGACTTTAAAGTGGGCAATCAATTAGTCTTATGGATGCTTTTAAAAAATCGACCGCCGCGCCGTACCGTATAATCAGCGGCCATTTCGCATGATTTATGCAAGAGCGACTCAAATATTCATAAAGCAATCGGACGAGCGGTGCTGATCTGAAACAGCCATGATTTATTGGAAACACGCACGTTGTCCTCCGATGATTGTGATAAAGGTAAACGTTATTTTGAAGCCGGCCGATGGTTTGTTTGTATTTGTTCAAAAAAATTCGTTTGATGGATGCCCGTTAGTAGGGTTATTACGTTGATTGGACATTTGTATTTTTTTAGATTATTTATGCTTCATATACAGGGTGAGTCACCAAGGGCGCCTCGGTCGATATCTCCTTTAATATTTATTATACGGAAAAAAGTTTCAAATAAAAGTTGTAGGAGACCAAGAGTACCATATTTTAAAATTATTTTTAATCATACATGGCGTTTGATATTAGAGTGGCATATCAAAAATATGTTTTTTTAAATGGGACACCCTATATATTTTTGGAAATTTTTATTCCTTCTTTCATTACCTTTTCAAGTATATCCGGTTTTTGAAATTCCGTTGCGGCGTTGTTGAATTATTCAACTTTTTCCAAAAAAATTGTCACTTGCAGACCTCACTAATGAATTCTGCATGTGCGGTATTTTCACAGATTAAGCAAACTTTTTTTGTTAAGTGTTAAGCAATGCCATGTCCTAGCTTCCAGATATGTTAAAGTTGAAATTATTTGTACAGGGTGTTTATTACGATGATACAAAAATGGCTAACTTTAATCTATCATAACTTCATTTTTTTAAATGGAACACCCCGTATATTTTTACATATTTGGATAGAGTTTTTGTCGCTCTACAATTTTTATTAACCTATGGTTATACCTAAAACCAACGGTTTCCAGTGAAACTGCATTCTAAAAAAAACATCAGGCAATTTCTAGAAATTCGAATATCATAGGAGGCATTGGCACGTGTTTTTTTTGTTTTTGCAAGAACAAACTATGAGCATTATTGTTTCAATTAATGTAAGTTTCATCTCTTATAAATGAAAAGAAAGTTGTTTTATTATTCTACATTTAAATACTTGAACTGTGTGAATTTTCCAAATATCTAGATGGCATTTATCACTGACATTTGTTTGTAACAAATTTGAAACGCTTTTATCTGTAGACTTTATTGTTACGTTAATTTCTACTTAAATTAGTATTTAAAATGAATTTTTCTTAGCAAGGAAGAATTAATATGATTTACTGTATCGGGGAGAGTTATGGTAATTAAATAAAAAACTAAATCGTGCCATATACCCCAAAAGATGAAACTGGTGCACAATTTAGTTTTTTATTTATTTATATTTGACCCCACGAAACCTATCTATGTTATGGTAATTGTTTGTTGGCCTCTAGATTGTATGGTCAAAAATATCCAGACCAAAGACATCCGAATTGTCGCGCTTTTACTAAATTAAAAACTAAATTCGATGAGAGCGGAAAAGTTATGTTTAAGAAGCCGAAGTGAATTAAACCAGTCGTAAATGAAGAAAACACATTTTCTGTTGTGCTAAACCTCGTAGAAAATCGTAGAAATTTTTTGACCATACAATCTAGAGGCCAACAAAAAATTACCATAACTCTCCCCGATACAGTAAATCATATTAATTCTATCTTGCTTAGAAAAATTCATTTTAAATACTAATTTAAGTAGAAATTAACGTAACAATAAAGTCTACAAATTAAAAGCGTTTCAAATTTGTTACAAACAAATGTCAGTGATAAATGCCATCTAGATATTTGGAAAATTCACACAGTTCAAGTATTTAAATGTAGAATAATAAAACAACTTTCTTTTCATTTATAAGAGATGAAACTTACATTAATTGAAACAATAATGCTCATAGTTTCTTCTTGCAAAAACAAAAAAAACACGTGCCAATGCCTCCTATGATATTCAAATTTCTAGAAATTACCTGATGTTTTTATTAAAATGCAGTTTCACTGGAAACCTTTGGTTTTAGGTATAACCATAGGTTAATAAAAATTGTAGAGCGACAAAAACTCTATCCAAATATGTAAAAATATACGGGGTGTTCCATTTAAAAAAATGAAGTTATGACAGATTAAAGTTAGCCATTTTTGTATCATCGTAATAAACACCCTGTACAAATAATTTCAACTTTAAAATATCTGGAGGCTAGGACATGGCGTTGCTTAACACTTAACAAAAAGAGTTTGCTTAATCTGTGAAAATATCGCTCATGCAGAATTCATTAGTGAGGTCTGCAAGTGACAATTTTTTTGGAAAAAGTTGAATAATTCGACAACGCCGCAACGGAATTTCAAAAACCAGATATACTCGAAAAGGTAATAAAAGAAGGAATAAAAATTTGCAAAAATATATAGGGTGTCCCATTTAAAAAAACATACTTTTGATATGCCACTCTAATATCAAACGCCATGTATGATTAGAAATAATTTTAAAATATGGTACTCTTGGTCTCCTACAACTTTTATTTGAAACTTTTTTCCGTATAATAAATATTAAAGGAGATATCGACCGAGGCGCCCTTGGTGACTAACCCTGTATTATGAAAATTGATGTTGCCTTCAAATGGAATAGAAATATGGAGGGTGTCCATGTATGTAATTGTTCAGTAATCAAAGTGGCTGTAGCTCCGTTAGGAAGCAGTCTCAAAAGTACGCACCTGGGATTTGTTGCATTTCTACCAATTAGTGTAATTAATGTTTCTCAGTTTTGGTCAGATTTCAACATTTCTAGCTACAGCAACCTTCTCTTCGTCGTTACAATAAAAACGTCATTAAAACCGCCTTAATTACTTCCTATATTCCGCAAATGTCTCTATATACCTCCTCATAATTTTTAATGTAATCGCAAGTCTGAAGGAAATCTTCCGTAGGCGGCGTTATTCCAACTTTATGCAAACCGGGAGGACAGGCCAGAGAAAAAGAAGTTTAATTAAAGCAGTTTGTGCGGAGGTGAAGCGAACGTTGCAGCGAGCACTCTTCAAAATTCATAAGCCTGGGCGAAGGGGAGAGAGACAGTCGGAAACTAATCTAGTTTGGTTTTTGAATATTTAATGCGGCACAGTTGCTGCACCATTTATTTAATAACCGAGTAGTGGAGTGTGAAGTTGCTTGTACGGAAACCCACAACGTATATTGGTAATGGAGGAAACAGAATTTAATAAGAACTGCGGATTAGATTTTTCTCGGTGAGCTAGGCAAAAGGCTCTCGTTGCTATTTAACTATTTATTAGCTAGCGGAGCATTTAGGCGGTAGTTTCGACGTGGAAATGGTTCACTGTCAGGTTTCGGGAAAAGCAGTTTCCATTATTTAAAAGTATTTCCAAAAGAGGTAAATGATCTACTACAATTACAATAATTTAATTTTTTTGCGGTACCGTATGTAACTTATTCAAATTAATAATAATATGTCTTAGTTATTCACATTTCAGCATAAAATCATTTAGTATTCCGTGAAACATCGTTATTTTGTAAAAATAAATTACTATTCCTTACTTACGGGAGCAAAGCACAAGCAAGGGGCCTTTCAGCCACCGCTCAGTCTACGGTCCGACCGAAATTCACTCATTCGCAGGCAACAAATGCACAACAGAGATTATAGTCAAGGTCAGGAGTTTTTTTTGCCAGAGCGCCAATCTAGAGACCCTACCCCGTTTTCGAGGTCGCTGAACACGATGGTGGGGGTCTCAAAATTTTTTTCCCTCGGCAACCCCTTCATATTGGCCAAAAAGTACCACCGAATCGCCCTCCTGCTTACAAATAGTATTCGAATCTCTTTTTGGCCTGGTTAAGATTTCCTCGAGTACAGAGGTTCGGTCTTCCAGGCAGACGAGCCAAACCACCCCCCACCCCCTGATTTCCACCCCCTCCGAAGGGGTAGAAAATGTATTTTTTTCATGAAAAAAACCTTTTTACTAGTAATTGTTAAGTAAACCGGCCTCGTGATCGTACGTTTTTTTTGTATTTTTATATATACCGGGTGTAAACGAATAGCGGGCCACCCTGTAACTTCCTCGTTTTCAAAGATATCGGGATAAAATTTTGTATGGTGAAAATAGGTAAGATTTCCAACTTTTTGAGACTTATCCGCCATATTTGTCACTTCCGGTTTCACCGGAAATGACCCCAATAGTCTTTTTTAAATGGATCACTCTGTATGTTTTTACATTTTTGAAATAAAGATCACATTCTGTATACATTTATGCTATTTTGAACAATTTATACAGGGTTGCACGAAAAATAATTAGAATTTTAGTTGTCAATCTAGATGGCTGCGAATATGTTAAAATTATTTTTGTTCTAATGTAATTCATATAAAAAATACGAGAACGTCTAACTTCAATTAAATTTTGACCAACCCTATATATTTGTGTTAATATTTTATGATATAAATCATTTAAATTTGTTAAGAAAAATTGTCATTCCTGCCGGTAACGATTATACAGTACGGAACATTTGGTACCGTTTAACCCCTACTAAATAGAGCTTTCTGAATATCCTGGTGGCCCATATCATAATATTAAAAAAGAGTTATTTAAAAAAATGTGATTTTAATGAGTTTAGAGCACCCTGTATTATTGGACATATTGACGTTTTCGTATTTTTTATATGAATTACATTGGAACAAAAATAATTCTAACATATTCGCAGCCATCTAGATTGACAACTACAATTCGAATTATTTTTCGCGCAACCCTGTATAAATTGTCCAAAATAGCACAAACATATCCAAAATGCGATCTTTATTTAAAAAATGTAAAAACATACAGAGTGGTCCATTTAGAAAAGACTATTGAGGTCTTTTCCGGTGAAACCGGAAGTGACAAATATGGCGGATAAGTCTCAAAAAGTTGGAAATCTTACCTAATTTCACCATACAAAATTTTATCCTAATATCTTTAAAAACGAGGAAGTTACAGGGGTGGCCCGCTATTCGTTTACACCCGGTATATATAAAAATACAAAAAAATCGTACAAACACGAGGCCGGTTTACTTAATAATTACTAGTGAAAAGATTTTTTTCATGAAAAAATACATTTTCCACCCCTTCGGAGAGGGTGAAAATCAGGGGGTGGGGGTGGTTTGGCTCATCTGCCTGGAAGACCGAACCTCTGTACTCGAGGAAGTCTTAATCAGGCCAAAAAGGGATTAGAAAATCATTTGTAAGCGGGAGGGCGATTTGGGGGTGGTTTTTGGCCAATTTGAAGGGGTTGCCGAGGAAAAAAATTTTTGGGACCCCCACCATTGTGTTCAGCGACCTCGAAAACGGGGAGAGTCTCTAGATTGGCGCTCTGGCAAAAAAAAAGCAAAAACCGGAAAAAATCCCGACTCCTCACCTCGACTATTACTGCAATTCAATTCTGTACCCTGGCGCTCTCTACTATTTACTATCGCTCGCTCTCTACTATTTACTATCGCTCCGCCGAAGAATAAGCAGTTGGCAGAAAACGCCTATTTTAAAATTCTTTTTGTAAGAAAAAGAAAGAAGGTAATTGCAGGACGTTCAGGAGAATTTGTTGCGTTTATTTTTCAAATTTCATACTTTCATATTTTTCATATTCAAAATCGACCCCGAGTCTCATTCCTTACAAAATAAATACACCTTTTAAGTGCTAAAATTAAATTAACTTACGTACCACATGCAGCAAACTCGTAATGTTCAATTCTTACCTGAAAAAAAAAAAAACATAATTAATAACGTAAAACAAAAATTACCCAATGGTCCTTAATTTATCCCCTGATGCTCTTTATTTCTGATATACAGCATGTTTTCAATTTTTTGCCAAATTTTCGATCGGCCATATTTTTTTAACAGCTTCACCGAATTGAACCAAATTTGGCAGATGAGTTTCACTAATGGATGTCTACATTATTCAGTAAACAAAAGGTAATAATAACAGGGCTGTGGTAAAAAACTCTTTAGTTAGGGAAGTTACCTAAAAACATCGCCCTGTATATGGATAAACAAATAACCGAACAAGCATTTACTTTTGTTTTTTCCCTCCAGGAGCTGGTTACCAAAACTAGTTCTAGACAATTGCATAATCAAAAAAATCTAGTTTCTAAGCGACATGCTCTCATTGTCTCGTTTAACATATTGCCTTCTAATAAGCAAATAACTTATTAATCAGTTAAAAAGACACCAAAACTATTTGCCTCGAATAAGCATATAGAAAGTGCGTATATTAATTTACATTTAATTACGTTGAAAAACTGGCATAATATAAGGCGCGACAAGTTTATTTTGAATAGTCGGACGTTAATTATATTTGCTCAGGTTGTGTTTATTAAAACTGACAATGCCGAAAGAATAATACAGTAACCTACATAGTTTTGTGTCTAAATTGCGTCAGAATGTTTTTATCAATTGGCGACCAAGGCCACTTCTGTTAAACAATCTCCGCGAAAATACCTTTAAAAAGACAATATTACTTAATTTGCATCTTTTGGCCTACGTCGGATACTCCTCAGGATCCAACACGTGCATTGTAACGTACTAATGGAAAATTCGACAATACACTCGCTCCCTTTTAGCGCGGTCGCGTGTGAGCGTCGTAACTTTCGGTTGGGCGACGTCGTATTCAGGACGCATTACGGCATTACCTCGATAGCTATACTCCTCCTCACGTACATCTCTCAGGGCGAACAACGTAATTCTACAAGGCGCAGCTTAAATCGCCGAAAAGCAAATTCGAGGCTCACACGACCTTCCCGAGTTGGAGCAAACCGAATCAATTCGACTGTCCGCTGAATACAAAGCAAATCTTTCCGGGATATATATAGCGCGGGTTGGTTCGGATGATGGAGGCGAATATTGTTTAGCTTCGATCCTCATAACAATTTGTGTCGATATGTGAGGGTGGGTCTGTTTTCGCTTTGTTTACAGCTTGAGTTGTTTTTTATTCGCAGGAAAAATTACAAATTCTACCAGAAATGACCAAAATACGTCATGTATTCAACAACATAAGGTTGAATTTAAAATTTTAATAAGGTATTTGGTAGTTTAAATAACATGATTATGCGAATTGTGTTTTGGTCGTTTCAAGGCTTATCCGTTATCAGTCGTTATTAAATAATAAATAAATCCGTAAATTAATGAAAGCACAAACAAATAATATACCGCGCTGATAACAGCTATGAGTGAAAAGCGTATCCGCGCCGAGGCCAGTCCGACCGCATCAGCCAGCGAATGTGGACGTGTCGATGCAGCGCTCTAGCAGTTGAAACTCTGCCCTACGTCAGAGCCTCGCCGGGACGCATTTATTCACTGCGCTGCGACATTACGCTTATCCCTACCACTCCGTTAGCTTACAGAAGATTAATATTCCGAATCCAAGAGAGCTGAAGTCAGTCAAGAGCTGTCATCGAAAGCAAGCAGACGTACCCACCGTAAAGTAAGTTAACCAGGGCCTGAATTTCGGCAAAGTCCAGCCGTGACGCATTTATTCACTGCGCTGCTTATTTTGCGCTCATCCCTACTACTCTGATATTTTACAGAGTATTGATATTCCGAATCCGACACAACTACCTTCAGTACCCGTCCGCTGCTGTTCCTGACCAGACGTGCCTAAGTAAGCAGAAGTAAGTAAGGAGTAGAACTCAAGAGTAAGGTTTGGATATTGCAAGGTATCTCTGTGTGATATTAATCATAAATTTCTTTCAGTCCGCTGCTGTCCATCTTTTGTTCCTGTAATCATTAGATTCTCTTTCAGCTGAAGTGAGCTAGCTATTGGTCTACGCTGTATATACGCGATTCTCCAATATACAGTGTATACGTAAATAGCGTAACTCACGATATTAATCATAAATTTCTTTCAGTCCGCTGCTGTCCGCCCTTTGTTCTCTTCCAGCTGAAGTGAGCTAGCTATTGGCCTATGCTGTATATACGCGATTCTCCGATATACAGTGTATACATAAATAGCGTAACTTCCAATATTAACCTTAAAGTTTTCTTTCAGTACTCGAGATCTAGACCCGCAAGGAAGCCCACTGTTGGTTTTATTAACCCATAACCTTACTTTTTCAGTTTATACGTTTTAGCCAAACCTGTCATTTATAAATAGTCTGTTTTAATATTTGTATGCTTTTTGGTGTTTGCATTTGGTAATCTTGTTCCTGTTTATGTGATAAATATATAACTAGACCTGAATAAATCTAATTGTGATACTAGCTGAGCCTTTTATTCCGCAACGAAGTCTAATTTTCCCAACGACCCACTGGAATATCCGTTTCTTCACTGTAGCTGCCTGAGTAGTGGTGTTTCTGCACTATAAACAGAAACTGGCGCCCGAGTAAAGCACCGCCGCCGCCTCGAGTGCCAGACTGACACTTCGGCATTCTCTTGCCTACAAACCGAAGTACGTCACAGAAGAAAATCCATCCGAAACCAGAGCGTGTCACCATAAACTCGATGTTTGGTCGATTTGGTCGCCTTCGGAATTGGATCCTCCACCATTTTTTATCAGCTTCTGAACTATTGGCTAGGGATACGCTCGCGTTGTTAGTAAATGCCCACGTGGATATATTATCGTTTATTGAATGGATATGAGGAAATGAAACGCTGTTGATTTATTCCTTGGCAGATGCTGTGCCGTGCAACGCATAAAACCGTCTAAAAATATGTGCCATTGAGTTATTGCAATATAAAATCCTAACAATGGCTTGCGTAATTATGCCTCGACCTTGGAGTATTAATTGCCACATCTATCGTGACGGTATTTAGAGCAGGTTTTTTTTTAAGAAAATTATGTTGTCACAGAGTTTGTTGCGACTGTTCAGAGGTGAAATTTTTGCTTGTAGTTTAAGTAATTTCAGTTAACGTCAAAATGTGACTCAGGCATTTTAAATTGGTCTTCGAACAATTTCCAGCTTCCTACAAAGTGCACTTGTTGAAGTAAAGCTAATAGTTGCAGAAGAGACTCGGTTAAGTACAACCCCCACGGGATTAAACGCGATTAGTTTAAACTGTTCCTATCGATCTCCCGGTAATTGGGTTAACTGATCGGGAAGGGAGCTTTGTTTTCACGCCAACGACTTGAAATAATTTCGGAAATAAACGGTTCCATCTGCGATTAGGCCGCGCAGGTAAAGAGGTGTTCATCGAGAACCGCAAAGCGATACGCCCGCGCCCGGAGCGATGCGAGGCCATTTAATTTGAATCTCACGAGACCCCCTACAAGCTCTTGGAATATTGGTTGAGCAAATAAAGCCATCACGTACAAAATAGAGAGCGAGTTGTACTGGAAAGGGTGGTGTTCAATGAAACCAAGGAAGGGTTGATATGTACCTAAGTGATTCCTTACGCACGTTTGTTCGGAATAGTTCCAGGAAGATTTAAAACACGCAGTATAACCCTTAAAATGATGCTAGACCCGCGACACCTACATATACGGTTTGGCGTAACACATTCGTCTCGTCTCGTCTGATTCATGCAAAAATAATGCGACTCTAATTAAAGAAAAAAAAAAGACCGTCCAATTATATTTAAAATTCATCTAATTAATCGCTAGAATGGACTCCTTAACTATTTCTCGCCGCTAGATAATTCATTCATTGTCACTGGGTCACTCGGTTGATGTTTGAATGACATCAAAAAAACAAAAGGCGTTGAAGTGTTATAAATAATGCTTCATTTGATCCCGAAATAGACACGATAATAGAACTTGCTCTAAATATTTCAGATGCCCGCAGGAGGCGCAGTATGCTCTTTAAATCGCTCGCACCAAACCACGAGAAAAACACAATTATATTGTATCGTAGAGGAAATTCACAGGCAACGGCTAACCTCTTGGTTAGCAAGTCCCCAATTCATCGACATTCGATAACGATAATCATGCTTTATCCATCGCAAGATGCTGCCGAATTGGTACGCAACCGTTGCGTTTGTCACAACAATCCTGCTCCTGCTATCATTGCTAAATTCTACCCTCATCAAACCGTTAAGCTCAAACTTCTTGTCCAAATGGCACACCCGACGTGTGTCATCCTACAGAAAAATCACTCCATCACGTTGTCTGCCAGCCTATAAATTTCTCCACCCCTCGGCTTATCTTATTATGCAGCTTTATTGGATTTTTTAATACCTATCATATTTCAAGCGAGCGCGGATCCTTGTAATTCTCAGGTTTCCCGGGCTTCTTTTTTTTCATAAATTCGAATGCTTACCATTAAATGGCACGATCGATGTCCCGATATCCCGCGCAACATCTGGCCACGACTACGTAATAAATGAAGCATTCGGTTAGATAACTTACTCCCTACTGGATTTGCTTGTTGAAACCGCCCAAAGGCTGATAGATATAATTCACGTGGGGCCATCATTGTCCGGAGGTTGTAATTACCGCCTCCAGATCTATTCGATTTTCGCAGGACCCGGTTCCGAAGCAGAGTAATGGCTGCAATAAAAACCGCTTTGGCTCGGGAATAGCTTAAGCTGCCAGATAAAGTGGGCAACGGAGTGGATCCACGAAATAAAAGTTAGGGCTCGTTTCAACCGTATTCTGAATAGATAACCTTACAATTATTGGACTTTTTGGTGATAATTGTATCAAATATTCCGAATTAATTGAAAATCGCCGTCAAACCCAACGTCGAATAGAACAGACAATAAGTCATCCAATATGGTGGCCGACGTTCAAAATAAGGTTCATTTTTAAAGTAGTGAACAAACAAGAGCTAGAGGAGGTAATTGGTCTTATAATTTACTTGCAAAGAGTGTATTATAATTTTTTCAATTGCTCCGAATTAATTGTAAATCGCAGTCATTTACTCGCAAAGAGTCTATTATAATTTTTTTAATAGCTCCGAATTAATTGTAAATCGCAGTCATTTACTCGCAAAGAGTCTATTATAATTTTTTTAATTTCTCCGAATTAATTGAAAATCGCAGTCATTTACTCGCAAAGAGTCCATTACAATGTATTTAATTGCTCCGAATTAATTGAAAATCGCAGTCATTTACTCGCAGTCTATTATAATTTTTTTAATAGCTCCGAATTAATTGAAAATCGCAGTCATTTACTCGCAAAGAGTCCATTACAATGTATTTAATTGCTTCGAATTAATTGAAAACCGCTGTCATTTACTCGCAGTCTATTATAATTTTTTTAATAGCTCCGAATTAATTGAAAATCGCAGTCATTTACTCGCAGTCTATTATAATTTTTTTAATAGCTCCGAATTAATTGAAAATCGCAGTCATTTACTCGCAAAGAGTCCATTATAATGTATTAATTGCTTCGAATTAATTGAAAACCGCTGTCATTTACTCGCAGTCTATTATAATTTTTTTAATAGCTCCGGATTAATTGAAAATCGCAGTCATTTACTCGCAGTCTATTATAATTTTTTTAATAGCTCCGAATTAATTGAAAATCGCAGTCATTTACTCGCAAAGAGTCCATTATAATGTATTAATTGCTTCGAATTAATTGAAAACCGCAGTCATTTACTCGCAGTCTATTATAATTTTTTTAATAGCTCCGAATTAATTGAAAATCGCAGTCATTTACTCGCAGTCTATTATAATTTTTTTAATAGCTCCGAATTAATTGAAAATCGCAGTCATTTACTCGCAAAGAGTCCATTATAATGTATTAATTGCTTAGAATTAATTGAAAACCGCAGTCATTTACTCGCAGTCTATTATAATTTTTTTAATAGCTCCGAATTAATTGAAAATCGCAGTCATTTACTCGCAGTCTATTATAATTTTTTTAATAGCTCCGAATTAATTGAAAATCGCAGTCATTTACTCGCAAAGAGTCCATTACAATGTATTTAATTGCTCCGAATTAATTGAAAACCGCAGTCATTTACTCGCAGTCTATTATAATTTTTTTAATAGCTCCGAATTAATTGAAAATCGCAGTCATTTACTCGCAGTCTATTATAATTTTTTTAATAGCTCCGAATTAATTGAAAATCGCAGTCATTTACTCGCAAAGAGTCTATTATAATTTTTTTAATTGCTCCGAATTAATTGAAAATCGCAGTCATTTACTCGCAAAGAGTCCATTACAATGTATTTAATTGCTCCGAATTAATTGAAAACCGCAGTCATTTACTCGCAGTCTATTATAATTTTTTTAATAGCTCCGAATTAATTGAAAATCGCAGTCATTTACTCGCAGTCTATTATAATTTTTTTAATAGCTCCGAATTAATTGAAAATCGCAGTCATTTACTCGCAAAGAGTCCATTATAATGTATTAATTGCTTCGAATTAATTGAAAACCGCTGTCATTTACTCGCAGTCTATTATAATTTTTTTAATAGCTCCGAATTAATTGAAAATCGCAGTCATTTACTCGCAGTCTATTATAATTTTTTTAATAGCTCCGAATTAATTGAAAATCGCAGTCATTTACTCGCAAAGAGTCCATTATAATGTATTAATTGCTTCGAATTAATTGAAAACCGCAGTCATTTACTCGCAGTCTATTATAATTTTTTTAATAGCTCCGAATTAATTGAAAATCGCAGTCATTTACTCGCAGTCTATTATAATTTTTTTAATAGCTCCGAATTAATTGAAAATCGCAGTCATTTACTCGCAAAGAGTCCATTATAATGTATTAATTGCTTCGAATTAATTGAAAACCGCAGTCATTTACTCGCAGTCTATTATAATTTTTTTAATAGCTCCGAATTAATTGAAAATCGCAGTCATTTACTCGCAAAGAGTCCATTATAATGTATTAATTGCTTCGAATTAATTGAAAACCGCAGTCATTTACTCGCAGTCTATTATAATTTTTTTAATAGCTCCGAATTAATTGAAAATCGCAGTCATTTACTCGCAGTCTATTATAATTTTTTTAATAGCTCCGAATTAATTGAAAATCGCAGTCATTTACTCGCAAAGAGTCCATTATAATGTATTAATTGCTTCGAATTAATTGAAAACCGCAGTCATTTACTCGCAGTCTATTATAATTTTTTTAATAGCTCCGAATTAATTGAAAATCGCAGTCATTTACTCGCAGTCTATTATAATTTTTTTAATAGCTTCGAATTAATTGAAAATCGCAGTCATTTACTCGCAAAGAGTCTATTATAATTTTTTTAATTGCTCCGAATTAATTGAAAATCGCAGTCATTTACTCGCAAAGAGTCCATTATAATTAATTTAATTGCTCCGAATTAATTGAAAATCGCAGGCATTTACTCGCAGAGTATGTTATAATTTTTTTAATTGCTCCGAATTAATTGAAAATCGCAGTCATTTACTCGCAAAGTCTTATATTTTTTTTAATTGCTCCGAATTAATTGAAAATCGCAGTCATCACTCGCAAAGAGTGGATTATATAATTCCGAATTAATTGAAAATCGCAGTCATCACTCGCAAAGAGTGGATTATATAATTCCGAATTAATTGAAAATCGCAGTCATTTACTCGCAAGGAGTCTATTATAATTTTGTTTATAAATCCAAATTAATTGAAAATCGCAGTCATGCCCAACGTTGAATAGAATAGACAATAAATCGTCCAACAATTTAGTCGCAAAGAGTGCAATATAAATTTGTTTTAAATAGTTTCGAATTAATTGAAAATCGCAGCCATGCCCCACGTTCAATAGAACAGATTAATAAATCGTCCAACATAGTAGATAATGCTCATTTTTTGCAAGTAAAAAATAAGTAAGAGTAAGAGGAGGCAATTGATTTTATAATTTACTCGCAAAGAGTGTATTATAAAATTATTGAAAATAACCCCGAATTACCTGAAAATTGTCATGTCCAACATCGAACTGAATAGACAATAAATCGTCCAATATGGTAAGAGACAGTTGCGTAACCAGAACTGAATTGAGGGGTGAGCCAAAGCCAAGTGATAAAACTAATTTAAACTTCTGATGATAGATTTTAATCACTTAAAGTAAAGTATAGTGTTCACTGTTTTGGTTTGGTATACGTGGATTTTGATGAGGGGGGGGGGCTTGGCCCCCTCCCCCCCCCTGGTTACGCCACTGGTAAGAGACAAAAAAGCTAGACGAGGTAATTGATCTTATAATTCACTCACAAAGAGTGGATTATAATTTTTCTAAATAATTCCGAATTAATTGAAAATCGCAGCCATACCCAACGTTTAATAGAACAGATAATAAATCGTCTAACATGGTAGATAATTTTCATTTTTTGCAAGTAATAAATAAGTAAGAGCAATTGATTTTAATTTACTCGAAAAGAGTGTATTATAAAATAATTGAAAATAATTCCGAATTAACTGAAAATCGTCATGTCCAACATCGAACTGAATAGACAATAAATCGTCCAATACAAAAGCTAGATGAGGTAATTGATCTTATAATTCACCCGCAAAGAGTGGATTATAATTTTCCTAAATTCCGAATTAATTGAAAATCGCAGTCATGCCCAACGTCAGATGGACCAGACAACAAGGCATCCAGAAACAGTAGCTAAAACCGCATGCAATATTAAAACCTAGAGGATGTAACTGGCGTTATAAGTTACCCAAGAGTGTATTATAAAACTGTTCCAACAAACTTATTTACATAACCAAATCAATAACTGAACAGTACTGAAAACTCGAAGGGTGCCTACTGCCGACACCGATAAATAAATCATCTTACAGACCATGAACCCCAACGAAACTCCCGGCCTAAATTGATTCCCAGCAGATCCCACTTGGCTCTCAGATTCAACAAAGTTAAGACAAGATTAAGTGGCTCGATCTGTAAAATCGAGGTTAAGTACATATTTTCTCTCGACAAGAAGTTGTTACCTGCGGTAATAACTCAAGTTGACTTTGAAACGTGGAAGGAGCAGGAGATAAATCGCAGGGCGAAATTGCAATTTTGAAAAATTGCAATGTGCATACAGATCCCGTCGCTGGAGCGTGTGATTAGGTAATAATCGAGCTGGGCTGGTGGAAATTGGTTGGAATTTGAATGATATCGAGTGCTGCAAGTTTAAACCAAAGGATATCAGCTTCTCCAAACATTTTAAATTAATCTGGAGTGTGACTGTGACGGGACCTGTTATTCGGAATAAATACATTTTAATGCGTTCCCAGGGCTTAATATATTCGATTTGATTAGCAGAAGCATAATGTTGGTGTTTAAGCCCTTAAGCCTAAAACACAGCGTGGCAAGTTACACGTTTTTTCAAGAAACTTTCACCCTCTCACATATCATAAAAAAATGATCGATTTACATCTAGATTAGCATCATTGAACTTGTTCATGCGAGAGATTACTCACAATTTTTAATAATCGCTTAACAAAAAATCGGTATAAGTTCTGTTTACGGTAGAGAGGAGTTATGTTAATTAACTTGAAATATGCTCAAATCCGTATCAGCTACACAGGAGAAACTAGTTTATAGCAGCCACAGAAATTCTTATTAATATACAAATAACGGTAATATATAAAAGAAAGACATTAATGCTAAGGTTCAAAACTATTTATAAGAGTTCGTCAAACTTTCATAAATCGTATCTAGTCAGGCAATATCCGTTGTTTCCTAAAATTAACAACAAAACCCACAGCCTTTGACGTAATCGAGAGGGAAAAAACTGCATCAGGCACCAAAACACTGGCCACAATGAGGATCCTGTTTCTTGCAATGTTCAAAGGAAAAATAGTAGCATATTGATTGAGATAATATTAAATTTTGCACTGCGTGACAATAATTATCAAATCTTAATATTTCAAACCCAGTAGTAAATGAGACGGCTGCCAGCTACCTTGACTTGACGCTGTCATATATAAAACAATCATCAGGCAGTAAAAGCTGTTGTACAACGCGAGGCAACTTGCCAAGCGGTGAATTGCTTGAATTACAATTTTAAACTTGGAAAATAAACACATGTTTGCATACGTGTTCCACATACGTACCGAAAATTATAAACCGCGCGATACACATTTTAAGAGCAGATCCGAAGATTTTGTATTTCAGCGACTCGCTCCAGTAGTTCAATATCAATGTCACACGTCAAGGTGTTCTTGGCCGCTCTCCAATTTCCCCCGACGATTTATTTCGGTTTGGCGCTTTTCGAAATGCACACTTAACAATGTATGAGTCACTTTGTGTCCATTGGGTTTGTTTGGAATATTGCCGATCAAACGAACACGTAGCAGAATATACACATTGTGATGATTCAGATCGGTAAATAATATGTTAACAAGACATTGTTTATTCGCCGCTACCAAAATAATCAACAGTTGCATGGAAATGACGGTGTCTACCTTGGAATCTATAAAAAGGACGCTTTATTTCCTCTCTTTGAGATACAATTTCGGAAAAAAGCCCATATGTCCTGGTGTTCCTCAAGGATCCATCTTAGGGCCACTTTTCTTCGTTATATATACCGGGTTAAGTGCTTTTTTGTCTTCTTGCCTACGAGAAGCCTTGGCTGTAATTATTGGTACATATCACCTGACTTTTATCTAACAATTCGTGAGCACGAGAAAAGATCGGTCGGCAATCCCTTCAGGATTCTTAAAGACTTAAATAGATCTTTCAGTTTCGAATTATTGAATTCTCGGGGCGGGTAATATCGAACGACGCTCCACTAGTAATATTAAGTATTGTGATTAATTTGATTGCTTTTGCTTAATAATTTATTACGTGTAATAAACATCATATTTTTGGCAAACACTCAATATTATGATATTATTTATGCGTTGACAGTTTTCTGAAACCCACGGAATTGGATACTAAAAACATTTTACCATTCGATCTTACTTTGAAAAGAGGGGACTATTTAATTAAGAAATCTCATAAAACAGTCAATTATTATAACTGATTTTATGATACACTTAATCAAATTGATCAAATTAATGAAATTAATCCAATTAACCAAATAAAATCAAATCAGATTGTTCAAATTTATCAAATGAATCAAATTATTGAAACTAATTAAATTAATCAAATCGGTCAAATTAATCGAACTGATCAAATTTATCAAATTAATGAAATTAATCAAAATGATCAAATTAACCAAATAAAAAAAAATTTATCAAATTCAAATTTATCAAATTAACCAAATTAATCAAGTTAATCACATTGATCAAATTTATCGAATTGATCAAATTAACCAATGTAATCAAATTTATCAAATTTATTTTGAAAGTCTCCTATTTGAAACAGAATTAGTAATTATGCTATTATGTCCAAACTTGCTTGCCGTCACAAAGTTTATCAGTTATCAACTTTGCAAGAAAAGCAGCATTTCTCCTGTTTTGTTTAAAATTCGCTTGGGTAAGTCTCCTATTTGGAACAGAAATAGTAATTTTGCTGTTATGTCCAACACACCTGTCGTTTGTCAGACTTTCTGGCAACAAGAATTTTGCACATAACAAAAAAATTAAAATTTTTGTTCCACTTTCTTTCTCAAGCGAATTTTAGAGAAAATAGGAGAAATACTACTTTTCCCCAAAGTTGGTATCTGGCAAATTTTGTGACAACAGTTTTTGAGATAAGAGGAAAATTACTGTTTCCATTTCAAATAGGAGATTTTCTTGCCCAAGCAGATTTTAGACAAAATAGAGGAACCGTCATTTTACTTTCAAAGTTGGCAACTGCGGCAAACTTTAGGACAACAAGAGTTTTGGGCATATGTAACAGGAAATCACTATTCTTTTTTCAAATAGGCAACTTTCTTACCCAAGAGTATTTTAGGCAAAATAGGAGAAATATATTTTTTTTCTTCCGAAGTTGGTAACTGGCAAACTTAGCGACAACAAGAATTTTGGACATATTATGTAGCAGGAAAATAAATATTTTTGATTCAAACAGGAAACTTTCTTACCCAAGAGTATTTTAGGCCAAATAGGAGAAATATTATTTTTCTTCCCAAATCGGTAACTGGCAAACTTTGTGACAACAAGAGTTTTTGACACAACAGGAAAATTACTGTTTTTGTTTCAAAATTGGTAAATGGGAAACTTTCTCAAAACAAGCGAGTTTTGAACCTAACAAAGAGAGGGACTATTTCTATCTTAAATAGGAGACTTTCTTGCCCAAGTGAATTTTGGACAAAACAGGAGAAATCATATTTTTTCAAGGTTGATAATTTGGCAAACTTTGTGATATTTATAACTATTGCTAATAGCAGGCAGATAGTCATTTTACTTACATATATGATTAAACATGTATTTACTACAACTAATATCTTTCAATGCTCTGGCGCGTCGCGTCTGCAGATCTGATAAAATTTTGCGTAAACTAAGTCAAAGTTCAAAGTCGTTCGTGTTTGGTACCTACGTTAAAAGTTTTATTATTTATCTTGTGTGCAAGATATCAACTGCGTTCTTATTATATTCATTACTGTCCTTCGTGTTTTGTTTGCATTACATTGTTGCTCATTGTGATTCGTAATCTTCATGAGTTGTTTGTTCGTGTGTTCTGGTGTAATTGGAAAATTTTTATTAAATTATGGATTATTTATAGGTTTACATTGTTCTACTCGATTAAAATATCAGTGCATATCAAGCAAACATGTCTAATGATCTCGTGGGACATTTCAATTTATTTAACTTGCTAGTGGAAGACTTAGATGATTCTAAGATTCATGCTGCTGACACTTCAGTTTTAAATGCTGCAGATCATTTCAAAATGTCACCTATACCTTTGGGGTTGTTATTAAGGGGCAGCTAAAAGCTCGTAAAACGGTTTATATTTAGAAGAAAAAAATTAGAGAAATGGTTTTTTGAAAAGTTCTGGTTGCTGAAAACAAATTATTGCCTCACCCAATACTTTTATAATCTAGAAAAAAGAATCTTCATACCGACCGACTGCGGCGCCAGAGTTTGCTATGTATTTATTATATGCGATAAATAATAACAGGCCCATAGCATTAAGTAACAAACTTCAAAATGTATAGCGGAGAATATTTTTAAACTTACTAATACTGCAACCTTTGCCAACAAGGAAGCCGTAGCTGGGCGGTTAATAGTAAACGTGTGTGTATAGCGTCCCACGGGAGAGGCTGGAGACGCTCGCGTTTACCTACGCTCCTGAAATCGACAGAATGTAATATCAAGAGGTCTGCGCCGTCTGGGAATACGATTGCCTGCTGGTATAGGAATTCAGGAGAATCCCTGTTTTTACGTTGTACGGAACAATGATATTAAAAATAAATCGTGTATTCAAAATCAGTATAAATAATTTATTAAAGTAGGTAACAAATGAGCGAACAGGAAAATTGTTACTATTTTTACTCTTGGGTAAGAAAGTCTCCTATTTGAAACAAAAATATTTATTTTCCTGCTACATAATATGCCCAAAATTCTGGTTGTCGCTAAGTTTGCCAGTTACCAACTTCGGAGGAAAAAAAGAGTATATTTCTCCTATTTTGCCTAAAATACTCTTGGGTAAGAAATTTACCTAATTGAAATAAGAATAGTGATTTCCTGTTACATATGCCCAAAACTCTTGTTGTCGCAAAGTTTGCCGCAGTTGCCAACTTTGAAAGTAAAATGACGTTTCCTCTATTTTGTCTAAAATCTGCTTGGGCAAGAAAGTCTCCTATTTGAAATGGAAACAGTAATTTTCCTCTTATTTCAAAAACTGCTGTCTCAAAATTTGCCAGATACCAACTTTGGGGAAAAATAGCATTTCTCCTATTTTCTCTAAAATTCGCTTGAGAAAGAAAGTCTCCTATTTGGAACAAAAATTTTAATTTTTTTGTTATGTCCAAAATTCTTGTTACCAGACAGTTCGGCAGTTGTCACCTTTGGAAGAAAAATGTTTCTTCTATTTTATCTAAAATCTGCTTTGCTAGATGCTAGATAACAACTTTGGGGAAAAATTTCTCCTGTTTTGTCCAAAATTCGCTTGGGTAAAACTCCTATTTGAAACAGAAATTCTAACATTTCTGTGATCTCCAAAACTCTTCCTACAAAGTTTGTTGGTTACCAATTGGAAGAAATATTGTACTTCTTCTATTTTGTCAAAAATTTGCTTGGACAAGAGTCTCCTATTTGAAACAAACAGTAATTTTCCTGTTATGTCCAAAATTCCATCTTTTCTTCTGTTTGGTCCAAAATCCATCTAAAAATCGTAAAGCTTATGGATGTTTGGGTAAATGGGAAAAACAGCCGCGGCAACAAAACCTAGCTATTTTGATCTCGTTCCCGACCACAGAAAGTTATCAAGGCTTCATCCAATCGCCTACGTCACATTGATGCATTGCTTGCAGGTCCACTTACGAGCTGACTGCTACACTATTTAATATCAATTTAACCTTTGCCACTCATGAATACATAATAGAAGACGACTCTCGATGGGAGGCAGACGCAACAACAAAAGCAACAAACCGGAGCTCCAGAGTGCTTCATTCTTATTAAAGACCGTCCATCCCGGTTCGATTGTTCCTCGGAATCTGACTACTTTGATAGTTTTGATTGAACGCTTCCCATCTCCGCATCTCGTTCTTACGTAAATCCTTTGTCGATACAAAAGTTGTGAGCGCTTGTAAATCATCGTCCCTCGCCGCATTGATCGAACGCTTATTTAAGGACCTCGATAAATGCCACGTTAAACGTATACCGTCAGCGATGCCTCTTTAAGAGACCATTAAGAGCTGGTTTATTTAGGCCGGAACAGATGGGTGCGTCGCCATTTTTCTGGTCCTAGAAAGCGCGTAATTTTATCGTCAAAGGGAAATCTGTGATAAAATGCGGTGGCGACGTGAAAGGACGCATTGATTTATTAATTGCACAATTAATTTTGGTTCCGGTCCGAAATTATTTGTTAAGTAGATATTAGTCCCCAAAATCCTAAACACTTTATTTTCATAAAGGGGTAAATTATTTAAAGTTGTCCATTCCGTTTTGAATTTAGCCATGGAGAAATAATTGCAGGAAGTTTTCAAAGTAAGTAGCAAAACTCTTAATTCGATAACAAAAGTAGGCTCCAAGCAGGAACAAATGAAGGATTCGAGTGGGATACTGACACCTTTATAGGGTTTGATGCATTGTAAAGATAAATACTGCAAGATATGGTGTAAAACTTAATTAAAATCTTTATTTGGCCCAATTTGGGTCTGTAATTCGACCACTTTATATGGAAAGCATACGCAACACTCCAAGGCGGCGATACTGAAGAAATCCGACATTAATTTATTGCAAAGGAGATTATGTTAAAAAGTAAAAGTGGAAACAAAAACCGATCGCGGCCTTCACCGCTGCCCGTTGGACGACAAGCAGTAAGACTTATTTCACAAGCGCCCTTTCGTTCCATTAAATCCACACTTGCCTATATTCCAACTCGATATCTGCAGAGGACGGTAGTTCAACGTCATCAAAAGAGATATTGTGAAATGGCATCTTACTATTATAGCCACAGCACCATTTATGTTATGTACGTCCAGTTACCTAGGACTCGTCATTATGTGAACGATCTCGTCTTCACAGGTGAACTTTTTGCCCACGGTTTGTAATGCTACCGTGCAATTGGAACGTTGCATTATGTGAATCGTCTCATTAACTGCAGCTGTTGCACGTTAATATAGAAATGTAGTCATATGAGTAATAAAACTTGAGGTGAGAAGTTTTTACTCCAATTACGAGTATATGGTAACTAAAAGACCGAAAGCTCCGTGAAATGTGGTATTGAAGGTGCAACAAGTTTGAAAATGGCCAACTTTTCAAGAAAAATAGTATTTCTCCTGTTTTGCCCAAAACTCGCTTGGGCAAGGAAAGTCTCCTATTTAAAACAGAAATTGTAATTTTCTGATATGTCCAAAATTCTTGTCACGCAGTTTGCCAGTTAGCAACTTCGCAAGAGGAATAGTGTCTCTCCTATTCAGTCGAAAATTCGCTTGGGTAAGAGAGTCTCCTATTTAAAACAGAAATTGTAATTGTCTATTAGGTCGAAAACTCTAATTACAAAGTTTGAAAATGGCCAACTTTGCAAGAAAAGTAGTATTTCTCCTGTTTTGCCCAAAACTCGCTTGGGCAAGGAAAGTCTCCTATTTAAAACAGAAATTGTAATTTTCTGATATGTCCAAAATTCTTGCCACACAGTTTGCCAGTTAGCAATTTCGCAAGAGAAATGGTATCTCTCCTTCTGTCGAAAATCGCTTGGGTAAGAGAGTCTCCTATTTAAAACAGAAATTGTAATTGTCTATTAGGTCGAAAACTCTAATTACAAAGTTTGAAAATGGCCATCTTTGCAAGAAAAGTAGTATTTCTCCTGTTTTGCCCAAAACTCGCTTGGGCAAGGAAAGTCTCCTATTTAAAACAGAATTTGTAATTTTCTGTTATGTCCAAAATTCTTGTCACACAGTTTGCCAGTTAGCAATTTCGCAAGAGAAATGGTATCTCTCCTATTCAGTCGAAAATTCGCTTGGGTAAGAGAGTCTCCTATTTAAAACAGAAATTGTAATTGTCTATTAGGTCGAAGACTCTAATTACAAAGTTTGAAAATGGCCAACTTTGCAAGAAAAGTAGTATTTCTCCTGTTTTGCCCAAAACTCGCTTGGGCAAGGAAAGTCTCCTATTTAAAACAGAAATTGTAATTTTCTGATATGTCCAAAATTCTTGCCACACAGTTTGCCAGTTAGCAATTTCGCAAGAGAAATGGTCTCTCTCCTTCTGTCGAAAATCGCTTGGGTAAGAGAGTCTCCTATTTAAAACAGAAATTGTAATTGTCTATTAGGTCGAAAACTCTAATTACAAAGTTTGAAAATGGCCAACTTTGCAAGAAAAGTAGTATTTCTCCTGTTTTGCCCAAAACTCGCTTGGGCAAGGAAAGTCTCCTATTTAAAACAGAATTTGTAATTTTCTGTTATGTCCAAAATTCTTGTCACACAGTTTGCCAGTTAGCAATTTCGCAAGAGAAATGGTATCTCTCCTATTCAGTCGAAAATTCGCTTGGGTAAGAGAGTCTCCTATTTAAAACAGAAATTGTAATTGTCTATTAGGTCGAAGACTCTAATTACAAAGTTTGAAAATGGCCAACTTTGCAAGAAAAGTAGTATTTCTCCTGTTTTGCCCAAAACTCGCTTGGGCAAGGAAAGTCTCCTATTTAAAACAGAAATTGTAATTTTCTGATATGTCCAAAATTCTTGCCACACAGTTTGCCAGTTAGTAATTTTGCAAGAGAAATGGTATCTCTCCTTCTGTCGAAAATCGCTTGGGTAAGAGAGTTTCCTATTTAAAACAGAAATTGTAATTGTCTATTAGGTCGAAAACTCTAATTACAAAGTTTGAAAATGGCCAACTTTGCAAGAAAATTAGTATTTCTCCTGTTTTGCCCAAAACTCGCTTCGGCAAGGAAAGTCTCCTATTTAAAACATAAATTGTAATTTTCTATTATGTCCAAAATTCTTGTCACACAGTTTTCCAGTTATCAACTTCGCAAGAGGAATAATGTCTCTCCTATTCAGTCGAAAATTCGCTTGGGTAAGACAGTCTCCTATTCAAAACAGAAATTGTAATTTTCTGTTATGTCCAAAATTCTTGTCACACAGTTTGCCAGTTAGCAACTTCCCAAGAGAAATATTATTTCTCGTGTTCTGTCGAAAATTCGCTTGGGCAAGAGAGTCTCCTATTCAAAACAGAAATTGTAATTGTCTATTAAGTCGAAAACTACTTGCCACAAAGTTTGAAAACAACCAACTTTGCAAGAAAAATAAAATTTCTGCTGTTTTGTCCAAAATTCGCTTGGGCAAGAGTCTCCTATTTAAAACAGAAATTGCAATTTTCTACCATGTCGATAACTCTTGTGAGTAAGTTTGAAAATTACCGATTTTGCTAGAAAAATATTTCTTCTGTATTGTCTAAAATTCGCTCGGGCAAGAAAGTCTCCTATTTGAAACAGAAATAGTAAATTTCCTGTTATGTTCAACATTCGCTTGTTGCCACAAATCTTGCCAGTCACTAACTTTGGAAGACCAAAGAATTTTGCCTGTTTCGTCTAAAATACGTTTGGGCAAGAAAGTCTCCTATTTGAAACGGAAATAGTAATGACTCGCCAGTTGACACAAACCTTGCCGGTTACTAACTTTGGAAGAAAAATGGAATTACTCTTGTTCTTCCTAAAATTCGCTTGGGCAAGAAAGTCTCCTATTTGAAACAAAAATAGGAATTTTTCTGATATGTCCAACACTCGCTTGATGCCACAAACCTTGCCGATTATTAATTTTGGAACTAATAGAATTAGGTACTCTTGTTTTATTCTAAAACTCGCTTGGGTAAGAAAGTCTCCTATTTGAAATAGAAATAGAATTTTGCTGTTATGCCCAAAACTTGCTTGCTATTACAGAGTTTGTAAGTTATTAACTTTGGAAGGAAAACAGTATTTTTTCTGTTTTGTCTAAAATTCGATTGGGCAAAAAGTCTCCCATTTGAACCAAAAATAGTAATTATTTTCCTATTATGTCCAAAATTCGCTTGGGCATGTCTCCTATTCAAAACAGAAATTTTAATTTTCTATTTTGTAGATAATTCTTGTTGTCACAAAGTTGGAAATGGCCGACTTTCAAAGAAAAATAATATTTCTCCTATTTTGTCTAAAATTCGCTTGGGCAAGAAAGTCTCCTATTGGGAACAAAAATAGTAATAATTTTCCTGTTATGTCCAAAACTCACTTATTGTTACACAGTGCCAGTGATCAACTTCGCAAGAAAAATAGTATTTCTCCTGTTTTGTCCAATATTCGCTTGGGCAGAGTCTCCTATTTAAAACAGAAATTGCAATTTTCTATTATTTATTTGAGGGTGACAGTAGGTGACCAAGTGAAGCAAGTTCCAGGTAAACGTTGTCGCAACCAGCTATTACACATAACCACCATGAAGTCGTGACCGTGTAAGGCAGGGCGCGCCTGCAATTGTTAAATAAATTACCCAAATTCGTGTTACGTTACATTTAAAATCGGACTCATGGATCTCAGTCGAAAAATCATATTACGAGTGATATTTCGTAAGCCTCGAACATAGCGAAGCCAATTAATTCGGTGGGAATTTATCAGCAGCAAGGTACGTAAAATCAGTACCACCTGCTGGTCCTCAACTAGAAACTGGAAGTACAAGAAATTTATCGTCAGCCAAATGGAAACAAAAGCCTCGAATTAATCTGGAAACAATTTCTCCATAAAAACGGCTCCTTTAATTATTCAAACCAGGCAATTAATCAAAATTTCACTCGTCGCATCCGAGCTCCAATCTGGCCCGATCATACAAATGTTGCGAATTGCGTAAGCGATGAAACGTATCGACTTGAGGCAAGAATCGACTCTTTCACTTCGATGGCTTTGAATCTCATTCCTAGTTCGACTAAAATATTTTAGTTATTATGTATACATGAGGCGGTGCCGGATGCGATTCGAAAGTCGTCTTCTGCATAATATTTTAAGGAGGCTGGGACGAAAGTTGCGGAATAGGAATACAAAAATAGCGATTTAAAATGCAAAATAAGTTCCAAGACAAATTTCTGAAAGTAAATAATATAAAACATAAATCGAGCAAATCGAGAGCCTTACACATATCAATGTAAGCTTTAAAATCGACTGCAGGCACCGAAAACGCCAGTAGGCCTAATTTTTTAACAACCTCCCCCCTAAATATTTCTAACATATGCCATTTATTGTGTGGCTTATCATTACTAAAAATTTCTATAAAATCGCTTAGGTCGGACAAGAACCTAAACGGTGACAGCTGTTTTTAAGATCTATTTGGTCGGACGAGAACTTGAACGGTGACGCCAGCTATCACAGAATGAGTCCACTCTCTGTTGGGAAATTTTTCTCCGCTTTCCCTCGTACTAAACGTCCTTCTGAGTCAGCTACGAATACATTGATACTCAAGCTGGCGTCGTTTTTCCGCGAAATTGTGACAGGGATATCCGATACTCTGGACAACAAGCCCCACATGACACCCTAATATCTGCTTACCGCGTTGTTATTGAGCCGCATCTTAATTCAATACCTTCAGCCTCGAGGATGGCCGCCCACGAGGAGAATGGAACGCAAACGGCGTTTTTATATTCTGTGAAAATAAAAATAAAAAACAAAATTGCGGAGGATATACGTCGCAATTGCGGCATGGCGCTTCTTAGTCCTTGAGTGAAACGAGCAAGTCTTATGTGGATGTTTGCAGCAGGACTGGTGCAAATATTATATCTAGCCGGCCGAATTGAAACTTTAGACTCCAGCAAATATTTCACAAGCGGATAAGATGGCAGGGCTTAGTGCTCCGATAGAGGAGAATCGTAACCTACTTTAGACGTGGATTTAGCTGAGGCAAATAAAGTTTGGAATTTATGAACTATTCCAATAAGAATTGATTTTTAGCGAGACAGTAAATAGGAGCTAGCAACGGATTTATATAATGACACAAAAATAAGTAGGCAGAGGCTTGTACACCTGCCACCTTCGAATTTTCAAAAAAGGTGCCAAAAAAATTTCAGTTTGGGCAAGTTGCTCAAAAAAATATTGCGAATTAATAATAATAATAATAAGTATATTTTAATATAATGAGGACTGGCTGGAGAGTATACACGTCTGGCCACTCAGTTGTTTCGGATACAGTTCAGTAAGTTGCACACATCTCCCCTATCAATTTCGAATCGAACGGTTGAATAGGATCACGCTTTGGGAGCGCGCGTGTTTTTTATGAACCGACCGAATACCTAAAGCGCATTGCTGTTTTATTATTTATTCCACTTCAACCTTGTTAGGGGAGATTGAGGCACCTTATTGAACTGTATCCGAAACAACTGCAATAAGAATTGATTTTTAGCGAGACAGTAAATAGGAGCTAGCAACGGATTTTATATGACACAAAAATAAGTAGGCAGAGACTTGTACACCTGCCACCTTCGAATTTTCAAAAAAGGTGCCAAAAAAATTTCAGTTTAGGCAAATTGCTCAAAAAAAAATTGCGAATTAATAATAATAATAATAAGTATATTTTAATATAATGAGGACTGGCTGGAGAGTATACACGTCTGGCCACTCAGTTGTTTCGGATACAGTTCAGATAGTTGCACACATCTCCCCTATCAATTTCGAATCGAACGGTTGAATAGGATCACGCTTTGGGAGCGCACGTGTTTTTTATGAACCGACCGAATACCTAAAGCTCATTGCCGTTTTATTATTTATTCCACTTCAACCTTGTTAGGGGAGATTGGGGCAACTTATTGAACTGTATCCGAAACAACTGCAATAAGAATTGATTTTTAGCGAGACAGTAAATAGGAGCTAGCAACGGATTTATATAATGACACAAAAATAAGTAGGCAGAGGCTTGTACACCTGCCACCTTCGAATTTTCAAAAAAGGTGCCAAAAAAATTTCAGTTTGGGAAAATTGCTCAAAAAAAATTGCGAATTAATAATAATAATAATAAGTATATTGTAATATAATGAGGACTGGCTGGAGAGTATACACGTCTGGCCACTCAGTTGTTTCGGATACAGTTCAGTAAGTTGCACACATCTCCCCTATCAATTTCGAATCGAACGGTTGAATAGGATCACGCTTTGGGAGCGCACGTGTTTTTTATGAACCGACCGAATACCTAAAGCGCATTGCTGCTTTATTATTTATTCCACTTCAACCTAGTTAGGGGAGATTGGTGCAACTTACTAAACTCTATCTGAGACAGCTGAGTGGCCAGACGTGTAATAAATTATGCATAATTCCAAAGGCAGAACAATATTTCGACTCTATCTCTTTGACATAGCATAACAAAGCTATAGCGTGAGAAGTAAAAAATAGAATTATTCATGTTTTTATTTATTAATGTTATATTTTTTTTTCATTCAACAGCTGCTCTTTATTTCACAACTAGACAAAAAGATTCATCGATCGACCCATCTAAGGACGCATTAAAACAGATTATACGACCACCATCTGACAAGGAAATCGCCAATAATAACACTTTAAATCGTAAGATTACCCAGAGAGAGGCCATTAACGCCGATGTCTCGACAATAAAACCTATAAGGAAGTCGCATGCAATTAGCATTCACGAATAGGCCGAGGTATCATTCACCTCTTTCTGCATGCTCATTATAACGAATCGAACGTGGGTGTCAGCAGCTGGAGACGTGGGAGCACCTAATTGGGAATACAGTAGTTCGTCACATCAGATTATATTTATGAATCTGTCAATACAATACAATACAACACGAAACAACGTATTCACTTTGGCCGAGATAACGAAATGAATTTCATAACACTGCTATTCGGGGCTGGCTTTATAAAATAGCTGGACAACGTAGAAATAGAAATTATCACAAAAAACACGTGCGCTCCCAAAGCGTGATCCTATTCAACCAAACAGATCCCCCTTTCCTGAACATTTCATTCTCCCCGCTTTTAGAAAAACAACGCAGATGCATATAGACTATTCTAGAGTGGCAATCCTCGGATGGAAAATCTGCGGAACATCAATTCCCTCGTTTTAGTGAGTAAATAGAAAATAAGCCCCGGCGATCTGCTCGACTTGGAATCTCATTCCAGGTTTGCAACTCGGGACGTCACGCCGTGTATCTACGGGAACAATAATTCTTTTTGTTTTTATTATACGCTTTTCCATTTACATGCGAAACAATCCAGCGCCTAATGCCTCTGCGTTGGCATCCTCGCGAAACCTCGGGGAATCCAATATTGGCACTGTTTGCTCCCCGACCGGGTGAATTTTTTATTCGCAATTTCTTACACCAGAAAATCGCGTCGTTTTTACGCCTACTAAACTACAACGTACGTTAGGCATTCCCTCAGGAGGTCTACGCTATACGAGAATTTTTTTCCTTTTGAGAATTTATACTCCTCTATTTGCCAACGGAGACTGGGAACGTATATTGTTCATTTGTTTATCTTTATATCCTTTGATATAAACGCTATTTATTTACTCAGAAAAAGTCAAATGAGGTTAAATATAGAAATAATAATCACTAAATCCACAATGGGACACAAACATTAAATTTGTATTTGACTATGTCGCTTTTTCTAGAAATAGGAGAAATAAGGAAAACCCAGCAATTTGGGACACCCTGTACCAGTTGTAAGTTTTGCATAATGTTTTAAGGAAATTCTCATTTCAATGATTAATGGTATTCACGTCAGTCAAGTAAATATGTACCATTAATCTATTAGTTGTCTGTGGAAAAACGTTTCTATTTGCATCGATTAGTCAAACGCCAACAGCAAATGTTGATGACAATTTTTCTGAATTCCTCCTCACTATTACAAATTAATGACAACTTTTTGATATTAAGTCTAACACTAAGCTCGAGTAGGGACGCACAGAGAAAAATAAATATACCTTAAAAGCATACAACAAAATATACTGTTATTACTGTATTTTTACAGCGTGTACCACTTTTAATGCCCCCCCCCCCCTCACAAACTCAGTTATTAGTTATCCGATTTCAACCAAATTCGGATCGGTAGCAATATCATGTTGACGACAAGCTTTATCCAAAGGGTTAATACCAGGGTCTCCTCGAGCTAATCTTTTATGTAACTTTGTACCAGGTCAGCAGTACTGATAACCAGATGAATGTAGTTCGACAGGTAACTTGTTAACCACATCTTTGCCTTTTACGTGTACAATAAGGTAGAAGAAAACATTTACCTCTTGTCGTTTTTTTTTCGCGATCACAATATACACTCGACCTCGAAGAATGGCCTCTATAAGTAAGAAGGAACGTAACGTTGAATTAAATTTTTTTCCTTGCGGTCTTGTTACTTTTTTTTTATCACTTTTTTAAAACTTTTTCTAAAATTGTTAATGAGTTAAAGGTGTGTCGCAGTAATATCATAATCCTTTTATTGCGACATAATTCTATAAAATATAAACGAGAGCCCTTCCAGATGAATGTTTCTTTTAATTTTGAAATGTCCAATGATGGATAAAAATGTCAGAAACGTATTACCCGGCAATCCTGCAATAAATCACGTTCCACAAACTATTTTAAAAAATCCGTTGCGCCCGAAAATAAATCACACTTGTAACTTTCAAACGCATCCGGGTACGGAAATTAATTAGGGCACTTTTACTTATTAATTATACATATACAATATTTATTACATCCACGCGAATTAATCACTTTCAGGCGCAATAAAGCATGCTAATAAAAACATAAACAAAGAAAAATAATTTAGAGCTTGTTGTAAAAACAAATATGCGAGAAAGTATTCATTATTATGAAAATTCGAACACTCTGCCAAGGTAAACATTCACCAATTAATTTATTATACAGCAACGAACTTGAACGTAGGATAGGCGACAACTTTTCCCCCACAGCGACGTCGCGCTAAATCAAAAATGATACAAGGAAAATAAAGGTAAAATTTTTATTTTTTACAAAAAAGTGCCCGTTCTTTTGTTTTTGTTACGTTTTCTTTTAAGATGAATAAAGAAAAACTGACTTTTGCACTGTTTTGACCTACCTGGCCTTAAAGAGGATTAAAAGACCTTCAAAATGCTTTTTTTAGATGATTTTTAGCGTTAATTGCAAAGAAGATATGGCCGAAATAAGAAGCGCGCCTCGTTTCAGCAAATTACGATATTGCTCGTTGGGTGGTCATTAAGTTTCAGAACATCGTTAAGTATTGGTTTTTTAACTTTAGGGGTGGTTTTCATCCTCTTAGGAGAAAGAGTAATTATTTGGGGGGATGAGTTTTATGAGAGTCCTAATATCTCAAAATAAGCAATAAAACAATGAATTCATCTATTTTACCCCTTTTATATTGGCCATATTGAGGGTGCAACAAAAAATTTTTAATTTCTGACTTCACATTCGTGATCAGCGACTCCAAAAACATAAACAGTATAAATTTCAATTATTCATCCTCAGTACTTCGTTAATTATTAATTTTTTAATTTTAGGGGTGGTTTTTACCCTCTTAGGGATAAGGGCAACAATTTGTCTTATTAAGATACGTTTTATGTCCTAAAATATAAGAATTTGCCAAGAAAAAGTTCTACTTGCTCAAAATAGACAATATTATGTTTTTCCATTGTACCCCTACTATATCGGCCATATTATGGATGCAATTGCGAATTCTAAAATTCTGACTTGAGATTCGTAATCAACGACCTCAAACACATATACATGAATTTTTTTAATAACCAACTGTTAATATTTGAGTTAGTATTAAATTTGGAACTTCAGGGGCGGTTTTCACCCTCTTAGGGGTAAAAGCACATCTATTCCTTTTTAACATTTGAAGTTGAGACCCTAAAGTTTAAGAATCCGCAAAACAAAAAAATTTACAAGCAGCTATAGAATTAGTTCGAAGTTAGGCACCAATTGACTGTATTATTGCAGGTGTTCGCGCAAATTATAAACAAAATATGGGATTTTTCTTGTTTCTTGGATTTCTCTCTGAAGGTAGAGGGCTACCACCACTGTTGGGGTTTTAAGGGGGGGATTTTCGACTTATTCTTTTCGATATTTCCACTCCTTCGCGAGAATATCGTGTTCACGGCAGGCTTTATCCAGAGGGTTAATACCAGGGTCTCCGCGATCTAACCTTTTATGTAACTTTGTACCAGGTCCACAGTACTGGTAACCCTGGTAAATGCAGTTCAACAGGTAACTTGCTGATGAGACTGTTAACCACACATTTGTATGACCTGCAATGCAGGTTTCTAGAAAAATTGATGCTGAAATCAGCGAGTAAACAATCTTTATGAAATTATCGATAAAAAGAATGATCGGATGATAGAGACTCAGGATTCAGCGCAAGCATTTGCTACCCTGTACCAAACGGATATATTTGATTTACGTTCCAACCGATATTGCGCGTTTACATCACTTCACAATTATAATAATATAATTAATTCACGGCGCCCCGTTTGTTTGCCATCCGTTGTTGAAACAATATTAATCAATGCGCGGAAATTGTAATTGCACGCGATGAACGATGAATTGACGAACGATTAAATTAATAAACTGGACAAAATTGAAAAAGTAAGTACTCACCTTGGCAAAGTCGATCTTCAGCGTGCAGCATCCCGAGTAGATGTCCGCTCCGTTTAACGCCTCCTTGGCCCTCACAGCGGATTCCACGTTGTCAAATGTGTTGAAAGTTAAGGAAAATAAATGCGACAAATCTGATAAGACGGCTAACCTAACCTAACTTTACACATAACCTCAAAGTGTCACATAACCTCAAAGTGTCAGATAAAGTTACAGGAGATTTGGCACTATTGTACGCCACCCTGTATACAAAAATCACGCTCGTGCGTTAAAAAATAAAATCCCCCATCAGGGCCTACTTGTGTTTTTCAGTTTTTTCTTACATTTTTGACGCTACTTTTTAAACAAATGCCTACTTGTGACATATCGCTGGAATCAGAATTTCATGACGAACAAGAAAATGCGAAAATATACAGGGTGTTCCATTTAAAATATAACCGAGTTATTTCGTGGCAAGGATCAGATTTTGACTATTATTAATGTGTTCGAGCCATTTCAATTTTTCTTGAAACAAATTCGAACAATGTAACTCGAATATCGACAGAAAGTTAAGTTTTATTATCGGAGGTGTCGCGGAATGACAACTCCCAAAGTAGGAACGAAGATGCCAAACCGCGATAAAATTGAACTAGTTTCTCTGGAATATCAAGAAACGAGATATCGATTTGCATCGCGGGGCGATACGCTTGTACAAGTATTTTTCCTCGGGCTCTAAAAGCTCCTTACTTAAATGTGTAATAAATTACGTTTTATTGACTTCTACTCTACCGGCTTTGACAATGTATTATTTTATAAGGGTTTATCTTATCAACTCGATTTTGTCTCACCGTTCGGATCGGGCGCAAGAGAAAAACTTCCGGAAACGGAAGCAGCAAAATTCCTTGTACCAAGGGCACGTTATTTTAAATTTAAATTTATTTAAACAAATGAAGGCTATCCGTTACGGCCGACGGAGAGCCGTATACACAAAAAGCCTTTCAAAAGTTGGATAAATCCTATTTTCATTCACTCTTACGCTCATCTAATTATCCGCGTCGACTGGCTGGCCAAATTCAGCCCGACTTTAAGCCCTTTATTAGGGTGTGTATTTGATAGGGTTTGTTATCTGATCTGTTAAATAAGTATTAAAGGATATTCAACCATGGCTTGGACGCCGTTCTTCTTAAAAATTACTATTCTCAGGACCTGCCCGCTGGATTGGCATATCGTGTGTAGGACATCCTGAAACAAAAGAGAGAATAATTAGAAACGACAATCGATTTATAAAATTAATATTATTGGCCAGAGTCGCGTTAAGTTAAAACAAAATATACACACCGGCGTGTAAATTATGATAAAATAATAGCAGTGTATCCCAGTGGGACGTTTATTGGTCTATAATTCTCATTTTATTACATAAAATAACAAAAGCGGCTTGAATGAGAAATATATATATGTAATTATAATTAGTATTTACGGCGGAAACTCTCGTTTTTTACATGTTTATTTGCTCTAACTAAATATTGAACCGATCGATTAGACCAACAACTCTAAAAATAAATATAAGTGGAGTGTTATTCAAACAAGACAAAAAGCATTTGAATATCCACGTTATCAAGTTTCTTATTCGGTTCGTTTATATACGGACAACTGCGTATTCGCTAAGTGCACTAAAAATAACCGGAAATAAGGGCACTTTCGGTAGGCCATTTTTAGGTAACTTGTTTAGTTAAATCATATTTTTGGATAGTTTGATTCAAAATATTAAAAAGGAATAAGGGTGCTTTTTCGCTAGGGGTGGGTTCCATCCCAACTCATGGTCCACCCCAAAAAACCTCCCTATAACGTTATTTTTGCTTTAATACCCGCCCAAGTTACAGCGATTGAAAACGTTGATTTTTAAGCAAAAAAACACTGATTGTGTGTGTTCGCGCAAATTATAAACAAACTATGGGATTTTTTTGTTTTTGTCTTTTTTTTGTCAGTTGGATTTCTATCTAAAGGTAGAGGGCTACCATCACTGTTGCGGGTTTTAAGGCGGGCATTTTCGACTTATTTTTTTCGATATTTCCACTCCTTCGCGAGAATATCGTGTTCACGGCAGGCTTTATCCAGAGGGTTAATACCAGGGTCTCCACGATCAAGTCTTTTATGTAACTTTGTACCAGGTCCACAGTACTGATAACCTGGTAAATGCAGTTCAACTGGTAACTTGTTGAGACTGTTAACCACACCTTTGTCTTTTACGTGTTTCCTTATTGTTATTTAGATTAGAACTGATGGATATATGAATATGAATATCTCATTTAATCCTCTTAGGGGTAAGAGCAATCATTTTTCTTATTAAGATATAAATTTTATGTCCTAAAATATAAGAATTTGCAAAGAAAATGTTCTACTTGCTCAAAAAAAACAAAATACATTTTTCCACTGTACCCCTATTATATCGGCCATATTAGGGGTGCAATCGCGATTTCTAATTTGTTTTTGTCTTTTTTTTGTCAGTTGGATTTCTATCTAAAGGTAGAGGGCTACCATCACTGTTGCGGGTTTTAAGGGGGGGATTTTCGACTTATTTTTTCGATATTTCCAATCCTTCGCGAGAATATCGTGTTCACGGCAGGCTTTATCCAGAGGATTAATACCAGGATCTCCTCGAGCTAATCTTTTATGTAACTTTGTACCAGGTCCACAGTATTGATAACCTGGTAAATGCAGTTCAACAGGTAACTTGTTGTTGAGGCTGTTAACCACACCTTCTTGGATGGATATATGAATATGAATATCTCATTTAATCCTCTTAGGGGTAAGAGCAATTATTTTTCTTATTAAGATATAAATTTTATGTCCTAAAATATAAGAATTTGCAAAGAAAAAGTTCTGCTTGCTCAAAACAAACAAAATACATTTTTCCACTGTACCCCTATTATATCGGCCATATTAGGGGTGCAATCGCGAATTCTACAATTCCGACGTGAGATTCGTAAGCAGCGACCTCAAATACATATACACGATTTATATTACTGATGCAGTTTATTGTAGAGCGATGAACAAGATTTTGCAACAAACAAAAAATCCACAAACCGCCAAGGCTAACGTAACGCGCCGGCCACGGGTAAAAGTCACAAAATTATGGTCACGGGCAAGGTTATCTAGAGACAATTAACGGTTTTGCAGTTTAGATAATAGTGGGGTTAACCTATTTGATCACATCCGTGAAATATTTCAACTCGGTAAGTTGAATTAGTTTTGCGCGAACTGATAGGGATCGCGCACGGAGCGGAATGACCCCCAGCAGCATATTTCAGGCGAGGAACCAAACCCTAGAAACGGAAAAACCGACTGAAATGGGGCGCACTAGTAGCCCAGTATTTTTTTCATGACATGTAACTGAAACCGCTTTATTGCCTGTTAAAACAACTACTTTTCATAACTACATGTTATAAAACATTGAATTACCTGATTCTCAATTTTTATATTCTGAAAACGGATAATGAAAATCTCCTAAAGTATACAGGGTGGAAAATAAAACAAGATTTTTTTAAATGGAACACCCTGTATATTTTCATATTCATACCAAAAAAATGTCCTTAATTTTCTGAATCCAAAAATATATAATTGTTACTACACCTGTTCGTGAGATATTACTAAAAATTAATCACATCGCTGGTGTGTGCATATCTTGCATTGTTTATTTATGGACAGATGTCATCCAGTTTTCTGTGAGATAGTCGTTGACTCTTAGATATATTAGCGTAAAAAACCTAGTGTTCGTATTTGCATTTTTAAAAATTCATGTGTAAAAAAACATGGCGCCTACCTGTGGCTATCGTTTACAATGGTTTTACGTTAATTATGTCGTTATAAAATTATAAAATAAATAGTTTATCTTATGCTAGTTAAGTAATTCAACCTTAAGTGGTTAGTAATCAGGTTTAAACGACAAGCACTTCAATATAAAATTGCTCTCTTAAGTATTTAATAGGCAGTATCGTTAGAAACGTTGCTGCACTTCATCAATAATGTAGAAATACTTAACAGCAGCGCTATTATAACCAAGAAATGTGTTCAAAAAATGTGTCTTCCTCAAAATTAAAGCTGTGCAAACCCGAAATTATCCTCTTATTTCAGATGCTATCAAAGTGTGCTTAGGACAAAGCATACATTTCGGCCGCAAACAAAATTGTATGTAACTTACAATTAGGCAAACCGTATTTATTTGCTGTACTCATAAAAGCGGCTGATTTACACCGCCGCCACTTTTAATAAAAGTCGCATTTAAGCGAACTTTCTGACCGAAACCGCCTCCTTTACAGGCCCGTGGAGTTACAAAAAAAGTCAATTAGTTTTGCGCAGCGTATCGTAAAATATCGCTTATTTGTTTAGGACCCTCAGCCATTTAGCTAAAAGGCTGCGAGTTATAAAGTAATGGACGCGTTATATAAAAGGTACTAAAATTGTTCAACACGCGGCGCTAATTGACGAGATTCGATATATATGCGGCCGATGAAATATTACACACCCCCAGCGAGGTCAATGAATAACCCTCTACCCTCTAAAATAAAAAGTATTCCGCAGCGTATATTGGCAATATATATTTTTAAGTAATACGAAACTAAAAATTTCAGCAGAATACTTTTTTTTTTCAAGAAATAAAACCAGTAGACGTTCAGGATCAATATTTAATCAAGTAGATAATGACTGATGTCACCGTTTAGGTTCTGGTCCGACCTAATAGATATTAAAAGGGAATCTGACGTCATCGTTTAGGTTACCGTCCGACCCAATAGATCTCAAAGAAAAGCTGACGTCATCGCTTAAGTTACCGTCCGACCTAATGAATTTTACAATGAAAACTAACGTCACCGTTTATGTTCTCGAAAGATCAAACGGATCTCAAAACAAAATAAAAACAAAACAAGAGACTGAAGAGAGAAGAACAGAAACTGAACCAAACTTTTCAATTACTATAAATTTCTATACAAGATATTTTAGAAGGGTTTCTAAATATAAATAAAAATGATTATAATTGAAAAGTTTGGTTTACTTTCATTTTTCTCTCTTCAATTAAATTTCCTGTACTGTAATGGATTTTCGGCAAGAAATAAAAACAATAGACGTTCAAGACCAATATTTAATCAAGTAGATAATAACTGACGTCACCGTTTAGGTTCTCGTCCTACCTACTAGATATTAAAAGGGAATCTGACGTCATCGTTTAAGTTACCGTCCGACCTAATAAATCTTACAAGGAAAGCTGACGTCATCGCTTAAGTTACCGTCCGACCTAATATATCTTACAAGGAAAGTTGACGTCATCGTTTAGGTTCTCGTCCGACCAAACGGATCTTAAAACAAAATAAAAACAAAACAATAGACTGAAGAGAGAAAAACAGAAACTGAACCAAACTTTTCAATTACTATTATCCTTTTTATTTCTGTACAAGTTATTTTAGAAGGGTTTCTAAAAATAAATAAGAACGATTATAATTGAAAATTTTGGTTTACTTCTTATTTTTCTCTCTTCAATTAAATTTTCTGTATTACAATATAGAGGATTTTCGTCAAGGAATAAAAACAATAGACGTTCGTCTATCATTAAAATGGAATCTGACGTCATCGTTTAAGTTACCGTCCGACCAAATAATCTTACAAGGAAAGCTGACGGCACCGTTTAGGTTCTCGTCCGACCAAACGGATCTTAAAACAAAATAAAAACAAAACAATAGACTGAAGAGAGAAAAACAGAAACTGAACCAAACTTTTCAATTACTATTATCCTTTTTATTTCTGTACAAGTTATTTTAGAAGGGTTTCTAAAAATAAATAAAAACGATTATAATTGAAAATTTTGGTTTACTTCTTATTTTTCTCTCTTCAATTAAATTTTCTGTATTACAATAGAGGATTTTCGTCAAGGAATAAAAACAATAGACGTTCGTCTATCATTAAAATGGAATCTGACGTCATCGTTTAAGTTACCGTCCGACCAAATAATCTTACAAGGAAAGCTGACGGCACCGTTTAGGTTCTCGTCCGACCAAATGGATCTTAAAACAAATTAAAAAGTGAACCAAACTGTTCGATTATATTTTATTGAGGTACAAAATATTTTAGAAGAATCTTTTCAAGGAAACTCAAGAGAAAGCGGACATCTGTGAAAATGAGCTAACGGTATAAATTCCCAGGCCGAAATACAAATTATAGTGACATTCGTAGATGTTAAAAACGACTTAATCTAATTATATAATATTATGAAATTATTTATGTACTATAATATTAGCGCCGTTTCCACATTCTTGAAGTGCGCCTACGCAAAAAACGCACGGGACTTGGTTGAAGGAAAATTAAATTTTCCACGTTATTTATTAACTATACATCCCGTCCTGTTCGTGATGGTGAATCATTAACTATACATTTGATAGTGGAAACAATATTTATCCGGCATAAAATTTATATTAAATTAAGTGGTTTGCGTCGAAATAAAAAACCCTACTCGGTAAAATAATGATAGAGGCAGCGGGGATTTATTACATTGGAAATAAGTGTAGACAACCGTTACACGCCCCTCTCGGCACTTAACTATTTGTTTCTTATTTTCCCCTCAAAACAAGGACTGGCGCTATTCCTAGCCTTTATAAAAACCACGTAAAAAGCAATCTTTCAGTTTATTTATTTATTGTTTGTTCTCATTTCTCATTCCACCGCACGGACGACACCTGCTCACTTTGACCGCAAAGCTCTCATGAAAATGGGAAAACACGACAGAGCAATAAATCCACAACTTGCCTCTTAGTTAATGGGGAAGTTTCCCTCATTTCCTGAAAATACACTTGACCGGTGCAAGAATAAGTTGCAGTATTGGACGAATTTATATCCTCCTCAACAAAACTGTAGGCACTAAAATTGGTGGATAACATTTCTTCGATTTCAAAAATTTTGATATCCACAAGCACAACTGTGCTGGAATCCCATATGCTGGTAGCTTGGTGAAGGTGTTTTTATGCCACACAAATACCTTGTATATAGATAATCTTGCCCAATTGTTTTATGGCCCACCCTGTATACGGATCGCAAAACACTCCGATGTGGATTTTTTCAACAATAAAATACATAAGTACTTACTTGTATTTACTTCATAATGTATATCTAAGAATAGCGGAGAATAGCCAGAGGTAGGTTTGCGTAAATAATTGGTGTAAATAAAATGGACCAATCCTATTGGGCCATTGGCGTCCAGGAACAATTTTTAAGAGATCAACATGAATTATTTTTGTTTTTCTGCAACACCACAGTCGAACCATAGTAAAACATTCTTAACTAATTTTTTTTAAATATGTTCTATTTTTATTTGTATAACAAGAAATATACAGTGTGTACAAAAAGTATGGGATAAATTCTTTTATTCATTTTTTTAACTTCCACTACAATAGTGCACCAGTTTTGTTCTTTTTCTTACATCGACTAATAAAACTCATGATCCTACAATTCGACTAAACGCTCGCTTTACACCTCGGACACGATTTTGGATCACGATCGGACAGCTGCCAGAGAGAATTAACGGCGAACTGACGTTATCTAAAACTTAAAATTATTAATCGCCTTACCCGTGGAATGGCCATGTACAGTTACAGAACATCAAAACGAAGAAATGGAACGATTTAAATTACGTAGTCACCTGTTTATATTCGTCCATAAAATTACGTATTCAATTCGAGAACCGACCCGTTCCTTGACCTTACGCTTACGTAAAAGAAATATCAATGCTGAATTGCTGCGCGATAACAAACGCTTTTAACAATTTATTGTACAATAACAACCGCGGACGTGCCGAGAGGGATCTATAAGCAAAAGGCATAGATGATTAAATAAAACAAAATATATAAAAAAAACATTAAAGGACCATTATTTAATCAAGTAGATAATGACTAACAACACCGTTTAGGTTCTGGTCCGACCTAATGGATATTAAAAGGGAATCTGACGTCATCGTTTAGGTTACCGTCCGACCTAATAGATCTTAAAGACAAGCTGACGTCATCGCTTTAGTTACCATTCGACCTAATGAATTTTACAAGGAAACCGTCACCGTTTAGGTTCTCGTTCGACCAAATGGATCTTCAAACAACATAAAACAAAACAATAAACTGAAGAGAGAAAAATAAAAAGTAAACCAAACTTTTCGATTATAATCCTTCTTATTTACGTACAAAATGTTTTAGAAGGGTTTCAAAAATATTTTGTATATAAATAAAAAGGATTATAATTGAAAAGTTTGGTTTCCTTTTTATTTTCTCTCTTCAATTAAATTTTCTGTACTATAATGGAATTTCGTCAAGAAATAAAAACAATATACGTTCGTCACGACCAATATTTAATCAAGCAAATAATAACTGACGTCACCGTTTAGGTTCTCGTCCGACCTAATGGATCTTAAAACAAATTAGAAACAAAACAAAAATAAAAAGTAAACCAAACTTTTCAATTATAATCATTTTTATTTCTGTACAATTAGAAGAGTTTCTAAAAATATATAAAAATGATTATAATTGAAAAGTTTGGTTTACTTTTTATTTCTCTGTTCAATTAAATTTTCTGTACTGTAATGGATTTTCGTCAAGAAATAAAAAGAATAGACTTTCAAGACCAATATATAATCAAGTAGATAGTGACTGATGACACCGTTTAGGTTCTGGTCCGACCTAATAGATATTAAAAGGGAATCTGACGTCATCGTTTAGGTTACCGTCCGACGTAATAGATCTTAAAGACAAGCTGACGTCATCGCTTTAGTTACCATTCGACCTAATGAATTTTACAAGGAAACCGTCACCGTTTAGGTTCTCGTTCGACCAAATGGATCTTCAAATAACATAAAACAAAACAATAAACTGAAGAGAGAAAAATAAAAAGTAAACCAAACGTTTCGATTATAATCCTTCTTATTTACGTACAAAATGTTTTAGAAGGGTTTCAAAAATATTTTGTATATAAATAAAAAGGATTATAATTGAAAAGTTTGGTTTCCTTTTTATTTTCTCTCTTCAATTAAATTTTCTGTACTATAATGGAATTTCGTCAAGAAATAAAAACAATATACGTTCGTCACGACCAATATTTAATCAAGCAAATAATAACTGACGTCACCGTTTAGGTTCTCGTCCGACCTAATGGATCTTAAAACAAATTAGAAACAAAACAGAAATAAAAAGTAAACCAAACTTTTCAATTATAATCATTTTTATTTCTGTACAAAAAATTTTAGAAGAGTTTCTAAAAATATATAAAAATGATTATAATTGAAAAATTTGGTTTACTTTTCATTTTGCTCAGTTCAATTAAATTTTCTGTACTGTAATGGATTTTCGTCAAGAAATAAAAACAATAGACTTTCAAGACCAATATATAATCAAGTAGATAGTGACTGATGACACCGTTTAGGTCCTAATAGATATTAAAAGGGAATCTGACGTCATCGTTTAGGTTACCGTCCGACCTAATAGATCTTAAAGACAAGCTGACGTCATCGCTTTAGTTACCATTCGACCTAATGAATTTTACAAGGAAACCGTCACCGTTTAGGTTCTCGTTCGACCAAATGGATCTTCAAACAACATAAAACAAAACAATAAACTGAAGAGAGAAAAATAAAAAGTAAACCAAAGGTTTCGATTATAATCCTTCTTATTTACGTACAAAATGTTTTAGAAGGGTTTCAAAAATATTTTGTATATAAATAAAAAGGATTATAATTGAAAAGTTTGGTTTCCTTTTTATTTTCTCTTTTCAATTAAATTTTCTGTACTATAATGGAATTTCGTCAAGAAATAAAAACAATATACGTTCGTCACGACCAATATTTAATCAAGCAAATAATAACTGACGTCACCGTTTAGGTTCTCGTCCGACCAAATGGATCTTAAAACAAATTAGAAACAAAACAAAAATAAAAAGTAAACCAAACTTTTCAATTATAATCATTTTTATTTCTGTACGAAAAATTTTAGAAGAGTTTCTAAAAATATATAAAAATGATTATAATTGAAAAGTTTGGTTTACTTTTTATTTTTCTCAGTTCAATTAAATTTTCTGTACTGTAATGGATTTTCGTCAAGAAATAAAAACAATAGACTTTCAAGACCAATATATAATCAAGTAGATAGTGACTGATGACACCGTTTAGGTTCTGGTCCGACCTAATAGATATTAAAAGGGAATCTGACGTCATCGTTTAGGTTACCGTCCGACCTAATAGATCTTAAAGACAAGCTGACGTCATCGCTTTAGTTACCATTCGACCTAATGAATTTTACAAGGAAACCGTCACCGTTTAGGTTCTCATTCGACCAAATGGATCTTCAAACAACACAAAACAAAACAATAAACTGAAGAGAGAAAAATAAAAAGTAAACCAAACTTTTCGATTATAATCCTTCTTATTTACGTACAAAATGTTTTAGAAGGGTTTCAAAAATATTTTGTATATAAATAAAAAGGATTATAATTGAAAAGTTTGGTTTCCTTTTTATTTTCTCTCTTCAATTAAATTTTCTGTACTATAATGGAATTTCGTCAAGAAATAAAAACAATATACGTTCGTCACGACCAATATTTAATCAAGCAAATAATAACTGACGTCACCGTTTAGGTTCTCGTCCGACCTAATCGATCTTAAAACAAATTAGAAACAAAACAAAAATAAAAAGTAAACCAAACTTTTCAATTATAATCATTTTTATTTCTGTACAATTAGAAGAGTTTCTAAAAATATATAAAAATGATTATAATTGAAAAGTTTGGTTTACTTTTTATTTTTCTCAGTTCAATTAAATTTTCTGTACTGTAATGGATTTTCGTCAAGAAATAAAAACAATAGACTTTCAAGACCAATATATAATCAAGTAGATAGTGACTGATGACACCGTTTAGGTTCTGGTCCGACCTAATAGATATTAAAAGGGAATCTGACGTCATCGTTTAGGTTACCGTCCGACCTAATAGATCTTAAAGAAAAGCTGACGTCATCGCTTAAGTTACCGTCCGACCTAATGAATTTTACAAGGAAACCGTCACCGTTTAGGTTCTCGTTCGACCAAATGGATCCTCAAACAACATAAAACAAAACAATAAACTGAAGAGAGAAAAATAAAAAGTAAACCAAACTTTTCGATTATAATCCTTCTTATTTACGTACAAAATGTTTTAGAAGGGTTTCAAAAATATTTTGTATATAAATAAAAAGGATTATAATTGAAAAGTTTGGTTTCCTTTCTATTTTCTCTCTTCAATTAAATTTTCTGTACTATAATAGAATTTCGTCAAGAAATAAAAATAATATACGTTCGTCAAGACCAATATTTAATCAAGTAGATAATTGTCGTCACCGTTTAGGTTCTCGTCCGACCTACTAGATATTAAAAGGGAATCTGACGTCATCGATTAGGTTACCGTCCGACCTAATAGATCATAAGGAAAAGCTGACGTCATTGCTTAAGTTACCGTCCGACCTGATAGATCTTACAAGGAAAGCTGACGTAGCCGTTTAGTTTCTCGTCCGACCAAGGGGATCTTAAACAAGGCTGAAGTCAGGTCTTACAAAATTTTATAGTAATAAGCTTGTGTTGCATTACAAAATACGTATTCCAGCACCGAGTCGAGATAGTCACCAGCTTGCACTTTACACACCCGAGCACAATTCAGACCTGGCGACTAGTAATACTGGGCGAAAAACTGTTTCAGGTATTTCTAGACGTCCGCCGCGTTGGAAAAAATCCGATAGGATTCATGCCAACCAGACCTCGTCGTCTCCGTTGAATCTATTGTATACATTTAAAAAAAGTAGATTTTTAAATTGTATCATTTGTATGCTTCTCGCGGGCAGCGAGTCGGATTTATTGAAAAAATGCCAAGATCCGACGAGGTTCAATGTATTGAAAATAATTCAGAATGTTGAACAATTACTCCCTCGGAATAATAGAATATTTCTACGCCATGGACGTTGATAAATACCACGGTTTCTTTTATTAATCTATTAAACTGAAATAGGTCGTCCCGATTCTGTCGATACCTATTTCGGAACTTCAATTGTTCGTTAACTAATGAGAGTGAGTCGCGTATACGTCAGTCGAAAATTTGTGAATTATTCATCAACTTGGTCTAAAATTAGAAGCAAGAAAAAATTATAGATATTAGAGAGGGAGCGAACATGCGTGCTTGTAATAATTGATGGATGTGACTGATGTGAGGATATGGGAAACACCTTATAACCGAATGTTATGGTAATAAGGTGAAAATAATAGTTATACAACAGCCGCGATATCTCTGAATCTGGAAACAAATTAATTCAGAGAAATTAATGCGAGTAGGAAACAAATGCGTGTAAACGCTTTCAATTAATACAGTTTGTTATTTTCCGGCGGCCTCATCAAAAGATCAATATAGATTCGTACAATATAAATCGTCTCGCGTATCCTTTGAGGAATGCTCCGTGCGGCATTCGTCGCCCGGGGAATTTTTAATATAAACACGAAAGGCAGCAAGTGAATCTTGAACATCCGAAATATACACATATATTATACACATCGCGTGCGTTTCCATTTTAAAAATGTGTATGGCTAATAATAGAGCTGGGAAAGGAGCAGCGGTTTAATTTACTTTCGCAGTAAAAACGTATTTAAAGGAACCCCCAAACCAGTGCCGACCCCAACCAGCGTTGCTGCATGCGCTGATTGAATATCGACAATTGTACGAGTGACCCCCACCATAGCAAATCAAGGCAAAAGACAATTTGTGAGGGACAGTTTTCACTAAACCAAATAAATTATCGAGCGGGACCCTCCTGCGACACGAAACGCACCTCCAAAAACTTCGCGTCACAGTCCGAGTAACAACTGTTTCGTGTCGATTATAAATTTAGATTTTTATGGTTAATTATAAACAGCAAATTGAGTTGTGCCGAAACAGTGTTCACGTCCCGCACGTTTCCCCCGCTGTTCTGCATTACACTTCGCGCGCCAGTCGTTGACAAATTATTTTAAATATTTAGCACGCCCGACCTTGGCTTTAACCAAATGAAACACTTTTAATACGTTTATCTAATAACGACTTTAAAAATCTTATTTCTGGCACAAAAAGTAGGTTGTACAGTCGTGGTTTAAGTGCGGCAATCCGTTGCACGGGCCCGGACGCCCATCAAATATGACAGCCAGTCAAAACAACGCAGCAGGCCGCGTTAACGATTATTAAGTGCTTTTAAAACTGTACTTGTGAATTCCAATTTTTGCAACGATCAAAAATTAATGACGCTTTTGTCCTTGTTTCTCAATCAAGTTTAAATACGGATGAATTTCATGTAGATTACGTATATTATAGAGTAGAGAATAAAGTAATAAAATAGGGTATAGAATAGAGTAAAGAATAAAGTAGAGAATAGAATAGATAATAAAGTAGAGAATTTAGTAGATAATAAGTAAAAAGTAAAAGCATAGAGTAGAGAAAAGATAAATACAATAGAGTATAGAATAGATAACAGAACAAACTAGAGAAAAAAGTAGATAATAGAATAGATAATAAAGTAGAGAATTGAATAAATAATAAAGTAAGAAATAGAGTAATGGCATAAATAGAGCAGAGAAAAGAGTAATACAACAGAGTATAGAATAGACAACAGAACAGAGTAGAGAATAAAGTAGAGAATATAATAGATAATAAAGTAGAGAATTGAATAAATAATAAAGTAAGAAATAGAGTAATGGCATAAATAGAGCAGAGAAAAGAGTAATACAACAGAGTATAGAATAGACAACAGAACAGAGTAGAGAATAAAGTAGAGAATATAATAGATAATAAAGTAGAGAATTGAATAAATAATAAAGTAAGAAATAGAGTAAAGGCATAAATAGAGCGGAGAAAAGATTAATACAACAGAGTATAGAATGGATAACAGAACACAGTAGAGAATAAAGCAGAGTATAGAATAGATGATAAAGTAGAGAATTGAATAAATAATAAAGTAAAAAATAGAGTAAAGGCATAAATAGAGCGGAGAAAAGAGTAATACAACAGAGTATAGAATGGATAACAGAACACAGTAGAGAATAAAGTAGAGAATAGAATAGATAATAAAGTAGAGAATTGAATAAATAATAAAGTAAAAAATAGAGTAATGGCATAAATAGAGCAGAGAAAAGAGTAATACAACAGAGTATAGAATAGACAACAGAACAGAGTAGAGAATAAAGTAGAGAATATAATAGATAATAAAGTAGAGAATTGAATAAATAATAAAGTAAGAAATAGAGTAAAGGCATAAATAGAGCGGAGAAAAGATTAATACAACAGAGTATAGAATGGATAACAGAACACAGTAGAGAATAAAGCAGAGTATAGAATAGATAATAAAGTAGAGAATTGAATAAATAATAAAGTAAAAAATAGAGTAAAGGCATAAATAGAGCGGAGAAAAGAGTAATACAACAGAGTATAGAATGGATAACAGAACACAGTAGAGAATAAAGTAGAGAATAGAATAGATAATAAAGTAGAGAATTGAATAAATAATAAAGTAAAAAATAGAGTAAAGGCATAAATAGAGCGGAGAAAAGATTAATACAACAGAGTATAGAATGGATAACAGAACACAGTAGAGAATAAAGTAGAGAATAGAATAGATGATAAAGTAGAGAATTGAATAAATAATAAAGTAAAAAATAGAGTAAAGGCATAAATAGAGCGGAGAAAAGAGTAATACAACAGAGTATAGAATGGATAACAGAACACAGTAGAGAATAAAGTAGAGAATAGAATAAATAATAAAGTAAAAATTAGAGTAAAGGCATAAATAGAGCGGAGAAAAGATTAATACAACAGAGTATAGAATGGATAACAGAACACAGTAGAGAATAAAGCAGAGAATAGAATAGATAATAAAGTAGATAATTGAATAAATAATAAAGTAAGAAATAGAGTAAAGGCATAAATAGAGCAGAGAAAAGAGTAATACAACAGAGTATAGAATGGATAACAGAACACAGTAGAGAATAAAGTAGAGAATAGAATAGATAATAAAGTAGAGAATTGAATAAATAATAAAGTAAAAATTAGAGTAAAGGCATAAATAGAGCGGAGAAAAGATTAATACAACAGAGTATAGAATGGATAACAGAACACAGTAGAGAATAAAGCAGAGAATAGAATAGATAATAAAGTAGATAATTGAATAAATAATAAAGTAAGAAATAGAGTAAAGGCATAAATAGAGCAGAGAAAAGAGTAATACAACAGAGTATAGAATGGATAACAGAACACAGTAGAGAATAAAGTAGAGAATAGAATAGATAATAAAGTAGAGAATTGAATAAATAATAAAGTAAAAATTAGAGTAAAGGCATAAATAGAGCGGAGAAAAGATTAATACAACAGAGTATAGAATGGATAACAGAACACAGTAGAGAATAAAGCAGAGAATAGAATAGATAATAAAGTAGATAATTGAATAAATAATAAAGTAAGAAATAGAGTAAAGGCATAAATAGAGCAGAGAAAAGAGTAATACAACAGAGTATAGAATGGATAACAGAACACAGTAGAGAATAAAGTAGAGAATAGAATAGATAATAAAGTAGATAATTGAATAAATAATAAAGTAAAAATTAGAGTAAAGGCATAAATAGAGCAGAGAAAAGATTAATACAACAGAGTATAGAATGGATAACAGAACACAGTAGAGAATAAAGTAGAGAATAGAATAGATGATAAAGTAGAGAATTGAATAAATAATAAAGTAAAAAATAGAGTAAAGGCATAAATAGAGCGGAGAAAAGAGTAATACAACAGAGTATAGAATGGATAACAGAACACAGTAGAGAATAAAGTAGAGAATAGAATAGACAATAAAGTAGAGAATTGAATAAATAATAAAGTAAAAATTAGAGTAAAGGCATAAATAGAGCGGAGAAAAGATTAATACAACAGAGTATAGAATGGATAACAGAACACAGTAGAGAATAAAGCAGAGTATAGAATAGATGATAAAGTAGAGAATTGAATAAATAATAAAGTAAAAAATAGAGTAAAGGCATAAATAGAGCGGAGAAAAGAGTAATACAACAGAGTATAGAATGGATAACAGAACACAGTAGAGAATAAAGTAGAGAATAGAATAGATAATAAAGTAGAGAATTGAATAAATAATAAAGTAAAAATTAGAGTAAAGGCATAAATAGAGCGGAGAAAAGATTAATACAACAGAGTATAGAATGGATAACAGAACACAGTAGAGAATAAAGTAGAGAATAGAATAGATGATAAAGTACAGAATTGAATAAATAATAAAGTAAGAAATAGAGTAAAGGCATAAATAGAGCAGAGAAAAGAGTAATACAACAGAGTATAGAATGGATAACAGAACACAGTAGAGAATAAAGTAGAGAATAGAATAGATAATAAAGTACAGAATTGAATAAATAATAAAGTAAGAAATAGAGTAAAGGCATAAATAGAGCAGAGAAAAGAGTAATACAACAGAGTATAGAATGGATAACAGAACACAGTAGAGAATAAAGTAGAGAATAGAATAGATAATAAAGTAGATAATTGAATAAATAATAAAGTAAGAAATAGAGTAAAGGCATAAATAGAGCAGAGAAAAGAGTAATACAACAGAGTATAGAATGGATAACAGAACACAGTAGAGAATAAAGTAGAGAATGGAATAGATAATAAAGTAGATAATTGAATAAATAATAAAGTAAGAAATAGAGTAAAGGCATAAATAGAGCAGAGAAAAGAGTAATACAACAGAGTATAGAATGGATAACAGAACACAGTAGAGAATAAAGTAGAGAATTGAATAAATAATAAAGTAAAAAATAGAGAAAAGGCATAGAGCAGAAAAAAGAGTAATACAACAGAGTATAGAATGGATAACAGAACAGAGTAGAGAATAAAGTAGAGAATAGAATAGATTATAAAGTAGAGACTAGAGTAGATAATAAAGTAAAAAATAGAGTAAAGGCATAAATAGAGTAGAAACAATAATAGAATAGAGTATAGAATAAAGTACAGTAGAGTAGAGAATAAAGTAGAGAATAGATTAGAAACTTGAGTGTAGAATGGGGTCCAGATAGAGTAAAAAAAAGTGGAGAATAAAGTAGAGAATAAATAAGAAAAGTGCAGATGAGTACAAAACAGAGTAACGAAATAGTATATAATAGAAAAAAGAATAGAATTCATATCTGGTCACCTAGCAGGCCATTCCAATTGCAATTTCTCATCATAAAACACTTAAAACAGCGAGGATAGTGGGTAACTGGGAACTATTCGCGTCGTTTACTGCACCTCCTGAAATTCGCAAAGTAATTTCGCAATTCAAAATGTATACGTCGTACCGCGTTATACTTGCAGTTATTAAAGCCGGGTCAAACTTGTTAAAACTCCGAAAACGCTACCGGTGAACTTTGCGGAAGGACGGGAGGAGCAAAAATGTAGCTTAAATTATTACCCCGCGACATTTAAGGCCGGCTCGGAAATTATAGCGGATTCATTATTATCAGGATTGCGAGGAGGTATTCGTGTACAGGATAGCTCGCTCAAATTCCAGGATTGTACACGTTTGAGATGCTGGCATACTAATTAAGATTGCTAACCTAGTTTGAGAGCTACTGTTTTCTCCACATATTAATAATGCTTGTTTAGTACCATTCATAAACTCACTACATGAATACCTATGCGGGGTTTAAAGCGTTTAGTTTAATTTCTAATGAGACTGTCAGGATCCAAGAACCCCTTGCTTTGAAGCGTTTTAAAAATCCAAGTGGTTGTCATTACCGATTTATTGTATTGTAAATTTATATAATATTTAATATATATTTTATATAATATTTTTAATATATTTATATTTAAATCTCAAGGAATGTGGTAATAAATCCCAAAAAAGAAAAGGAAGAGAAATAATTTATGAAATGCCACAATTAACGTTTAAACAAAATTTATAGCTGTTGAACAAAGCTCAAATTTTATTTTTCCAAAATACAAAGTTATAATTTAACCCTCAACATATTTTGCCGAGTGAAATAGAAAATAGAGTATAAAATAAAGTAGGAATGTACAGAATATAGTATAGAAAAGCACTATGTATAGAATAGAGTAGAAGATGCCGAGAGAATAGAGTAGATTGGTGAATAAAGCAAAATGGAGTAGAGAATAAAGAAGAATAGAGTAATAATAGAGTACAAAATAAAGTAGAATATAGAGTAACAGAATAGAGTATAGAATAGAGTAGAAAATGTCGAGAATAAAATAAATAGGAGAATAAAGTAAGAAATGTAGTAGAGAATAAAATAGAATAGAGTAACAATAAAGTACAGAATAAAGTAGAATATAGATAGAACAGAGTATGAAATAAAGTAGAGAATGGATAGAGAATAGAGTATAGAATAGAGTAATGAATAAAGTAGAGAATGGAATAAAGATTTGAGTGGAGAGAGTGGAGAATAGTGTACAGAATAGAGTACAAGTTAAAACAGAAAATGTCGAGAGAATAGAATACACTGGAGAATAAAATAAATGGAGTAGAGAATAAAGTAGAATAGAGTAACAATAGCGTACAAAATAAAGTAGAACATAGAGTAACAGAATAGAGAATAAAATAAAGTAGAGAAAGGATAGAGTAGATAATTGAGTATAGAATAGAGTAGAAAATGTCGAGAGAATAAAATAAATAGGAGAATAAAGTAAAAAATGTAGTTGAGAATAAAATGGAATAGAGTAACAATAGAATACAGAATAAAGTAGAATCCAGAGTAATAGAATAGAGTATGAAATAAAGTAGAGAATGGATAGAGAATACAGTATAGAATAGAGTAGAGAATGGAGCAAAAATCTGAGTGGAGGATGGAGTAGAGAATAGAGTAGTAAATGTCAAGAGAATAGAATATATTGGAGAATAAAGTAAAAAATGTAGTAGAGAATAAAGTAGAATAGAGTACAGAATAAAGTAGAATATAGAGTAATAGAATAGAGTATGAAATCAAATAGAAAATGGACAGAGAATAGAGTATAGAATAGAGTAGGGAATAAAGTAGAGAATGGAATAAAGATTTGAGTGGAAGATGGAGTAGAGAAGAGAGTACAGAATAGAGTACAAGTTAAAATAGAAAATGTCGAGAAAATAAAATACACTGGAGAATAAAGTAAAAATGGAGTAGAGAATAAAGTAGAATAGAGTAACAATAGCGTACAAAATAAAGTAGAATATAGAGTAACAGAATAGAGTATAAAATAAAGTAGATAGAATAGAGTAGGGAATAAAGTAGAGAATGGAGTAAAAATCTGAGTGGAGGATGGAGTAGAGAGTATAGCAAAAAATGTCGAGAGAATGGAACAGATTGGAAAATAAAGTAAAAAATGTAGTAGAGAATAAAGTAGAATAGAGTAACAATAGAGTACAGAATAAAGTAGAATATATAGTAACAGAATAGAGTGTGAAATAAAGTAGAGAATGGATAGAGAATAGAGTATAAAATAGAGTAGGGAATAAAGTAGAGAATGGAATAACGATTTGAGTGGAGGATGGAGTAGAGAAGAGAGTACAGAATAGAGTAATAGTTAAAGTAGAAAATGTCGAGAGAATAGAATACACTGGAGAATAATGTAAAAATGGAGCAGCGAATAAAATAGAATAAAGTAACAATAGCGTACAAAATAATGTAGAATACAGAGTAACAGACTAGAGTACAAAATAAAGTAGATAATGGATAGAGTAGAGAATAGATTATAGAATAGAGTGGGGAAAAAAATAAAGAACGGAGCAAAAATCTGAGTAGGGGATGGAATAAAGAATAGAGTAGTAAATGTCGAGACAATAAAATAGATTGGAGAATACAGTAAAAAATGTGGTAGAGAATAAAGTAGAATAGAGTAACAATAGAGTACAGAATAAAGTAGAATATAGCGTAATAGAATAGAGTATGAAACAAAATAGAGAATGGATAGAGAATAGAGTATTGAATAGAGTAGGGAATAAAGTAGAGAATGGAATAAAGACTTGAGTGGAAGATGGAGTAGAGAAGAGAGTACAGAATAGAGTACAAGTTAAAATAGAAAATATCGAGAGAATAAAATACACTGGAGAATAAAGTAAAAATGGAGTAGAGAATAAAGTAGAATAGAGTAACAATAGCGTACAAAATAAAGTAGAATATAGAGTAACAGAATAGAGTATAAAATAAAGTAGATAGAATAGAGTAGGGAATAAAGTAGAGAATGGAGTAACAATCTGAATGGAGGATGGAGTAGAGAATAAAGTAGAGACTGTCGAAAGAATAGAACAGATTGGAGAATAAAATAAAAAATGTAATAGAGAATAAAGTAGAATATAGAGTAATACAATAGTGTGAAATAAAGTAGAGAATGGATAGAGAATAGAGTAGGGAATAAAGTAGAGAATGGAATGAATATTTGACTGGAGAATGAAGTAGAGAATAGAGTATAAAATAGAGTACAAGGTAAAGTAGAAAATGTCGAGAGAATAGAATACACTGGAGAATAAAATGGAGTAGAGAAATAAAGTAGAATATAGAGTAACAGAATAGAGTATAAAAGGAAGTAGAAAATATATAGAGTAGAGAATAGGGTATAGTAGAGTAGGGGATAAAATTAGAGCATGAAGTAAGGATCTGGATGGAAGTTGGAGTACAGAATAGGGTACAGAAGAGTGGAGAAAATAAAAGAAGATGGAGTAGAGTAGAGAATATAGTAAACTAGAGGAAATAATTGAGGAGATAATAGAGTAGAGGATATAATAGAAACTAAAGTTGAGTAGAGAATATAATACAGAATAGAGTAGATAATATAATAGACTAGAGATAATAGAGTAAATAATAGGGTAGAGAACATGATTTTCCATTGCCTACTATTTTGTTTTGTTAAGCAACGGATAACTTTCCTTAAATTAGTCGCTTGAAAGACAATTTTTCCTCGGCATGTGATACATCATTTGAAAGCTCTTTTTAAGCGCAATCTCAAAAACGAAAAATTCAAAATGGCTGCCATAAGAAAAATAAAAGTTACCTTGGACATCTCGAAAACAAAAGACGATTAAGCGTTCGTTTTTACACCAAAATATTAGCCTCCAAAAAGTGCCCCAATAATGCAAAAGTCCTGTCTGATTACTTGACTACAGCCAAAAAGAGAAATCACAAAATTTTCGTTTTTTTTTTTTGGGAAACCTCAAAAACTGTTTCAGTTAGCCGTGATTTGGAATCAGCATAAAATTTGCTAAAACTTTCTCGCCCTTACCGTTTTCGAAATCCCAACGGTGCATCGAATTTGGGACACTCGGTATACAGAGTTTAAATCATTCAGTTTAGTTTCTGACAAGATTGTCGAGAATCTTACATAGAATCAGTGTTTGGAAACGTTTTAAAAATCAAGTGGATGTCATTACCGAGATTTATTATTGTATTGTGAAATTATTGATGTTAACAAATATAAATATGTACGTAGCAATACAGATTGTAAGATTTGTTATCATTCACTCAAGGCTTACACGTAAAATGCAAAGTTATACTTTAACCTCTTGAAAACATCGCTGAGTGAAAGAGATGGTTTAAAAAAAATTTTTCACTTCAAAAAAATGTCAAACTATTCCATTTTTGCATACCTTCTAATTCGGACGGACGGACGATGGACGCCAAGAATCAGTCATTTCCACACTACGCATTTACGCCTCACCCTGTATTAGACTTTGATCGATTACGCAAACTTCCAATACTTTTACTGACATCACTGCGATGCATTTTTATTTGGAATACGATTTTTATCGTTATCTCCTATTTGCACATCAAAAAAAATAAACCACTTGAAATAATTATTGCCACTCCATATCCTAAAAATACGTGCGTTTCCACCACTAGCTTTACATAGAAAAACCCAAATATGTCAACAGCAAAATTTTTATTGGAATCCTACGGGCCCAAAAATAAAAACGTGAAATGGACATTTCAGCAACAACCCGCAAATTATTCCCCGTTGCACCCAGCTTTACGTTTAAATCCAAACACCTGCCGCAATGTCGTCAGATTTAATTACCGACACCCCCATTCTGCCCAGGTCGCTGCATCTCTCCCGGTTCCCTATATTCCGCCCTCGCACCTCGATTACATTCCCTGCACGTCCTAGAATTGGTTCGCTCTAATTTACTACGAGATATTAAAGCTCTGCCGAAGACGTTTTAATCGAGAAATGGAGGAACTCAAAATTCACCACCTGACAATGCAGAAATGCGTGTAATTTGCCCGAGAAGTGGTTCGGATCCCGCAATTTGTTTTTTTTGCGTACATCTCGATAGAGTTATAACCTGCGGGCAAGTCGGGATTAATCGGAAAATTTATCTTAGCATGACAAAAAGGAAAAAACAGCGAGACAGGAAGAACGATAGGGTCCAGAAGAGTATAATATAAAAATAAACCCTTGTAAAATTTTACGCTGGAAAAGGCAGTTTATCATATTTTTTTGCTAGCCGGAAGCCGGACGATTGATACGGACCGAGGTTAGACGCAGTAAATCACGTGATTCTTAAGAAATATAAGTACTGGTAATTTCTTACGTAGGCAGGCACGAAATGAAAAATGGACCTTACGAATTTAAAGCGGCGGCGCTCGCATATATCGGCCTGCACAATAAATGCTACAAATATAAAAATCAATTCTCCACGTACGACCGATTTAATAAACAGAAATAGTTAAGCCACTCCCCACAAAAGTGTGCAACCGCTCGAGTGGACAATAATCACGAAGATAGAGAACAACGGGACAAACTGAATAACGAAAAGTAAATAGAGTAAAGAATAAAGTAGAGAATAGAATGGGATAGAATATAGAATTGATAATACAGTAGAGAATAGAGGAGATAATGCAGAATAAAGTAGATACTAGAGGAGGTAATAAAGAGAATAAAGTAGATACTAGAGTAGCGAATAAATTAGATAATAAAATTAGAGGTACAGTAGAGAGAGAATATAGGACAGAATAGAGTAAACGATATAATAGAGAATAGTGTTGAGACTAGAAGAGATAATAGAGGAAATACTATAGTAGAGAATAGAGTAGATAATATAATAGAGAATAGAGTAGAGACTATAGGAGATGATAGACAGAATAGAAAATAAAGCTGAGTAGAAAATATAGTACAAAATAAAGTCGATAATATAATAGAAAATAGAGTAAAGACTAGAAGAGATAACTGAGGAGAGGCGGAGAGAATAGATTAGAGAATAGAATAAAAATAAAGTAGAATAGAGAAGATAGTATAGAATAAAGTAGATAATATAATATAGAAACTAGAAGAGATAATAGATTAGGGAATAGAATAAAAAATAAAACAAAGTATAATAGAGAATATAATACAGATATATAGATAAATATAATAGAGAATAGATTAGAGACCAGAGGAGATAATAGAGTAGAGAATGTAACAGATAATAAAGCAGAGTAGATGATATAGTATAGAATAGAGTAGATAACATAATCGACTTAGAGTCACGGCTAGAAGAGCTAATTAAGGAGCTGATAGATTAGAGAATAGAATAGAAAATAAAGTAGAATAGAAAATATACTATAGAATAAAGTAGATAATATAATAGAGTAGAAACTAGAGGAGCTAATAGATTAGAAAATTTAATAGAAAATAAAGTAAAATAGAGAATATAGTACAAAAAAGAATAGACACTATAACACAGAATAGAGTAGAAACCAAAGGAGATAATAGAGTAGAGAATAGAATGAAAAATACAGCAGAGTGGAGAATATAGTACAGAATAATATGTAGATAATATAATAGAGACTAGAGGAGATAATAGAGTAGATAATGTAACAGATAATAAGGAAGAGTAGAGAATATAGTACAGAATAGAGTAGATAATATAATCGATAATAAAGTCAAGGCTAGAGGAGATAATTGAGGAGCCAACAGACTAGAGAATAGAATAGAAAATAAAGTAGAATAGATAATATATAGAATAAAGTAGATACTATAATAGAGTAGAAACTTGAGTAACTAATAGATTAGAGAATAGAATAGAAAATAAAGTAGAATAGAATAAAAAATACAGTAGAATAGAGAATACAGAAAATAAAGTAGAATAGAGAATACAGTACGAGAAATAGTAATTAATATAATAGAGAATAGAGTAGAAACTAGAGGAGACAATAGATTAGAGAATAAAATAAAAAATAGACAGAGTGAGGAATATAGTACAGAATAATGTAGATAATATAATAGAGAATAGATTAGAAACTAGAGGAGATAATAGAGTAAAGAATGTAACAGATAATAATGAAGAGTAGGTAATATAAGTAGTACAGAATAAAGTAGATAATATAATTAATAATAAAGTCAAGGACAGAGGAGATAATTGAGGAGCCAACAGACTAGAGAATAGAGTAGAAAATAAAGTAGAATAGAGAATATATAGAATAAAGTAGATAATATAATGGAGTAGAAACTAGAAGAGCTAATAGATTAGAGAATATATTAGAAAATAAAGTAAAATAGAGAATATAGTACCTAAAAGAGTAGACACTATGATACAGAATAGAGTAGAAACCAAAGTAGATAATAGATTAGAGAATATAATGGAAAATAAGCCATAGTGGAGAATATAGTACAGAATAAATATATAGAATAAACCAGATACTATAATAAAGTAGAAACTTGAGGAACTAATGATTAGAGAATAGAATAGAAAATAAAGTAGAATAGAGAATACAGTACAGGAAATAGTAAATAATATAATATAGCATAAAGTAGAAACTAGAGGAACTCATAGATAAGAGAATAGAATAGAAAATAAAGTAGAACAGAGAATATAGTACAGGAAATAGTTAATATAATAGAGAATAGAGTAGAAACTAGAAGAGACAATGGATTAAGGAATAGAATAAAAAATAGAAGAGTAGAGAATATAGTACAGAATAATGTAGATAATATAATAGAAAATAGATTAGAGACTAGAGGAGATAATAGAGTAGAGAATGTAACAGATAATAAAGAAGTTAGAGAATATAGTACAGAATTGAGCAGATAATATTATAATCAACAATATAGTCAAGGCTAGAGGAGATAATTGAGGAACTGATAGATCAGAGAATAGAACAAGAAATAAACTAGAATAGAGAATATAGTACAGAATAAAGTAGATAATACATATAATAGAGTAGAAACTTGATGAGGTAATAGATTAGAGAATAGAATAGAAAATAAAGTAGAATAGAGAATATAGTACAGGAAAGAGTAAATAATATAATACAGAATAGAGTAAAAACTAAAGCAGTTAATAGATTAGAGAATTGAATGGAAAATAAACCAGAATGGAGAATATAGTACAGAATAAATTTAATATAGAATAAAGCAGATAATATAATAGAGTAGAAACTTGAGGAATTAATACATTATAGAATATAATAGAGAATAGAGTAGAAACTAGAGGAGATAATAGATTAGGGAATAGAATAAAAAATAACGCAGAGTAGAGAATATAGTACAGAATAAAGTAGATAATATAATAGAGTAGAAACTAGAGGAGCTATTAGATTAGAGAATAATAGAAAATAAAGTAAAATAGAGAATATAGTACAAAAAAGAGTAGACACTATAATACAGAATAGAGTAGAAACCAAAGGAGATAATAGATTAGAAAATTGAACGGAAAACAAAGAGTGTAAAATATAGTACAGAATAAATATGGAATAAATCAGATAATATAGTAGAGTAAAAACTTGAGGAAATAATAAATTAGAGAATAGAATAGAAAATAAAGCAGAACAGAACAGGAAATAGTTAATATAATAGAGGATAGAGTAGAAACTAGAGACAATAGATTAGGGAATAGAATAAAACATAAAACACGAGTGGATAATATACTTATACAGAATAATGTAGATAATATAATAGAAAATAGATTAGAGACTAGAAGAGATAATATAATTGAGAATGTAACAGATAATAAAGAAGAGTAGACAATATAATACAGAATAGAGTAGATAATATAATTGACAATGGAGTCAAGGCTAGAGGAGGCAATTGAGGAGCCAATACACTAAATATAATAGAAAATAAAGTAAAATAGAGAATACAGTACAAAAAAGAGTAGATAATATAATATAGAATAATAGAAACTAGAGGAGATAATAGTTTAGAGAACATAATAGAAAATAAAGCAGAGTAGATAATATAGTCCAGAATAAAGTAGATAATACATATAATAGAGTAGAAACTTGAGGGGCTAATATATTATAGAATAGAATAGAAGAATATAGAATATACTACAAGAAAGAGTAAATAATATAATAGAGAATAGAGTAAAAACTAGAGGAGATAATAGATTAGGGAATAGAATAAAAAATAAAGCAGAGTATAGAATACAGTGCAGAATAAAATAGATAATATAGTAGATAATAGAGTAGAGAATGAAGTAGAAAATAAAATAGACAATAAAGTAGAGGATGACCTACTACTTTTTTTTAGGTAATACTAGAAATTTTTGAATATGGTACAATTCCCGACCCTTTAACGATGATGTAACGTGCGAAAGAAGAGCACCCAGGTATCATCCGGAGGTCGATGACACGTCTATTTTATACAAATTTTATGGATTTGATAACACACAACTACATGCAGTGTTATCGTTAGAATAATCCTCTGCTAATCGTTTAAACCGTTTGAGGTTATGTAATGTAATCACGGATTACCGAGCGGATTACACTAGGATTAAATCTTAAAATAGCATAAACCAATAATGTTTAGAGAAAAAGACTATTATTAAGTTTGTCAATGATCATTAGATAAACGGAGTACTCGATAAGGGCGTCTACTATGACACAGAAACTGCCACGCCTGACATATTCGATGCTGGTGCCAAAATCGTGTGCGCTGCGCAGGCGAAGGCATCCCAGGATGGACGACCTAACAAATCATTTAATTACCATCCATTTGATTATTTTCGCGTGCAATTACCACCAATCAACACATCAGTTCGCACCCACGCTTTCTTACAGAAACTGACCGAACAGAAAGAGGCGCTGAAAGAGCAGCGTCTAAAATTAAATTCGAACATCCGCAAATTAAAAAACAAAAAATTCAATTTTCTTTTGCAAACAAGACCGAGCGAAGAAATAAAGTAACGAGTCCGATCCTTCAAACGGTTTAATTTGCGCTGCGTAAACAGTACCTGTTAAGATTCGATTTAAAATTAATAGGTTATCGTCATACGACACAAACCAATTGGAATGTAGTGTTTATCTTAATAAATTGGTCGGCTATGTATAACAAATCGATTGCAAATGATTGATGCAATAAATAACTCGGCGTTCTTAAAATAACCGGCTTGTAGTGACGCTGATGGGAGCGCAACAAATTTTTGCAGGCTTAATTAAAGTTTCCCAACAAATTTCTATTTATTAATAATTAGTGAATATCCTTACGAGTCCTGGGAGGTTTTAACTTAGTTTTGTTACTCATCCACAAAATCTTTGATTGGATCTGTAAAAGCGTTATTTATGAGCGTCATTATTATTTATTTGATTTTAATCAGTTTCGTACAATTATTTCGTTTTTAATCGTTTTAATCCGGGCGTCTGTTATCCTTAATTCTAAAATAAACTCCCTTAAATTTCAGTTGACATAACTGAGAACGATAATTCAATCAGTTGAAAGCGATACCAATTACTGGCATTTTTAGATTGTCAAAGCAAACAGTACTCGAGTAGTAGATTATCACCTTTATTTACTTTATATACCAAACAAACTTGTTGGTAAACTGTTATCGAAGCCGAGAAATTTGATAGGTCAATAAATGTATTTTTATTAACATTTCAAGTGTTTTAATAATAATATTGTGCGTATCATTTGTTCAATATTTTATTATACCTTTCGATATTACCCAGTATCGTTGTTCAATGATTAATTTTTTTTATTTTTAGACGCACTTATTCCAGCTAATGATAAATAGAAGATATGTACTAACAACTTCATAAAAAAATACTGCATTTTGATAAAATAATTAAATATGTATTTAGGTAATATACAGGGTGGGCATTTTTTCAAATAAAAAATATATACCAAGGTAGCAAACATTTCAGTGACAAGAAGTTTTATAGAGGGTATATAAGTGTATGTTAAAAACCTTCTATAGAACCACTAGGTAAGTAATTGCAGAGAGAAATAACTGTTATAGATAGAACTATTTTCGTTACCTTCTATATTATAAAAATTATTTATGAAGTTATATAAGAGTAACAGCTAATGCCTTATAGAACTATTAGTTCTTTAAGTTTCTAGGTTTACGGCGGTGTTCGTTGTTACAATTATAAAAATCAGCATAACCTTTACAGAGCTGAAGGACTCCGAAGATATAAAACTTCGATTACTTTTAGACGTCCAAATTAGTAACCGCTATAAACCTTAATTATACAACAAAACGTGTAGCATTCAAAATAATCAACGCCGAAGACACTGAAGTTTTATAACGGTACCGAAAATATTTCTATAAACTCTCTAATCACCAAAATGTGAACAAAATAAGATAACTAGGGATACAAAAGGGTGATATAGAGGTAACCGACCAGTTCTCTTGCTCCGTGTTCTGTAACCACAAATTTACAAGCGTGGGCGCTACTAAATAATATCCGTTACCTTTATACAACTCTCTATTGGAGTTCTATAAGAGGTTTATAAGGGTAACGGCATTATTTTCAGTTTTCGGTGACGGTAATAAGATGGTTAGTCTTATAAAACAAATATTAGTTGTATAAGAACAACTGCCACGTTATAAAACTATTAGGTTTATGGCGGTGTTGGTTGTTACAATTATAAAAATCTGTGTCAGTAACGAAGCATAACCTTTATAGAACTCTAAAACTCCAGAGGTATTATAAAACTTTGACTGCTTTTAAACTACAATTCAGTAACCGCTATAAGACTCAGTTAGACAAAAAATCTGCAGTCTATTCACCTTAGAAGAAGGTTACAAGTCGGTCAAACAAGCATTTAGAATAATCGACGCTGAAGACCTGTAATCATTTCTACAAGCTGAAATAGTTATAAACAAGGTTTATAATGGTAACATAAATATTTCTATGGCCGTTCTGGTCAGCAAGATGTGAACAAAATAAAATCCGACCTGTCTCTGTTACTTTCTGGCCTGCAACTGCAATGGATATGTCCGACAGCGCTACGGTATCCGTTACCTTTAATCTATTCTCTATTAAGTTCTATAAGTGTTTTATAAGGGTAATGGCACTATTTTTAGTTTTCGGCAAACGTATTACGATGGTTATTCTTACAAAACAAATATAAGTTATATAAGAGTAACAACTACTACGTTATAGATTTACAGCGCCGTTGGTACAATTATAAAAATCTGTGTCAGATAGTAACAAAGCATGACCTTTATGGAACTCAAAAACTTCAGAGACATAAAACTTCGATTGCTTTCAAACTACAATTTAGTAACCGCTATAGGACTCAATTGTGCACAAAAATCTGCCGTCAATTCATCTTAGAAGAAGACCACAAGGCTATCAATCAAGCATTCAAAATAATCGACCCCGAAGGCCTGTACTTCTACAAACTGAAATAGTTATAAACAAGGTTTATAATGGTAACAGAAATATTTCTATAGCCACTCTGGTCAGCAAGATGTGAACAAAATAAAATCCGACCTGTCTCTGTTGCTTTCTGGTCTGCAACTGCAAGGAATATAACCGACAGCGTTACTAAATAACGGTGCTCGTTACCTTTATACTACTCTCTATTGAAGTTCTATAAGCAGTTTATAAGGGAACGGCACGATTTTTTTGTTTTTGGTGAAGGTAATACAATGGTTATCCTTATAAAACAAAGACAAGTTATATAAGGGTAACAACCACCACGTTATAAAACTGTTAGTTCTTTAGGTTTACGGAGCTGTTAGTTGTTACAATTATAAAAATCTGTGTCAGGTAGTAACAAAGCATAACCTTCATAGAACTCAAAAACTCCAGACAGAGATGTTATAAAACTTCGGTTGCTTTTAGAGATACAATGAAGTAACAGCCATAAAAGTATTTCGGAGACAATTTTGCAAACTAACAATTATAAACAAGTTTTATAATGGTAACGGAAATATTTATATAATCACTCTTGCCAACAAGACGCGAACAAAATAAAATAGTTAGTAATAAAAGGGTCATATAGTGGCAACCAAAATATCTCTGTTGCTTTCTGTTTTACAACCCCAAGAAAAAGAGTTACTAAATGACGTGTCCGTTACCTTTTAACTTTTCAAGTTCTATAAGCAGTTTATAAGGGTAACAGCATTATTTCCAGACGGCTATACTTATAAAACAAATACTGTTCGTTGACGTGTTTAATTCTTTATCTAGTATAGATTTCGAGGTTCTTTCTACACCTACTCTAATTAGCAAGATATTAAGTCTGGGACGTCTGCCGATTTTTAATTAAGTTCACGATAATTGTCGCGACGGTAATTTTATTTGCCACGCGCAATCTCTGTGAATGCTTAAATTGATTTCTACGTGTATTTACTTATCGTTACGCTCACAATAAAGGAATAAACTATAAAAATATCTATTAAATAATCGAATACGGCGCATAGGTAAACAAACCTCGTTTCAACAGAAACAATACAAATAAGATAAAAAAAATGTTATCGGTAGAGATATTAAGTTGTTCTTTGTAAAAAAAATAGCATAATCGTTATTTAAAGGATTTTAAAACGTTTTGGCTGATTTTTGGGCTGACTTCCTAATGGGAAAATATGAACAAAGGAAGTGTTTTTCACCATTTTGTTACTGAAGGATGCGTCTGGTTTATCCAAATCAAAGTCTGCAAGTTAATTTGAAATTGCCAGTATTTCATAAAAGTAAAATCATATCTGCCAAAAAAGTGTTGAGAAATTCAGTTTCAAAATTTTGAAAATACTGATAAAAATCCGGAACTTTCGTTCATATTTTCTCATGGATAATTATCTATTAAGAAAATAGCACCGGTACAATTAGCACAATTCATTGACTTACCACTGTGATTGGGTACATGGGGTTGATTATGGTAAAGAGCAAGATATGGTTAGGTTTTGACTCGTCGGGTCTTTTCCTCCGTGGTTCCTCTGTTGTTGTGTTAAATCCAGTGTGTCCCTGGAAGAAGAAATAGAATTTTCAATTAAAATTAATTTAAATTTTCAATTGAAAATTCATTTTTTCGATGTTAAAAATTGACAAATTTGATTAGCGATTTTTTTATTAAAAATCTAACCATTTCACTGAATTCAGAAGCATCTCAAATGGGTTTATCCAAAATTTCGTAAAAGAATATTGCATAATGACAAATTTATGACGAAATTAATGTAGGTAGTGTTTTATAATTTTTTACATGATTTTTAATAAAAATCGAAGCAGCCCATGAAAAATATTTTCTTATTTCATTTTTAAATAACTGGGTTATTCAAATAAATAATATTCTTAAAAGTTTGGGATACAACTAAATTATTTTTTACATAGATGGCCATGCATAAATCGATAATTGTTTAAAATAACAATTGTTGATCTGTCAAAAGGCAAAAAATGTGAAAGAAAAGCGCATATTTTTAAACGCGTACAACTCTGCTATTTGACGAGATACCTAATGGAAAAAAGATTGCAAAAATAAGTCGAATAAAAAACTTGGCAATTAAAAATTTTCTACAGCTCTTTTGAAGTTTACTCTTCTGTACTGTGAGAAAATTTCTGCAATTCAAAGTTTGCCATGCCACCGTTAAAAAGATAAAAGATAATATTTTTATACGCTTTTTAATAATACCCCATGGGTCACCTTTATTTCAAGACTAAAGACTTAAAAAACACAAGAAACATTTATCATTATTTTAAACAATATGAGAGTGCTTCGAAAATAAATTCAAGCAATGTTTAAAGCCGATTGGTCTAAATCCGAATTTAGACCAATCAACTTGCAGTGTTTTGAAACTTGTTTGAAACCATTTCGTCGCCAAAAAACGGCTTTAGTAACAAATTAAAAGCACTAAAGTTTCAAAGCACTCTATTATTAAAAAATTACTACTAATAGTTTGTTACTTTTTGGTCTTGGGTTTGAAAATAAAGGTCCTGATCCAACTGGACAATCAGCACTCCCTCATCTCGTCTCGTCAGTATTATTATTATAAAATATAAATATTTACCTACTTATGTTTTCATAACACTAGTACATGTCTTGGAAATGAAAAATCGTCAGCAACACAATGTTTACAGAGCTTTTGATAACAATAGCAGCAATGAATATTCCACTACAACATAACCTTAATTTTTAGAACTACTAATATTGTCGTTAGCTTTATCACCAAGACCAAGAGATTTTATAACTTCCAAGTGTCTGTGTATCACAACAACATTAAGTAGCTAGTAAGCTAGTTTGTTTATTCAAAACGAACGTTAATAAACCTAAAAATTTAGAAACACCTTTTCACTCACCAGCACGGGCCACAGTTTTGGTCAAGATTAATTTGCATGGGGGTACTAAGTAACTGTCACCGGACAAGATTTTGCCATGAAGGTACAATCTGAACCCCGGTGAACTGCATCTGGTTAACCTTGTGTGGGTCATCGTCCCCCGGCAGATTTAATTTGACCACTTACCCACTAGATTTCGTGTTATAATAGTTTCGGGCTGTTCCGAGCACAATATTTACATGGAAATGAAAACAAACACTTGTCACATTTCGTCGGTTGACAATTAACATCGTTTTAGCACTTTTAATCACAAACCTGTTTTAATTCGAAAAATAATGAAATAATCTGCTCGTTATTAATACTCGAGAAAGTATTTAATCTAGTCTAGTTACCTTGAGATATAAACAATCGCCAGCGAGCACACGACTGACAAACCTCCCTTCGACTGCAACAATCAGATTCTGGGAACCGATCAAATAAATTGCAATGCATTTTCTTCGGATTTTCACTCATAATTTCGCAAAACTGACAGCATAAACAAAACAGTGTGTCTACTGCACCACCTAAAGTGCAATACATCGCAATGCATATGCCCCAAGTCTGCCGCTAATTTTCCGACCCGGTGATTTTGTGTGAGCTATTTCGTACTTACTCTGTTATTCGCCGAATCCGCTTCCGTGCGTTGTCTTTTAGTATGGGGCCCATCTCCATTGAACGCCATTTTGAAACAAACAAACACTTCGAAACTCAACTTGCCGCTGCTACGGCACGCGCAAAACTGTCAATTTTTTGGTGAATTCAGCGAGTGCGCGAGGATTTTCGATTGCTTGACAGCGGCGACATCTACCGGCCGACGTTGACATTCGACGAAGGGATCTGCAATCGAGAGCCCAAACGCGCGCAATATACGGTGTGAAGCGCGACAAACGTTCCAATAGTGGTATAAAAAGTATAATAAATCTGTATGAATAAATATGAACAGTTTTGACTAAAATAATATATTCTACTCTCCTACTCTCCTTCAAAAGACTAAAAAATAAGATACAAAATCTCAGTTGGTTTCATAAACCGTCTACCAGTTATTGTAAAGCATCAAGTAAAAATACCGTTAATCGATGTAAAGCTATTTAACAGCACGTACTTTACTCCGATTCGACTCAAATTAATATTAGAATAAAATTCTATTTCCTTGCTGCCTTGCTGCCTTGCACTGATAAGTTTTTGTAAGACTTGGCGAGGAGGTTCAAATGCAGTAAAACTCGGATAAAACAAGGTTCCACCAGAGCTATTGCTCGTTATGCAAGTACACGTTATAAACGAAAAAAGAAATCGCAAACAAGAAATATTTTAAATTTATTGTATAGATATTAATAATACCAATATTAAAATAGAAAATAGATAGTTAACTTTTAGGCCACAAATTACTCCCCGATTCATGGGTTGAAATTCCACAAATTTTCAAGCTTAAGGTGAGCAGTGCAATTATCTACCAATAACATAATTTTTCTGTTGGATTCAAATAAAGACATATCCCAGCTCGTAATAATTCGGCTTCAAGCAATTTCAACGTCATCTAAGTTCGTTGACTTGCTTTGTGTTTTACAAGAAAACTCTTCCAATTTTTTAAACAGCGTCTAAATGTTGACTTTCCAATAACCCGCAATTTCTTTTAGTTCGCCTTCAAATTACAAGTAATTTACTATTTCGGGAAATAGAACTATTCAATTTATTAGCCATATCCAAGTTCTCATTGTAACCAGTGTTCGTTAAAAGCAAGTTCTACTGTATTTCAAAAAAACTGTTTTTAAAATTATTAAATTTTTATTAAAATTACAGGAACGAACTATTTACCAACTTATTTATTAACACAACTCTTAATTCTAACTAAAAATACCCACTACAAAAATCAAAGGGCAAATAAGAAACGTGTCTCTGGCAGTTTACCCCCAAAATCTAGCAACCCCACTTGGGGCGAGTGCACCCGTCTCATTACTTCTTTAATTTCGTTAACGCTTATCGGTGGTTGGCTGCTAAGCACCTTGCTATATTCTGGGTTCGTCCCCTGGAACCGATGCTCCCCGTTGAACATCGTGGCTGTATAATAAGAGCCTGGCAGGTGCTGCAGAGGATCAGTGCCACATTTGCCGTCCATTCTAACTAGCAACGCGTAATCTGTGATCTCGGCAACTGTTTGATAAGCGTAATACGCCAACACTTCTAAGGCTTCAGGTTTAAAGCTAATTTCTTTCTTAGGGTCGATCCAGAGCCGTAGCTTATCTAAGCCTTTTTGTGAGGTGGTATCTTTGCTGTTGAATGAAGTACAACGTGCTTTGCAAAATTCCAGATACTTTTGTTCATCGAGAGCTTGAGAAATTCTGTCTGCTCGTAACAGACGCTCGTATTTAACTTTGTCTAATTCGGATAGGTCTGTAAATTCGCCAGTTTCATCAATGCTTTCGATGAATTCCAGTAGTTCTCCTTTTGGCTGCTTTTCGCAATCAATTTCTATGACATTCTTCTGGGTTTGCTGTAGCAAAGCAGCGCTACGCTTGTTGAGTAAGTATTTAACAAACCTTCTCATTTTCTGCTTGTTGTGTCGCATTAGAAACACCAGTTCCTTGCCTTTCAGGCTTTCGCCCTCCCAGTACTTAAAAGCCTCTTGCACTATGCTTCGTAGTTGTTTCAAAACTATGCCCTCGACTAGTCGAACAGTATCCGGGTTAGGCTTGTGACTATCGCCAAATCCAAACATCATCAAGGAAATCTCATTGTAGTATGAAATTTTCTGTGGCTCCATTATACTTCAACTTGTATTACATTAAATTAAAAATGAATGAATGGCCCTGTACAAAAAGGATTTAATTCATAAACATTGCACAAGTACAGTTCAAATATGTTTGTTTTTTGACAATTTGACCATAACCATAACCTCACTTATTATTCCGTCTTCTTCTTCCATTCGCTGACAATTTAAAAGGCTGAAAGTGAAATATACCTAAAAAATTGCATGTTTCATTCATATATGTGATATGTGATAAAGACAATCCAAAAATTCCGAATTTCGAGAAAAATAAACATATTTTGAGCTGGTTCTACCGGTACTACCGGTAGTTATAACCGCTAGTGCACTTGAAAAGCCTTTAGTGTACCGGTCGTTTACTTTTTCATTTTTCAGCTCACTAGTGAAGTGAGTGGTCTCGGTTTTTTAGATGTTCCGTGGTGAGTTGTTCATTTTGAACAGCCCGCTCGTTTGTTTACTTTCATCGGCTTTTCATTGAAAAAAAGTACGGTTATTTTAGCCAAGTGGAAAAAAAATGGTTATTATAAATTCATTTCGGCATCCAGAGTCAAATATAAGGTACGAACAACGAAATGTTCGTGCGATTTTAGACAAAAAGGATCTGGGATTGGGTACGTTGTTCGTCAGTGAGAGGTAAATAGTTTTTTTTTAATTTTCATTCCAACTAACGTGTACCTAATTCCAGTACTTTGGGCTGGCAACAGAAGGATGATATTGGGTTTTCAATAGGCTATCCAGATATATCTTTGCATGCGATATCAAAGGATACAAATGTATACCCCAGGGAGTGTTTATACATTATAATTGATGCACACATACATATGCCAGGTAAGTGCTTCTTAATTCGTGCCAGTATGCTTCTATTTGTGCCTATTAAATTCATTTAGGTGACTCGTCGCCGCAGAATATAGAAAACAGCGAAGACAGTGATGGTGAATCAGAGCCAAACTTATCCGAGTTATTATTAGTTCCCGAAGAGAATGCAGCGACAATACCTGCTATTTATGAAGCTCTTAAAATTTGTCAGGTGATAACGCCAAGTTTGTTGTTCACGTTTATAGGTTAAACTTTTTTCTTCGTTTATAGGAGTTAAATCCAGATCCAAACGATATCGATGATGAGGAAGATGATAATCTCTACGTTGATGCAGAGGATGAAATGGATGAAGGAGAATATGAAGTTAGAGAACGAGGCGGTGGGGACGCAGGTAACGGTTCCATTTTCAATAATTTAACAAGATGTTACAAATATATTGTTGCTTAGCAATACTTAAAAATAGAGCTGAAGACTTTATATAGCTACTAATTTGTGATTTCTGTTTCAGACGTTGATGACTTATCTAGAAGAATACAAGGCAATTCTGTGGATATTCATTACAACTATAGTAATGGAAACGACGACGAAGATTTTCAAGACGCTGACTAAAGTTTCTATTTATTTTTTTTATCATTTTTATAACATTTAAATACTTCGGTCTTAATAAAATAACTATTTTTTCTACTTGTTTTGACAGTAATTTTAAATTTGTTATAACTGCATTTAATATTACTTACTTAAAAATTTAAGATTAAGTTGAATCTTTGTAATTTATTTTTTGTTGTAGATCTTAAGTCTGTTTAGACCTAGGCAATTGGATGCGATATTTATGAAATAAATTTCGCACCTTGGACATGTAACATTTAATTTTTAATATGGGACTATTTTATATAAAATAGGACAAGCATTGTATTACCTGTGACTCTTAAGAAATTTAACTTTTTGCCCGATACTCCTCAGAAGCGACTATTTTGTTCACGTGCATAAAAACTTTTTTCTGTGACTGCTGACTGTATATTCGCTGTTTAATTCTTGCTATGATTGTTCAATTACTTTTACAAAAACTATAATATCATAGATTGCATATTCCAAGGTAGGATTTGTTTTGTATTGATTAAATTGTTCATGTGGTCAAATAAGAGATTTACAGTTAACTTAAATTCTGCTCAAGTCATTGATATAAGCTGAGAACCACCTAGGTACATGTTCATAGTATTACGTTTTTCTCTTTTATGCAATCTACAATTTAATCAGTGAAATAAAATTATTAACGCACTTGGGATAACCATGTCTAACAATGTTTTGCAACTAAGCGCACTGCATATTAGTTAGGAGGCTTTTGCAGAACAATATGTATATGTACTAATTTTTTTTCATCTTTAAATAAATACACTCGAATCTATGCCAATTATTTAAGAGACACCTTGTAAAATATATACACAAGTTTGGTTAATGCGCCAGTGTAATATTCGCAACGAAACGTTCAAGGTTGAAAATACCCCAAAAAAATAAACAACAATAATACTTAATTCGCAATTTATTCGTACAATGTAAATATTAAGACTGTTAACTTCTAGAACACATCATTTCCACCAACAAATTGGTTAGATATAAAAAATATTTGATTAAAAAATTCTACAAAACTCCAATCTGCTGTGTAATGATTCTCACCGTTCGAACATCTTATTAACTGTCATGTACTTCGGTCATCTTTCTATTTCAAAACGTAAACCTTTAAAAAACCCAATTTCCTGTTATCGAACTCTCTTCGGCCCAAATATTAGATCTGCATCTGGAGCACCTTTGGGATGTTGGTACTTTTTCCTCTCTCTGTTCAGATTCTGCGTCACTGGCCTATTTTGTTGCTGCATCATTTCTTGGTAGTCCTCTTCTTCGAATCGCTCCGTTATGTTCAACGTCAACCGCTTAACTTTCTCCTTTTCTTCTTTCTGGGCTTGTTCTTGATCCCTGAGGTTCAGAGCAAGCTCAGAGTCGATATCGGCCTCAAACTGCTTATATTGCTGCTTGTTACCTTTGCGCACCATTAGCACAAAGCCTATTTTTCCCGGCTCGTTTTCGCTAGTCGTTTCCTAAATATAAAAAAAAAATACCAACTACCTGCTTCACCATTCTATAGTTATTTACTAACCTGTAACTGTTCATAAGTTTTCTTTACGTTCGATTTCACCACTACCGGTACAGAAATATCAACGTTTCCAGCTTTGACCGGCTCCCTCATACGTTCTTGAATATTTTCCGAAACCATTTTATCCAGGGCACTTAAGAAGTCGTTGTCCTCTGTACATTCCATTTTCTTTGGTCCCCTTGGTATTGCTAATGATTCTGACACGGGTTCTTGTTCAGCCTCGCTAGTCATTGGTTCACCTATAGGAAGTAATATTTATCGTGATTTCGCCCAACCTAATCAGCGGTAATTTACCTTCGTCATCGGTGCCCTGCGTGTGATCTACCGTTTCGTCATCGGTTCCGGTATCGTCAGTGATTGGCCCTGTCACACCCTCCGACGTCTCATCCTCTCCTGCTTCCTCATTGTCTGTCTCTGCTATGGTATCCAAACCGTCTTCCTCCGATACTTTGCTATCAACTTCTAAAAGTTTTTCTGAAAAAAAAAAAACAAAAATGATCCACTTATCTTCTGGTAAGTAATTTAATGTGTTGATCAATTTATATCTAATTTTAACTTGCCTACGCCCAGCGTTGTCCGTATGTTGTTCAATTCTTCCACGGCCTCCTCATAACTTTGGCAGAGCTTCAACTTGGGTCTGAGAGTAACCAGCGTGTCTTTGAAGATGTGTTCAAGTATCGGAGGGAAAGCCTCCTTCCACAGCTCCTTTTTGTACCAGTAGTAGGCTTGCAGAAAGGCTAAGTAGTAGTCCAACTTTCTCTTGCTACTCCCACTGCTGAAGTAGGTCCCTATAATACATCGATAGTTACTAACAAAAACCTATATTTGTGTTTGTGAACGCACCACAAGTTTCCAACAAAACGCACGCAAGTCTGATTCTAAAAAGGTGATTCGGGGGATCTAGTGGGGAAGGCTCGTTGGGGTCCATCGACACACCAAATGATATTAAGGAATACAGCACCTAGAAATAAAAACAAAACGTTAATTCGATTTGTTGACTATGTCTTTTGACCTCTTAAGTATTACCTTAAATACGTCGGCACTCTCTACCATCCTATAATTGTACAATTCTCCCAGATATTTAACTTGAGCAACTCTTCTTTGATTGAATTTTGGAAGATTGACTTCCATGCCTAAACGAATGTCCTCTAGAACACCGTCGACGACTTTTGTGCCGACTTCCTCTTGGTAAGCTACCAGACCGGCCAGAAGATTAGCCAAACATCTAAAAAAGTAGTTATTTATTTTAAAATAATATAAAAGTATCTGGTTGAGAACAAACGGCGAAAACTTTAACGCTAATAGGAATTATATGCCATTCACATTTTATTTACATTAAGGGTAGGCTATGATATGTTTTTCTTAGGTTGTCTCAGGGTTATCTACTATTGACAAAATATTGAAGTGTCAGATTTAATTGATCGTCACTGTCATCTACTTTTGGCTCAATTGCCAAATTTTTTATTGACAACATTGCTGTGCTTTCTTTAAGGTCTCACTCTGGCAACTATGTAGAACTAATTTGAGTTTGTGGTTATATTTTTGACTTTTTAACATAACCTAAGTAATTAAAACAGTCATTCATACCAACAGAATTCAGATTTTCCAAAGCCTACTATAATTTAAATAAAGTGTAAATCATTGAGTAAAAATAATAAGGAGGCGCAACTGTCAAGGTTTCGAGATTTTAATGTTGTATTTTTTCATCAATAGCTTCATGATTGTCTTCAATTTTAAGGGCTATACAGCCACATTACAAATACCTTTCCGTAGCACTAAAAATTTATGACAATCATGAAGTTATTGGCAAAGAAATACAATACTAAAATCTCGAAACCTTGACAGTTGCAACTCTTTATTATTTTTTACTCAATGGTGTGAATGGCATTTTTTATACATTAAATATGTTTTTTATTCGAGTTACCTTATGTTAAAAAATTTCAGGTTATGAGCACCCGTCAAACACTTAACCGCGTAAGTCGAAATATCAGGATTGCTCCAGTCCAATTTCCTCATCAATCGCATAATTTTGTCCGTGTTATTCTTCTGCAAATCCTGGTACAAAAGCTTCCTTATGAACTGATGGATAAGAGGCCTCTCCTTCTTTGTGATTGTCACCACTTCTGGTGGGTTGACGTAATAGTAGGCGTTTTCGATTTGAGTTACGTATCTCGAATCCAGTGCCATTACCGACTTCTTCCTCATCATTTGCTCCAAGTATACTTTTGTCCTTTGGTGAGAATCTGGGCTGTAATACGAAAAATTAGGCAGAAACTTAAACCTCTGAATTTCTACGTTAAAACTTACCTGCAATACAAGAACCTCCCGCAAACTTCCAACAAATTACACGCCATTTCGATGTGATGGTGCGAAAAATCATGCAGCAAAACCTTGAGACAATAGAGAGCCTCTATCTTCGAATAAAGCTTAAACTTAACGAGTTCCCCGATAAACCTAACCACTTTAATTTTAGACTCGATGTTTATTTGATCCTTTTTCCTGACGTGATACTTAAAATCTTGTCGCAACATCTGGCACAGCTCGTTCCCTACTTCCGGCAAAGCTGGGTGAAGTATAGCCACAAAACGGGCATAAAACGGGAGCAAATCTAGTCTCGTGCGGTTGACTCCAAAGAGGCCACGGACCAGCTTTTTACGGTTATGTTTGTTGTTCAGAGTTACTAGAAAGTCTATGGCGGCATTGTCAATCATTTCTCTATTAACGCAATTCGGCAAGTTGTTCAAGAAGGCCTCCAGAACAATCTTGTTACTAGCAGTGGTAGCTGCAGGGTCCTCCGTTTCCTCTTCTGGAGCTGGCGCGTCCTCGGATTTGCCTAAAAACCATAGAAAAAAATAATAATACGCAAGTAATCATTCTTAGGGACTTACTATCATCGTCTAAGTCTTCCACAGGCAACTCGGAATCAAGGACTTCCTCGGTTACCGTTTCCGTAGGCGGGGGCGTTTGCCCCTTATTTAAAAATGCCGTGGGAAGAAACACTGTCAGTTCGGGAAGGTCACAGTAGAAACGCTGTGTTTCAACGTCACACCAGATATTTTCAATGTTGGCGGAGCCATCCTCCAGGTCTGGTCCAGAACCTGTGACTATCATGCTCTAAAACAGCAAAAAATTGTCGGATAATACAAACAAGACAGATGAGTACCTACCTCTTCACTTTTTGGAAACGTCTGTGCCTTTAGCGTTGGCATGTCCTCGCCAAGAATTTCAGAGAAATGTTGGGTATTGGTTAGAAGTTTGTCGTAAGCCGACAATAATTGTTCTAGCTTATCTTTTCGCTCCTGGCTTAGCTCACCCTTGGTTTGCAATATTCTCATGTTTTGTTTTTCGAAATTTTGCATTTCCAGGTGGTCCTTCACCAGATGCTTACTCAAGGATATGTAGTAATCTCTTAGGAGAGTCCGCACGTTTTGTTGCTTTTCCGGAGGTAGGAACATGCTCTTTGGTATATCCATCTCATATTTAGTGGAGAGTTCACTCATTCTTTTCGGAATCAAACCTAACGTGAACGAACAGATAAGTAAAATAAAAAAGGGAAAAGCAAATTATTACCTGCGTAATCGTCACCACAGTGCTTACAAAAACTCAATATGATAGCTATATTAAAATGATCTTCCTTGTCCATGTTTATCAAAGTTGTCAATACGGAGCCCAATAATGAAAATGCGTTCTTATTTGCAAAGATACCCGCCTGCAACAACTCGGCATAAAATCTCAAGTCCACTCTCAGTTTACTCGGATTGGGTATTTTTTCTCCTATTTTTATTGCTAAAGTTTTTTGCCAGTTTTCGAATAAATGTTGGGAGAATTCCGCGTAAGTTTGATGCAAAACACTGCAGAGCTTTACAGCTGCCGGTACGTCAGTCATCTTCAATTTTGAATCTACTATGGCAGCAGCTATTTCCGATATGTATTTTGATAAATTTAAGGTCGACATATCCTTCAGGTACATATCCACCTGCGCAGATGAAAAATTTTTTATTTTCTTAACAAAAGCCGTGTTCTTCTTCAAACTCGAATCTAGTTTACTAAAGTGAGAGTCACTTGGACGGGTATTTGGTGCATTTTGGTTTGCACTTCTTAATTCCTTCTTGAAATTCAATCTCTCCTGCACCTCTTGGATATAAGAGGTTATGGTGTTTTTCTCAGATTCGTCGGGATTTTTACCTTCCGTCTCGTCTTTATCTTCATTTTGTTCAGAGGATTCCTTTATCGTCATTTTATTATTACCAAATTTATTTACTTTAACTTTACCTCTGGCTACCAAAATATTTTTATTGCTTAAGTGACAGATGCAATCCACATTTCTCGAATTATCGACTGAGAGTTGAGAATGAGAGCCACGACAGAAGAGGGCGCTCACATGAAATAATTATTATTTATTTATAATCGATTGTGTTGAAATTTAGTTTGTAAGAACATCAGTTTCTATTGATTTCAATGATTCCTATTTTTTTGACTTGTATAATTCGTGAAATGATATACAGTTATAACCAATCACAAATCAGTATTAATTTCTAGTAATTGGTTCGATTGGTCGTGGCGCAAAAATTCGCCTAAAATTTCAAACGGTTTGATGTACGTTTCAAATTTATGCAACCAATTATTCAAACTGTTGTTTTGTTGGCAGAAGTATTCACGAACGAATAAATAATTCTATTCAAAACCAATATTTTCTAATATCCCAAATATTATACGTTCGATTATTAGATATAAACAAATGAAATCATTGTAAGGATAATATTAATTTATTTACCTGTGTTGCATATTTTCTTAATGATCATTTTACAACTGGTTGTAGCCCTGCATAGCACATTTTCATTTACTCGAAACAGGACCCGACACATACGTAATGGCTTAGTTCAAAATTTATATCTTTGCAATACTAGAAATGAAAACGACCTCCTCTTACCTTCTAAAGTAAATGAGATGTCCATAGTGAGGATCTAATTTGAGAATGACAGCGAGTCAAAATAGAAAACCTGCTTTACTGCAAAACAATACTTTATTTAAATCATAAATCTTTCCTTATAAAACATAACGAAATCAGTCTTCTCCTTAAAAAATAAAAATAATAAACTATAAAACACATAAAATATATAGAAAACAAAATCATTAAATCCTACCCTTCTTATGCGTCACAATAAGACGGTTAATAAACTTGTGATAATTCATGTGTATGTGTTTATCTGTACCAAAAATATAATTGTACGAATCTAATAAAGTCTTTCGCTTGGCCTGTAACTTATTTGCGTTGGACTCGTCAAGGTATGCCTTCAAGTAGTTTATATGAAACGGGCCGTTTGCCAACTTATGCACCCCAAAAATAAACATGTTAAGTACTCTATTCCAGCCTCGTTTTTCTTTCAAAAGCTTGGTAGTCAATGGTTGCTCTTTTAGTGACAGATGGTCAAATTGAATCAACCTTTTTTGTAAATCTCTCGGGTTAAGGCTGCTTGTCTTTTTTAATTCGATCATTTCCTTCTCTAAAAATTTCTTGACCGCCGCATATGGCTTTCCCATTATAAAATCCTGGATTTCTTTTTGATCTGTATCAGGCGGGAGGGGCGTCTCTTCCCTCTTCCTCAAGCTTTGTCGAGACACATTAGGTCTGATTCTTTCTCCTGTTGGTGCATACTTGTTAAATACTATTTGAATTTCTGGAACACGGTCGAAGAAATTGTAACTTACACTGTCGACAGTGAAATCTTCATTATTAGTGCTGTTTATTTTTAACTGGTCTAACGCCCGTCTGTGGTAAGGCAAGTTGGTGCGATGCTGCTGCAACTGTCTGAAATCCCAAGCCAATTTGGCCAAGAAACTCTCAGCAGCCGTAAAGTTCGATTCATCGCTCATTACGAATGAAGGATCATCTTGGGAAGAACACAGGTTCATCTGCTCAGTCGAAACAGCGTTACTATAACTGTTACTGTCTGTTAAATATCCATCAGTGTAGGAAGCACCAGTATGCTTGCGTAAATTACAATCAAAATCTAGGTGACCTTGTCTAGGGCTCTTTACCTGCAATTCGGTTTCCTTTGCATTAATCAACAGATCGGGTATTATTTGGCTTAACTGGGGTTCTTGGATACAGCCTGCGTTGTTTCCTGATAAAGCGTTGTCAACGGAACGATTTGGTTGGAAAACGGGAAGCATCCTTGCACCATCTCTACTGTCAGCTAAACCTGGGGCGTTGTTGGAAATCTGAGGCCTCGAGACTGGAATAATTTCTTCTCCAAAGCAATTTTCAGCTTGGGGGGATATCGGCTGTAACTGAGGTTCTTTACTCAAACCATTTTCATTCCCTGGTAAATCTTTAACCTGCTGAGGTTGCCGAACTTGAAGCATTTCTGCATTGATGTTTGTGTTTGAAGTGGGTTTCGTACAAGACCATTTTTCCACAGTCGGCTGTAGCTTAGTTTGACTCTGTTTCACACGCTTTGGTTTCCGGTTTCTTGGCCATAACAGAGTTTCTTGGGGCGAGTCTGTCTGGTATGACCAAATATGTCTGTTCCCTGATAAATAAGTTGGTACGGGGTTGTTTTGAGGTCGCTCCAGTGGAATCATTTCCTCCTCGAAGCAACTTTCATGTAATCGGGGCCCTAGTTCAGTTTCCTTGCCTGTAATTAATGGACTGTCGCCAGGTGCATTTACTTTTTCGTAGGCGGTGCTCACCTGAGGTTGCAAAACTGGAATTGTTTCTACTTCAAAGCAGGGTTCATCTAGTTGTTCAGTATCTGGTCCTATAATCATTGGACCTTCGTCTTGTGCGTTTGTCTCTTTGCGAGTGCTGCTCGCCTCAGCTCGCATAAATGGAATGATTTCTAGCTTAAGGCATCTAATGGCTTCGCTATTTGCCTGCATGGATTTGAGGATGTTTGAGTTACATTCGTAATCCAAGTGGGGAAGATCACCTGGACACCTTTCTTCCAGTAGCTGCAGTTCAGTTTCCTCTTCCTTAGTTAAGGGATTATCATCAGGCAGACCATTTTGTTTGTGCAAACAACGTTCGTGTTCTAAGTGATCTTGTTTAGTACAAAGTGAAGGCCATTTTTGGTCTCTTGAATTTAACTGAAATTCTTCAAGGACAGTTAATGGACACTCTTCTGTCTAAAAAGTAGTTAATAATGTAAAGTGTTGTATATACGGATTTTTTAAACTACACAAATTCTACATACAGGGTGAGTCACCTCAGACGTGGCAGATGATTTATACAGTTGTTATTGAATATAAGAAAAATTTTTGGGACAACCTGTATATAAACGGAAATAATTTTAAAAGAAGGCCCAAAGTGGTTTACATAATGACTCAAAAGGAGAAAATCGTATATTCAATAAGAAAACTATGACTCACGCTGTATATAAAATAAAAATTCTTAGAATATGGATATGTTTTAGAATACACTGTGAGTGGACTGATTTCAAGTTTCAAATATCATAACAAAAAATACCTACTTATTAGTTTATGGCAAATGAAGTTTTTGATTATTATTTGTAGCCTTATTTGTGTTATTATGGAACTTCACAATGGAGAAATTACTCATTAGCCTAAGATTATGACGAAACAGTAAAAGCGCCATAATTTTATTTTTCTAATTTATTCTACTAGGACCCGACAAAAAGGTTTCATAAGTCAAGGCACCAAGATCAAGTAATATTTGACACAAAAATTTTTGGAAGGTTTTTGAAATAAACAACTTTTACAAGAATTACATCAATTTATTGGTTAAGTAACTTTTGTTACAAAGTTACACCGGTACAATTATTGATATTAGTTTCTAATACTGAGAGTCCTCGAAAGGGACACTTTATTTTTAACAGATACAAAATATTTCAATAAAGGCGCAATAACAAAATCAGTTTAAATGTCTATAGATGGGCGGGTTGAAATCTTTATGGGAAATGTTCCTTGAACAATCTAATCTGCTAGCTCCAACAGTATTCCCCAAGCCCCACGCCTCTACAGAACAAGTACTTCTCAGTTAAAAGTAAAGTCCCACTTTCTAGACCACCCTACATAATATGTATAGTAAATATCATCTGCAGCTTTAAAACATACTTAAGGGAAGCGTAGATCCCTTTTTAAATAAAACACTAATCCTAAATAAAAAATAAACCGCTCCAAGGTGAAAAACAGGTAACGGAGGATCTTACAAAGATTTATCAGCAAACTGAGAAGTTTAAAATCTACTCTAAACAATCACACGTATAACCTTACTTAACATTGCCTTTATCGTACCTCTGAATGAGCTGTCTTATAATCTTAAAGTAATTTACGTTAACGTGACACTCGGCTCCGAAGATGTAATTGTAAGCGCTGAACAGCGACCTGCGTTTATTCTCGTCCAGCTTTAACTTTTCGTCGGATAGGTAATTTCTTAAGTAATTCACGTGCAAGTATCCATCTCTGAATTTGTGCACCCCGAAAAGGAACATGTTCAGCTGCTTATAGCACAGACATTTGTCTCTCATCAAGTCTACCGTGAACAATTTCCCCCTCAGCGTTAAGTTGGTATACTTAGCCAGCTTCTTTTTCAGGGCCTTGGGGTTACCCCGTTTCGCCAGGGTGTCCAAACCAGCCATCGCCTTCGTTAAAAACTGCCTGACGGAGTTGCACGGCATGGACATTATTACATGCTTGAATTTCCTGTGGTAATTACTGCTCAATTTCTGCGTGTATAAGCTTTGAAAATGGATGGCTTCCTTCTGCTCTGAATTATTTGCCTTGAGGTTTGCGAAAGCAGAAAACGGGTTCAACACTTTCTTCGAGGGCAAAGGGATAATTGGCGCTTCGACTAAAGAATCTGTCGTTTCAGCAGAAACTGATGGTAATGGTTCTGGGATATTTAAGGACATTAGAGGGGGTATAGGTACGTCATTTTGATGACTTGCGTCGGGATGCTGCGACGTTGAGGGGAGGTTTTCAGAAGCGGTAGAATAGGGAATATCGTGTTGCTGCGGTGACGGTGGGGAAGAGGCCAGATCTTGCGTCAACGTATTCGAGTCGCACCGATATACATCCTCGTAATTAACAACGCAAGGGGTAGTTGGTGGGTATTTCCTGATGTGGTAGTCGCATTCGTGTTCCAAATGGCCTTGGCTAGCGCAGCCAGAGCACCACAGTCGATCCCTGGATTTTAGTCGACCCTCTTCCGAAACAACTATGGGGCCTTCTTCGGTCTAAAAAAAAAAGACTGTTTAGAGACCCGTCAATTGTCAACCCCTAATACAGCAATTAGTTTACAATTTTATATTGCAAAACCGTCAAATTGCTCGGCTGTTTGCGTCCGAGGCCACAGCCATGCACTAAACACTATCGCTCCTCAAGGATGAATGAAAAGAGGAAATAAATAACTAAGAATTTTTCATTTTCGGTCTAGATGAAGCCGGTGAAGCTTGGCGGGATCTGGGATAACAAATTCGATTTTATCTTAGTATCGGTGACATAGAAAATTGCTTGCTGATTTTGAACTATCGATTTTTATAAAAATTTTGAGTAGTTTCCCTTCCTTATTACCTTCATATCTTCTTAATTATAGATTATACAGGTTATCTTGCAATTGTTCGAACACTATTTAAAAACACATCTAAGAATGATATACAGGGTGTATTTCTGTTATTTCTTACTTTTCATCGATTAGACAGTTTACAAATTTGTTCATAATTTGAAAAACATCTGTAAAGATATTTACATGGAATTTCCCATGATAAATGCTTTCGTAAATATAATTTTTTTAGGGTGGCTACCGTTGAAAGTATGGCCTGTTTTCTTTTCTTCTTCAGACATACAGATAGACAGACAGGCAGGCCGACAAACAGACAGACAGACTGAGGGAACTGAAAGCACGTAAATTGAAGGAAACCTCGATAGGAGATTTTTCCTTCCCTTTGCTCGAGCTAATATAAGAAAAATAATAATAATGAATCAAGATCCAAGTTTCATGACGGAAAATAATCATTGTCATTATTTTGATTGATGGAAACTAATTTAATATAAAGAAAATAAATAAAAATCAACATCATAATCTTTTATTCAAATTTTATAAACACTAATAATTAAGCTTATAAACATTCTGGTACGAAATTAAAATTATGAAATAAAAAAAACAGTGAAATAAAACTACGCCTCTCTGGCAATATTTAACGCTTTTTATGACCATCTATGAATAAATCAGCTAAAACTAGAGTATTTCAGATAATAATCGATTCCATTTTGTGAATGATATTATCGATGAGCGCAGGATAATTTACGCCACCGTGTTTATCGACTCCAAAAATAAATCTGTGGACTTCTACCAAAGTCTTTCGGTGCGTTATATCCAGAGATTTGCTTGCGAGAATTGTCCTCAAAACATTGACAAACTTTTTTCCTTCTTTAAGTTCGTGCACCCCAAATATAAACATGTTCAGTATTCGAAACCAGAAGCATTTGTCGCTCACTGTCTTTGTAGTCAGAGGTCTTTGAATTTGAGACAGTTTATTGTACTTGAAATATTGCTCCTTTAAGAAAGCCGGATCCCTCTTGCTAACCCAACAGTGCAGCTCTCTTATTTCCTTCTGCAAAAATTCCCTCACCACACGACTAGGCTCGTGCATTATTAGATTTTTAATTTTTTGCTGGTCTTCTCTGATCAAATGTCCTGTCGCCTGTTCAACCATTTTCGCACTTACCGGACGTACCTCTTCCTGGAATTTGTCACATGGGAAACCTCCACTGAACTGAACCGATCTTATGTGCCCCAGCAGACCGGGATTAGCCACCAAAATCACGTTGTCGTAATCACTCTCCGTAAATTTAGAACAATTATTTGATACCGACACTGGCAGCCAATACTTTTTATCCTGAACTGGTTGTTTAGCTTGAGCCGAAGTTGACGGAGGCAGAGCTGGCGGCTTAGTAGAAGTCGTGGGAGGAACATCAGAGACAATTTGTATAGTAGCAACGTCTTTCGGGACGTCAGATTTATTCTGGAAGTCCTTTGACAAAGTTTTATTCTCATTTTGTGGCGCAGCTGGGAAGCCACATTGGACCGGTTTATCACTAGATGAGGAAGCAACTTCGTTTAAAGGGTTACTTTCCGAGCACGCTTTGTAAGGCACCTTATCTCCCTGGGGAGAACCATCGCCTAGCAAAGCAGGGACAGTCTGCGTTTGTGATAGAAAAATTCCTTTTAGTGGGCCTGGATCAGGGGCAATATTTTGTAGACAAGGCAAATTATGACGCGGGACGTCCTTCAAAGGAGAAATGGCGCTTGGCCTGGCATCATTTGCACCTTCTTGACGTAAAACATCTTCATAGCTGACGATGGAGGGTCTAGTCGGCGGGTATTCCCTGAAATAGCTACATTCATGCTCCATATGACCTTGTTGGGCGCAGCCTGAACACCACAGTTGGTCCCTCGGCTTTAATTGTGGTTGCTGCGAAACAACTAGTGGGCCTTCTTTGGTCTACAGAATTTAAAATACAATTATTATCGCAGAGTATCTCAAAATGTCTTGCTTTTGTTTAAGAACAAAATTCTGAACGATGGTTCACGTGTTAGTGATTGATACTTACTTTTAGGAAAGTTGTTACGTGAAAATTACGGTAATAGTAGGCTTGCCAATACTTACTGTCAGATGATACCTCCTCCACAGATCCGGACACGTCTTGGCTATGTGGCCCTTCATGTTGCACGTCTTACATACCACGTTGCGGAATTTGAAACATTTCCAACAATAAGTCGTAGAATAATCACCCTCGTTGCCACACTACAATAACATCGTATTTTTTTTCTCGCTTTACACTATACCTGAGAAGTGAAGAAGCTACGTACCTGTGTGCAGATCTTGTTGGGACACCTGGGTTCTTGGTGGCCAGGATTGCCGCAGAGGCTACAATTGGGAGGGTATATCTTGTTTGTGCATCGAGTGGTTGTGTGTCCGAACTGTCTACACCTGTTGCAACGGGGCCCTCGCTTTCTATCCATGTTCATGTGTAGCGCCCTGTCCTTGTGCGATATTTGCCAAGCCTCCGGATCATCTGCAAATACAAAATTCTACAGTTTGTTATGTCCTTTGTATTTGAATAGACCAGAAACATAAATAAATAAAATAAATAAAATAAACAAAATAAATAAAATGAATAAAATGAATAAAATGAATAAAATGAATAAAATGAATAAAATGAATAAAATGAATAAAATGAATAAAATGAATAAAATGAATAAAATGAATAAAATGAATAAAATGAATAAAATGAATAAAATAAATAAAATAAATAAAATAAATAAAATAAATAAAATAAATAAAATAAATAAATAAATATGGATTTCATTCGAGTGAACGTTTGATGCATTTTTTTTTCTAGAATATATTTAAAACATTTTATTTATTTATTTTTGGTTTGAATTGTCGTTCACGTGTCCTCACCTGATTGTGTTTTCTGAATGGCCTCGACATCAAAGTTGCTGAAGTTCTCATCCACAGCATACCGACCGGCGAAGTTACTGCCAGAGTTATCGTCGACGACGATTATTTCCTCGGAATCGTCAGGCGGGTCGGGTTGCACGGTACAATTCGCTAGCGCCAAGTCTTTCCCCACGTCGCTTAGCTCTCTGAAATCTACTTCCGAATCGGAAGACAGTACAACTTCTAAATCTGACTCTGTGTTTGCGATAGTGGAATCCGCCTCGTCGACTACTATTACTGATGCGCTAGGATCGATTTCATCTACTACTATCAGTTCCTCTTCAGAATGGTTTTCTTCTGTTTCTCTCATCTGGCTCGTAAGATTAACAGTTAGTTTGTTTTCAAGTTGCTTCGGGTGTTCTTTTATCCATTCTTCTTTTTCTTGAGCAGGATTTAAGCCTACATCAATTATCATATCGTCAGGTTCGGCTGTTGAATCGGGATAATGCTCATTTTCCAAAACAGCTGTATCGGGTATTGGCACGGATTTCTTCTTTTTCTTCTTCTGCATCTCGGCTTCTATTTTGCTTTGGAGGTCTAGGGATTGTTGGTCCAAGAGCTCAGAGAAACTTATCTTTGTAATTTTTTGTTGCTTGCAGTCAGTATCGGAAGATTGTTTTTCGTTCTTCTTTTTCTTCTTCTTTGGCTTGTCTATCACGTCTTCATCTCTGATACTTTCTGATTCTATCCGCTCCTTTCGCATCTTATCCGTATCACCTGCGTCGTTATTATTTTCGGGACTTTTCGAACCCGAAACACTTCTCCTTTTCTTTTTTCGTGTCGCAGCAATATTGTCCTCGTTTTCAGAGTTGTTAGACTCTGAACAACCTTTTTTCTTCCTGCTGCGCGACTTTTCTGGAGAATCACGCCCAGTATCGTCTTTGGCCTGGTGTACCAACTCAACTTCGATATTTTCACTTTGAGGGGTCTTGGATCCCAGAGAATTTTTCCTTTTCTTCCTCTGAGACGCAGGCGTTCCCAAACCGGAAGTTTCTTCATTTTCAGTGTTTATGGAATCCGACAAACACTTGCTCTTTTTACCCTGAGACTTTTCGGGTTCACCAGCTTGAATATTTTCTTCCCCTACTTCTTTTACCGAATCGTCAACTAAAATGTTAAAGTCATACAACTCACACTGTACGGTTTTTTTCTTCCGTTTTTTCTGCGGCGTGCAATCATCCGTGGTTTCTGCACTCTCTGAGGTACATTTTTTCTTCTTACTTTCCAAGTCGCCATCGTCTACTTTGGTGCTTTGCGGTGCTTGCTTCTTCTTCTTTCTCTTCTTCTGCGCATCTGGAGTAACGGAAAGCGTTTCCGAGTCCAAAGATCGGCTTTGTTTTTGTTTCAAACTCTTTTTTCCACTTGCATCTCCAGCCTCCACACTTTTGAACATTTTTTTCTTTCGTTTCGGTTTGTTACTACCATCAGTCTTAGGCGTCTCCTTGCCTGGTTCGCTATCGGTTTCAGAAGAGTCACCACCAAGTGTTCTTTTGCTCAAGTCTTTCTTCGACAAACCCACCTCTTTTGTAGAAGTCGGATCCTTAAAGAATTCTGATGCGGTTTTTCGCTTTATCAAACTCTTTTTAGGCGTCGTCAGGTCCGTTGTGACACTGTCAGACAGCATTGGTGATAAATAAGGCAATTTTTTACCACCCTCTCGTCCACTAGTTACGGGCTTATTTGTACACACAGGTTCATAATCACTTTCAGAGCTACTATCGCTTGAAGAATCAACCTCCACCAAGACCTTCGCTTTAGTATTTTTGGAATTTACAGTTGCATTTTCATTGAGTTCCTTGTTTTTGGCTCTTCTAGGGGTTATATAGGTACCGAATTTTTCCAGATTGTTCTCTGCAAATATATCTTCTCGAGGGAACTCAACCTCGTCAAAAACAACCGTTTTTACAGAATTATTAAAGTCTCTGTTAAGGTCGTTGGTGCTGCAGCTACTTTCCGTTTCGCAAAAATCAACAGGGTTTGCGGGTCGAACAAATTCTCCCTGGGAATTGTTAAAATCAGAGCCATGTAAGCTGAAGTTAAACTTGTGAGTGTTGTTTTCAATGCCGACATTATCTAAGAAATCATTAGACGTGGGCGATTCTGGGTTATACAATTCCTTTTGAGTGCATTTCTGGTTATTTGTTGACTTTGTTGTGCAATTCGGAGAATTTGCAGCGCTGCGTGAATGCTCCACTGTTTCCAGATCTTTATCGTCACCATCTAAGTTCACTACTTCTATTGGAGGTGGGGGAATGTAAATAATATCATCATTGTCGGACTCCGGTTTCTTGCTAGTTTCGTCACTTTCATTGTATTTCTTGGGGAATCCTGTGTATACAGTTTTAGACCCACTGGAGTTTGTGGCTTCTTGTATAACACATTCATCATCAGAATCGTCAGAAACACAAATTACATCATTTACGTTTCTCTGGACATTCCCGTTCAAGTTTACCTCGATAAATAAACCATTAACTCTATTCTCTTCCTTATTCTGCCTCTTTTTCTCCTTGTTCCTTTCTTTCTTTTCTAACCTCTTGGAACGTCTCTTCTTACAGTTCTTACCCAATATGTGTTGGTTTTTAACAGCCCATGAAGTAAAAAATTTGCCTCCAAACGAAGGATTTAGTACCTCATTCAATTCAGGGTTTATTATGAGCGGAACGGTGTACTGATTCACCGTTATATTGTTTAGAAATTGATTGCTAAACTCGTTAAAGTTGCTTTCGGTAGTTATATCAGTGGAGTTTGGGCTGAAGGAGATATTATTCTGAAGGGAGTTCACCTCATCAAAGGATATAAATGTTGGTAGATGGCTGGCATGTTCTTTACAAAAATAGCGATTACTACGGTTTGGAACGTTATTAACGGTGTATGGATTTCTCGACTGAATTGATTGCAGTGGGGCTGCGATAGGAGTTTCAATTAATCCTGAATCTTGCTCGTTTTCCACGCTGGCATGATACACTTGACTATAAAGTCTAGATTCTATATCCTCCATGTCCAATTCCTCATCCTGAAAATAAGAGATTGTTGGTACCTACGTAAAAATTAAGCACACTCCAAAACTTACCATTATTTAATGATTGTTGTTTACATCTATATGCTATCATTCAAAGTAATAGTACATTATTAACAATTTGAAATGAGAACATTTTGTTCCAGTTTTCAGCACTTTTGCCACTTATCTCTGTTTTTTTTATTTTTTTGACGGGTTGCTTGCAGGTTAGGCAACCACCACGACGACGCACAATAATCACCAAAAATCATGTGCTGTGGTTCAAACAATTTTTTTCTACAATGAGCAATTGAGAAAGATGGATTTATCATCAAACTACAGACAGAAAGAACGCCAGAATTGTCTTGTGAAGAAAAATATGTAGAAAATGAAAATTGGTAAATTTCATTTTAAACGGTTGGCTCCCTGAAAATGAGAATAACTTTTCGATTAAGGTCCGGTAATAATGCAGGAAATTGGTTAGCATTTTAATATATATTTACATGACCAAGTGATTGTTTTGTGATAGCGAATAAATAATAATAATAATGTTTATTTGCATCTAATGAAGTACCATAAGTGATGAATATGATGTATTTCGCCATTTAGTGTAACAGCAATACATCTTTTTAATTTATATATGCAAATATATTAAAAAATTTATTAATAAAGGCCTGTATTATTTATTACTACATTACCTAAATGCTATACAGTATATTATATAAATAAAACAAACTAACAAATCTTGGCAAAATATTGTATAACTTTGAACAGACGAAGTTAGTTATATTGAATACAAATGGTATTTAAATTTTTGGAGTAGCTGTTAAATTATTTATGTTGGATTTTATGTAAGTCTGTTAATTGATAGGTTAACACGATATCTCTCTTAATTCTTAAACTGTATAACGAGCAAATAAAACGTTCGATAAATATAACACTACATATTTTAAACAATAAGTAAAACTATAGAAAATAAAGTAAGCAAATAGAAATTATTCCTTCAGATTGTTTAACACTTTTTCCGGTAGGGGAATACACATTTTTCAAGTTGCCATGTACTATTTGGTCACAATCGTGACGTAAAAACATGCTTAAATTTTAAATGAATGATTGAAAATTGACAATTGACATCTGGAACAGCTGATTTTTAATTTATTTACTTATAACATAACCTATATGTTTTGTGCCTATAACTTTTCTGTATTCTGTATCGACTGTTGACTGTATTGTGAGAAAAAAGGAATTTGTAATTTCGTTGTAAGTATTTGAGACAGTTTGCTGCAAATGTGTAGTGATAATAATAACTTGCTATAGTTTTAGAGCCAAAATGAACGAAAAGCTGTATACTGGAAATTATTACCAGTCTCCCCAGTGTGCAAAACAGGTAGATCAAAATGAACCCCACACTTACTATTCAACCATTCCATTAAATACTACGTTTTCTCCTACTGCAAATTTTATGGATATTTATAATATTGCGCCGCAAAGCCTTACGCAAAACATTACCCGAAGTCAACATAACGCCTGTACTTCCGTTGGAATGTATCAAGAACAAGACTTGCTAAGCTGGGAGAATAGAATACTACCTGAGGTAGAAAAAGCGATAAAAATCCCAGATAAAATGGAAATGATTGAAATTACGAGCAAAGATTTGAGTCCTGCTAGTTATTGCAGTAATATAGGAGACATGTTAGTTCCTGAGTGCTATAAATCGGCAGGTAAAGATGTGAGTTACTATAACAATCAGTGGTACTATAATCAAAATAATTACGGTCAAAAAAGCTTTGAGTACCCCTCCTGTGCGCAAGAGAAGTCTACAAAATATTGCAACTTTTCAAAGGCTCAGGATTTGGACATGATAATAAAAAGTTGCAGTTATAACAGCGATATTATTCTTCCAGATGACATATTTTATAAAAACACTAGTTCTAAAACAATTTCTAACGAAATGGTACCTGATTACACTACTTATAACAGCTACTATGACAAATTCTCAGAAAATCAAATGCCAGCTCAAAATAACGATTACTTTAACTCGTCCACGCATATTCCTTTTGAGCCCATGATTAATGCAATTGATCAACAAACCGAAGGGTCAAATGAAGAGAGTGATATTATCGTTGAAGAATCAGATGAAGAAATCACGGATTACAGCGAAGACCAAGAGAAGCGACTATATTACCAAACGAATAAATGTTTAATTTGCAATGTGGCGTACACACCTCTAGGTATGCAGTTTTACTTTTTAACCGTGGAAAATCCACTTACGATGTCAACTCAAAAACCCGTTTTTAATAAAATTGTCAATATTATAGGCAAACTTTCCACCACCAGGAATTACCTATGTAGCGAATGTTTAGGACTAATTAACACTATCGACCACCTACAACTGAAACTGGACAATTTTAATGCAGAATTGGTTACGAAATTTAAGAAAACTTGTGTTGCCAACAACGTAGAGTACGAGGAGAAAACTCAAACCAGGCAAATAAAACGGTATTACATTAATAAATTTCCAAAATACAAGTGTAAGCTTTGCAAAAAAGTCTTGTGCTTGAAAAAATACTGCCTTTATCATTTGAAGAAACATAAAAGGCGCCGCTATCTGTGCGAGTTGTGTGGGGCGATTTTCTCAAATAGGAAAAAGTTTGCGTTGCACAGCACGCGACATAGAACCAAGCCTAATACCAAGATAGATTCGTTTAAATGCTCAAACTGTGATAAAACGTTTCGAACGAAATCCAATCTAAAAGAGCACAAAAACTACTGTTTAGGAACGTTGCCTTTTAAATGTAAAAATCAATATTGCGATAAAAAATTTGCATCAGCCACGAAACTAAAAAACCACGTCAAACTTAAGCACGACAAGAAATTCATTGCGATTTGTTCTATCTGTAATATAGGATTTATTAAAGTGTCCGATTATAAAAGTCACATGATCACTCACAGCACCGATAAAAAATACGCCTGCACCAAGTGTGATAAAAGCTACAAGACATTAAGCAATTTGAATTTCCACATGAAAATACACAGCGACCAACTGCCCTTTAGTTGCAACGTGTGCCAAAAAGGATTCATGAGGAAAGAATACTTAGAGGCACATGTAAACAACCACAACGGGGTGAAAAACTTCAATTGTACGATTTGCGATAAGAAGTTTGTGTCGCAAAAAAATCTAGACTCCCATTTAAAGTACCACGAAGGCACGGTGAAGAGGAATACTTGCAATATCTGCGGGAAGACAATGACGAGTGGCTTTGAGGAACACTTACGGGTACACAACAATTTGAGGGAATTCGAATGTGAGCACTGCGAAATGAAATTCAATACTAAAGGGACTCTCTCTAAACACGTTAAGAAAAAACATTGTGATGTTATTACCTAATAAATGATTTATATCTAAGTTAAAGCTTATTTCCTCTTTCCAATCACGAACCGAAACTAACAAAAATTGTAGTCGAGGGAAAACTGCAGTGATAAAATTAATAGTTTTTTAAATTTCTCGTGAACCACCTGTGGCTATACGAGGGTCACCCAAATTTCATATGCGTGATTTTACATATGTAAAAGTTTTATTAGGTATTCTCCAAAAATATGTAAAAGTGGTTATTGTCATGGTTCTCTTGGTTAGTTGCTTTGTTAACCGTTTTGTCGTGAAAAATTGGCCACATTCCATTTTGAATTTTTTGGTGTTTTGTCAGTTTTTTTGGAGGTTATGTTTGTTAACGGTTCGACGTATTTGTCGACGATCGTATACAGATGTAGTTTTTACCGAGAATTTCTGTGATACGTACATAAATATTTGTAACACTATTTTAAACATAGTGTTATGTAAGTATAGACATTAAATCCTTAATAGCTTGGCGTCTCGTTTTATGATATATTTACTGTTCGTTTGTACATGCATCACATTCCATAACGTTTGAGACAAATAAAAATGGATAATAGTCCCAAGAAATATGATATTAGTAAACGAATATTAGAAACAAGAAAGCAGACTGAAGAATTGAAGGCACAATTACAAAACTTGATTGATTCGGGAATCAATTCATCGCTTGACCACAACAGAGTCTCTGATCGTTCCAATTTTGATAAAGAAAACATACTCGAGTCTCAAAACAAAGTGCAAATTATAAAGTCGTACGATGCTAAGCATTCTCTTCACATTAACAAACCGAGTTCCTCTAAAGCTACTTTGAATACGAAACAAAGAGACAAGAAAGCCGAATCGAGCGTAAATAAAGAGTCTCCAAAAAAAGTTAGAAGTTATGACGTAAACGAGGCTCGAGAATACATAAAAAGACAGCGAGAAAAACGTTTGGAGCAATTGAAATCTCAAAACAATGAGAAGTTAAAGACTGAACTTCAAAAACAAAAACTTTTAGAACTACACAAAAAATCGTTAGAATTAGTTACGAAAAATGTTCAGGCTAAGAGGGAAAGGTCAAAATCACGAGAGAGGACAGATTATATACGGCCAGACCAAAATATCCCAACAAGGAATAGGTCAACGTCTCGAGAAAGAAATTGCCTAGACAATGGTCGGGCACATTTCGGAAAATCGCTAGAACAACCTAAAGATATGAAACTTGAAACGGTAAACCGAAGAAAACCTAACTTATGTCCTGACTACAAGGTACAACAACAGAAGACGCAAAGTGAGGCTAACCATCATCAAGAGCCAACTCAAAAATCAGTTCAAGAACCAAATCCTTCAAATAGGAATAGTATACGGAAGAAAGTCGAGAGTGTTCTCGACGTTACCCAGAAAAATACTCTAAAGTCTGGTTCAAATAATGATATTAAACAGAGGTCTCTAAAGCCTGTAAATCTCTTTAATCAACCTCTCGCAATGAACGAAAGTGTTAGAGAGAAATCTCAAAATACTGAAGGTAACGTTATTTTGTCGGTAAAAAACATACTTGATTATAAGAGTTCAAAAAGTGCCGGCAATATTACTTCACGATCGCCTAAAGAAGTGAGCTTGGTGCCTGAAAAAATTAATTTAGGTCGGCCAGTCATTTTGGTGCAGAATCAGAATCAGGCGAATGAATATCGTATACCAACTTGTAAGCTGTCAGAAGTGGCGATAGGCACTGACAATTTAGAAAGATACTCTAAAGAAACGCAAACAAATGAGAATCAAAAAGTCGAGTTTCCTTTGTGGCTTCAAGAAAAGCCCATGCAGGCGTATCCTTTCAACTTTATAAACACAGTTAAGCGAAAGTTACAGTACGCAGTAAACAGCCCCAAACCCACGGTAGAAATTGGAGTACAGAGCTCGTTTGCAAAAGAAGTCTTCAAGCCACAAACCCCCGAAAGTTTCAAAACGAAAGGTGAAATTTTTGAGTCTCTCCAGCGTAGCGCGAAATCTAGCAGAAAAACCAATCTCAACTCGTTTATTTCGCACAAGTGTTTGGATCCAAAGACTATGGACCATCTTGAACTGATTCCAAAACAGCCCGTTCATAGAAGCCAGACTGTGACTAAAGTATCAGAAACGGAAAGCGAGTCGGACACCTCGAAAAATATCCCCGATATTTCCAGCGAAAGTGGCAATTCGTTGAAGAAAAACGCTGAGTCCGTAAAGCAGAACGGTACTTCTTCCGTCTTGAACGTTAAAAAAATCAGCAGTATGAAACTTATACCGCACAGCGCCACCAGCACTATCCAATCGGAAGCGGGACCGTATTCCTCTGAAGCGCAACAAACGGAAGTTGAGAGATACACAAAAAGTCCTAGATCTCGCTCTAAAGATACGATAAATAATGCGAGAGAATCAAAGAAAACTAATAGTAGAAGTATTCGTACGGATGACAATCAGTACACCTCGGACTTTCACTCGGGGAGTGATTTAAGTAAGAGTCGGGAGTCTATAATTTCCCACAATAGTTCAACCTATGATAAAGTACATTCCCTCGATCGACTTCCAGAAGCTCACAAGTCGATCGAAGCAGCAAGTCTGTACTCGGACAAGCATTCCACTTACATTCCACAAACTGTAACGTCGGCGCATTCCAGAACCGTACCAAAAAGTATTTCCTTAAGAAGCGGGAATCGGGAAAAATATTCAAGTATTGCAACAGGAGAAGACGATATGTTGGATATTATTCCCACCAAAAATAGTGAATTAAAGATACCCAGTGATAGGAGGGTTTCAAACGATGGTAATACGAATTCTAACAGCAAAGAAAACGTTTCCTCGAGTAGCATCGCCACTGATAGAAAGTCTCGAACTAGTGATAAAAATACCGAGGAGTCGCAAAAATTTAAGTCGAAAAGTAGCACCTTAAGCTCAAAGATATCTGAGAACTATACGTCTGTGTTTACAGAAAGTCATCCTTCTGCAAGCGATCTCGGCGGGATATCCAAGTCGGAATCAAACCTGCAGAATGTTAATACCCGCAGAGGCTCCAATAATTTCTCGGAAAGTGACAAATTAACCGAAGTTTTCCCTCTAAAAGAACCGACACTTTCGCTGACTATAGCCAATAAGGAAACCGTAGTAGGGAAATACGACGATAAAAACAAGAGCAGATTAACGAGGAATATTGCCTTAAAGTCAGACAGGAACCAGGCTCCAGGGGAGTTTGTAAGTGCACAGTTTTCTGCTTTATGTTTGGTGTGACTAAACTAGGATGCTTTTTTGTTTCAGAACGACACAAACGAAATCCACTTGAAATTCGAGGCGGAAATTCACCTTTTAAATGATTTTAATGAATCGCTGCGACAATTTTCTGCAGTAGAAAAGGTAAAGTTGACTTATAAGTATTTTTTTTATAATTATTATATATAATTGTCATTTTTCTAGGCTTTCGAATCCTTGAAATCGAAAAACGACAGCAACATAACTATTAACAAAATCCTCCAAAACCGAGACACTCAGACCTCCGTAAGAACGAAATCCTCAACTTCCACAAGAGTTACGGAAAGCATAAAGTCAGCCGACGGCAGCAGAAGTCAAGTTTCCACAATAAACTATTCCAGAGGTTCGATAATCAACGTCGACTCGAGCAATATAAACCTCGATAATTCCAAATCGCAGGACAACAACAGCTTGATTTCGACCGGATTGGAAATTTCAAGTCTGAACAAAGGCACGTCCGTTGTGGGGAGCAACCCAGACTTGTCCAACTTTGAAAATCTGCAGTCCAACAATTTTGCAGGAATGTCGCTTCGAATGGTAAGGGGTTTTAAATTTATGTTTTGCCTAAATAAATTATTTTTTCTTTGATAAAGTAAAGAACCGATATACGGAATTTGTTTCGACGCCTTTTTCGTTAGTTTGTGGAAGTCATTATTTTCTTGTTACAGTTTGAACAGCTTATCAAGGACGAGGACGTCAGGTTGGAGAATTTAAAAACCATCCTGAAGATTAGAGAGCAAGCCCTTCTTGACCGGACGAAAGGGGAACTAGCGTGGTTAGAAATACAGAGGAAGTAAGTCTTGTTTTCAAAAATAGCAACGATGCCATATTTCTGATTACATATTAGATCTTTTAAATCAGCAAGTCCTGTAAAGAGTGACCTAGGATTTAGATGCGCTGTTGAAATTTTATTGAAAAATTTTTTTTTCAGGCATTTAAGAGAAACCGGCAAATTACACGAGGCATCTCTAATCAAAAAGAAGCAAAGGGGCATCCTGGTGAACCACCAAAAGGAAAAACACGAGATGCAAAGGTAATTATTAAAAAAAACAAGTAGCATTATCAGTGAATTAAACCACATTCTGATCGCATGATTGAAACATCCAGACCGCATTTAATTAAACAGAAAAAAATTATCTTTACATTACTGATAACAAATTTATCAGCATACATACAAACCTAACATAAACATTACCAATCAAGACTGGGTCTGCGTAACAAGTTTTTTTTATTGTAATGAAAACTGGAAGAAATTTTAAACAAATGCACGTGTAATGTGTTGTTTTGACGGCCAGTCGCGTGATTCAACGCTGAAATATCTATAATCATTTATTAGTTAGTTTGTAGATTTAATAGAGCGATATTATCACAGGTGAAATTTATGCCTTAAAACTTTGTTCGTATTTCCAATGATAATACTTATGTTCTAGATTGAAACAAATGCAAAAGGCAGCTTCGCTCGAGAGGAAAATCATCCTAAAGGAGCAGAGAAATCTAATTAAGCACCAGCTCTCTACCGACAACATGCTGTCAAAGATGAAGGTCAATACACCAAGAGAACGGAGACTCTCTGGTCCTTTGAAGGTAAACCACTATACGAATACATAATACCGTAATCAAAATTTATTTTTACACGCACCCAGCCCTAGGACGAGGTAAGAACGTCCGAAAACCTCTGAAAACGTGCACTTTTTGCAGGTCGTTCAAAGCCACACTGAGTCACTAAGGTCGGAAACTTCAGTCTCCAGAAGGAGTTCAAGCGATAAGGACAAAGACGTCATCAGTATAACTTCGCATACTCACTCTGTCGTGAGTAAAGTGTCGGAGGTGTCGGGGGATGACGTGCGCACGAGGGATCTTCAATCCGATGTGGATGTGGTGGATTTAGCTGGTAGATTGGCCGGTGAAGTGGCGGGTGTGCCAATATCAAAGATGAAAAAGTAGGTGGCATATTTTTAATTAATTGGAGATCGAAATTAGAAGAACTTCACGTTCTACTATTTGCAGTTTACTGAAGTTTAAAAGTTAATATGAAATTTTGCATTTGTTATTGTCCGTATATATTGATGTAAACTCTGTAGATAAGCTTCCAAATATGCTGACGACCCTGTATATAATCCGAATATTGAGAAAACATAATTTTCATTGCCTACCCTAAAAAAAAACCTTGCTCAAAATAACATAATATACTTTTAATTATCTAGCCAAAAGCCATGACACACAGCAAACATTCGCTCGATTAAATAAATGTTTATATTGGAACATAACGTGTAAACTTTTATAAAACAGCTGAAGTAGGTGGAGAATATAATATTACATTGCTCCTGAGCTGTGAGTTGACGCTGTAATATTTATAGTTCCCCTCGTTAAGTAAAGTGTCAGGTTATCTATGCATGAAAGTTTGTCAACAAAGCTGGTTTAAAAATAACTCTTTAATTATGGTAGTAAAGGTTGTTATTATGAGAATTAGAAATGATTAAAAACAAACTACCTAATATTAGATATCCTGTTGGAACGGATCCAAAAGTCTGTTTTGTGTTAGGAAGCTTCCTATGCGGAGGAAATACATGTTTTAAAATTAGTCAGCACTTCATTCAGTGGGAGACTGTTATTAGTTGTACGACAATCACATTTGTCATTACATGTAAATAATCGTAAATTATCCGGAGCTGCACTTGCCTACCCACTCAGTTCAATTACACAGCAAACTTTCGACAATATTTACATAATCGTTACATCATGGTTGTTTTCTAGGTCGCTGTTGATGCGAGAGGCTGCTCTACAGAAGCGGAGGAGGGCCGCCGAGGAGCTGCTGCAATGGCACAAAAAGCTACTAGAAGAAGAAAGGCGGATAACAGAATTGGAGTTGGCGGCAAACGCTATTATTTCTCATATCCCTAACAACGTCTCGAGCAGCACGGATGTCGAGGAGAAGTACCGGTTCAAGGGCAAGCAACTGAACCAGCTGTGGTTCAACTTGACAGGTTGCGAGGTGAAGAAGTTCGCCGAGGACAAGATTTATCCGATGTCGCAAATAGCTCTGGAACGTTTCTGCAAGAGTGCCAGGCAGTACTCCTCAAAAACCAAGAAGATACTTAGGAAACTTAGTGACAGTGATATAAACAGTGACTATAGTGGAACGAGATCGGAAGGTAGCGTGAGCGAAAACATTCCAGATCAAAGATTGAGTGCCAGCATAAGGATGGAAGTCGAGCAGTCTCGCAAGCAAAGCTCCAGTAGGATCGACGTTCCTACAACGACCGTAAACGACTACACTTCCGACTTTGACGTGGAATCCCTTGAAGAAATCGCCAACGAGAATATGAAGGTAGATCAAAGCATAAACAGATTGATTGACAACTTCAGTAAGATTAAAAAGGACATATCTTCGCTAAGCCTTAAGCAGTCGCTGAAGGCTGGTGAAGATCTAGACGCGGCGTCACAAAGGTCTGAGAAATCCGAATCCGACGTAGAAATTTCGGTCATAGAAACAAACAAAACGTCAAAGGACGAGGGAGAAGAATCGGAATCCGAGGAAGTAATGCTGAGACTAACGTCGGATAAAATGAACAAAACCGCATCTACCATAGAGGAAATTAAAGACACCTTAAGCAAAAGCGAAGCAGTTCTGCTGAAATTAACCGAGGCAGAAGAGGGAACTAAGAAATCTTCATCTGACGAACTTCTGGTAGCTACTAAAGAAACTAGCGTGAGCAGGACTGATAAAGGCGTGCTAAGTTTGAGGGACATGGAGGAAGTCAGTACTGATGTGTCGATGGAGAATTCTAATGGCAAATCGTACGAGTTGGATGACGCTTCTAGTAGAACTAAGAGTATGCTGAGATTGGGCAATATGGAAGATGGAGTCAGTACTGAAGTTGGTTCCAACAAAAATTCTTCTATAAGAGAAGGGAAAAACAATCTTAGTAAAACTGAAGAAATTCTAAAGAGGCTTGGGCAGCTTGAAGACAAAACTAGCACTAATGCATCTTCTGGTGAACAGTCGCCTAAGATAGAAGAACAAGTATCTACCGACAAGGAAGATAACTTGACGAAAAGTAAAGATATTCTGCAAAGGTTAAATCGGTCGGAAGAAAAAATCAGTACTGACGTCTCTAAGGATGATATATTATCCAGTAATGAGTCAGTAGTAATAGAAGAAACTCAAGAATCTGGTGAAGATAAAGACGAAGGAATTATTCAGTCGGAAGGCAAAATCAGTACTAAAGTTCCTAGTGATATATCATCTAGTCAAAAGTTGGCAGAAATAGAAGAAAATGTAGTGACTAGCGAAGGTAAAGACAATTTGAGCAAAACTGAGGAAATCTTGGCAAAACTTAGTCAATCAGCAGACAGAATCGATACTGATGTATCAAATGATATTTCTAAGGAACCTTCAGTAATTACCGAGAATTGTATGGACAACTTAATTAAATCTGAAGAAATCCTTCTAAGGCTTCAGCAGGAAGAAGATGGAAGCAGCTCGGAAATTTCCTCTGAGCAATTAAACAAGGAGAGAGAAGAAAGTGATGATGGCTCTTCGAATAAAATGTCAGTAATAGCAGAATTTGAAACACATTCAGCAAAAAATGAAACCGAAGATCTTGTGGCAATAAATGAAGATGATGATGATGTAGCCTCAACGAAAGGCAGTTCTACTTCAAAGAAAACTAGTGAAGATGAGAAGAGAGCCAATGATAAATCAACTGAAAAAAATGTAGAGAGCTTTGGGGAAACTAACATAGATGAAGAACTGTCCATAGATGACAATTTAAAATCCCTAAAAACCGCTAGTGTTGAACTACAAATCGGAGAGCCTCCAAAAGAAGAAATTACTGAAGAAAATGAACATATAGTTGCAGAGTATTTAGCCGTGGAAGGTAAATTGGCAGAGGAAATAAGTAAGGAGCCGTCTACAACAAGCGATGATATATGCAGCGACCCGGCAAAAACCAGCGAAGAAACTATCGAATCTAAGGAAGAGAGCGATCTGAAGAAAACCGATAGTATTGTCTCCGCTAAAGAAATCGTCACCAAAACTAGCGAAGGCAAACCACCGTTGAGCGAAATTGCCGAACAGAATACCTCGAATAAAGAGGACTTGTCCCAGATAACGTCCTTGGACGTCTATACCGATATCGAAGAGAGCGACAAGTCAGTGCGTGAGGACCTTGTTCCCCTCACCAAAGAAGATGTAAACTCCTACTATGATGAAAAGGAGCAAGATTCTCTTTCTTCATCGGCGACGTCTGGGTCTCAGTTGAGCGTGGTCACTGAAAAGGAAGACAAAGCAACGTCAGACAAGTCGAAGAGCAGCATTTCAGAGGAGAAATCGCCCAAGAGTGAAGTGGTGGACGTGAAGAAGCGGGTGTCGGAAATAATGGCCGACACGAGTCAGCCTTCCAGAGGTGATAAGAGTCCGAGGCTACAAGATCTGTACGTCACCACGTATGATTTGGTTTCTCCGGCAAGCTCTCCCGAATTAGGTGAGTTTTTCCTTTTACTCGTTAAATTCTGGTCGTTATGTTTCAATAATTTTGAAATAGTTTTTGTAAAACAAGTTAGCATCATTGGGAGATAATAATTTGTTTTAGCCGAACGAAAATATCCTCATATCTTTTTTTATTAATCTTTTTAGGATCACCAACGGAGGAAACTAAAATCGTTGCCGCAAAGTCTGTATTTGGCAGTGAGGCAGAGGAACTTTTACGGAAACAATTGGCTATTGAGCAAGAGGTAAGTTTTTGAATCAACCCAGCAATTTTATGTTGTTTGAAACTCAACAAGTGCAAAACATTAAAAGTGTGGTTTTATGAGATCAAAATATGAATATCTGAAAAAAACAACTTATAAAAATGCCATTCACGCTTTATTTAATTTAGAGTAGGCTTTGGAAAATCTGAATTCTGTTGGTATAAATGACTGTTTTAATTACTGAGGTTATGTTGAAAAGTCACAAATATAACCACAAATACACAGAAAAACAAAATGTATATCTGGTTGCCTATTTTTGGACACGCAGTTTATGATTATTTATGGAGATAAAGTGATCAAAATAAATCACAATAATAGTAAGCATTATAGGGAAGTCTTAATTATCAGTTTCCCGAAAAAAAATGTATGTCACGATTAAACAACAAACTACCTATTTCTTATTTGTTTTAGATCAAACAAATAACCGAACAGCAGCAAAAAGAGCAGCCGCCCTATTTGTTCGTTAGGGAGATACCAAACAAGCCTCCCCCGCCGTACATCCCGCCATCGTCTCTGCCACCTGTTAATGTGATCACCATCGTGCCTACCACGGACGAAATAGAAGAAATCTCAAAATACTCAGCGAAAATCTTGCACAAGGCTTATCTTTCCCACAACTTGGATAACATTTCTATATCGGAAAACACCCTCGGCCTGATATCCAAGAACATCACCAAGGAATGTTACAAGTTTGTGTTTGATCTGTGTAAGGAAATCTCGAAGGAGCATTACAAGCAATTCGAGAAGGAAAAGTGTCCCTCCTGGTTGCAAGTTACGAAAAAACCCCAGCTGACGGTGGTAAAGCCATTAGATGTCGTTGGCTTGGAGAAACACTTGAACAAGAATTTAAGGGAGCTGTTTGGGTATGAAAAGCCGGTACGACGGGAAAACGCAATAATCAAGTGGAGTCGCAAAAATAGGGACCACGTCGACGAAATTTTGGTGATGGAGTCTCAGGCGGAGGAAGCCCAGTGGACGAATTACGATAAGGACGAGTTGCTCGTTATGAATGAGGCCACGAATGAGCTTATGAATATGCTTCTTAAGGAGACCGGCCAGGTTCTTAGCAAAATTTTATCAAAACGGACTTATTTGTATTAGAATCTAGTTTTTATTTATTTAACGTTATTTATTGTACATACCTTTAATTTACTGTTTTTCATGTTGTTTGTAAGTATTATTTTTAACTGCCATACTTTTTTTGTAATGTGAATAAAGTAATTTTTTAATAAATAATAGTTGCGTTACTCTTACTCATCCAAACATCCCATAAAATTTTAAATAGTATATTATTCTGCCATAGGAAAAATAAAACCCGATAAGCTTAATAAAAATATTGTTTAACTAGCAACAAGAAATTACTTATAAATGTACGAATAAAATCACTCGGTGTCTGTGTTAGAATCAGATTCCTCATCCTCCTCGCTTTCTTCTTGATCTTCCTCGCCGTCGCTCTCCTCGCTATCAGAACCTAACCACTCCATGGCAGAAGTATCATCTGCAATCAAAGTTTTCCACTCGTCTAACTTTTTTAAATCTAAAGCGTAAAAATCACTAAACGTTATTTGTTTATCTCCATCTTCACACATGCCCCCGTATAAATACAAAATGCCATGTTTAATAGCTAGACCACAGTTCATTCTTGGTGACGGTTGAAAAACTTTGACGGTTTGTTCGTCACTGAAACTTGTCGTACTGCCTGAGGTGGTGGGTACGGGGCCGACGGTGACTTTGAAAATGCCATCGTCCGAAATTGTAGTGGATTCTATTTTTTCCTCGATCTTTTCGATTTCCATCTCTTCGGCTTCTTCATCACCTAAAGGCAAGTTAAGTAAAATTACAATATGCAAGTCGGTAAATTAATAAACATTTTACCGTCTCCTTCATCTTTATTTTCTTTTCGTCTGGTTTTTGCTTCTTTCTTTTTGCCAGCCACGGTAACATTCTTCCAAACGAATCTATCTAGATCAATCTGATAGAAGTCGTTGAAAAAGTTACCGGCAATATTCTCCTCATCATCTTCCACGTCAAACACGCCTCCGTAACAGTACGCTGATAAATTATTCGGCGCAGTTGTAACAGGCATGCTGCATCGAGGAGAAAAATGAGTACCGCCTACTTTCGTCTGAACCCATTTGAATTTGGTTCCTACGGCGTCGTTTTCTAGAAATTAGAATTTTTGTAGATATAAACAATATAACATGACCATTGTAAGAAAATCAACTTACTATCTGGCGTTAACAAAAACGCATCAGTATAAACATGCCCTTTATCTACGTCCTTTTTCAGTCTCTCTTTACTGTAACCTCCATAAATAAGTACTCTTCCATCGTTTAGCGGCACCATGCAGCATCCAGACCTTGGCGCAGGAGCGGTGCCTGTCGGTTCCAATTTAGCCCACTTATAAGTTTCAGTGTTGAAACTATAAACGTCATTGAAATATTTGTAGTCTCTGAGATTGTCGTGAAAACCACCGAAAACAATCAATTGTTTCTTGAGTATAACCATTCTATGCCCGCTTCGAGCGCTAGGTCCATTTGGGGCGTTTATTTTCTCCCATTGCTTCGTGGCCATGTGATACACCCATAGGTCTCGATAGTGATAGAACTGCGATTGGGTCGGGGATGCAAATTCCCCGCCGAATATCCACAGCTGGCCTTTGTTTGCAGACGTCACAACCATTTGATGGCCGCATCTAGGTGGAGGTCCAGCAGGAGCTTTGACTACAATCCACGTGTTGTTCGGGATGTTGTAGAAGAAAAGATCGTTATAAATAAAAGTCTACAAAAAACAAAGCATAAATAAACAGACGTAAAAAATATAATAAATTCATTGCGTAGAAATGTACGTACCTTTTGCCCATTAAAAAATTCCCCGCCATACAGAATGAGCTGGTCTTTATCAGGATGAGCTACGAAACTAAAATTAAGTCTTCGGGAAGGTGGAGCTACAACAGACTCTGTGACTTGTAACCTTTTCTTCTCTTCTTTTTCAATTTGGGCAACTATATCCTCAATAACGTCCTACAAAAGTTTAAATGAAGCATTAAGCGATAAAAAAAGGATAGCTGTTCACTTACCTCTCCCAAAGCCTGCAATTCTTTTTTCATCTTGTTGGAAAGTTTTTTATCTGTTTTGGCCAGAGTTTTTTCAGCACCCTTCCCCTTTTTCTTGTCTTTATTCTTTTTGCCCATTTTTAAATGCTCAAAAGGGAAGCTAACGTGAAACCAAACACAAATTTGTTGGTTAGAATACAGGAAATATAGGTTAGAATTTCGATTTTCGACAGAAATAAACACGTGTTCGACTCTACGATTATACACGATCGAAGTTTCGGCGCATCTGCAAAACGTCACTGGACAAGCAACTTAAGATATACGTTGATGTATAGCTGGTTGTATACACTAGGTTATTATTGTTTCAAATTTATAGTAGTGAGGGCGAAACCTCTGTCCACTTTGCCTTTATTGTCGTCAAGTGTATATTTTTTTAAAATAGGTAGGAATTGGTCGTTGCCGTTTTCATAATTAAAATCTGATTCAATAAAATAAATGATTTATTTTATTAAACCGTCGACGATGGAATCAAATATATCTATACATCGTTAAAAAAAAAAACATAAAAACAAGAAGTAGTTTTTATTAGGATGGTTCTTTGTGATAAGCTGCTTGGTGCCTATTGAGCTTACTTTAGTATTAGCACTAAACCGATTATAACGTGTCTTAAAATATTTATTGGTTATATTGTTTTTAGTTTTATTTAATATTCTAACTGCTAAATGTTGAGAGCATGAAGAGAGGTACGAAGATGACCCCAAAAAATCTGACAATAAGCGAATGCTTGAAACCAGACGGAGGAATTGAAAAAACAGTTACAAAACTTGGTAGATGGGTGACAGCGATTTTTTACCTGCCCGCAAAGTTTCAAATCAGTCTAATTTTGCTAAAGAAAATGTAAATGCATCTCATAATAAAGGCGCTATTAAAAAATCATGCGATGCTAAACCAAGTACCTCTAAAGCCCGATCGAATGCAAGCAAGTTGGTAAAAAAGCTCAAAAGACCACCCCGAAGATAGATTCGATAAAAACATTTGGGAATTTGAATATTAACAAGCCTCAAGAAGTAGGTTTGCAAATGAACGCCCAACTTAAAAACAGAGACTTCTAGAACTACATGAAGAGTCGTTAGAAATAGTTGCAAAAGAATGTTCAAGCAAAAAGAGATCTCGAGATGGAACAGTCCGCACTCGATCACATCAAAATGCCTCTGCAAGATATAGAAAGCAATATAAATTTGTACCGCACTATGTTGAAATTTAAACGAGAAGTGGAACAGCTAAATTAGAAGATGTCCAGTATTTAGAGGTGCAACCAATGAGGCCTGAAACGCCTATAGAGACACAAACGATGCAAAGAACGCTAGCAGCAGAAATAGTCTTACAGTCGAAAGTCCTTGTATGGCACATTTGAGTTTTGAAAGCAGCTTAAGAAGGAGTCGAGAGTCTATAATAAAACTAAATAAAACTTGGAAGACCACAATTTACCTAAAGCAAATGATATATGTGTGGGGGCCAAACTTGTTCCGGAAAGTAGTTTCCCAGTTTCCCAGAATGTGGCCGATCCGGAAGCAAAAAGTAACTGAATAAGAACATTACTTCAATCGATTGACTTGGTGAGAAAGTAAGTGCGCCTCTTGGCTCTTAATCTTTTTGCAATATTAACGGTGTGATCCTCAGATTTTCGTACCATATATAGGGTGATCATCAGGGAAAACTTTTTTGTCATTCACATCTCAGACAAATTTAGTTAGTTTTCCACCTAGAACCTAATTTGCTCACTAACAGTGAAATAGTTATGTTTGTTTTACTTCATTTTATTCCAAAAACTGAAAATATTGCACTTTCCAATTTTTAAAAATTGACAAAAATTGAACTAGTAATAGATTGCTGCGATTTCATATTTAAGAAACTTTTGATAGGGAACAAATATTTCAAATACTTTGACGTACTATCGTGGTGACACGCCTCGTGAAACTTATATTCGTTGAAAATAACAGAACGATAAAGATGGATTGTTTAAATAATTTTCTAACTAGCCTCCAATTTTTTCCAGACATTTAGGAGAAACCGACCAGTTGCAGAAAACATTCCTAATTAAAACGAAACAAAGAGCCGTCCTGGTAAATCTTCAAAAGGAAAGACATGAAATGCAAAGGTAAGAACTTCCTTAATTTTATTACTTTTATTTTAGTGTTTTATTGGAAGGGAACATACTATCTAAAATTATTACTGTTTCCTGTCTTTTAATTACAATTACGTTATCTCTACGTAACTGATAACAGATTTGTCAGCCTGTGTAAACATTGATAAGCCTGTGACGAGTTTTTTAATGAAATGAAGGAAGAGCAAAAAAATTCCTTTAAATTTTTATTTCAGGACGAAAGAATATTAATAGTTATTTGTCGTAACGTTTAAAAATATTATTACGTCAAGTTTCCTCATAATATTTATTTTAATGCGTTCTAGGCTAAAGCAAATGCAAAAGGCGGCGTCTCTCGAACGGAAAATCATCCTGAAGGAGCAAAGAAGCCTAATAAAACATCAACTCTACTCCAACAATATGCTTGCAAAAATAAGACTACATGCGCCAAGAGAACGGAGACTCTCTGGCCCATTGAAAGTAAGTTTTTCGATATTATTACCAACCTAAAAAACCATTGAATATTTCTCTGTACGTTGTACAAAGCCATGGCGACTCAAGTGCCAAAACCTCAATTTCCCTAAGAAGCTCAACTGATACGGACCAGGAATTTTACAGCGTAACTTCACACGTGAGTACAGTGTCGGAGGTGTCCGGGGATGGAGTTAGGTCAAGGGACGTTCTTTCAGATGTGGTTGCCCTGAATTTGGCTAGTAGAAGTGAGAAACGTGGCATGCCGATATCGCAATTGAAACAGTACGTACACATAGATAAAATTTTTCTTGCGGTATTTCAATATTTTGTAGCGTTTTTGAAACCTAATGAAATTTTGAATTTTTTTATTCGCACAGTTATTTTTTTTAATTTTGTTTATTTTAAGTTTAATAATTTTTAAAATAAGCGTACCTATATTTTGGGGTCCTAAAAATAATTTTTCCGTGTCCTAAATATTCCCACGATCTTGAGGACAAAAATATCTCGCTGTGGCTCGTTTCAAGTGGCTTCAAATATTATTTTTAGTACCAGTATTGAATTTATCACTTAATCACACTTGAGATCAATACAACAATAAAAACAAGTTGACGAGTATTTCAAATATCTGAGGAATTTTATCTTCAATCGTCAGTCTCTACAGTTTACCACTATCTCTTCATTTTGCCAAACTTGTAGCGTGTGATTTAAGTAAAACGTATTAACCAACAATGCTCCTAATTTTAATTGCGTAATTCACTGTTGTTTACACCTATCAGGTTACTACCAGAAATTTCCTGCTTAGAAACACTCCTATCGTACAAGTAGCATTAATTCCTGATATTAGAAATCAATAATCGCCAATTACGTGCTTATTTTCTAGGACGTTGCTGATGCGAGAGGCCGCCCTGCAAAAACGGAGGAAAGCTGCCGAAAACCTGCTGCAATGGCACAAAAAACAACAAGAGGAGGAGAAACATATAACAGAACCGGAGTCAACGGCGAGTGCCGTCATTTCTAACGCCTCAAGTTTGCGTTATGCGAACGTATAATTACTTTATTATATGTCGGGCTGTTAAAGGTTATTATGGATTCTCGACTCCTTCTTAAGTTGCTTTCAAAACTCAAATCTGCCGTACAAGGACTCTCGTCTGTAAGACTATTTCTGCTGCTAGCGTTCTTTGCATCGCTTTTGTCTCTAGGCTTTACAGGCCTTGTTGGTTGCACCTCTAAATACTGTATATGTTCCGATTTAGCTGTTCCATTCCTCGTTTGAATATCAACATAGTGCGGTACAAGTTTATACATATTGCTTTCTTGAGATGAAGATCTATATCTTGCGGAGGCATTTTGATGTGATCGAGTGCGGACTGTTCCATCTCGAGATTTCGACCTATCTCTTTTTGCTTGAACATTCTTTTGCAACTATTTCTAACGACTCTTCATGTAGTTCTAAAAGTCTCTGTTTTTAAGTTGGGCGTTCATTTGCAAACCTACTTCTTGAGGCTTGTTAATATTTAAATTCCCAAATGTTTTTATCGAATCTATCTTCAGGGTGGTCTTTTGAGATTTTTTATCAACTTGTCTTGCATTAGATCGGGCTTTAGAGGTACTTGGTTTAGCATCGCATGATTTTTTAATAGCGCCTTTATTAGGAGAGGCATTTTCATTTTCTTTAGCAAAATTAGACTGATTTGAAACTTTGCGGGCAGGTAAAAAATCGCTGTTACCCATCTACCAAGTTTTGTAACTGTTTTTTCAATTTCTCCATCTGGTTTCAAGCATTTGCTTATTGTCAGATTTTTTGGGGCCATCTTCGTATGTCTCTTCATGCTCTCAACATTTAGAAGTTAGAATATTAAACAAAACTAAAAACAATATAAAAAATAAATACTTTAAGACACTTTATAATAATTAGTGTTATAATAATAATAATAATAATAATAACTTTAATTTCAAATGACATGATTTACATGTATAGAAAAGCGTCAAGTGTAAAGGAGAAGATACTTACAAGAAGAAAAAAGAAAGAATACATTACATAGATAAGCCAAAAATTATTAATTATGTTGTAACTATGCAGAAAAAATAAATGTATTTATATTTTTTAAAAGTATTTTAATACAAATTATTCTTTAACCATTTCCTGTTTATGTACGGCGTTGAAAAAGTGACCATACAAAACGTAAAAAAATTCAAATTACAGCAATGTTCACAACAACGGTACAACGGTGTACTGTTGGTTGCATACATACTGGAACCGTGTCGGCAATTTAAGTACGCCGGTGTACTGTTGGTTGCATACCTAAAGGAACCGTCTCGACAATTGATTCCATCGTCAACGGTTTAAATAAAATAAGTCTTTTTTTTTATTCAATCAGATTTCAATTATGAAATCGACAACTACCGATCATGGTGCAGTCGCCTAAGAGGCCAATGTATATTATTTATATTTGTATACAGCGTGTCGCAAGTTTCATGGAGCCACTCCTATATCTCAGATACTGATGCGATTTTTTTGAAACTTGGGTGGTTCTTCACTGCCCCCAATTAGAATTTAATGATGTAGTAAAATTTGAGAATCATCATTGGCGTACCTTTATATAGGCTAACGTAAGGGTGGATTTTCTGAGAATACTATCTAGTTGGATATTCTTAATTAGCACCTGTAAAAACCCTTCTAGACCAAATTTCGTTATTGTGGGTGCAAAGGTGGTTGAGATATAAGCCACCGGGAAAAAAATTTTTTAATGAAGAAACATTTTTATTTGCAAAACGGATTTGGCGGTCTATATCCTTGAGAATGAGAGCAGTTTCTTCTATAAAAAATAATACTTTATTAACAATCAAACAGATATGGCACTTAAAAATTATACAAAAATAAATAACAATAAACTAAGACATTTGCAATTAACAACATTAAATTAATAGGAACTACGTAACCAATACAAATAAAACTCAAGTCATTTTTGATAAAGTTTGGTGAAAATTTGGGCAGTCTCATCAAGAAGCGTGTTCATAATCTTATTTGTAACATCGTTCATAACAAGCAATTTGTCTTTATCGAAATTTGTCCACTGAGCATTCTCCCTCTGAGATTCCATCACCAAAATTTTGTCGACGTGGTCCCTATTTTTGCGACTCCACTTGATTACTGCCTTTTCTCGCCGTACAGGCTTTTCATACCCAAATAGCTCCTTTAAATTCTTGTTCAAGTGTTTCTCCAAGCCAACAACATCTAATGGCTTTACCACAGTTAACTGGGGTTTTTTCGTAACTTGCAACCAGGAGGGACACTTTTCCTTCTCAAATTGCTTGTAATGCTCCTGGGAGATTTCCTTACACAGATCAAACACAAACTTGTAACATTCCTTGGTGATATTCTTAGATATTAAGCCGAGGGTGTTTTCCGTTATGGAAATGTTATCCAAGTTGTGGGAAAGATGGGCCTTGTGTAAGATCTCAGCAGAGTATTTTGAGATTTCTTCTATTTCGTCCTTGGTAGGTACGATAGTGGTCACATTAAGAGGCGCTGGAGATGGGGGCGGAACATACGGTGGGGGTGGTTTGTTCGGTATCTCTCTAACGAATAAGCAAGGTGACTGTTGTTGGGTTATTTGTTTGATCTACAATAAGAAAGTACATGATTGTCTAGAAGAACTTTGTCCCATTCAGTTTAGTACAAACTCACCTCTCGTTCAATAGCTAACTGTTTCTTGAGAATGATTTCTGCTTCAGTGCCAAATATGGATTTTGCAGCAGTTAGTTCTACTTCTTTTATTGGAGTTCCTACAAAAGAAAACGGAATACACAAAAGAATAGAACAATATACAGATAAATTAAGCCTCACTATACACTTAGATTTAAGTGCTATTTGCTGCAAGTAATTTTTAATAGTACCCACCTAATTCTTCACAGTTCATAGAAGCAACCACATCATAAGTCGTGGTATATAGATCTTGTAATCTAGGGCTGTTGTTTCCCCAAGACGACTGCTTTGAATGGGCCAATATTTCTGACACCCGTGTCTTTATATGCCCCGCGTCATTCCTGGGTAGTTTTCCTTCTAAAATTCTACTACTCAGAACAAAGTCTTCACCGGTGTCAAATGTGTTTATGCTATTTACAAACTTACTTTGTTCCTCAGATTTTTTATTAAGTTTATGTGGTTCATTTATTTCGATTATTTCTGCTGCCGTTTCTTCATCTTCAATCACAATAATTTCTATATCTACTTTTCCATCAGGTTCCTCGAGGCTCTCCAAGGAGACTTTTTCAGATGATGGAAAACCAACTACTTTCTCGGCATGGTTTAATACTTCCAAACTCTTTCTTCTTTCTTTTTTGGCTTCATCAATCACCGACTGTGTTTCGTTTTCTTCTATCGCCGACATCTTTAGCATTGCTCCATACTCTTTTCCTTCAGTATTGGCCTCAACAGGATGAAGATTTACAACTACTTGTGGAGTAGACAGTTCCCCTGGAGAACTATTGACAATACCGCTTTCTACTAAAAGAACTTTTTTACTACTGACTAGATTTTCTTCTATTATAGATGCGCTGATATCGTCTTCAAGCTGACTGAGTCTTTCCGAGATTTTCCCCGTTGCAATAAGGTCATCGCCCTGTAGGTCTTCTTTGTCAACCTCAGTATTGATTCTATCTTCTGTTGTGCTTAATTCTAGCAGAATTTGTTTACTTCTTGTTGGCCCGTCGTTTTCTTTAGATTTCCTTTCTGCCTCAGACAAAGTTTCGGCTTTAGTTTCACCTAGATTGTCTTTAACTTCTACTACAGCAGAAGCAGTATTATTACACATATTGATATTATCTTTTGACACTTCTTCTTGTTCCTTTGAAGTTCTATTTGCCTCGGCAAAAGCAGGTTTCTCACTTCTGTCGTGCTCTCGATTTTGCCCGGCCTTTATACACTGTTTAGAACTTAGGGAAGATATGTCTTCTTTCGCCTTGGTAAAATCATCAATTAATCGATTTATGTTTTGATCTACTTTATCTATGTCCTCACTAACAACTTCTGGAGGTGCTGTAGGAGGAATTTCACTGATAGTCGGACACTTTCCTAACGCATCGGAAATATTTTCACTGACTTTAGTTTTCGAGCGCTGGAGCGCGCCCCGGTGAAACCTTTTAAGTTCTACTTGTGACATAGGATAGGTTTGGTCTCCAATAAATTTCTCTTCCTCGCAGCCCGTCAAGTTGAGCCATAGCCTGTTGAGGTACTTATTTCCGACGTCTACGCTAGTCGAGGCGTTAGACAAGACGGCGCTCGCCGCTGACTCCAGTTCTGTAATATGTTTCTCCTCCTCCAGTAGTTTTTTGTGCCATTGCAGCAGGTCTTCGGCAGCTTTCCTCCGTTTTTGCAGGGCGGCCTCTCGCATCAGCAACGTCCTGGAAAATAAGCACGTTATTGGCGATTATTGATTTCTAATATCAGGAATTAATACTACTTGTACGATAGGAGTGTTTCTAAGCAGGAAATTTCTGGTAGTAACCTGATAGGTGTAAACAACAGTGAATTACGCAATTAAAATTAGGAGCTCTGTTAGTTAATACGTTTTACTTAAATCACACGCTACAGGTCTGGCAAAATGAAGAGATAGTGGTAATCTGTAGAGACTGACGATTGAAGATAAAATTCCTCAGATATTTGAAATACTCGTCAACTTGTTTTTATTGTTGTATTGATCTCAAGTGTGATTAAGTGATAAATCCAATGTTGGTACTATAAATAATATTTGAAGCCACTTGAAACGAGCCACAGTGAGATATTTTTGTCCTCAAGATCAAGGGTATATTTAGGACATGGAAAAATTATTTTTTGGAGCCCAAAATATAGGTACGCTTATTTTAAAAATTATTAAACTTAAAATAAACAAAATTAAAAAAAATAGCTGTGTGAATAAAAAATTCAAAATTTCATTAGGTTTCAAAAACGCTACAAAATATTGAAATACCGCAGGAAAAATTTTATCTATGTGTACGTACTGTTTCAATTGCGATATCGGCATGCCACGTTTCTCACTTCTACTAGCCAAATTCAGGGCAACCACATCTGAATGAACGTCCCTTGACCCAACTCCATCCCCGGACACCTCCGACACTGTACTCACGTGCGAAATTGCGCTGTAAAATTCCTGGTCCGTATCGGTTGAGCTTCTTAGGGAAATTGAGGTTTTGGCACTTGAGTCGCTATGGCTTTGTACAACCTACAGAGAAATATTCAATGGTTTTTTAGGCTGGTAATAATACTAAAAAACTTACTTTCAATGGGGCAGACAGTCTCCGTTCTCTTGGCGCATGTAGTCTTATTTTTGCAAGCATATTGTTGGAGTGGAGTTGATGTTTTATTAGGCTTCTTTGCTCCTTCAGGATGATTTTTCGTTCGAGAGACGCCGCCTGTTGCATTTGCTTTAGTCTAGAACGTAATAAAATAAATATTATGGGGAAACTTGACGCAATAATATTTTTAAACGTTACGACAAATAACTATTAATATTCTTTCGTCCTGAAATAAAAATTTAAATGAATTTTTTGCTCTACCTTCATTTCATTAAAAAACTCGTCACAGGCTTATCAATGTTTACGTTGGATTCTGTACATAGGCTGACAAATCTGTTATCAGTTACGTAGAGATAATGTAATTATAATTAAAAGACAAGAAATAGTAGTAATTTCAGATAGTATGTTCCCTTCCAATAAAACACTAAAATAAAAGTAATAAAATTAAGGAAGTTCTTACCTTTGCATTTCATGTTTTTCTTTTTGAAGATTTACCAGGACGGCTCTTTGTTTCTTTTTAATTAGGGATGCCTTCTGCAACTGGTCGGTTTCTCCTAAATGTCTGGAAAAAATTGGAGGCTAGTTAGAAAATGATTTAAACAACCAGTGTTTATCGTTCTGTTATTTTCAACGAATATAAGTTTCGCGACGTGTGTCACCACAATAGTACGTCAAAGTATTTGAAAAACTTGTTCTCAATTAAAAGTGTCTTAAATACGAAATCGTCCATCTTTTACTAGTTTAATTTTTGTTAATTTTTAAAAATTGGAAAGTGCAATATTTTCAGTTTCAGTAATTTTTGTTTGATTCAATAAAGTTCATTTATTATTATTATTATTGTTGAAGTAAAACGAACATAACTATTTCACTGTTAATGAGCAAATCTCGGTATGAAACTCTGAAGATCGCACCTTTAATATTACAAAAAGATTAAGAGCCGAGGTACACTTACTTTCTCTGTATTTCTAGCCATGCCAATTCCCCTCTCACTCGGTCTAGAAGAGCGTGTTCTCTAATCTTCAGGATAGTTTTTAAATTCTCCAACCTGACGTCCTCATCTTTGATAAGTTGCTCGAACTGTAATGAAAAGATTTTGTGGGTATAGCAACTCTGGCTGGATATATTTTTAAATTCACTTTCTCGCATCGTAAAAATTTGTAACGAGAAAGAAAAGAAATTCTCAAAAAATATAAACCAAAAATTAATATATTCGGAGTATTGCATCTTAGTTTATAGGACTTTAACTTTATTTTAGTTGACGAAACCACGTTTTAATACTAAGTGAAAACTATGTCAACGTTAAAATAAAACTACTCACCATTCGAAGAGACATTCCTGCGAAATTCTTAGAATGTAAATTTTCAATATTAGAGACATCCAACCTACTCCTCACAACAGACGATGTGCTTGTGTTCAGCTCAGAAATTTCCAATCCGGGTAATTTATTGAGATCTAAACTACTTAAGTCAACATCAATAAATGAGCCTCTGGAAAAGTTTATGGAAAGCTCACTATTTGCCCCGGTGCTTACGTTTCCCTTTACGTAGTTAGATCCTAGGGAGGTTTGTGTGTATTGATTTTGAGTGTTTTTCGATTCACCAGCCTAGAAGAAGTTAGATACTCACTATGGCATCCTTTATTGCATTCATAACAGGTTAAACAAATCTTACCTCCTCCTCGGCCGAGAGCTGGAGCAACGATTCGTTAAAATGATTAAGGTGGTGGATTTCGGCTTCAAATTTTAAATGGAGTTCGTTTGTGCCATGCTAAAACAGACAATGATCAGTCAAGGCGAGTCACATGATCTAGTTTGTACTTGTTTAGCTCGTCTACGAATAAACGGCATGAAAAATTTTTTACGAAATACTTTTTTTTCTCAAGTAAAACCCACAAATTAAAAGAAATCACCCTGTACAATTGCATCAGCAACTACCAAAAAAATTACAACAATCTCAGCGATGTCTTAACTTACCAAGTCTTTTGGAATCAAATTCCAATCGGACCTTAAAGTGATGTTCTTTTTCAGTTTACTTTTTGGTTCCCGATCGGCCACACTCTGGGAAACTGTTGCCTCTGATAGGCGCCAGACGCTACTTGATTTGTCAGTCCCTCTACGGGTATTAATATTTTGCAGCTCCCGAGGCAGGCGGGACTTAGACTTGGCTATTATATCTACGTTACTTGCACCAGGGCGAGTGCCAATTTCTTTGTTTGTTCCAGTTACAACGCTTGTTAATTTTCCGTGATCACAGGCCGGTTCTGGGGCAGATTTGGCACCCTCGCATACATCAGGTAAAAAGTTTGAGTTAGGCGAACGTATAAACACTTTATTATACGTCGGGCTGTTATAAGTCAATATGGATTCCCGACTCCTGCTTAAGTTGCTTTCAAAGCTCAAATCTGTCGTGCAAAGACTCTCAACCACAGGATTACTTCTGCTGCTACGTTTTCTAGGTTGAGACTCGTGACTTGTTGGCTGTGCCTTTAAATAATGCTGTACATCTTCTGATTCAGAAGTTCCGCTTTCAACGCAGGGGGGCACAAGTGTTATATTGCTTATAATTTTAATGCCGGGAGAGTTGCTTTGTTTAGCCGGCTCGGTTTTCCTCAGCGAAGCACGGTTCTCAGAAGTATTTCTCGACATGTCTGATTCGCCTGCTATCGGATCCAAATTGAAAAGGTTTATAGGTTTTAAAAGTTTTCGGTTCGTGTCAATAGGAGACTTGGCTTTCCTTTTTGAAACGTTCCCCACTTTCTCCATATTACTTTTGTTTAAAATGGACGATTCTTTGTTCGGTGTTTGTGTTACGTCTTCAGTCTTACTAGTTTCGCTGAACGATTTTTGCTGTCTTGTCACGTAGTTAGGTAACGGTGGATATAACAAATTAGGATTTCTTTGTTCTGCGGCTCCCGATCGTTCTCCCGATTCTTCTTTTGTTACACGTGAGCGGCTATTACTTACAGAATTTCGTTCTTGAGATAACGATCTATATCTGGCTGGTCGAGTGGGGACCGTTCCGTCTCGAGATTTCGACCTCTCTCTTTTTGCTTGTACGTTCTTTGAGACGATTTCTAATGACTTTTTATGTAGCTCCAGAAGCCTCTGTTTTTGGAGCTGGGCGTTTACTTGCAAATATGTTTCTTGCGGTTTGTTTATCGATTCTATCCTCCGGGTGGTCTTTTGTGCTTTTCTTGTATTCGATGCCGTTTTAGAGGTAGTTGGCTTCACATCGTATGTTTTTTTTATAGCGCCTCTGTTCTGAGAAGCGTTTACATTTTCTCTATTCAAATTAGGATGATTCGAAATTTTTTTTGAATTGCTGGCCATCTTTATACGACTCTTCAGGCTCTCAGTATTTGAGTTTGAATTTTAAATATGACTAAAAACAACAAATATTTTAATAGGAACTAAACAGCTTATCACAAATAATCATCACAACAAAAACTACATCTTGCTTTTATGGTATTGTTCTTTTCAGTTTTTTAACGATGTACGCCAACGTAGAATCATAACCAAAAAACGAAACGTCAAAAAATTCAAATTAAACCTGTAAGCATTCGTAATAATGTTCACAACGGTACGTTGGTGTACTGTTGGTTGCATACGTAAAGGAACCATGTCGGCGACTTGAGTTCGCTGGTGTACTGTTGGTTGCATACGTAAAGGGACTTTGTGATTGGACTATCCGCAGTTACACAGGGTCGGCTTTAGGAGATTGTAGGGCCGTTCGCGCCCAGGGCAGGGATTTTACGTTCTCCAGCTGTGGGTAATTGGCGGCGTTTATATTTTATTTCATGAAAGTATCCGCCAGTTAGGTAACTCGCACGCCTTCTTGTATTCAGAGAATAGAGCTTTTAACATTTACATTGTTATGTGAAGCGTTAGGTATAAATTTATCAAATCATGCTAAACGACACATTCACTCAGAGAAAGGCTCTTTTAAATGTCAAAAATTACTTGTAACGAATTGACCTGCATTGCACCGATAAATGAGTCGCCTAAGAGGCCAGTGTTTATTCCTTATTACCCGGCGAATTTTTTCCAATTATTAAATATCACGTATTTTTGCCTGTTTAATATACCGAAGTTGGCGATCTTTTCCCAGCACTTTCACTGGTCAATATACCGGCGCGTGGAAAGGGCAGAGTGCATTAGCGTAGACATTATTACAAAATAATAGATTGTAACTTTTCATATTTTTTCGCTGAAAGGTCAAACGCGCTGTAAATATAAAAATCTACTTTGATCGCCTAATTAAACTACATGCTCGGTAGGAAATAAATGTTGAATGTGAAGCTGATAAGGTCGTTGCAGTGGAGTCGCTTGACCGACTGACTGGTGTTTCGTTGCCTTGCCCAACATACTTTTTAGAATGCAAACCTGACAAATCTCCGACAGTAAATATTTCCATTCAATTGCTTTCATTATGCAACGTTACGCCGACTTTGCTTCATGTACGTTTCTCAATAAAATGTTTTTAAAATAAGCCAACCTAATTTGCGCCATTCGCGGCAGGTGTTCGATGAAATTCTCACCAATGCACTTACTTTTAAAAATTGAAGATGCTTATCTTATTGATATTGGAATTTTATTGGATTCGCAGGGCAGGACCGTCTTGTTCTATTTTTTGGTAATATACGTATACCTAGCTTCGACGAGTCGCCTCTGGCGGGCCCGTATTTTCTCTCGTTCCCAGCAGCGACAAAATTAAGTCTTCAAACAAACTTAACTGATAAACGTACATGACAAGGCGTTTTACGTCCATGATCTGTCAATTTCTTTGGCATAGGTGTAGGAGATGCTAATCTGCATATAAATTTGCATCTGGTTTCTTGGCCGCAACAATAACGTATTGTTAAGGTAGCCTGTCTTAAGAATGCCTACGTTTTGTTCGGTCTTCGTTTGTTTATTGTCCTGTCGACTTAATTATGATGGAGATGAAGGATGAAAGTAAGCTGAAACAAGAGACGCGCACGCAAAACTGGTGGTGTTTTATTCAGCCACCATTTTAAAAAATATCTAATATTTTGTGATTTTTACAATATTTATTTCAATGAAACCATAAAACATCGTTTGTTTCTAATTTCTAGCGTAGCTAGCTGCCTATAAATGTTTAAAAGTCTTCATAAATAGTTGTAAACCACGCGACTACATAATTAGGCCACCATCAATACACTCAATGGTGTTGCGTTGCAGCAAAAGAAAGATGTATGCTTGGTTGCCTAGTCACGTGGGGTAAAAATTGGGTAAATAGGCTGAGTAGTGAGTAGGGACCGGTTCACGTGTTTTCATACAATTTATTTATTTAAAAAATTGACTTTGGTTAATTTTGTTCTGAGGAGTAGTATTTTTATAGATTTCTCACGCCAGGTGTTTGCAGGTGTAAGCCAGTTAATTTTCGATATGACTTGCTAAAGTATCGACAATGCTTTTGCCAATAGGCGGTAAGAGGTCAATTTTGTGACTGTGGGAACACTTTCATTTCAATTTACTGGTAACGATTGAATACATTAATTCGTGTACAAAATAAGCTTGTAAATAATTCCCCATTTCGTTGGCAATATATACGAGGATGTAAATTACGTAGAAACTTAACTAATTTCAATTATTATATGCCCCAAGGTTCCGTCCTGGGGCCACTTACGTTTCTTGCTTATAGTAACGATCTACTCGTATCTTATTTAAGTGTTAATTCTGCTCTACGGCGACGCTAAGTAATATAACAAAATATTGCGCGGCACCTAGAAAACTATACCGGGTGTAAGCGAATAGTGGGCCACCCCTGTAACTTCCTCGTTTTTAAAGATATCCCGATAAAATTTTGTATGGTGAAATTAGGTAGGATTTCCAACTTTTTGAGACCTATCTGCCATATTTGTCACTTCCGGTTTCACCGGAAATGGGCCCAATAGTCTTTTTCTAAATAGACCACCCTGTATATTTTTACATTTTTGAAATAAAGATCACATTTTGGATACATTTATGCTATTTTGAACAATTTATACAGGGTTGCACGAAAAATAATTCGAATTTTAGTTGTCAATCTAGATGGCTGCGAATATGTTAATATATACATAATATATATGTTTTTATCTTTTCGGACTATTATCTTTATCAAAAAAAAAGGCGTCAACTGAGGGTATTTTATGCATATAATCGCCGACATTAAAACCTTACGTAATTGTACTACGTAAACGGCTGCCACTTTGCTCTAGTTTCCTGGCGCGAAATGACCCTTTAAATCTACCAATTAAAAAAATTGTCGGGGAGAAAGTGCGGTGTTTATATACGCAAACTAGGTTTGGACAAATTGGGGAAATAAAACGGTCTGTTTCAATGTAACAGGGCGTTCCGAACTATCGAAACAATAAGATCGGCGGCAATTAATTTGATGTTATGTAAAACACTTTCGACTTTGATTTTTTTTTGTTCCTTGTCTTGATGGTGGAACAACAATGTTTCTAATATAATCGGTTAAATAACTAACCTATTTTTTTAAAACCGTGTTAATGAGAATGACTCTCTTTCACTTTGCACTTACATGGTGAATATTTATTAGTATACAGGATGCTCCAAAAGTGGAAGGATTCGCATTTGAATACATTTCGAATTCTGAGCCCGGTCCTGTGCAATATCGGAAAATGAGTAAACTGGTACGCGAAAATAATAATATCTATTTTTTACTTTATTATCTACTAAATTCTCTACTTTTTTATCTATTCCATTCTCTACTTTATTATCTATTCTATTCTCTACTTTATTATCTATTCTATTCTCTACATTATTCTTTACTCTATTCTATTACTCTATTCTCTACTCTATGCCTTTACTCAATTCTCTACTTTATTATCTATTCTATTCTCTACATTATTCTTTACTTTATTCTATTACTCTATTCTCTACTCTATTTATGCCTTTACTCTATTTTTTACTTTATTATCTACTAAATTCTCTACTTTTTTATCTACTCTATTCTCTACTTTATGATCTAATCTATTCTCTACTTTATTATCTATTCTATTCTCTACATTATTCTTTACTCTATTCTATTACTCTATTCTCTACTCTATGCCTTTACTCAATTCTCTACTTTATTATCTATTCTATTCTCTACATTATTCTTTACTTTATTCTATTACTCTATTCTCTACTCTATTTATGCCTTTACTCTATTTTTTACTTTATTATCTACTAAATTCTCTACTTTTTTTATCGAGTCTATTCTCTACTTTATTATCTATTCTATTCTCTACATTATTCTTTACTCTATTCTATTACTCTATTCTCTACTCTATTTATGCCTTTACTCTATTTTTTACTTTATTATCTACTTAATTATCTACTTTATTATCTATTCTATTCTCTACTTTATTCTTTACTCTATTCTATACTCTATTTATTATCTATTCTATTCTCTACTTTATTCTTTACTCTATTCTCTACTCTATTTATGCCTTTACTCTATTTTTTACTGTATTATCTACTCAATTCTCTACTTTTTTATCTACTCTATTCTCTACTTTATTGTCTGTTCTATTCTCTACTTTATTATTATTAGCCGCCCCTTTTTAAATTCTTACCTGCAAATGGGTGTCGAAATAAACAAATTTCGATTGCTCTATATTATTATTGTGTTTGATTAATTTTAATTTCAACGACTTACATGCTAATCTAAACTAGCGGTATTAAGTAACCCGTTGCACTGTAATTAATCTTAATTCGCTTTTTGCAATTTAAATACAAATAATTATTAAACAATTTACTTTTACTTAATTGCTTTACGTAAGGTTATAGCCGATTTCTTGAATGGCGCTGATGCCGAGAAAACCGATACGACCGAATAGTTAATTACCCTGTTGGCTAGGCATATGAATGTCTGTTTAGGAAACAATCCATTAACGAGATGTGAGCGAGGACGGGAAGCAATTATAGTTTGATACTAATTATTAATACCGCCCAACGAGGCGAAATTGTATCCAACGGATCAGAAGAATAATATAGAGCCTAAATGGTGACGTCAGCTTCCGTTCAAGACTTATTAGGTCGGACTAGAACCTAAACGGTGGCGTCAGCTTCCTTTCAAGGCTCATTAGGTCGGACGAGAACTTAAACGGTGGCGTCAGCTTCTTTTTAAGACTTATTAGGTCGGACGAGAACCTGAACGGTGGCGTCAGTTTCCTTTAAAATCTATTAGGTCGGACGAGAACCTGAACGGTGACATGAGCTTCCTTTTCCAGATGTTTTACTTTGGCTAACCTGTTCATGCCGAGCCGAGAATTGGGGGTAAAAAACGTAAGCATGAGGGTTGAATTCAACACCTCGACATATAAATGCATTCGATGTTAAATATTACCCCACGATTTTTGCCTGTAAACGAACCACCATTTCTTGAAACAATTGCACTTATATAGAAAGTCAAGTTGTCTCCTTCGACGTAATCTCTTATTTGTTGTTGCTGGCGTCCACAAGCCGAAAGGAAGTGTCCGGATCGATTATGATCAGTCGTGCGTTAAATCGTTAACGACAACGTGTTTGTGAATTTTAATACCGCATCATCACGTACCAAATATGTCCCGAGAAAAACGTGTCAATCGGAAGAATAAATCAAGCTGCCATGGGAAAATCGTGATCGCCGGTTTTAAATAAATAATAATAATTGGATCGGATGTTTCGACACTCTGCTCTCGTAAATAATATTTATTAGATAAACAAAAGTTACGCTTCTGGCGCGTAAGGATTTTTTTCTCCCAAATTAGTCTCAGTGAATCATAAGTTAGTCAGTAGAGTTTATTTGCGCCGCAAAAAAAATGTTTCCAGAGTGGTAGAGAGAAAAAATTTCCAAAGTTAGTAGGTCGACATAAAAATTTTAAAATCAGTCTATAAACGAATCGTAGGTTAGCTTTGAAACTTCAGGCGCGTAAAGAATTATTTTCTCCCAAAGAAGTCAACATACAAATTCTAAAATTAGTCTAATTGAAGCATAGGTTAGCCAGTAAAGTTCATTTGCGCCGCAAAAAAATGTTTCCAGAGTGGTAGAGAGAAAAAATTTCCAAAGTTAGTAGGTCGACATAAAAATTTTAAAATTAGTCTATAAACGAATCGTAGGTTAGCTTTGAAACTTCAGGCGCGTAAAGAATTATTTTCTCCCAAAGAAGTCAACATAAAAATTCCAAAATTAGTCTAATTGAAGCATAGGTTAGCCAGTAAAGTTCATTTGCGCCGCAAAAAAATGTTTCCAGAGTGGTAGAGAGAAAAAATTTCCAAAGTTAGTAGGTCGACATAAAAATTTTAAAATTAGTCTATAAACGAATCGTAGGTTAGCTTTGAAACTTCAAGCGCGTAAAGAATTATTTTCTCCCAAAGAAGTCAACATACAAATTCTAAAATTAGTCTAATTGAAGCATAGGTTAGCCAGTAAAGATTATTTGCGCCGCAAAAAAATGTTTCCAGAGTGATAGAGAGAAAAAATTTCCAAAGTTAGTAGGTCGTCATAAAAATTTTAAAATTAGTCTATAAACGAATCGTAGGTTAGCTTTGAAACTTCAGGCGCGTAAAGAATTATTTTCTCCCAAAGAAGTCAACATAAAAATTCCAAAATTAGTCTAATTGAAGCATAGGTTAGCCAGTAAAGTTCATTTGCGCCGCAAAAAAATGTTTCCAGAGTGGTAGAGAGAAAAAATTTCCAAAGTTAGTAGGTCGACATAAAAATTTGAAAATTAGTCTATAAACGAATCGTAGGTTAGCTTTGAAACTTCAGGCGCGTAAAGAATTATTTTGTCCCAAAGAAGTCAACATACAAATTCTAAAATTAGTCTAATTGAATCATAGGTTAGCCAGTAAAGTTCATTTGCGCCGCAAAAAAATGTTTCCAGAGTGATAGAGAGAAAAAATTTCCAAAGTTAGTGGGTCGACATAAAAATTTGAAAATTAGTCTATAAACGAATCGTAGGTTAGCTTTGAAACTTCAGGCGCGTAAAGAATTATTTTGTCCCAAAGAAGTCAACATACAAATTATAAAATTAGTCTAATTGATGCATAGGTTAGCCAGTAAAGTTCATTTGCGCCGCAAAAAAATGTTTCCAGAGTGATAGAGAGAAAAAAATTCCAAAGTTAGTAGGTGAACATAAACATTTTAAAATTAGTCTATAAACGAATCGTAGGTTAGCTTTGAAATTTCGATAGATTAGCCAGTGATTCCATTAGCGCCGTAAATATTCTTTTCCTGGAGGGTCGAAGGAAAAAAAATATAGCTTAAAAAATCGTAGGTAGGTATTAAGTGTGGCGTGAAAGTTTTTTCCAGAAAAGTAAAAAAAAATTTGCAAAACTGCACGGCGAGGAAACTTTTTTCAAAAGGGGTTGAGGAAAAATTATTTCAAACTTAACTAAATTTCCTATTGCTTTAGTTTCAGAAGATGGATTCTGCATTACAAAATAATAATCTAGAATATTTTTTCGAGAAAATGGTCCGTCCAACGCATCGCATCACTTAATCAAATGAAACGTCGGACAAGCAATTAACGAAAGAATTCATAAATAATCAGTATATCTCACGGAGTTATCTAAAAAATTTAAATAAAAACAGCATATATATTATTTGCACGGTAACGAGGTCGTGGTCAACCGTTATAACAAAATTCGCATATAGGATATAAATTGCAAAGTACCGCACATTCTAATTTATACACAGTATTTTATTAATTATAACATATTGGTGCATATCGGGTACATTCAACTCGGTACCACACAAACGTCCTAGAAACAGAATCCACCTTATCTCGCCGCATACAGGGCGCTCCACGATCCGCACCGGAATAGGATTTTCAGATATTGTCAGTAACGAAAATTTAGAAAAAAACATATTTTGAAAACTGTCAATATTTTCATTTGTCTTACAATAATTGGTAAGTATACAGGGGATTTGATTTCTTCATATTTTTCGTTGGATTCCAGTAGACACAAACACGGGAAACGCTTCTGAACATATTTCAATTTTTATATAACGCCTAATAAACGAATTGCATAAGACGTTCACAAAGGTGAAAATAAATAAAAAAGTAATTAATTTCACACTCAACTAAACTAAGTACTTACAGTCTATTTAATGTATTAATCAGGTATTTGATGAAAGTAACAATTTCTTATATCCCAGAAGTAAAATTAAAGAAACTGCACGCCATAAATCACCCAAAAATATCCGAATAAAAGTGGTCTTGGTCTTCTTGGCAAATATGTGAAATATTTAATATATTAATAAATCCTCCTGAGACGCTGAAAAATGGCCCAAGTCACCGATGCCGATGTGAAATATGCTTCACCCAGTTTTTACATGCTCTGACACTGACCTTATTTCCGAAACAAATTCGATTGCGTGCATGAATATCTAATAAACTATCAAATATTAATTATAGCCTACGACGCCGTTCCTCAAAACAGAATCGTTGCAAAACGCCCATACATATATGCCGGAGTGTATTAAAACTAAAGTAATGACCAATAATTAAATTAAACAACCTTTGATTGAATCGATGTCAATTTTTCACCGTGACTGGTTTCAAAATTGTATCAGTTCGGAATTAATTAATATTCGACGGTCTATATATTTCGTATCAACCTCTCATTAAAACTAAATTACTAACGAGCGAATTTTGACATCTGATATAAGTGTAGCACTTTTGATAATAGTCTTGATCGTTAAATAGTTAAATAAGAGATTTATTTTTTTTTTATTTTTTTTTATTTTTTTTTAATTACCCGATTCTGACAAAAACCTTACAGAGTGCAACTGTTGTATTAAAACTGAAATAAATCGACTATTTTTGCATTAAACCTACTTCTAAACTACATGGCATGGCGTTTAATTCAACTTGACAGTAAAATTGCTGTTAATTATCCTAAAGTAAACAAACAATGCTGCCGTGTGAAAATAGAACTCCTAAAAACCTACATAGTCACTATTTGTTGCTTCGTTTATATAAAAAATTGCGTAGCGAAATTTATAACGCTAATAATAATTATTATTAATCAAAATAAAAGTGTTATTGTTAGAAACTATGCCAGGCATTGTTGCAGCTGCTTTCATAGTAATTAGCTTTTCTTAATTTCAGGCAATTTATTTTGAAGGGCGCCAGCAAAGTCCACCTAGATAACGTATTGCATGCTCTATTCTGTAAGGAAGGAGACTCGATTTTGAATATGAAAAAATATTACAGAAATATGAAATTTGAAAAATAAACGCAACAAATTCTCCGGAACGTCCTGCAATTACCTTCGCTCTTTTTCTTATAAATAGAGTTTTAAAATATTCGCCTTCTGCCAACTGCTTACTACTCTTCGGAGCGATAGTAAATAGTAGAGAGCGCCGGGTTACAGGTGTAAATAAAACTCTGTTGATTTATTTATTTTTTGCTGCAAACAATGTCCTTGGTTGATGGCTAGACTACTTACTCTTCGGAGCGATAGTAAATAGTAGAGAGCGCCCAGTTACAGGTGTAAATAAAACTCTGTTGATTTATTTATTTTATGCTGCAAACAATTTCCTTGGTTGATGGCTAGACTACTTACTCTTCGGAGCGATAGTAAATAGTAGAGAGCGCCCAGTTACAAATGTAAATAAAACTCTGTTGATTTATTTATTTTTTGCTGCAAACAATGTCCTTGGTTGATGGCTAGACTACTTACTCTTTGGAGCGATAGTAAATAGTAGAGAGCGCCCAGTTACAGGTGTAAATAAAACTCTGTTGATTTATTTATTTTTTGCTGCAAACAATGTCCTTGGTTGATGGCTAGACTACTTAATCTTCGGAGCGATAGTAAATAGTAGAGAGCGCCCAGTTACAGGTGTAAATAAAACTCTGTTGATTTATTTATTTTATGCTGCAAACAATTTCCTTGGTTGATGGCTAGACTACTTACTCTTCGGAGCGATAGTAAATAGTAGAGAGCGCCCAGTTACAAATGTAAATAAAACTCTGTTGATTTATTTATTTTTTGCTGCAAACAATGTCCTTGGTTGATGGCTAGACTACTTACTCTTCGGAGCGATAGTAAATAGTAGAGAGCGCCCAGTTACAAATGTAAATAAAACTCTGTTGATTTATTTATTTTTTGCTGCAAACAATGTCCTTGGTTGATGGCTAGACTACTTACTCTTTGGAGCGATAGCAAATAGTAGAGAGCGCTCAGTTACAGGTGTAAATAAAACTCTGTTGATTTATTTATTTTTTGCTGCAAACAATGTCCTTGGATGATGGCTAGACTACTTACTCTTCGGAGCGATAGTAAATAGTAGAGAGCGCCCAGTTACAGGTGTAAATGAAACTCTGTTGATTTATTTATTTTTTGCTGCAAACAATGTTGATGGCTAGACTACTTACTCTTCGGAGCGATAGTAAATAGTAGAGAGCGTTTAATATTTATTAGATTTAAGTTTGGTTGAGTTGATATAATTGAATTGAATTGCAGGTGCGGAGCGGTACAGCGTGAGAGCCGGGTGATGACTGACCAAGTCTCGATGCAGTGATGCAGTGATCTCTGTTTTGCATTTGTTGCCTGCGTATAAGTGAATCCGGTCGGACCGTAGACTGAGCGGCGGCTGAAAGGCCCCTTGCTCGTGCTTTACTCCCGTAATATGATCGTATCTAATTAACTACACATGGATTAAGTGGTTAAAGACAAATCTTTAAGTTTAATTTAGAAATTAATTGGCCGGGAGAAATTCACTCACTTAATTACAATGAATTCCTTAATTTCCTTAAGAATGTATTAAGACACCACTTCTTGGAAACACGATCAATTGGCCGAATCTCGTCGATTGCGGCCGCAAATGTTAATTAAAAAATTCGATTTGTAATTTAGGGCGAAATTCAAATCAGCGCACCGAGTCCGCTGTCAAAGGTGATGATTTCAGCCGATCAGTTTTAGAGAAAGTAAATCGAGTACGCTTATACGTATATAGTACCTACAAGGTGTGGTGGTCACTACAAAGCCGTCAAACTATGTCCTAAAGAGAAAAATAACTTACATAACCGCTATTTCCTGTAATGCAGAACTATAACAACGCACGGAGTTTCTAATATGTTGTACTCGTTTTCAACAATTTTTATAATGGCCGGATAGCTATTATTATAACGCCTGGGCAGAACGGTGGGGAGGAGGAATTCCTTTAAAATTTCTCACGTTATTTAGGTAGGAATCTTAAAAATTTTATGCCCATTATTTTACCAAGATATCGGTAAGTATTTTCACGGAGATTGCCCAACAATGGCTGTGAACGCTATGGAAATGGTCACCACTTTATTAAGTTTAATTCGTTAAGAGCAAGAAGAAGAGAAAGAGGGTCAAGGTAATCGGATAGAAATTTGTCCGCACGGATTAATAAGGAAGTCGATCGGTTACATTTTTAAACACGTAACAATTAACAAGAATATTAATCACGGTGTGTTCTCTACTACACAATTATGACGACTGGAAACGGACGGTCGGTTGAATAATATCTATTTTTAGCCTTTCTTTTCTAAAAATTAGCGTTTCGTTTTATAATAACCATTAACCTGTCTGAAGAAAGTCAAAAGGTTATCTTAAGACATCTGGACTGTTTAAAAATGTTATCGTTTCCACCATCCAAGTTTCTATTGTATCCGCTTTGATTCGTCTTCTCGAACGAAAAAGTTATGGAATTCATGACGTAAGTTTTCGCTAAAATCTAGATTTCGGAGGCCCAGGTGTTTCAATTCAAACACTTTTAGGCAATTCAAAGGATAATATAGTGGCATATTTTCCAACATCACAGTTTTTTTCCAATTTTTATACAGGGAGAGGGCAAAAAGTTGTATTTTTTTAAACGAAACGCCCTGTATGTTGTTGCATTTTTAGATTCTACGTAAAATTCTAGTTCGAAATCATATAAGGTACCATGTGCCCAAAATGGCTATTGTCCGAGTTATAGGCGTTTAAAGGAAAATTTTGACAGGTCAAGGTCAACGCTGAAAAACGAATAATTCCGATACTAGATGTTATTAGAGTTTCTCTTATGACTATTCTACGTGTCCACATGCTAATCTTATGTATAAAGCCGTTCTAATGACATCTAGTATCGGAATTAAGAAGATTTCAACGTTGACCTTGACCTGTCAATTTTTTCCTTTAAACGCTTATAACTCGAACAACAGACATTTTGACCGTATGGTGCCTTATATAATTTCGAACTGGAATTTTACGCAGAATCTAAAAATGTAATAATATACAGAGCGTTGCGTTAAAAAAATACATTTTTATCTTATCGTCCTGTATAAAAACAATTAATAAAATAATACCTCGACAATTTGCCTTGGCTATTAATTTCGTCTTACATCATTTGCTTCTGTGACTAATCCGTTATGCTGCTCGAGTCGGATTCCAATTTTTTTTGTCACCGCTTTCGATACAAGTCGCAGGTCTTTTTTTCTCGCGCAGACACGAATAGGTGTTGATTAATACCGTTTTTACGGTGATCTATGCACATTAAAGTGAACGGCCATTTGTTGCATTTCCGCAATACAACAAACAAGTGAATGACATTAAAAATATCGCGAAATCGAATTCTCTATTTTGTATGCATGAGACCAGCAGACGAGACGTTGAAAGAAAAAAAATATTTCTCCACTCCATTTCTACTAAAACCATGTTGACATTTTTCCCTGCTCATATTTTTGAGTAACCACCCGCGCTAGAGGCTGGGCTGCTCTGAATTTGGCCGGCTGCAGGAATTCACACAGTTCTGATATTCTAGAAAGTTGTATAATAACGTTTGAATATTATTGCCCATATGTACTTTAAATCAGATTATCGGCGTATTAAATATCGTCATCAACTATTAATCGACAAATTTTATCACAGCACTAATTGAAAAGTAAGAGTAAACGAAACGACAAAGCGGGAACGCGAAGGAGGCAGTGCAGATGTGCTTGATCTGAGTTTAATGTTAATGCTATCGAGTTTTTCTGGATCTATAGACAGAGGCGTATCGGCGTATTATTAAAGATTTGTCTAATAGTAACCACAGAATAGAAATTAATGATCCAAAGTCTGTTTGTTGTTCCTCAACGTTAGTTTTTTCTGATTTACTATCTCTAATAAACAGTCAAAACGATCTATTTATTGTGAAGGTTTTGTAGGTGCGCTTTGGCCAGCTAATTCACCAGACCATAACCCTATGGAGTATATCTGACACGGAGCCAGGGGTCTGTATTAACCTATAAAGAGAACTCAGGAGTTTCGTTTTAAAAAATAAACAGGTTTTATTTACGACAAATCAGTAACACAGCAAACTACTTAGGATTAAGTTGAATGCAAAAAAACATATTGTCATGTATATTAAACTAAAACCCCACAAATAAATTAATAAAATTAAAAAAATAAATTCAATTCAAACCAGGGTAAAATGAAAATTCCTCCTAATAAAACTAGAACGAGAAACTTACGTATAGTATACTCATGAAATAAATACAAGTTCAAAAAAGGATATAATATCTTAAAATCATTTGTTAAATCAGCTGTGAGACACCTGTTGTGGCAAGCGAGGTCAACGAGCCTTAGGTAAACAAAAAGGGTCAGCTACGCTAAAACAAACCAAAAATAAACAAATTAAAGGCGTAAATCAAATAAATACATCGTGCAATGTTTCTTTAAAATAATCAATGACGTAATAACTGCCAGCCAGATGCATGTTTTAAACAGAGGTTGAACGATTGTCAACTACAGTTAAACAAAGATGGACTTTATTTATATAAATTTTTATAAAATTTGTAATCAATTAATTTAAAACAAACCTGTAAAACCTCCAGTCTAGTCAAATGACCAGACACAATGTAAATTAGTTCCTAAGAAGTGAGTGCAGTGATATTCGACACGGTCATGTAATCCCTCGTACGAGCCAACGGCAGATCAAAAATTTATCTCACGTAATATCGGCACATGGGTAACCAAGGATTCATCTTTAAATAAGGAAGCTAAAAATACCATAATTTCATTGGAAAAATACATAATAAAGTGGAAAAAGGCGAAAATACCAACCTTTATGACAGTTGAAAATCTAGAAATCCATGGTTTGACAACTTTTCTGCTTGTCCTTAGGATCGAAACAAAAAAGGAGAGTTGTTATTGGGTCGTAAATGAAGCAACCCCACGTCCAGATCGCTCCTGAAATACATAAAGAAATACGAAATAAAAAACGAAGATTTATATTTCCAGTACATTTGAATAATGGTTCAAGGCCAAATACAATAAGGTACCAGAAAAACAACATCAACTTACCAGCAATAAAGGTAAAATTTATCCTAAATAATAAGCAGCCACCTGATTGGTCGAAATCCGTTTGGGCATCCAAGGCCTATTTAGTTTATGCAGATCCAGTAAATAGGGCACTAAAGTGTAAAACTGCCAGCTACCATGTCTGGATCACAAACCACAAGTGTCAAAACTTAAAAACAGGTCTGCCAATTTAAAGTAAATATCGCGACACGGTAACTTTAGTGTGCCGGGTGTACTTTGAACTAAAATTCGAAACTATAACATTATTAAATTTGTCACTTTTCACAAGGACACTCCAAATATTTGTTGTAGATTAAGTTAGTTTAAGTTAGAGCAGGGACATAGTTTAAGGAACGTTTCACTTTGAATTGTCTCTTATGTGTAATAAATACGACTAGTTGTTCCATCTATGTTTCATTGATACTACAGCATACAAATTGGATATCTAAACTACAGCAAAGCAGATACATCTAGCTGTCTAATGACAAAATTAAATTCATTCTGATAAAGATCTCTAGCATTTCAAGATCGTTACCAATACAATAAAAAATAAAACCAGCCCAAACTTAAATAATCTTTATTCAGAAGGTGTACAGCAACTGATTAACAGGTAAAACATTTCTTCGATAGCAGAAGGGAACCCCCTTAGGCCCTGAAAGGTAAAAGAGTAATTATAGCAAACCTATAGTAAGTTTCACGTTTAATCATCTTAAAATCATACGCACTGTCGCTTATTGTTTAAACTATTGGAAACATAGACTTAATAATACTATATGGACCGAGCCTAGAGAGAGAGGTGATGAGGACGACACCTCGAGAGAGACGCCGATAGATGCGAGTTTAAGGTTATGTATTTTGTTCCTTAACCTTCTTTAGATACCTACCTATTAATGCATAAATATCTGAGATGCATCTATTTTTATGGTTCACAATCACTACAACGTGCTAAAATATATTTATAAAGAATCTCGGCAAAATGTTCCCATCCGCCGTGTAAAAAAGTAACTTGGCCACGTGACTGTGGACTGTGGAAATAACAGTCACGTGGTCTTAAATCTTTCTATCCTTGTTAGACGCACTCAATTTATATCGCTCTATCTCTCTTCAATGGCGTCCTCACACTGGCGAACGGAAAGTGGCACAATGCTCCGTCCATACGTTAGTATTATTAAGTCTATGATTGGAAAATCCAGCCCAGTGGCGGACGGATCGTATGTTATAAAGTCGATAATTCAGAAAACTATATACAACTACTTTAGAAAACTAAATTTAAAATTCAAAAACTAAACAACTTAATTACTAGTGCATGCATAATAATATATGGGAATATAAAACTTAAATATCTAAACGTGCAAATATAAAATATTAAATATGAAAATCTTAAAATAAAAAAAAAAACTTACCTTGTAATAATAAATCAAAAATAGAATTTCAAAAATAATTGTGTTTCCCCAAAAGATTTGTTTAATGTATTAGTATTAGATTAAAGTTAGGTTAAGTTGATGTAATTGAATTGAATTGCAGGTGCGGAGCGGTACAGCGTGAGAGCCGGGGTGACGTCTGACTAAGTCTCGATGCAGTGATGCAGTGATCTCTGTTCTGCATTTGTTGCCTGCTTATAAGTGAATCCGGTCGGTCCGTAGACTGAGCGGCGACTGAAAGGCCCCTTGCATGTGCTTTACTCCCGTAATATGATCATAACAATTCAGCAGACATGTCCTGTGGTGTGCTGACACCTGCGGTATCTTATATATTCAATTAACTGGTGATACAATTGTTAAAGGACTCAGATTTGGCGTTATTTCATAATATAGTGGTGAAAAGGAAGAATATTTCCGATGAAATCGATCCACATATGTCATAAGCAAACTTTCATGTTATCAAATTGCTAACATATTGCATGTGTTGCACCTGATTTAATTAAAAAAAATTTAAATTTAAAATCGGCGCCACCGCCCGAATTCCTTATGCCTTATGCTTTCTGAAGGGAAGCTATTTTTTCTTTTCTAATATGTGAAATAATTAAACCTTATACATTATTTAATTCTTGTTACCTAATGATGGGCAATAGTTATTGTGAGTCCATCACAATCGATTACAGTTTCTACTACTTACATATTTATATCTACGAGTATATAAAAAAAAGTGTAAACGTCTTGATTATGTAAGACTGTGACCAATCATAATTTTGTGGTATTCCTTCCTGATTGTTCAATGCCAGAAAAATTAGGAACTTTGAGTTAATTTTCGGTGAACGTGACTCCTTCGCTACAAATAGGTCATAGTCAAACCTTTTGCCTCGCGTTATATGTTTGATATCTATAATTACATTGCAAGTATAAACAACCGAGACTTTAATTGAGCTAATACTCGTTAATTTGATTGAAAGCGCGATAAGGTTCTAATTAAAAAGAAGACAAATTAGTAGAACAACATGCCACGTTTGAAATTAACAATTAAGTACGTGTCCCAGTACAGTAAACCAAATAATAATAATAATAATAATAAAAAAAATGGAGCATAATGATACTAGTGATACCAAAAGGAAAACATTGAAGATGTGACTGAAGATGAAGAATTAGACATAGAAGGGAATTACAACGATGAAGGTGCAAAAAGAAGATCCACTTTATTTAATGTCGAGGTCTGGCTGAAAGGCTGACTCCTGCAACAGATTTGGCCCCCTTGAACTTCTTGTTGTAAAGTCCAAAGCGGTGGTTACTCAAACAAAACGTGTTTTGGGTTTGCGGCAGAGCATAATTGGCCCACACTCCAACTTCCTGGCCAAAGACAAAACAGTACGCGAATTAAAATCGTGGCGTATGGTTTCCATGTCACCACGTCTTGCATGTAGCGCACAGTAAATTATATTGTTCGAGAATTTAACCGTCAGGGTAGAAAGTGAAATAGCAGCGAGTTGGCTTTTGGTTTTATTTCTAAGTCAAATCTAGAACGATTATTTCCGTAATAGTATTCATTTTTGCAGGCGCGACTTACCTAACATGTGTAACGAATTCAGCAGCACGAGGTTCTATTATTACCGCTGCCATTGTACCAGATAGTTAAATTTATGTATATTCCATTTGTAGATGGTAGGAGCAGACAAAGGCATTTGCAGCTGCTGCAAAAGTCTATTTCAATCTCGGCAAGCCTGTAGAGAAAATTATACTTCCAATCTAATATCTTGCACTGCGTGCCGTCTGCAGTTGTTTATTTGTGGCAGTTTGTGACAAAAATGGTCAAAAGAAAGAAATTCATTGGTCTTCTTGTGTGTTTTTAATATAAGTAAATTGGATTATATTAAGGCAGGCAAATTTAATTAAATTCAATTACCTTTATAATTAAGCTTTGGAACCGCTTCCTTTTCGCCACTATGTTATGAAATATCGCCAAATCTGAGTCCTTTAACAATTATATTACCAGTCAATTGAATATATAAGATACCGCAGGTACCAGTACACCACAGAACATGTCTGCTGAATTTTTATGATCATATTACGGGAGTAAAGCATAAGCAAGGGGCCTTTCAGCCGCCGCTCAGTCTACGGTCCGACCGGATTCACTTATACGCAGGCAACAAATGCAGAACAGAGATCACTGCATCACTGCATCGAGACTTGGTCAGTCGTCACCCCGCTCTCACGCTGTACCGCTCCCCACCTGCAATTCAATTCAATTATATCAACTTAACCTGACTTTAATCTAATATACATTAAACAAATCTTTTGAGGAAACACAATTATTTTTTATTTATTTTTGAAATTCTATTTTTGATTTATTATTACAAGGTAAGTTTTTTTTAAATTTTAAGATTTTCATTATATTTAATATTTTATATTTGCACGTTTAGATATTTAAGTTTTATATTCCCATATATTATTATGCATGCACTAGTAATTAAGTTGTTTAGTTTTTGATTTTAAATTTAGTTTTCTAAAGTAGTTGTATATAGTTTTCTGAATTATCGACTTTATAACATACGATCCGTCCGCCACTGGGCTGGATTTTCCAATAGTTTAAACAATAAGCGACAGTGCGTATGATTTTAAGATGTTTAAACGTGAAACTTACTATAGGTTTGCTATAATTACTCTTTTACCTTTCAGGGCCTAAGGGGGTTCCCTTCTGCTATCGAAGAAATGTCTTACCTGTTAATCCGTTGCTGTACACCTTCTGAATAAAGATTATTTAAGTTTTGGGCTGGTTTTATTTTTTATTGTATTGGTAATGATCTTGAAATGCTAGAGATCTTTATCAGAATGAATTTTTTTGTCAATAGACAGCTGGATGTCTCTGCTTTTGCTGTAGTTTAGATATCCAGCTGAGATGGATTTGTATGCTTTAGTTGTATCAATTAAACATAGATGGAACAACAAGTCGTATTTATTACACATATGAAACAATTCAAAGTGAAACGTTCCTTAAACTATGCCCCTGCTCTAATTTAAAATAACTTAATCTACAACAAATATTTGGACAGTGTCCTTGTGAATAGTGACAAATTTAATAATGTTAAAGTTTCGAATTTTAGTTCAAAGTACTCCCGGCACACTAAAGTTACCGTGTCGCGATATTTACTTTAAATTGGCAGACCTGTTTTTAAGTTTTGACGCTTGTCGTTTGTGGTCCAGATATGGTAGCTGGCAGTTTTACACTTTAGTGCCCTATTTACTGGATCTGCATAAACTAAATAGGCCTTGGATGACCAAACCGATTTCGACCAATCAGGTGGCTGCTTATTATTTAGGATAAATTTTACCTTTATTGCTGGTAAGTTGATGTTGTTTTTCTGGTACCTTATTGTATTTGGCCTTGAACCATTATTCAAATGTACTGGAAATATAAATCTTCGTTTTTTATTTCGTATTTCTTTATGTATTTCAGGAGCGATCTGGACGTGGGGTTGCTTCTTTTACGACCCAATAACAACTCTCCTTTTTTGTTTCGTTCCTAAGGACAAGCAGAAAATTTGCCAAACCATGGATTTCTAGATTTTCAACTGTCATAAAGGTTGGTATTTTCGCCTTTTTCCACTTTATTATGTATTTTTCCTATGAAATTATGGTATTTTTAGCTTCCTTATTTAAAGATGAATCCTTGGATACCCATGTGTCGATATTACGTGAGATAAATTTTTGATCTGCCGTTGGTTCGTACGAGGGCTTACATGACCGTGTCGAATATCACTGCACTCACTTCTTAGGAACTAATTTACATTGTGTTTGGTCATTTGACTAGACTGGAGGTTTTACAGGTTTGTTTTAAATTAATTGATTACAAATTTTATAAAAATTTATATAAATAGAGTCCATCTTTGTTTAACTGTAGTTGACAATCGTTCAACCTCTGTTTAAAACATGCATCTGGCAGTTATTAAGTCATTGATTATTTTAAAGACACATTGCACGATGTATTTATTTGATTTACGCCTTTAATTTGTTTATTTTTGGTTTGTTTTAGCGCAGCTGACCCTTTGTTTACCTAAGGCTCGTTGACCTCGCTTGCCACAACAGGTGTCTCACAGCTGATTTAACAAATGGTTTTAAGATATTATATCCTTTTTTGAACTTGTATTTATTTCATGAGTTTACTATACGTAAGTTTCTCGTTCTAGTTTTATTAGGAGGAATTTTCATTTTACCCTGGTTTGAATTGAATTTATTTTTTTTATTTTATTAATTTATTTATGGGGTTTTAGTTTAAAATACATGACAATATGTTTGTTTGCATTCAACTTAATCCTAAGTAGTTTGCTGTGTTACTGATTTGTCGTAAATAAAACCTGTTTATTTTTTTAAACGAAACTCCCGAGTTTTCTTTATAGGTTAATACAGACCCCTGACCCCGTGTCAGATATACTCCATAGGGTTAAGGTCTGGTGAATTAGCTGGCCAAAGCGCGCCTGCAATGCCCTTACAATAATTGGATCGTTTGAACATTGGCAATATTTTGACTTTGAAACGACAAGGCACTCTACAATAAAATGGCTTTTTAATCTCTAGTTGAGAATTGTACATTGTTCAGCTAATACATCGCGGGGCGCGTCTTATGTATCACTAATCGCTATCGCGGTTTAATTATAGCACCGAAAACCGGCTCAGTTCTCTATAAAAAATAACCCACTTTTGTACAGTTCAATTCACACCCGACGACCATTCAAATTATTTAATAATTGTTTATGTTAACATTGAGTACAATCGTTTCGGCTGTTACGTAACAATATAAACATTTTAGCGCGTGTTACAGTTTGCAGCAGTAGTAATTTGTAGACACCTCAAAGACCCATTCCCATTTTTTATTTATGGCGGATTATGAAAGTGAAAGAACATTCCGAATGAATGTTAACTAATTGCCGGCTCGGAATTGCAGTTTTAATTATTTCAAATACAACGCGTCGGTTGCTAAATGGCCTTGAGAAGGTTTGGGTGCAGATAGATATGGAAGGGCTCTCGGCAGACACTTGGCCCATAATATAAGATATGACTCCAATGGTGCTTGCAGCCTAATAATATTTCAATACTCACTCGCTCTCTAATATCAAAATTTAATGAGAGCTTGTTACCGACATTTAAAAAAATTGTTTTATTCGATTGCAAAATTGTCCGCCTCGTTTTGTATTTAACGTTATTCTCGTAATTATACACGTTTTCGTTTCGCTCGACTTGAAACGATTTAAATTAGCTTTCCGATTTTTACCAAAAGGTTGAATAGGCACTTAACAGTATTATTTTATTTATTTATTACACGACAAGCTCGGGTATTAGTCACTGTGCTTATTAAACTAGTTAGGTAAGTGATTTTAAAATATTCTTGGATAAAATCAGTGCACTCAGGCTAAATTAAATACATCTTTATTAATATTACAAATCAAGTAAAGCTAGAGAAAGGTAAGTTACTCCGACTGCTGAGATCCCTGGAACGCCCTGAAATAAAATAAAAAACACGGTTTAAAGCTAACCCAAGTAAGTCCTTCGGCTTGGTAAATATACGGAGTCGTTTATAAATAATTAAAATTGCAGTATATTCAAAGCAACAGAAAATTTGTATGTAAAGTGGGTAATCAGGTAATATAAAGCAAAAAGAAAAATCAAACTTAAAAATAAAGCAGATTATTGAGAAATTATAGGTATAGAGTGTAGAAACCCATAACAGTGACATATGTGTTGAAAAGCTATAAGCTGCAATTAGTCTATATTAGTTTCTCAAACCTAAGAGAATCAATTACAGGTCACTGCATCTGGATATGACCCAGATTTTAAAATATTCTTGGATAAAATCAGTGCACTCAGGCTAAATTAAATACATCTTTATTAATATTACAAATCAAGTAAAGCTAGAGAAAGGTAAGTTACTCCGACTGCTGAGATCCCTGGAACGCCCTGAAATAAAATAAAAAACACGGTTTAAAGCTAACCCAAGTAAGTCCTTCGGCTTGGTAAATACACGGAGTCGTTTATAAATAATTAAAATTGCAGTATATTCAAAGCAATAGAAAATTTGTATGTAAAGTGGGTAATCAGGTAATATAAATCAAAAAGAAAAATCAAACTTAAAAATAAAGCAGATTATTGAGAAATTATAGGTATAGAGTATGGAAACCCATAACAGTGACATCTGTGTTGAAAAGCTATAAGCTGCAATTAGTCTATATTAGTTTCTCAAACCTAAGAGAATCAATTACAGGTCACTGCATCTGGATATGACCCAGATTTTAAAATATTCTTGGATAAAATAAGTGCACTCAGGTTAAATTAAATACATCTTTGTTAATATTACAAATCAAATAAAACTAGAGAAAGGTAAGTTACTCCGACTGCTGAGATCCCTGGAACGTCCTGAAATAAAATAAAAAACGCGGTTTAAAGCTAACCCAAGTAAGTCCTTCGGCTTGGTAAATACACGGAGTCGTTTATAAATAATTACAATTGCAGTATATTCAAAGCAATAGAAAATTTGTATGCAATGCGGGTAATTAGGTAATATAAAGCAATTACAGGTCACTGCATCTGGATATGACCCAGATTTTAAAATATTCTTGAATAAAATCAGTGCACTCAGGTTAAATTAAATACATCGTTATTAATATTACAAATCAAATAAAACTAGTGAAACGTAAGTTACTCCGACTGCTGAGATCCCTGGAACGTCCTGAAATAAAATAAAAAACGCGGTTTAAAGCTAACCCAAGTAAGTCCTTCGGCTTGGTAAATACACGGAGTCGTTTATAGATAATTACAATTGCAGTATATTCAAAGCAACAGAAAATTTGTATGTAAAGTGGGTAATCAGGTAATATAAATCAAAAAGAAAAATCAAACTTAAAAATAAAGCAGATTATTGAGAAATTATAGGTATAGAGTATAGAAACCCATAACAGTGACATCTGTGTTGAAAAGCTATAAGCTGCAATTAGTCTATATTAGTTTCTCAAACCTAAGAGAATCAATTACAGGTCACTGCATCTGGATATGACCCAGTTTTTAAAATATTCTTGGATAAAATCAGTGCACTCAGGTTAAATTAAATACATCTTTGTTAATATTACAAATCAAATAAAACTAGAGAAAGGTAAGTTACTCCGACTGCTGAGATCCCTGGAACGTCCTGAAATAAAATAAAAAACGCGGTTTAAAGCTAACCCAAGTAAGTCCTTCGGCTTGGTAAATACACGGAGTCGTTTATAAATAATTACAATTGCAGTATATTCAAAGCAATAGAAAATTTGTATGCAATGCGGGTAATTAGGTAATATAAAGCAATTACAGGTCACTGCATCTGGATATGACCCAGATTTTAAAATATTCTTGGATAAAATCAGTGCACTCAGGTTAAATTAAATACATCGTTATTAATATTACAAATCAAATAAAACTAGAGAAACGTAAGTTACTCCGACTGCTGAGATCCCTGGAACGCCCTGAAATAAAATAAAAAACACGGTTTAAAGCTAACCCAAGTAAGTCCTTCGGCTTGGTAAATACACGGAGTCGTTTATAAATAATTAAAATTGCAATATATTCAAAGCAATAGAAAATTGTTAAGTAATGTGGGTAATTTATATAAAGCAAAAAGAAAAATCAAACTTAATAGTAAATCCTAAAACGACTCATTAAATATATTATAAAAATATATTTTATAGCATCTTAGAGCTTATAATTAGCAAAAATTTGTAAAATTAGGTTAGTTGAAAAAATAAAAAATTTGCTGCTGAAATATATTAACACCGGAATTGAGTGGCTGAAACAATTTATCGGCCTAGAGCACAAAAAGCCGAACAAGTGCAGATCATTAATAATTTAAGAAAGTACGCTATTTAAAGCAGTTTTTTTTCCAAGGTGTTTTACAACAATTCTAAATTACACCAGAAATAGTTTTTAAAAATTATCCGTTTTAACATTTACTCGATTATTATTTATGGTTCTGCGACTGCGAGATTTCGTAATCCAAATTATATATTTAATTCATTTTTATCCGAGATAAAATCGTGTTCAAGCCCAAAGACAATAAATTACATCTGTTATGCGAAATAGGAACACGTTCCGCCATTTTTTTAATTTATTGTGACATGTGTTTGACACAAAGTAAGAAGTTACCCGGCTATCTCCCGCTTCGATCTACGATGACAAATATTTGGGTTGACGAACGTCCAACTCATTTATTAGGTACATTGCCTAACTTTGTTTATGTGATTTACGCATTTTTGGAATATTGTTTATAGGCAGAATTTCTAACGTACTCCGTCTAGATCACAACGTAAAATACGTAAATACTTAGATACAAAATTAGCGTGCGCTCCCAAAGCGTGATCCTATTCAACCAATCACGGTAGTCCGAAGCGGAGCGTCGACCGGTTCGATTCGAAATTGATAGGGGAGATGTGTGCAACTTAAAAATAGCGAATTGGGCCTTGAGGCACACGAGATGTAGCTACAAATTGGAATATTCCATTTAAATTTGTATCTTTTAAAAAAGTTCCAGTTATCATTAGCAGTCTCAAATGTTTATAGGTTACCTTGAAAATAAATATTTAGACAATCTCGCCGCGTTAAGATTTAATAATTATAAATGATCGAGTTCATTTGCTTTGATTAATAGACCGGAGGATAAAAAATCCGGAGTAAATTATTATAACTATTATTAATAGTCTTATTGTCCGAGTGGCATGTGCACGATAAAAAAAGAGGCAATAAAAAATATGTTGGTCATGCCGAACGATCATTAAACAACATTTATTATAAGTTTTAATGCAGAATTTCGTAATGTGACATATTTAAAATCCAATCGATTATTTGCCTCGGCTCGAATATGTACGGCTTAAACGTATTATTAAGTGCCTTGCCGTTCGGACACGCTAGATGTCTTTTAATTAGACGATTTATAAGCGCGCATGTGCATGGGCGGCGCCCAGGAGGAGAACCTCCAGCAAGAATTGCCCCCTCGAACAGCTATCGATGGATTAGTGGAAGATTTCGCAACATTTTTAAAATAATGCTCGCCCGATGCGTCATATGACTCATCCTTATACTGGGTTGATTTTGGAACCATCTGACTGTTGAAATTTATATTACCTAATTACCCACATTACATACAAATTTTCTATTGCTTTGAATATACTGCAATTTTAATTATTTATAAACGACTCTATGTATCTACCAAACCGAAGGACTTACTTGGGTTAGCTTTAAACCGTGTTTTTTATTTTATTTCAGGGCGTTCCAGGGATCTCAGCAGTTGGAGCAACTTACCTTTCTCTAGTTTTATTTGATTTGTAATATTAATAAAGATGTATTTAATTTAATCTGAGTGCGCTGATTTTATTCAAGAACACTTTAAAATCTTGGTCATATCCAGATGCAGTGACCTGTAATTGATTCTCTTAGGTTTGAGAAACTAATATAGACTAATTGCAGCTTATAGCTTTTCAACACAGATGTCACTGTTATGGGTTTCTATACTCTATACCTATAATTTCTCGATAATCTGCTTTATTTTTAAGTTTGATTTTTCTTTTTGCTTTATATTACCTGATTACCCACATTACATAAAAATTTTCTATTGCTTTGAATATACTGCAATTTTATTATTTATAAACGACTATGTTTATTTATCAAGCCGAAGGACTTACTTGGGTTAGCTTTAAACCGTGTTTTTTATTTTATTTCAGGGCGTTCCAGGGATCTCAGCAGTTGGAGTAACTTACCTTTCTCTAGTTTTATTTGATTTGTAATATTAATAAAGATGTATTTAATTTAACCTGAGTGCACTGATTAAATTATTCAAGAATATTTTAAAATCTGGGTCATATCCAGATGCAGTGACCTGTAATTGATTCTCTTAGGTTTGAGAAACCAATATAGACTAATTGCAGCTTATGGCTTTTCAACACAGATGCCACTGTTATGGGTTTCTACACTCTATACCTATAATTTCTCCATAATCTGCTTTATTTTTAAGTTTGATTTTTCTTTTTGCTTTATAGTACCTAATTACCCAACATTACATAAAAATTTTCTATTGCTTTGAATATACTGCAATTTTAATTATTTATAAACGACTCTATGTATTTACCAAGCCGAAGGTCTTACTTGGGTTAGCTTTCAACCGTGTTTTTTATTTTATTTCAGGGCGTTCCAGGGATCTCAGCAGTCGGAGCAACTTACCTTTCTCTAGTTTTATTTGATTTGTAATATTAATAACGATTTTGGAACCATCTGACTGTTGAAATTTTGCGCTGGTGCGCCAATGCGCGCCAGATATTCCACGGCGAAAATTTGCGGTGCACAGTGGCTCGGGGCGATCCCGACCGATTAAATTTACTCGAGCGGACTTATCGGCTCGAATATCTAAATAATTTACGGAATAATTTATTGCACCGGCCGTTACGTAACCGCAATGCAACTGGACGTTTACTCCACTTCTGTCTTTTCTGTGTCTATGAACTTTATACGTCTACGGCTTGGACATTTTTCGAGATTACAGAGAATGGGTATTAAATCGAGGTGCGGTCCGGCCCGATTGTATTGTATCAAGTACAGATGCCTGGTTACAGGTGGTTTTGCAATATGCACGTATGGGTGCTCTCGAAAAGGATTTATTTCTAACGGCCAGGTGATTGTTCGGTCTGAAATGTGTCAATAAACGCACAATTGAAGTGATTGAAAACCAGATTATTGAAATTTAAAAAAAGTAAATACGGTCCTGTTGTTTGTTGAACAGGCTCGGACGGAGTAAAAAACGGGAAACCGGTCTCAAAATTTGAAATGTTTATGTTTTAAATGTGTCCGAATCAATAAATCTTAGGCAAGGGCGGATGGCACCGTTCAAGTTCTGGTCCGACCTAATAGATCGCGGAAGAAAGCTGAAATCACCGTTTAGGTTCTGGTCCGACTCAATAAATCTCAGGAAAAAGTTGACGTCACCGTTTAAGTTCTGGTCCGACCTAATAGCGCATAAAAGAAAGCTAACGCCACCGTTCAGGTTCTGGTCCGACCCAATATAGATCTTAAGATAAAGCTGACCATTGCTTTAGAGAAGAAAGAAGAGTTATAGCTGCGTTATTATCACTTTTTTATGCTTTATCGTAAGTACGAGTACGAGTTACGAGCTTTGGAGTTGTTGCTCCTCATAATCGTAGGGTCTTTAATAAATCAGGACCAAAACTGACTCATTAAAAACCGGTCTCAAAATTTGAAATGTTTTTGTTTCAAATGTGTCCGAATCAATAAATCTTAGGCAAGGGCGGATGGCACCGTTTAAGTTCTGGTCCGACCTTATAGATCGTGAAAGAAGGCTAATATCACCGTTTAGGTTCTCGTCCGACTCAATAAATCTTAGGAAAAAGATGACGTCACCGTTTAAGTTCTGGTCCGACCTAATAGCTCACAAAAGAAAGCTAACGCCACCGTTTAGGTTCTGGTCCGACCTAATCGAGACCTGTCAAGACCGATAAAAACATTAGTTACGATCACAATGTTGAGAGCGGCACCAATTTCTCCAGTATTTTATGACGAGCGACTTGAGGCTGTAGATGGTTGAGAATTCAAATTCGCATCGAATTAAATTTCTCAGCGAAATGTGACCCACTGAGCCGTTTTTCAAGCCTCTACAGCTGTAACAATCGAATTTACTACTAAATAACACGAGTAAGAACCGCAAATATTTTAATTGATGCGTAGAAATGAAATTAGATCGTGTTTACAAAGAAAGGTTGTAATAATTGTGGTCGTGTAGGCCGAGACATTATTAAGGCTGTTGTTTAAACGAATCGTGTGCAGTAATTGTCGAGGTAATTGTGGTAATGTGAAAAATGAACAATAACAGAAGACAATGAGTGGCATTTCTTGTTACGTGCGTTAAAGTAATTAATCAGTTCTAGATCAGCTCGGATTATCGTGGCGTACCAAGATAAGTTTGAAATGTAGTTTGTTCAGAAAGTGTGCCTCGAGCCAAGGGCCTTGAAATAAAATTTTATGGTAAAAGCGGCTGTAGAAAAGCCATTGCGACTCGATAAATTTTACGAAAAAGCTGTGTCACCGTTCAAGTTCTGGTCCGACCTAATGGATCATAAAAGAAAGCTAATTGCACCGTTTAGGTTCTGGTCCGACTAAATAAATCTCGCGGAAAAGCTGATGTCACCGTTCAGGTTCTGGTCCGACCTAATGGATCATAAAAGAAAGCTGATGGCACCGTTTAGGTTCTGGTCCGACCCAATAAATCTTACGAACGAGCTGATGTCACCGTTTAAGTTCTGGTCTGACAAATTTTACGTCTAAAATCAAGCACCTTAAATTTGTTTAATCCCTCATCTTACGCCGTCAAATCCGCCCGCTAATTAAAACGTTAAAACTATGTTACGTTCACGTCTCGGCACTAGCAAAAAAAAACAAAAACCGGAATAACTTTAATCAATCACGCCGCGACCTTCACTGCGATTTTTCTATCCGTGCATATGCAGTACGGCGGCACCGTTGCCGTTGCGGTGCGCCGTACGACGTACAAACGCCAACAATTCGTGACGCAACTCTGACCTAGGATGAGCGCAAGAGTGAATCTTGAATGAACGCACGCCGAGGAGCAACGACCCCGCACAGCTGATGCTCGTTTATTTGGAGTTTGCGGAGCACCTGCGACCTGTTGCTTCCCGCGGCGTTGCCGGATGAGCCGCTTATCCGAAGATCGCCGGAATTTAAACGAATAAATTTTAAATTGGTGTTTTCTTTGCAATTCACTTAAGCTTTAGTTTTCTTTCAATTTGGCTGTTCCCCAGGTTCATGCTGCTGAGGAATTTAGTTCCTTATGGCCACTTGCGGAGTGATTTACCATTCCTTGTGCCGACCATCGGCGGTATCACACAAATTGCTTCTGACCCGAGCCGGCAGCGACAACATCCAACATCGTTCTCAGAGCACCTACGAGCGAGTGAAAGTAAAGACACAGCAAGCCCCGGCCAAAAGCGTGTCTGGCTAAAGCTGGTCAGTAGTACAGAAGGACTCATTGAAGCAGGAGACTCCAAAGTGACAGGTGCACACACACGATCGCCAGATAAATCATCGACGTTTCATCTCCCCAGGACGCTTCCGAAGCTGAACCGATTATTTTCCCGTACTTTGTCGTGGATTTTTTTTTCTGTTGAGTGAGTGAGTGATTAACTGGGTAGCATGAGGGGTGCCGGGTGGTGCCTGCTCGTGGTGTTTGCGGTGAGTGTCGCTGGCGCCCTAGGGGTCAGCTCGCGTCTGCCGAGGACCAGTGCGGGGCAGCTGGCGGCGGCGGCGGCCGCCCAGAATAAGACCATCCACGAGCTGAGGAACGCGAAAAACGTCACCCTGCAGGCCGCCGTGGGGCCGCCCCCGGGACGAGGAGCCAGCGGCAGAGTTCGGTGAGTGAATTATGACCAACGAGATGCGTCTTGTTAAAACGACTGTCTGTCTGTCTGTACTGTATTTCCCATTTAGATGTTTTAAAATTGGGATATAATGTGGTATTTGCTGCATTTCGTTGATACGAACTGAAGTTTATGTTGAAGGGCAAAAAACGAGGGAAAAAAAATTAAGACGGAAATTTAATTTTTTTTTTAAATTTTAACACCCTGTATAATATCCATATTCGGCTAGAAAATTCCAAGAGCTTTTCTATGACACCCCACACTAAATACCTATTTGTGATATTTTTGAAATTACGGCCGTTTGTGTCAATTTAAAAAAATAATAATAATAATAATCAACTATCTTAATTATTATTATATGTATATTAAAAAACGTGGTTCTCCTCTTTCTACGCTTGTTCCAAATTCAGCAGCTATAGCTAAGTTGAAGGAAGCATTTAAAAAACAAACGTTCATTTGTTTTTTTTCTCAAAAACTTGTTATAAGTAGCCACATACGCGAAAACAACCGTTTACCACGTTCTCTACGTATGTAAGGACAACCGCTCTTACAAAAACTTGTCTCTTTGTTCTTAACAAAATACCGAAATCGAACCGCTTTTTGTGCAGCAAAATTTCTTGAATAATTGCCGAATAATGTATAAGGCAAATTATCTCCAAGGTATCGGTAATAAGTCGTCGGTTGCGACATGAACCAGTGGCGTATCTCTACCGATCCACATACTAATTCCAAAGATATTAAAAAAAAAACATCATAAAATCACCGACAAAGTTGTCTTGAGACTAGACGTTGTCCTGTTATATTTCTTATGTACTTGGAACAATAAATTGAATCAATCAATAAAAAGGACATTTCAGCGACTTGCAGTCGAGTATGTACAAATTTGATAACGATAATAAATATGCGGGCTGGCAATCAAGAGTATTTACGCGTGAATATGATTTTATTTCGGAAGACTGAGTTTTGATAACCGGTGTCTGTTTTCGCGACTTGAAACGATTTCGGACTGCAAGCCAACGGAATTTCCAACAGGATATAGTACGAACGGCGGCCAGTCGGGTAGCTATAGACATTCTTGTCCATAAAGAGGGTTTTACAACACGGCGAACTACTGCCACAAACGTAGAGCTATTTAACAAGGATTATTTTTCGTAAGTTAAGTAACTTTATGCACTGAGGCCTTAAAAATTGCCCGAGCGAGCAAATCTAACCAGCCGATGCATATTTTATGAAACAATGAGTTTTCTGTTCCCGGTACTAGCCGAAAAACGAACTAGCAATTAGCTTAATTTAATTTCAACCTTAACCAACATAATCCCGCGTTTTAATTTATTCCGAGATTTATTTTCTCTTTCTCCTTTAACACACAAGGTTAGGTAACGGCGAGCGTAACTGAGAAAAGTTGCTTCCGTTGAGGTAATCGATCATATTTGCTCGTTTTCTTTTTGGCTTGTTTAGCACGGTGTTTTATAATCTAATTAAATTAGGCGCACGGATGAACAAGCTCTTATTAACGGTACGCAATTTATGAATTAAATAATAATAGTAACTAATAAAGATCGTTGGAAACTAGTTTTATGTTTGTAAAAATAAAACGTCGGTCATGCGTCTTTGAAGTTTGGAAAACATTTCCAGCTGGTATAATAAGTAAGTCATGATTGAGGTTAACCCGTTAAATGCGTATTATTGTTTAATTTCGGTAGTAGAAAACTTAGAAAAGGTTCGTTGACAATGACCAATTTTTTCGCATTTTTTGAGATTAGAATTTTTTTTTATTAATTTATTTTTTTTTTCTTTATTTTTCTTTCAAATCGAAAGTCCCTGGAAAATTCTGAAATAATTCATGGTTATGTAATTCGACGAGAGGAATCGAATGGCGCAAACGCGAGATCGATAACTCGTTTCCTTACCGAGATACGGACGGCGAAAGTGGACGAAATCGATAAATTTCGCCTTTTTCAACTTCCACCCTCCGTATCTCGAAAACGATCAAAGATATGGAATTGCGGTTTGCGCCATTCGAATTTTCGTGCAATTTTCTACAATAAGAGGATTTTTGAACCTCGTTCGTCCATTCGGTTGGGAGAAAATCCGCTGCAAAGAAGATCGCGCCACCTTAACCTAGAAATCCGCGAACCACCAACTTTGACAGCCGAGAACTTTTTAACGACTGGAGATAAAAAATCAAACAAACCGGCATGGTGAGCAGCATCTATTTCTGAATCGATTGAACTAAAAAAAAGTGGGGTCAATTTACTTTAAAAAAAGTTACAACACTTGAAAGGCAAAAGTGTTCAAAACCGGTAAAATTTTGTTTTTTTCACTTTGACAGATTTTTGACAGCATTGACATACTAATTCATTGAATAATATCTAGTTAATGTTTTTAGTGAATTAGACATTTCTAGTAAATATTTTTAATTGGGTAGAATAAAAATATTTACTAGATTTATTTCAATGAATTGGACATTTTTAGTAGATATATATTTTTAAATGAGAAGAATAAAAATGTTTACTAGGTACTTATTTATCGTTTAAGTATATTTACTAGACATATTTCAATGAATTAAACATATCTAGTAGATATTTGTAATCGAGTTAAATAAGAATATTTGCTAATTAGTTTTAAACCATTTAAAGGTATTTTCTAGATAAAAATGAATTAAACATTCTAGTAGATATTTTTAATTGAGTTGAATAAAAATATTTACTAGAAACTTTATAATCATTTAAAGATACTTACTATTTAGTTTTAAAATTTAAAATATTTATTAAGCATTTAAAAATATTTACTAGATATATTTCAGTGAATTAAACAGATCAAGTAGAAATTTTTAATTAAGTTGAATATAAATATTCACTAGATATCTTCAAACCTTTTAAAAATATTTACTAGATACCTATATTTAAATGAACTAAACATTTCTAGTAGATATTTTTAATTAAGTTGAATAAAAATATTTACTACATATATTTTTAAACTCTATAAACAGATTACTAGATATTAGACATTTTTCGTAGATATTTTTAATTAATATATACATTTGTATTCAGCTTAAATTTACTAGATATTTTCCAAAGGGAAATAAAATTTCTAGTGGATATTTTTAATTGGCTTGAATATAAATATTTGTTAGACATCTTTAAACCTTTTAAAAATATTCACTAGATAAATTTCAATGAATTAAACATTTCTGGTAGATGTTTTTAATTGAGATGAACACAAATATTTACTAGATAATTTTTAATCATTAAAAATATTTGCTTCATATTGTTTAATGAATTAAAATGCATTTATTTTCTAGTAAATATTTTTAATTGAGTTCAATAAAAATATTTACTAAAGGTATAGTTTTAAATCATTTAAAAATATTTATTAAGCATTTAAAAATATTTACTAGTTATATTTTAGTGAATCAAACATATCAAGCAGATATTTTTAATTAAGTTGAATATAAATATTCACTAGATATCTTCAAACCTTTTAAAAATATTTACTAGATACCTATATTTAAATGAACTAAACATTTTTAGTAGATATTTTGGCAGCCGACAACTTTTTAACGGGTGGAGATAAAAAATCAAACGAAACGGCATAGTGATCAGCATCTATTTCTAAATCGATTGAACTAAAAAAAAAGTGGGGTCAATTTACTTTTAAAAAAGTTACTACACTTGAAAGGGAAAAGTGTCAAAAACCGATAAAATTTTGTTTTTTTCACTTTGACAGATTTTTGACAGCTGTCAAAATTTTCTTTTTCGAGGAAACGTCACTTTGACAGCTGTCAGAACAATTTTTTTTCGAGAAAACGTCACTTTGACAGCTGCCACAAATTTGACAGCTGTCAAAACAATTTTTTTCGAGAAAATGTCACTTTGACAGCTGCCACAAAAATTTTTTTTCCGATAAAACGTCACTTTGACAGCTGTCACCGAAAAGTCTAAAATAATTTTTTCTTCAAAAAAGTCGAAATTTTTTCCACATTTCGCTTAACTAAATCGGTCGCCTACCCCGTAGGGGCTGGATCGTCTAGCTAGAATATTGTATAATACGAATAATACGATACCATTATACTCAATAGTACATAGAAAAATATGTTAATCTCCTATAAAGTTCATGGAATAAATCGTGAAGACCATTTATCTATTTCAGAACTGATATTTCTCATAAGATAAAAGCGAATATTGAACGTAACTCACGATTCCTTTAATTAAGGCAACTTTTTTGCGTCACGATTTATGCAAAAATGTGCAATATCACAAAATGCATTATGTATTTAAACGAGCATAATTATCGATCAGAAATCCAAAACCAGAGCAGGCATTTCGTACCTGGCTGCGATATTTTAAAACATTTTCTTAGCTGAGCATAATTTAACATTTCTGCACTGGGGTTTAAATCAGGCGACAAAACTGGCCACGTCTTGCCTTATCGGCGCCTGACAAAATCTCTACCAAAGCGCAAAACTGAATTAGACGTACTCTACCATAATATAAATATGTTACAAGGTAGGTATCATTACATTGTTGAATTTCATAAAAAATATATTTCTTTGTTGCCTCATGCTAGCATGTATGTATCATTATCTTGCTTATCTCCTATGGCATCTTTATTATATCTGCAAATACAAATACGTTTTGAAACAACATTAGAAAATGTTTTCGTCCGTGTGCGTTCACAATGATAATATTATGACAATTACATAATTACTGTATTGTTTTATCAATGTCAATCTCTCATTTAAAAAAACGTACACATTTAAGTTGTAAAAGGTGGCCATCAGCTTCTATGATTTGAATAATTCGAATATTCGTTCCAGTTTCAGTTCGAACAACATACAGATACAACATAAATATGTACGTTAAACACGACCTGATGGAGATATTAACAACAATATTTTACCAGTCGCTTTATTGAAATTAACATTCATGTAAATTGCGTTTAATTGAGCGTAACATTTTGCATAATATAATTTTATATGGATTGCAAACACTCTTGCGATGTACTTTCAAATTTATTACGGCATTTTTATTCAATTTCGTTTATGATATGCGGCTATTATTATTACCTGTTAAATAATATTGTACCATTCTTATTTGGCAATGTGCTGGAAGTAATTTCCATTCACTGTGGAATTTTAAAAATATGTAGATTAAGTCGAGCTTTTCTACAACGCCTCATAATTATTATAATATGCACCAGGTGATCTTTCTGTATTTTAGGAACCTTTGTTTTTGGTACAATAAGGACATTGTAAACAATACAATAATAAATCAATCTCATGAACACTTCTGTTCCATTAGATTACTTAATAAATATTTTACTAGATGTACGTGCAAATTCCGATGTTAAGGATTCCGTACCCTCAATTACGAAACTCGATGATTCTAAATAGGAGTCGCTCTAGCATGTCGGTTGCAGAAGTACGTATTGTTTATTTATAAAAAAATATTTATCTATTTTACTAATTAAAAATTTACTAGAAATACTAATTCATTGAATAATATCCAGTAAATATTTTAATGAATTAGGCATTTCTAGTAAATATTTTTAATTGGGTAGAATAAAAATATTTACTAGGTACTTCTTAATCATTTAAAAATATTTACTAGATTTATTTCAATGAATTGGACATTTTTAGTAGATCTATATTTTTAAATATGAGACGAATAAAAATATTTACTAGATACTTATTTATCGTTTAAAAAATATTTACTAGACATATTTCAATGAATTAAACATTTCTAGTGGATGTTTTTAATTGAGTTGAATGCAAATATTTACTAGATACTTTTTAATCGTTAAAAATATTTACTACACATTGTTTAATGATTTAGAATACATTTCTAGTAAATATTTCTAATTGACTTGATTAAAAACATTTACTAGAAACTTTAATATCATTTAAAAATATTTACTATATAGTTTAAAAATATTTATTAAGCAATTAAAAATATTTACTAGATATATTTCAGTGAATCGAACATATCAAGTAGATATTTTTAATTAAGTTGATATAAATTTATACATTTGTGTTCAGCTTAAATTTACTAGATATTTTCTAATGGGAAAGAAATTTATAGTGGATATATTTAATTGGGTTGAATATAAATATTTGTTAGATATCTTTAAACCTTTTAAAAATATTTACTAGATAAATTTAAATGAATTAAACATTTCTAGTAGATGTTTTTAATCGAGTTGAATGCAAATATTTACTAGACACTTTTTAACCATTAAAAATGTTTACTACATATTTCTAATTGAGTTGAATAAATATATTTACTAGAAACTTAATCATTTAAAAATATTTACTAGATATATTTCAGTGAATCGAACATATCAAGTAGATATTTTTAATTAAGTTGAATATCAATATTTACTAGATATCTTCAAACCTTTTAAAAATATTTACTAGATACCTATATTTAAATGAACTAAACATTTCTAGTAGATATTTTTAATTAAGTTGAATACAAAATATATAGACATTTGTATTCAACTTAAATCTACTAGATATTTTCCAATGGGAAATAAAATTTCTAGTGGATATTTTTAATTGGGTTGAAATATTTGTTAGACATCTTTAAACCTTTTAAAAATATTTACTAGATAAATTTAAATGAATTAAACATTTCTAGTAGATGTTTTTAATCGAGTTGAATACAAATATTTACTAGATAATTTTTAATCATTAAAAATGTTTACTACACATTGTTTAATGGATTAGAATACATTTCTAGTAAATATTTCTAATTGAGTTGAATAAAAATATTTACTAGAAACTTTATTAGCATTAAGTATAGTATAAAATAGATAAGATTTGTAGTATACATATATAAGTAAAAACAGAACACATATTAGATATTAAACATTTCTCGTAGATATTTTTAATTAAGTTTAATACAAATATATACATTTGCATTCATCTTAAATTTACTAGATATTTGCAATGGGAAAGAAATTTCTAGTGGATATTTTTAATCGAGTTGAATACAAATATTTACCAGATACTTTTTAATCGTTAAAAATATTTACTACACATTGTTTAATGATTTAGAATACATTTCTAGTAAATATTTCTAATTGACTTGATTAAAAACATTTACTAGAAACTTTAATATCATTTAAAAATATTTACTATATAGTTTTAAATCATTTAAAAATATTTATTAAGCATTTAAAAATATTTACTAGATATATTTCAGTGAATCGAATTTTAATTAAGTTGAAAATAAATTTATACATTTGTGTTCAGCTTAAATTTACTAGATATTTTCTAATGGGAAAGAAATTTATAGTGGATATTTTTAATTGGGTTGAATATAAATATTTGTTAGATGCTTTAAACCTTTTAAAAATATTTACTAGATAAAATCAATGAATTAAACATTTCTAGTAGGTTTTTAATCGAGTTGAATGCAAATATTTACTAGACACTTTTTAACTATTAAAAATGTTTACTACATATTTCTAATTGAGTTGAATAAATATATTTACTAGAAACTTAATCATTTAAAAATATTTACTAGATATATTTCAGTGAATCGAACATATCAAGTAGATATTTTTAATTAAGTTGAATATAAATATTTACTAGATATCTTTAAACCTTTTAAAAACATTTACTAGATACCTATATTTAAATAAAACAAATATTTCTAGAAGATATTTTTAATTAAGTTGAATAAAAATATTTACAACATATTTTAAAACCCTTTAAACAGATATATTAGATAATAAACATTTCTCGTAGATATTTTTAATTAAGTTTAATACCAATATATACATTTGCATTCATCTTAAATCTACTAGATATTTTACAATGGGAAAGAAATTTTTAGTGTAAATTTTCAATCGGGTCGAATATAAATATTTGTTAGACATCTTTAAACCTTTTAAAAATATTTACTAGATAAATTTCAATGAATTAAACATTTCTAGAAGATGTTTTTAATCGAGTTGAATACAAATATTTACTAGACACTTTTTAACCATTAAAAATGTTTACTACACATTGTTTAATGGTTTAGAATATATTTCTAGTAAATATTTCTAATAGAGTTGAATTTTTAAAAATATTTACTAGAAACAATCATTTAAAAATATTTACTAGATATATTTCAGTGAATCAAACATATCAAGTAGATATTTTTAATTAAGTTGAATATCAGTATTTACTAGATATCTTCAAACCTTTTAAAAATATTTACTAGATACCTATATTTAAATGAACTAAACTTTTCTAGCATATATTTTTAATTAAGTTGAATAAAAATATTTACAAACCCTTTAAACAGATATATTAGATATTAGACATTACTCGTAAATATTTTTAAATGAATCAAAACATTTACTAGATACTTTTAAAAGGATGAAAAATTCTAGTGAATAATGTTAATTGAATTATAGAAATACATGGCAGATGCAATGTTGTGTGTTAAAGATTGAAAAAAGCGCATGAAAGTCATTTACATCTCTAATGACCTATAGACCAGTCAAACTGCTCCGATTCATCGTCTTCATCAATCTCACTTTTTCTCCAGTTCGCCGCTCGGCAGCTCTTGTTTGATCCGTTGCGTTGATAAAATCGTATTTTTCTAATTAAAACCACCGCACCGCGTTCAAACGGCCCACGCCGTCCTCAGAGATATTTTCTTGCATTAAACACACATTTAAGAAAGAAGTAATAAATCATCCGCCATGCCAATTTCTAATATCTCAGGTGTCGTCACGGCTCGAATATTTCCGAATTGGTTTTATTTTAAAGCCATCAGCTCCGGGACAGCTGCCGGTAAAACACTTTCGTTTTTCTAATTTAGATACCAGAGATAGCAGCTTGTGTACAAACATCGACGAAAAACGAGAGTTCGACAGAATTTTAATGAGGCGCAGTGCCCAGAAAATACAGTTAGTCTTTCGTTGGCAGTCAAATTATCATACAAGCAATCCTTCGTCGGAAAAAAAAATGCAAATGCAATACTGGCTAAGGGTAAGTATAAAGGCAAACATTTATTATTTCCGCCCGTTGAACGCGGTAAGTGTAAGAGAAACTATTGTTTATCGATTTCTTAGCTATTAAACACATACCGGTGCCTTACTTTCAAGAGAAACCTTTACCGACATATGTTCCTAATTAAGAAAATAAATTATTAATTTTGTTTTTATACTTATCGGTAAGCGATGGCAATAAAAGTGGAAAAGGAAAGGCCCGCGCAGTACTTTGAACCGCGACGTTCAATATAGAACAAGGATAACGCTTTATAATCCAAATTTCATTGTGATCCTTGCGCAAAGCTCATTAAATCGAAATTTTCACAAATTTGTCCGAACAGCTAATTAAGATGAAGTGCCTTAACAAATCCATCTGCCATTTTTAAACGTTCACCACGCGTCCAAGGTAAAGAACACATTCACATTCGACATATCCTCATTAGAAGTACAAATTAATAGGAATGTTTCTTTTATTTGGCTGACCTTACAAGAAATATGTAATTTTCGAATTCAATTTGCCAACAGCATGTACCACAAACATTAATAACACCAGATCGTTGTAAGTAAGTGAGGTTGGATGCTGGTATTTAAACGGTGCTCGAAGTGCCTTGAACTATTTAAAATGCAATCTCACATGTGGACCATTTTTAAACAGATTAAGGAAATAAATTTTGTTTTGACGCGGGGAAATATCACACTGTATGCGCATAATTAAGTTGTTCGAAACATTAACCGGTGAAACGGTAACAATCGGAGTCATAAGATTAGAAAATAATAGGCAACGAAAAGAGTCATTCCAACGAAATGCTGTCAAACATAAAAGACATACAAAAAGGCCAGCAAACATAAAAAAGCTACAAATTACAATAATTTCAGAATAGGCAATGCAACATCTCATTTTCTGAATCAAGAAAGACAAAGAAGAGCCATAAAAACTGATAATTACAACAATTTGAAAATAGGCTACAAAAAGAGGCATCCGAAGGAAATGCCACCAAACACAAAATATATAAAAACGGTTTAAAGACATAAAAAGAGAGATGTTGACATACAAAAGAGGTCAGTAGACATACAAACTATAAATTACAATAATTTAAGAATAGGCAATGCAACATCTCATTTTATGAAGCAAGAAAGACAAAGAAGAGTCTTAAGAACTGAAAATCACAACTATTTGAAAATAGGCTACAAAAATTGGCATTTCAACGAAATGCTTCCAAATTCAAAATATATAAAATCGACCTAAAGACATAAAAAGAGAGAGAAAAAGAGAGACGTCGGTAGACATACAAACTATAAACTACAATAATTTAAGAATAGGCCATTTTATGAATCAAGAAAGGCAAAGAAGAGCCATGAAAACTGAAAATAGGCCACAAAAAGAGGCATCCCAACGAAATGCAACCAAACACAAAATATATAAAAACAGTTTAAAGACATAAAGAAGAGGTCAGTAGACATACAAATTATAAATTACAATAATTTAAGAATAGGCAATGCAACATCTCATATTATGAACCAAGAAAGACAGAGAAATGCCATGTATATTGAATATTACAACAATTTGAAAATAGGCTATAAAAACAGGTATCCCAACGAAATGCTTCTAAATTCAAAAGATATAAAATAACAATTTGAAAATAGGCTATGAAAATAGGTATCCCAATGAAATGCTTCCAAACAAAAGATGTAAAATCGGCTTAAAGACATAAAAAGGAGAGTAGTTGACGTAAAAAAGAGAGACGTCGGTAGACATACAAACTATAAACTACAATAATTTAAGAATAGGCCATTTTATGAATCAAGAAAGGCAAAGAAGCGCCATGAAAACTGAAAATAGGTCACAAAAAGAGGCATCCCATCGAAATGCAACCAAACACAATATTTAAAAACAGCTTAAAGACATAAAAAGAGAGAAGTTGGCATAAAGAAGAGGTCAGTAGAGATACAAACTACAATTTACAATAATTTAGGAACAGGCAATGCAACATCTTATTTTATGAATCAACAAAGATAAAGAGCCAGAAGAACTGAAAATTACAACAATTTGAAAATAGGCTACAAATATAAAACCGACCTGAAGACATAAAAAGACAGAAGTTGACATAAAAAAGAGGTCAGTAGACATACAAACTACCAATTACAATAATTTAGGAATAGGCAACGTAACATCTCATTTTATGAATCAAGAAAGACAAAGTCTTAAAAACTGAAAATTACAACAGTTTGAAAAGAGGCTAAAAAAAGAGACATCCCAAAGAAATGCTACCAAAAAAATAGGCTAAAAAAGGGACATCTCAACGAAATGCTACCAAACACAAAATATATAAAAACTGTTTAAAGACATGAAAAGACAGAAGTTGACATAAAAAAGAGGTCAGTAGACATACAAACCACAAATTACAATAATTTAGGAATAGGCAACGTAACATCTCATTTTATGAATAAAGAAAAACAACGAGTCTTAAAAACTGAAAATTACAACAGTTTGAAAAGAGGCTAAAAAAAGAGACATCCCAACGAAATGCTACCAAAAAAATAGGCTAAAAAAAGGGACATCTCAACGAAATGCTACCAAACACAAAATATATAAAAACTGTTTAAAGACATGAAAAGACAGAAGTTGACATAAAAAAGAGGTCAGTAGACATACAAACCACAAATTACAATAATTTAGGAATAGGCAACGTAACATCTCATTTTATGAATAAAGAAAGACAACGAGTCTTAAAAACTGAAAATTACAACAGTTTGAAAAGAGGCTAAAAAAAGAGACATCCCAACGAAATGCTACCGAACACAAAATATATAAAAACTGTTTAAAGACATAAAAAGACAGAAGTTGACATAAAAAGAGGTCAGTAGACATACAAACTATACATTACAATACTTTAAGAATAGGCAATGCAACATCTCATTTTATGATTCAAGAAAGACAAAGAGGAGTCATAAAAACAGAAACTTACAACAATTTGATAATAGGCTACAAGAATGGCATCCAACGAAACGCTTCCAAATTCAAAAAATATAAAATCGGTACTAAAAGACATAAAAAGAGAGACGTTGACATAAAAAAGAGGTCAGTAGACATACAAACTATAAATTACAATACTTTAAGAATAGGCAATGCAACATCTCATTTTATGAATCATGAAAGACAAAGACGAGCCTTAAAAACTGAAAATTACAACGATTTGAAAATAGGCTACAAAAATTGGCATCCAACTCAAAAGATATAAAACCGGCCTAAAGACATAAAAAGAGAGAAGTTAGAAACTAAATTATTTATATAATCGAGTGTTTGAATACTCGACTATTCGAATACATAATAATCGAATAGTCGAATATTCGAATAATTCAAATAATTCGAAAATTCAGAACTCGAATGAGTTTGAAATTAAATTATTCATATATTCGAATGTTCGAATACTCGACTATTCAAATATTCGACAATTCGATTATTCGAATACATAGTCGAATTCTAATATTCGAATATTTAATTATTTGAATATTCGACTATTCAAATAATCGAATAGTCGTATATTCGAATAGTCGAGTATTCGAATAATTCGAATATTCAAAACTCGAATATATATATTCGAGTGTTCGATTACTCGACTATTCAAATATTCGACTACTTGAATATTCGAATATTTAACTATTCGACTATTCAAATATTCGAATATTCGACTATTCAAATATTCAAATAGTCGAATATTCGAATAATTCGAATATTCGACCTGAAACTGGAACGAATATTCGAATTTTGAAATTCATAAAATTCCCAGCTTACCCGCTCCTTTAATTACACAGCAGGCACAAAACTGGCAGCTCCAATATTCTAATTATTGCAACATAATCAGCTATTGCAAGTGTGATCACACGAAAATAATTGTCGCGGTAATTGCACCGGAAATTTTTTTTCTCTTAAGTCACGGCAAATAATTGATTTCGACATTGTGAAATTAATATTTCGAATTATTGTTTTATAATATATTTCAATGTGCCAATCGATTCGACACCCTCTAACGCAGCAGCAATTAATTTATCCAGTATTTTCTAGTTTTTGTACACAATATACATATAGAATTGGTATAATAAAACTTATTATTGCTGGCCGGACTGTCAACGACACACTGTACAGAGCAATATTGGATGCGAGTCACGTAGTTTTCGTCGAAGCGGGCAGCTAGGTTTCCCGACTTGGCGTCTACGGTTTAAAATTACTGAAGCAAAAAATTTGCTACGGTTTTTGTTGGTCACTAACGAAACCGCAATATTTCGAATCGCAAAGACGAGAAGCTTTCATCAAGGTCGTTTCTGGATCAAATAGAAATTGGCGATGCTAATACGTTACATTTTTAGTTTTTACGCATCCGGCATACATAAATCGTTGACTCGACTGTAAATTTATGCGAGAGAGGCTATGAATTTTTTACGCGACTTTCTTACACTTTAACCAAATTTATGCGCCGACATAAAAATAAGCTTTGTCTTGCACATGTGTGTGTGTGTGTCTTATGAATTTATGAATGATAGTTCCTCGGTTCATAAAACCGGCCAAGAATATTTAGGAATATCATAAATTATTTTTATGAACGATGAACATGGAACATAAATTATAATTGAAAGTGGAGACAGTCAATTTCCTGTCACATTTGCTGTAAATTGAGCAGTATACAATATACCACGATGATTGTATTTAAATTTTATGTTAATAGACGATATTGGTAAATCGGCAGGTTACCGATCATTTTTACTTATACATTGCGAAATGTTGCTTGAGGAATGATGAGATGATGTTTGATTAAGCTAACGTTTGTGGACATACCGAACGCGAACTCTCTATTTCGAAATTACGCAAAATATCATTGTCCGTGTACCACATACACCACAAAGAGGAGTCTTCCAAGCAAAGGAGAAAACGTGAAATAGAACGGCAGAACCAAATATCTGGTGGCCACGAAAGTATTGTTATCCTATTGTTATTAATTTAAAAGCAATTAGGTCGGACGAGAACCTAAGCAGTGACGTCAGCTGCTACGTAAGATCTATTAGGTCGGACGAGAACCTAAACGCCAATGTCAACTATTCTGTATACTTGATCAAATATTGATTCTTGATGGCGTTTTCTAGATGCATGAAAAAATAACAGAAATATAACATTACTGAATTATTTAAAAATATTTATTAGATAATATTAACTAGTTTTTTTTCAATGAATTAAACATTTCTAGTAGATATTTTTAATTGAATTGAATAAACATATTTACTAGACACTTCAAAATATTTACTAGATATTTCTCATTTATTTAAAAATATTTACTAAATATTTCTAAATTATTTAAAAAAATACTTTTATTATGTTTACTAGCTACTTTTCAATGAATTAAACATTTTCAGTAGATATTTTTAAATGAGCCGATTAAAAATATTTACTAGATATTTTTAAATTATTTAAAAATATTTACTAAATATTTCTGAATTATTTAAAAATATTTATTAGATAATATCAACTAGGTTTTTTTTAATGAATTAAACATTTCTAGTAGATATTTTTAATTGAATTGAATGAAAATATTTACTAGACACTTAGAATTATTTACTAGATTCCCAATTTATTTAAAAATATTTACTAAACGGCAACGTCAGTCTCTTAGGCTCGATTAGGTCGGACGAGAACTTAAACGGTGACGTCAACCATTCTATACTTGATCAAATATTTATATATACATGTCTCTAAATGTGTAGTCCCCTCCCGCACAAGACTTTCAGAGTCTTCAGGGCTAAAGGGGGTCGTATTATCTGTGGTGTTATTTATTATTATTATTATTACATATTTATTTACTAGATATTTTTAAATTATTTAAAAATATTTACTAAATATTTCTGAATTATTTAAAAATATTTATTAGATAATATTAACTAGGTTTTTCTCAATGAATTAAACATTTCTAGTAGATATTTTTAATTGAATTGAATAAAAATATTTACTAGACACTTATAAATATTTACTAGATTTCCAATTTATTTAAAAATATTTACTAAACGGCAACGTCAGTCTCTTAAGCTCGATTAGGTCGGACGAGAACTTAAACGGTGACGTCAACCATTCTATACTTGATCAAATATTTATATATACATATTTATTTACTAGATATTTTTAAATTATTTAAAAATATTTACTAAATATTTCTGAATTATTTTAAAATATTTATTAGTTAATATCAACTAGGTTTTTTTCAATGAATTAAACATTTCTAGTAGATATTTTTAATTGAATTGAATAAAAATATTTACTAGACACTTAGAAATATTTACTAGATTTTCAATTTATTTAAAAATATTTACTTAACGGTGACGTCAACCATTCTATACTTGAATATTGGTCTTGATGGCGGTATTTGCTTTCAAACTGTTTGGACCACTATTTGCGATTCACAGATCCTAAACAAACATTAGAAACGACACCTTAAATGTCGATAAGTTAAATGTCGAAATTGGTGTGTTAATGCCGAGTTATTAACTAATCTCGAGTTGATTGCTTTCGAGGATTTTCTTCGTACCGGCTTGATACGAGGGCATTTGCAACATTGTAGCCGCTTTATCAATGTTACTCGCCTCGTAATGGTGTCAGAAGTGTAAAATCACTTAGGCAATGCTTCCCACGAATCCCACAACAAATTTGTTTACACGGACGGTTTTATTTCCTGACCGTTTTATCGCCGTAAGTTATCGTTCCTCGACTCGTTAAAGTTTATTAGCGCCATAATCGCAAATAAAAGCAAATCACTTGATGGTGTCAATAACAAAAGGAAGAACATAAATATATTACATAAAAATGTGTAGTATATATTTTTAAGTTATTTAGAAATATGTAGTAAATATTTTTAAATAATTTAGTATCTTAATTTTTATTCAACTTAATTAAAAATGTCCACTGGAAATGTTTAATTCTTTAAAAAATGTATAATAAGTGTCTGGTAAAATTTGTATTCAACTCATCTAAAAATATCCAACAGATATTTTTAAATGATTTAAAAATAAATATGTAGTATATTTTTAAATAATCTTGAAATATTATTTAGAAATGTCTAGTAAATATTTTTATTCAAAGCCATTAAAAATATCTACTAGAAATGTTTAATTAATTGAAAAATATCTAGTAAATATTTTTAAGGATTAAAAAAGTGTCTAGTAAAACTTTTATTTACCCTAATTAAAAATATTTACTAGAAATCGTTAGTTCATTGAAATATATCCAGCAGATAAATGGTTTAAAAATATGTAGCAAATATTTTTAAATAATTAAGAAATATCTAATAAATACTTCTTAAGTGTCTAGTAAATATTTTTATTCAACTCAAAAAAAAAAAATACCTACTAGAAATGTTTAGTTCTTTGAGAAATATTCAGCAGATATTTTTCAATGCTTTAAAAATATGTAGAATATATTTTTAACTAATCTATAAAATATTTCTGACAAATATTTCTAAGTGCCTAGTAAATATTTTTATCAAATCAATTAAAAGTATCTGTCAGAAGACATATTTAATTTATTAAAAAATATCCAGCAAGAACTTTTAAATGATTTAAAAATAAATATGTGGTATATTTTTAAATAATTTAGAAATATTTAGTAAATATTTCTAATATTTAGTAAATATTTCTAAGTGTCTAGTAAATATTTTTATTCAGTCATTAAAAATATCTACTAGAAATGTTTAATTAATTGAAAAATATCTAGTAAATATTTTTAAGGATTAAAAAAAGGGTCTAGTAAAACTTTTATTTACCCTAATTAAAAATATTTACTAGAAATCTTTAGTTCATTGAAATATATCCAGCAGATAAATGGTTTAAAAATATGTAGCAAATATTTTTAAATAATTAAGAAATATCTAATACATACTTCTTAAGTGTCTAGTAAATATTTTTATTCAACTCAAAGAAAAATACCTACTAGAAATGTTTAGTTCTTTGAGAAATATCCAACAGATATTTTTAAATGATTTAAAAATAAATATGTGGTATATTTTTAAATAATTTAGAAATATTTAGTAAATATTTCTAATATTTAGTAAATATTTCTAAGTGTCTAGTAAATATTTGTATTCAACGCCATTAAAAATATCTACTAGAAATGTTTAATTAATTGAAAAATATCTAGTAAATATTTTTAAGGATTAAAAAAGTGTCTAGTAAAACTTTTATTTACCCTAATTAAAAATATTTACTAAAAATCTTTAGGTCATTGAAATGTATCCAGCAGATAAATGGTTTAAAAATATGTAGCATATATTTTTAAATAAATATTACTGTGCCCTCTACGGGCTAGAGGAAACGGCTTCTACTGCTCTTTGTTTGGCAAAATTTTCACGTTCTTTAAAAGTTACGTAAATACTTTATAATTTCTTTGATTTTTATTCTAAATTATTTTCCCGTTTACCCAAATACCCATAAGCGTTAAAATTCGTACGGATTTTACCCACTGACTCGACAAAGATGTCATATTGCGCGTTTATAGTCTGCGAACAGCACAACTTTATATTCATGAATAAAGTTTTACGCAGATCGATATAGATGAAGAAATAATTTGATTATACAAATTACTTTGTTAATGTTAGTAATGTGGTGTTAATGGCTAGATTAGCACATATTACTGGCAAAAAACTTATGGAGTGGCATGTAATAATCTCACAACCGAAAGTGAAAATAGTCGACATACGAAACTTACAATTAAGTTCAACAAGCCGGATAATAAACAGTTATCGCCCGGTCGACCGTAAAATATCAATAACGGGGTAATTACGTAACCATTAATTGTCGGTGAATACGGAAAATTTGTTTGTGTACATATATATGTATAATAGTTCCATAATTTAGAGATTTTTAAGACAAAGCCGGTGCCCTACCCCTGCAAACTTTTTTTAATCCTGTTATATGAATGAAATACTGCAATCGTTATGCTAGAGTGACTCCTATTTGTTTAATAGATATTTTAAATTGAGTTGAATAAAAATATTTACTAGGCACTTAGAAATATTAGCCAGATGTTTCACTAAATTAGTTAAAAAATATATTCTACATATTTTTAAAGCATTTAATATCTGCTGGATATTTTTCAACGAACTAAATATTCCTAGTAGATATTATTTAAGTTGAATAAAGATATTTACTAGACACTTAGAAATATTTATTAGATATTTCTAAATTATTTAAAAATATTTACTAAATTTTTCTAAATTATTTAAAACTGTTTACTAGATACTTTTTAACCATTAAAAAGTATTTACTAGATATTTCTCAATGAATTAAACATTTCCAGTAGATATTTTTAATTGAGCTATTAAAAATATTTACCAGACACTTAAAAATATTTGCTAAATATCTCTAAATTATTTAAAAACATTTACTAAATAAAAATATATACCACATATTTTTAAACCATTTGAAAATATAAGTTAAATGCAAATTTTATTTATTTAATTTAAAAATATTTCTCTGCAATTGTTTAAATAGATGAGAGAATATGTGAAATTAAAACAAAATACAAAACACCACCAAGATCAAAATTTAATCAATTACAAAATAGTTGACGTTGTCGTTTAGGTTCTGGTCCGACCTAATAAGTCTTACAAAGAAACTGACACCACCGTTTAAGTTCTGGTCCGACCAACTATATCTTAAAATAAAGCCAAAGGCACCGCTTAGGTTCTCGTCCGACCTAATAGAGCTTACGAAGAAACTGAAAAATATAAATTGTAAAAAGTCATGATACAAGAAAATAGTTTATATTTAAGTAGTTTCGTAGCTTTTAAATTACCTGTATTATGTAAATTAAGTATTTGGCGAATGCGCTGGTGGTGCTAGATTGTCCTTTATCTCTTTATCTAAAAGTATTTGTTTTTATTTTGGTTTGTAATGACTTATATTTTGCAACTGAAGCCAATTCCTTTTAATTGTTTCGTTCGGCAGTCGACTGTTATTTGACCCAATCCGCCCACCTCAACCTGTTACCGCAGTTCGAATGGTCCCAAATGATAAAACGATCTGGACAGTTAAGACTATATCAAACGAGCTGAAAACATGTGATTAACCGGTTCCGAAATGTCATACCATTTAAATTTGCCACAGGTGCTCCACATTGTTAAAATTATGTAACGATTATTAGAACATTTGTACGGAACGTTGAATGGCAATCACCTTTCGATACTATAAGGTCAATATTGATAGTTTTTGCATAAAGGGGTTGAATAATTACAACCGTTACATTTCTTTAATCGCATTCGGTCAAGGACTAGTCCTCCTATTTTATATATATGTATCAAATTGCGTAATGAATTGTTTGTGGCAGAAATATTTTGTAAAGTAAACGCAAGCAAGTTCTATGGAGCAATCTCCATGAAAATAACGCTAAAACTTTATTTTTTGCCTGTGTTCAGTTGATCCAGTGCCGGAATAGCCGCCTGACCTTGCGCGATATCCTTAAACTTAAAAACCGATGTTCGATTCAAACAGGAATGTCGCACAAGTCTACGAACAAATCAACAACGCTGGATCAACTCTAATAAATGAAGTACGAGGAAACGTGACGAAGGCCGGTCGAACCAAATCCAGTCAGCACTGCGAATAATTGATTAATTTGTAACACGTTTTTTTCGCTGTCGATTTAGATTGTCCTTACTCCAAATATGTCCCTTATGGCTAGTTTTTTTCGACGCTGTTTAAAAATATCGGACGGCCTTGTCGGGAAGGCGAACCGGTTGCAGGTGCTCTTGTCCGAACAGAAACGGATCGAGATGAATATTGGTTTGTTGTTGGTTGCAGATTTATGTGTGTTCCTTAATTGATGTGAATAAAAACATTTACTAGTTACAAATATCTAGTAAATGTTTTTATTCACGTCAATTAAAAATGTCTAGGAATGTTTAATTCATTGAAAAATATCTAGCAAATATTTTTGAAGATGTAGTATACCTATATTGTTAATAATTAGTAAATATTTTTATTCAAGTTAATTGAAAATATCTACTAGAATTGTTTAATTCATAAAAATATCTAGTAAATATTTTCAAGTGGTTTCAAAATGTCTGGTAAACGTGTTTAAAAGATTTAGATATGCCTAGTAAATACTTTTATTCGACTCGTTTAAAAATATTTACTAGAAATTTTTAATTCATTGAAAAATATATAGTAAATATTTTTAAATATCTAGTAAATATTTTTATTTAACTCAATTAAAAATGTCTGCTAGTAATTTTAATTCATTCAAATATATCTAGTAAATATTTTTAAGCGTCTAGTAAATATCTTTATTCAACTCAAAATATTTACTAAAAATGTTTAATTCGTTGAAAAATATTTAGTAAACCTTTTTACGCGATTTAAAAATATCCAATAAATAATATTATTTTTACTCTTCATTTCTGTCTTATATATTCTCTCAGCTAACAGTTATATATTTGTTGTATAAATAAAAATATTTCTGCCGTTATTTAACGTAATCCACGTGCCTCGGGACTATTCAAATTCAGACGTCTAGATATGAATCATTTTTTTAATGAGACGTTATTAAAAATCACGCGTTAATGGTCATTTGTTTTTATGCAACAAACTGGTACTGGATAAAAATAAATAAAATTTACATAATATAACATGATTTACATAAACAACCTGTAAAAATGTCGAAATACAACCTATTAAAGGAGTTAACGGCGTTCTTCCTATGTGTACAGGTATTTATTTAAATAATTATTAAAGTACATTGGACTCTGTTGAGTCAATAGTAAGTGTTTATTAAAACGTTCTTACTTAATAGGACTTTCTTCCTTTTGCGTAGTAAACAAATAGTACAGTAATATGAATAAAATCCTACACATTCCTGTTTGTTTAAGAGAGGCCTATATTAATCTTAGATACTTTAGATAGCATTATCGTTATCGTTATCGGGACTTTTGAATTAGGGGTCATTATAGCCAATCAGTCACAACGATAAGAGCGTGCTGTCTCTCTCCGTTGCAACACGCTTAAGTGGTTATTTGCCAACGAAATAAACAGCGCTGTTCCACTTGCGATTGTTTTATATTTATCTAATAGGCCGCGTTGCAATGTTACTTTGTGAAAAAATGTCCCATTGTTGGTAGCACGAGTATCTTGTTTGGGTTTAATTGTATTTATAAATAAGTATATCGTAAACTGCATCTAACCTATGGAGAATCTTTGCGTTTTTAAATAAGGCATGTTGCGACACGGATTGGAATAAATAGCGGGAAAAGATTGTTTTGTAGTAAATGTTTTTATTTAACTCGATTAAAAATGTCTACTAGAAATGTTTAATTTATTGAAATATACCTACTTTTAGTGCATATGTTTAAGCCGTGTCAAAATGCCTAGTAAATATTTTTAAAAGATTTAGAAACATCTAGTAAATATTTTTATTCAACTCCTTTAAACATATTTGCTAGAAATTTGCAATTTATTGAAAAATATTTAGTAACTATTTTAAAAATATAAAATAAATATTTTTAAATGGTTTAAAAATATTTAGTAAATATTTTTATTCAACTCGATTAAAAATGTCTGTTAGAAATGTTTAATTCATTGAAATATATCAAGCACACATGTTTAAGCAGCTTCAAAATGCCTGGTGAATATTTTTTAAAGATTTAGAAATGTCTAGTAAATATTTTTACTCAACCAGTTTAAACTTATTTACTAGAAATTTGGAATTTATTGAAATATATGTAGTAAATGATTTAAAAATATAAAATAAATATTTTAAAATGGTTTAATAGTACAAAAATAAATATGTGTAAATGGTTTAAAAATATCTAGTAAATATTTTTATTCAACTCCTTTAAACATATTTGCTAGAAATTTATAATTCATTGAAAAATACTTAATAAATGTTTTAAAAATATAAAATAAATATTTAAAAAATATTTAGTAAATATTTTTAATCAACTCGATTGAAAATGTCTGTTAGGAATGTTTAATTCATTGAAATATATCAAGCACACATTTTTAAGCAGCTTCAAAATGCCTGGTAAATATTTTTTAAAGATTTAGAAATGTCTAGTGAATATTTTTACTCAACTGCTTTAAACATATTTGCTAGAAATTTGTAATTTATTGAAAAATATTTAATAAATGTTTTAAAAATATAAAATAAAAATTTTTAAATGGTTTAAAAATATTTAGTAAATATTTTTATTCAACTCGAATAAAAATGTTTATGTATAGAAAGTTTAATAAATTTACGGAAAGTTTACTGTTTACTGGAATAGTTTACTACTTCTTCAAGTTGTGATGCGGATTGCCCCCTGAGATATCATCCGATTTAAAGAATAGTAAACCAGTAAACTTTCTCAATATAAATGAAGACTATTTTCCTTTGAACGTATGTTAGTAACAAGAGTTTGCAACCAATAAATTAATTGTGTCAGATATTGCAAGAATCAAACTGATCCACTTTTAAAGCATCCGACCTGTTTGATATTCAAAATATTTTGCTCGCTTACATAAGAATGATCACATTGGATCAGAATTCTCATCGTCATCTGTCTTCAATTTCGTAGCCACTTAAACTGTCGGTATCTGTTCGCGTTATTACCGCTCTATTAGTTTCGATATCAAGTGTTACATTTCCTTATATGTTTGTCATTAATATACCCAACAGATACATTCAATACCTCAGCATTTTTTTAACCATGAAACATACCTATTACCACAGGCATATTAAAAAGTATACCAACCTTGGTCTAACAACATTATTACCGGTATAACGATCTCGATTATACAAAATAACTATTTTTTATTATCGCTCACCTCAGTTCCTTATTAGACGTGATTAAACTGGAATAAATAATAATTCAAATAATAATCATTAATTAAATATAGACAAGAGTGTAAACGGAGAGATATTCGAATCTATCGCGATTCGTATGCGTAAAGTAAAGTAGGCAATAAGACCAATATTTCATTTCCAAAGGTCAGCGTTTAATTAGTGATCGGTAAATGTCACCAGGTTAATTTACATTATGATCGAATATTAATTAGCAAGACAAAACAAAACGTCAGCTAGTTGACAACGTTATCCTTAGGAAGTATATCAGTGTATTGCTGTATTGTATTTGGAGGCTGTACCTCAATTATGTTTTAAAAATACCTAGTGACAGAAAGTTTCCTAGTTCCAGCGATGATCCACTATCATCGCTATCAGTTCACCTAATTTATTGCCTCGTCTTGGCCAGTAAACTTTCCAATGAAAATAACCTTAATCTATACTGAGAAAGTTTACTGGTGATAAATACACTTCCCTTTACTACTACTAACTGCAAGTATTTCTTCTTATTAAACTTTCTATGATAACTTTCGAATTACCAGATTGGTAAAGTGTATTTGTGGCAAGTACTTGAGGTAGATAGAAATCTTGGGCATCGATTTAGTATACAGGCGAGCGCTATTTAGATACAAAACAATTTTCCAAATGTGTCAATAAATCTGGGTACAGAAAGTTCACCAAATTTATACTCCAGTCTCCAGTAAACTTTCCAATGAAAATAACCTTAATTTATACTGAGAAAGTTTACTGGTGATAAATACACTTTCCTTTACTACTACTAACTGAAAGTAGTTGCTCTTATTAAACTTTCTGTGATAACTTTCGAATTACCAGATTGGTAAAGTGCATTTGTAGCAAGTACTTGAGGTAGATGGGAATCTTGGCCATCGATTTAGTATACAGAAAAGAGCTATTTAGATACAAAGCAATTTTCCAAATATCTCAATAAATCGTAGTACAGAAAGTTCCCCTATTTATTGACCCCAGTTTTGCTGCTAGTAAACTTTCCAAGGGAAATAACCTTAATTTATACTGAGAAAGTTTACTGGTGATAAATACACTCTCCTTTACTACTACTAACTGCAAGTATTTGCTCTTATTAAACTTTCTATGATAACTTTCGAATTACCAGATTGGTAAAGTGTATTTGTGGCAAGTACTTGAGCCAGATGGCAATCTTGGTCGTCCATTTAATATACAGAGGAGAGCTAATTAGATACCAAGCAATTTTTCAAATATGTCAATAAATCTGGGTACAGAAAGTTCACCTAATTTATTGGCTCCAGTCTTGCTGCCAGGAAACTTTCCAAGGAAAATTACCTTGATTTATACTGAGAAAGTTTACTGGTGATAAATACACTTTCCTTTACTACTGACTGCAAGTATTTGTTCTTATTAAACTTTCTATGACAATTTTCGAATTACCAGATTAGGAAAGTTTTCTTGTAGCAAATACTTGGTCATCGATTTAGCATATTGAGGGCCGTCATTCGGATACCAAGCACTTTTCCAAATATGTGAATAACTAGAAAGTTCACCTAATTTATTGACTCCAGTCTTGCTGCCAGGAAACTTTCCAAGGAAAATAACCTTAATTTATACTGGGAAAGTTTGCTGGTGATAAATGCACTTCAAGTTCAACTAATTTACTGTCTCTGTTGTAGTAAACTTTCTGAAAAAAATTAACTTGTAGGCTGTGGTATTGTAATGATTTACTGCTATAATAAGAAAATCAATTGCGGGATACCACGGGCTGCTTTTGTTACATGTGGTATACCGCTAACGCAAAACTCCAATAAACTTGCTCTTAATTAGATTTTAAATAAAAGCGACTAGGGTTTTATGAATGAATTTATTGCGTAATCTAATTGGTTACGGATTGTGTACCATAATATATCCACTATATTTAAAAATCGTTACAAAATAGAGAATTTTTTATGAAATAATTTACACATTCCACGCGCAGCACAATTGTTTTATTATATAATCGAAGCCAACTATAATCAAATGTTACAAGTTTGTAAGTTGTTTATACCTTCACTGGTTACTGGGTTGTAAAACTTTAAATGGCAACGGTAATTAATCATCAACAGTTACATTTACAAACACGGGTCAGTCAACGTTAGTTTATCTTTTATGTAAATTGTATGGCTGCAAGAAAGTGAATTACCTAGTTTACTTTTGATAAGAGTAGAAAATGTTGCTGCAAATAATTAATAGATTTGGTTTTTAAGTGTATTTAATTGTTTGGAAACGATAGGGCTTTGCTGCCAGTAAACTTTCCAAGGAAACTAACCCTAATTATATTGGGAAAGTTTACTGGTGATACTTTGCCTTAAATTACTTGATACTCTCAAGTAATTTAAGGCAAAGTATCACCAGTAAACTTTCCCTTGAGACGCTGGAGGGTGAAATCCCCTTCACAAGTGGAAGAAAAAACTACTTGCCACGTAAATCATGTACAACTATTTTACTGTCTTGCTCACAGTAAACTTTCTGGGAAAATTAACTCGTAAGCTGTGGCATTGGCATGAGTCACTGGTATAATTAGTAAATTAGGATAAACTAATTCATTGTTCTATCGTATTTGCTCACAGTAAACTTTCCGGTAAACTTGCTAGTTGGAAGTTCACTTTTATCATAAGTATTGCTGTCATGTCTGGTTTACCCGGAAATACCTAACAAATGCGTCATTTTTACAATTTTAACGACGTGTGACTGGATTTTGTTAGTTTTAGAAAACTAATAACTCATTTGGACCAAATATAGCAAAAATGCGTTTTCTAGGTCACCTCTAAAATCGTATGCAAATTGCTGCAATTAATAGAACTTGATTAATTTTTTTTGCCAGGTTTTATCAGGAATTTCTAGACCAGTTCTTCTTGTCGTGTGAGCGAGGTGTGAGGTATTCGGATTATTTCTGATTTTATTTGGTATGTTTTAATTAAGACTGCCTACATTCTTGTAAATCGAAAATAAATGTATAGATAAATTATACTTGAAACCAGACGACACTTTTCGCTGCGAATAATAATTAATAAGAGAACTCATTGTGCGTGCTCAGTACTTTCATTAATGTTAATTTTCGCATTTAAATGGATAAGTTCTGAATGCATAAAACATAAGAAAGTTAACTAACAATAAAACTCAGTCGAATATAATATTATTATAATGAACAAATGATATTGTCGAAACGCCTGAAATATATATATTTTTCCATTCTACTTGGAATAATAAACCTGCGCATCGTCTATATAAGCTCTGCATGAACTCTGTCGCAATCTACCATTATTGGCGTTATAGATTTTAGTAATATCTTAAGTAATACCTGTTTTAATAGTGCTAAGGTCTGCAGGTCTCATCCATAATGTATAGCAATCGACTTTGCGACTGTGTTTCGCGTCTTCTGACTGCGAGTTATTTACATGGTCATTAAATTCGTATTAGGAAGTGAGGCTTGCAATACAGAGGAGATGCACGAGTTCGGTTGTTGCAAAACTGAGATCCTTTGTCTTTAGTGTATGCATTACACCAGCGTTTATCCTTTAGAAGATATTTATTCTTCAAATGCAACAAGTTATTAAAAAAAATTAATTTAAAAGTCAAATTTAAAATAATTTAAAAATATTCGTTAGACATCTTTAAACCACTTAAAAATATGTACTGGATAAATTTCAATGAATTAAACATTTCTAGCAGACATTTTCAATCGAGTTAAATAAAAATATTTGCTAAATATTTTTATTTAACTCGAAAATATTTGCTAAATATTTTTAAACCATTTAAAAATATTTATTTTATATTTTTAAAACATTTACTAAATATTTTTCAATGAATTACAAATTTCTAGCAAATATGTTTAAAGGAATTGAATAAAAATATTTACTAGAAATTTTTAAATATTTACTAAATATTTTTAAACCATTTAAAAATATTTATTTTATATTTTTAAAATATTTACTAAGTATTTTTCAATGAATTATAAATTTCTAGCAAATATGTTTAAAGGAGTGGAATAAAAATATTTACTAGATATTTTTAAACCATTTACACATTTATTTTTGTACTTTTAAACCATTTTAAAATATTTATTTTATATTTTTAGATCATTTACTACATATTTTTCAATAAATTCCAAATTTCTAGTAAATAAGTTTAAACGGGTTAAGTAAAAATATTTACTAGACATTTGCGACCAGTTAACTTTCCCAACATAAATTAAGGTTATCTTCTGGGAAAGTTTACCGGCAGAAAGTTAATAAATTAGTTGTACTTTTGATTAAGGCTCAAAATGCATACGCTCACTCACTGTACGCAAGTAACAAGTAATGATACCTCTAACCATCTCATCTGATTTATTAAAGGAAATTTTTCACTAGTAAACTTTCCTAATATAAATTAAAATAAATCCTGGAAAGTTTCCTGGCAAGTACTCTGGCAACAAATACTTGAGACGGTACCTACTCCTTCATTTGTGACGAGGATTGCCACTTGCAATCATTCGATGCTAGTAAACTTTCCAAGGGAAGCCAGTTTAATTTATATCGAGAAGTTTACCAGTTGTATATTCCTGTAACATAGATGAGATGATCTAAGTTAAAGGAAACTACCGCTAGTAAACTTCCCAATATAAATTAAAGCTATTTTCTAGGAAAGTTCACTGGAAGAAAGTTTTGATTAAGGTTCATAATGCATACACTCATGCCTTTCTCTCTTAGTGTACGAAAGCAACAAGGAGAACTGGCCGATTACTCCATTTGCGACAAATAATGATACCTCTAACCATCTCATCTGATTCAAGGGCAAGTAAATTTTCCACTAGTAAACTTTCCTATTATAAATTAAAGTAAATTTTCCTGGTATGTAATTTGGCAACAAATTCTTGACAAATTTATTTGTGACGAAATTTTTCACTTGCAACCATCCCATGCCAGTAAACTTTCCAAGGGAAGCGACTTTAATTTATACCGAGAAGTTTACTAGTTCTACTTTCCTGTAACATAGATGAGATGATCTAAGTTAAAGGAAAATACCACTAGTAAACTTTCCCAATATAATTAAGGTTATTTTTTAGGAAAGTTCACTGGCAGAAAGTTAATGAATTAGTTGGACCTTTGATTGAGGCTCATAATGCATATGCTCATGCATTTCTCTCTATTTCTTTTCCACTAGTAAACTTTCTTATTATAAATTATTTTTAATTTTGTTGGAAAGTTTCCTGGCAAGTACTTTGGCAATAAATACTTGAGACAGTACGACTACTCCTTTATTTGTGACGAGGATTGCCACGTGCAACCATCTCATGCCAGTAAACTTTCCAAGAGAAGGGACTTTAATTTATATTTATTAGTTTACTAGTTGCACTTTTTTGTAACATAGATGAGTTGATTTAAGTTAAAGGTAAACAATACCACTAGGGAACTTTCGCAATATATTTAAGGTTAGATTGTAGGAAAGTTTACTGGCAGCAAAACAAAGTTAAAAGGGCTCATAATGCATATGTTCATGCCTTTCTCTCTTTCATTGTACGCAGGCAACTTTAGTAAACTTTCTCAATATAAATTAAGATCAATTTTCGCGGAAAGTTTCCTGGCAGCAATACTTACTTGGGCCTAAGATTATTTATTGTATTGTATTTTTGTACGAATAAATTCCATTATATTATTTACAAAGGAAAGTGGAACTAATTAATAAAAAAAACAATGTTGCCGTTTTACTACGAAAATTATTTAGAAACAAAAAAGTTGATTTTTTTTTCATAATTGCACAATTTTAAATTTAATTTATTTTTATTTGAATTTATCTGTCCTTTGAATTTATACAGGGCGTTCATTAGTGCGGTAGAAACTTGATTGTTTCTGGTTGTTTATGTTCTATGACAGCTTCAAATCAAAATATTACTAAGGTTAAACAATACCATTCATGACCAGACCCTGTGAATTTCCTCGGCCACCTCAACCTTGAAGACAAAACGTTCTAGTGATTTAAATTCGAATCAATTACGAAACAAAAAAAAATGTGTGTAGACACGAACAATACAACACTTTGTGATAATTAGAACAAAGAAGAAAGCCAACTCATTAAGCATTAGTTGGTGTGGAGGTACAAATGCAGCTAGCCTTGTTATCTGATTACGAAAATGAATAATTAGCGTATCAGTAATGATTGTTGTTGTTCCTAGCGACAAAACGTATGCGTGTGTGTGCAAAATACGAGGCAGTGTCGAGCAATTATGGGATTTGGGATTTGGCGCAACAGCTTATATGGACGTTTAAAGAATATTTAGTTTTTATTAAGTACCGAGTGTGATTCATGGGCCCCAATCCGACTCGTATGCCAGCAAGAATCCGCGTATAGCCGGCGTTGAGACGAAAGTGAAAGGATTGATATTTCTTTAAAAAAAATCGTATCGCGAATATTATACATGTTGCGTAATATACGAGCATATGTTCACTTGTGGCCGATAACTCTTCTGATACGCGAGCCCGGATAAATGGTGCAAACGTGTATGTAAATACCCGCACTCGAACCGCACACGGTAGAGAGAAATAGGTAAATAGCCAGTTACGGCTGTATAGTGTGGGTGTTGCTAATTCCTATCATAAATTAGAGTTAATTTTCCTGGAAAGTTTCCTGGCAAGTACTTTGGCAGCAAATACTTGACTACTCCTTTAGTTGTGGCGAGAATTGTCATCTGCAATTATCCCATGCCAGTAAACTTTCCAAGGGAAGCGACATTAATTTATACCCAGAAATTTACTAGTTGTACTTTCCTGTAACAGAGATGAGATGATCTAGTAAACTTTCCCAATATAATTACGGTTATTTTCTAGGAAAGTTTACTGGCAGAAAGTTAACAAATCAGTTGGACCTTTGATTAAGGCTTATGAAGCATACGCTCATGTCTTTCTCTCTCTCACTGTCTGAAAGCAACTGACAACTGGTCGATTACTCCATTTGCGACAAATAATGATACCTCTCACCAGATTTAAGGAAAAATACATTTTTCACTGGTAAACTTTCCTATTATAAGTTAATTTTCTTGGAAAGTTTCCTGGCAAGTACTTTGACAGCAAATGCTTGACTACTCCTTCATTTGTGACGAGAGGTCAGTAAACTTTCCAAGGGGAGCGACTTTAATTTATACCGAGAAGTTTACTAGTTGTACTTTCCTGTAACATAGATGAGATGATCTAAGTTAAAGGAAAATATCACTAGTAAACTTTCTCAATATAATTAGGGTTATTTTCTAGGAAAAAAATAATTCTAACCATCTCATCTGATTTAAGGGAAAATAAATTTTCCACCAGGAAACTTTCCTATTATAAATTAAAGTTAATTTTCTTGGAAAGTTTCCTGGCAAGTGCTTTGGCAGTAAATCGGGAGGCTTGCGCTTCTTTATAGTATTATTTTATTCAAAGCTCGAAGGCAAGCAACTTAAAATATTCAGTCTAAGTGGGCAGGACCTCGGCTTGTGAGTGAAATAGTAGAAAAAGTATGCTTAAAATATTATCAACTCGTCAAATTCCTTGCCATAAATTCAACGATATGCAGACTTTTTAGACATGTGTCTAAATTATGGATTTCTTATCTCCAGTCCTAGATTTCTAATTCAGTCATTAATACAGCACCGAAAACGAAACGTTCCCATGCAGCGCCGTTTGACAATTTATTGATTTGTTTAAAATTCACCAGATCGTATCAGACCGTGTATGCTAACATCTTCACAATTAGTCTTGTTATATATATATATGTATGTTGTGAAAGTAATGATAGTGATAGTGCGTCAATACAGGAAAAGACGCTATGCAAAGACACAAACGCCGACCTTGATACATCATTTAGAAGTGCTACTGATGATATAAACATTGCTGAGGATGTGAAATTAGTGGAAATTGGGTACCTAAAAAAACTGATAACGCAAAAAGACATAATTATTGACAATTTGAGGGATACTATCATTTCCCTTAAAGAACAAATAATCCTATTGAAAGATATAAATTCTGTACAAACAGCGACACCCGTTGTACAGAGTGTCGAACTTAGCAAACATAGTAAGCAGGCGGCACAGAAACCTACACGCCCTAGTACATCAAATACTAATGTACAGGACGCAAATGACGCATCCCATAATAAAAACAAAAGTGACAAACAAAAACCTAATCATAAAATGTTAAATAACGGAAAAAAGATTACTTCAGATGACGTTTCCCAAGCAGTGTCAAATGCGCAAATTTCTGTATTAAGAAACAAAAATTTAACAGAACCAATAAATGAAATTGTAGAAGTACAAACAAACAAACAAAACATGGTAATAGGAGTAAATAATATGGAAGAAAATGTTGCAGCAGAGAGGAAGCATTGGTTATTTGCCACAAATTATAAAACTAATTATTCTGTGGACAAGTTGCGTGATTTCCTTGATAGAAAGTTTCCACAAAACAACTTCATCACAGAACAAGTAAATAAATATGGAAATTGTAACTCCTTTAAAATAGGAGTTGACCCAGGTCAAGAGTCTACAATGTTAGACCAAAGTATATGGCCCACAGGTATTAGAGTGACGAAGTTTTTTCGGAGAAGATATCAATACAATAGTGCATTCAGAGGACACCATAAAAATTGGCACTACAATAAATCAGGGTATCAAAGAAGACATTGTGATAAAGTTTAATGTATTTCATGTAAACATCCAGTCCATTAGAAATAAACTGACAGAGTTTGAGGCATTTTTAATTAACAATTGTGATAAATATGATGTACTTTGTTTAACGGAGCATTTCTTAGATGAAAGTGAAATGAGTGCATTAACTATAAATAATAATTATGTTGTTACAGGTTATTTTGTAAGAAAAGAAATGTCTAAGGGTGGAGCTTTGATTCTTTGTAGACGTGATTTGAAATTTATAGTCCGAAGTGATCTATGCTCAATGTCTATAGAAGGGCAGTGTGAAATAGCTGCAGTTGAATTACCAGATATAAATACAATAGTTATAACAATATATCGACCACCTCCAGGTATAAATAAACATAATGTAAACACAGGTAATTTTGATATTTTTCTAAATTGTTTCAATTCACTACTTAATAAAATAAAAAAATGTAGTTCAAAAATCATTATAAATGGAGACTTTAACATAAAATTTAATCTAAACAACAAAGAATGTAGAAGATTTAAAGATTTAATCTCCTCATACAATTTTAGACCATGTATATCAAATTACACACGAAAATTAAACTGTATTGATAATATATTGATAAATTTTAACTTGCCATTCAAAACTAAAGTGTTTGACCCAGGCTTATCAGATCATCGAGCTGTAGAGATATCAATAAATGTAGTAGGAAAAAAACAGGAAAACTTACAACAATACCGTACTTACTCAGAAGCAGGGATGCACTTTTTTTATAACTATGTAGAACAAATAGACTGGTCTTTTGTAGAAGATAAAAATTTAAACATAAACAGTAAGATGACAACATTTATAGATCTTCTTTGTACTGGTATTGATTATTGTTTTCCTCTGAAAATGTCAAGTAATAAAATAAAAAACAAAACAAAAACTACTCGAAATTGGTTTACTCCTCAGTTAGAAAAAATGAGAGACCATTTAAAATTCTTAGCTGAATTATGTCAAATGAACAACAGTCCAGAATTAAAAATTGTAAAAAACAATTTCAAACAAACATACAAAAAGGAACTAAAAAAAGCAAAGTTTAATTATAATGAGCAAATAATACATAGATCAGGAAATACTCCAAAAGCATACTGGAATCTCATAAACCATCATAGAAACAAAAAAGTAAATTCCCAAGTGGATTTAGAACCAGATATGCTAAATAATTTTTTTGTAGATGTATCACATAAAATAACAAACAATATACAAAAACCACAAAACGGCAAAAAATTCATGGACTACCTCACGAAAAAAGACAATCCCAAATTTAAATTTAATGAAATAACTTACAACGATGTTAGAGACATAATAAACAAATTAAAAAATAAACCTAGCCGTGATGTCTACGAAATGAATATTGAAATAGTAAAGTTGGTAAAAAATGTTATTATAATTCCGCTAACCAAATTAATAAATGAGAGTATTGCTAGTGGTGTCTTTCCTGATGTGCTAAAAATTGCGAAAGTCATCCCTATTCATAAAAGTGGCTCAGATAAGGAGGAAAGCAATTTTCGACCAATTTCATTATTACCGATATTATCAAAAATCTTTGAAACAGCATTAAAAATACAAATCACAAAACATTTCGAAATCAACAACTTGTTTTATCTAAATCAATATGGTTTTCGAGCTGGTAAATCCACAACTGATGCCATTTTATATTTAATTAACAAAATAGTAGACAGCATAGAGCATAATCATATTTTAGCAGCCGTTTTCTGTGACTTGCATAAGGCCTTTGATTGTGTATCACACATTGTGCTGGTTGAGAAGCTAAAATATTATAATTTTGAGGATACAAGCACTGAATTAATTAAATCCTATCTAACAAATCGAAAACAATTTACACTTGTAAATGGTAAAAATTCCGATATAAAAAATATTACAAATGGTGTACCTCAAGGATCTATTTTAGGTCCCGTGTTGTTTCTCATCTACATAAATGACCTACACATTGAAATACCAGATATTAAATTAGATAAAATATTATATGCAGATGATAGCACAATAACCTTTGAAGAAAAAAATCTAGATCTGCTAAACCAGCACATGGATGAATCACAGATACAGGCAAAAACGTGGTTCAGTCACAATAACTTATGTTTAAATGATAAAAAAACAAAGAAGGTCCTTTTTACTCACAGATCAGTCGACTTTGACAGCGACGTAGATGTAAAATTTTTAGGGGTTTACTTAGACTCAACTCTCTCATGGGACGTACATGTAGACAAATTAGCGAGCAAATTAAGCAAATGCATATTTGCAATCAGGTGCTTAACAAATATAATGCCACTAAAATGCATCATTACAGCATATCACTCGCTATTTATGTCACAATGCTCTTATGCTTTGATAGGCTGGGGTCATTCACCGCACGCTACCAGAATATTTGGCCTCCAAAGAAAGGTGGTGAGAATTATAACCAATCTGGGGTATAGAGACAATGTTAAACATAAATTCACTGAACTGAGTTTGCTCACACTGCCTTCTTTATATATTTATCTATGTGCTGTATATGTTAAAGAAAATTTTGCTAATTATGAATGCCATAATATAATACACCAACACAATACAAGAGATGGCCACAAAATCAGAGTAAAGTATTTGAGACTCACAAGTAGCAGAAATGGAACAAATTATTATGGGCCTATTTTTTATAATATGTTACCTACAGAAATCACTGATCTCCCCCTAATTAAATTTAAAAATGTATTAAAAAAATATCTAATAGAAAAGGCATTCTATAATATTAAAGAATTTTTGGACTGTGATATTTTGTAACTGTTATCATAATTTTAATTGTATTTTTAACTATTTATACCCCATTGTGACTTGTGTATATATACTTTGTATGTTTTAACACCAATAAATGTATCTATATCTATCTATCTATCTATCTATCTATCTATCTATCTATATCTATCTATCTATCTATCTATCTATCTATCTATCTATAGAAAGTTGATCCGTCTGATCTTCTCCCGAATCCAAAGGAAGAACAATTTAATTCAGCTGTCATTTGATTTATCTCTTCTATTCGTACGTATCGAATCATTTGCACCGCGTTTTTTATACCGGTAGATAATCGATAAATGTGAAGTGGATTTATATGGTACATAAATTTATGGTGTCAACAAGGTATGCCATTTAATTATTTAAGATACCGGAGCTGATGCGGTGTTTATCTTGTTCGTAGCGTAAAACCATCTCCTGGGTATTAATAACGTGAATCAATTTACAAGCTGGGCATTAAGGAGATGTGGATAGATGAAGGAAATGAAGAAAAGTGATGTAATCGGGAAGTCGATTTTTTTTTTGTTTTCTTTTTATACATGGAAATGAGTCGAAAACCGAAAAAGTGAGCAAAATCGGGCTGGGGCTTCGCGAGAAAAGCGCATAAAAGTGCATTTCGAGTGCATCGTTTTTTAAATATCTCCGGCTCTTTTGGTAGTAGAAAAATTAAAAAAAATTAAAATACTCGTAAATGAATAGCCTATGTTGGGGTATAGTTACATTAAAAGTACATCCTAACCTCAAAAAATCCAAGTTGATCAGTTTATTTTTTTTTTTTACTAATAATGCAATACGTGGGGTAAAAAACTTCTGATCTTTACAAAAATTGGAGGAAATATGTATTTTCATGTTGTAAATACGTGAATAAATTAAAAATATATATATTTTTACGGTCACAATTGAACATTTTCGAAAAAAATTAAAACGCTTGCCACTTAATGCAAAATGGTTGTAGGGTAAACTTTTTTTTAAGAGTACTTTTTTGTGAATATATACCAGAATCTGTTTATCAAGTTAAAATGTTTTGTTTTAATTAAAAAAAAATAACTTCTACTTTAAAACTAAAAATTTTTACTTCAAAACAAGAAATTTCTGCTTTAAAACTAAAAATTCTCTTTGAAAACAAAAATTTCTACTTATTTTCACTTTGAAAACTAGAAATTTCTACTTTAAAACTAGACATTTTTCAAAACAAAAAATTTCCGCTTTAAGACTAAAAATTCTCTTTGAAAACAAAAATTTCTACTTATTTTCAATTTGAAAACTAGAAATTTCTACTTTAAAACTAGACATTTTTCAACACAAGAAATTTCCGCATTAAAACTAAAAATTTTCACTTTGAGAACTAGAAATTTCTATTTTAAAACTAAAAATTTTTACTTCAAAACAAGAAATTTCTGCTTTAAAACTAAAAATTCTCTTTGAAAACAAAAATTTCTACTTATTTTCAATTTGAAAACTAGAAATTTCTACTTTAAAACAAGACATTTTTCAAAACAAGGAATTTCCGCTTTAAGACTAAAAATTCTCACTTTGAGAACTAGAAATTTCTACTTTAAAACTAAAAGTTTTTAGTTCAAAACAAGAAATTTCTGGTTTAACTAAAAATTCTCATTGAAAACAAAAATTTCTACCTATTTTCGCTTTGACAACTAGAAATATCTACTTTAAAACTAGACATTTTTCAAAACAAGAAATTTCCGCATTAAAACTAAAAATTTTCACTTTGAGAACTAGAAATTTCTACCTTAAAACTAAAAATTTTTACTTCAAAACAAGAAATTTCTGCTTTAAAACTAAAAATTCTCTTTGAAAACAAAAATTTCTACTTATTTTCAATTTGAAAACTAGAAATTTCTACTTTAAAACTAGACATTTTTCAAAACAAGAAACTTCCGCATTAAAACTAAAAATTTTCACTTTGAGAACTAGAAATTTCTACTTTAAAACTAAAAATTTATACTTCAAAACAAGAAATTTCTGCTTTAAAACTAAAAATTCTCTTTGAAAACAAAAATTTCTACTTATTTTCAATTTGAAAACTAGAAATTTCTACTTTAAAACTAGACATTTTTCAAAACAAGAAACTTCCGCATTAAAACTAAAAATTTTCACTTTGAGAACTAGAAATTTCTACTTTAAAACTAAAAATTTTTACTTCAAAACAAGAAATTTCTGCTTTAAAACTAAAAATTCTCTTTGAAAACAAAAATTTCTACTTATTTTCAATTTGAAAACTAGAAATTTCTACTTTAAAACTAGACATTTTTCAAAACAAGAAACTTCCGCATTAAAACTAAAAATTTTCACTTTGAGAACTAGAAATTTCTACTTTAAAACTAAAAATTTTTACTTCAAAACAAGAAATTTCTGCTTTAAAACTAAAAATTTTCATTGAAAACAAAAATTTCTACTTATTTTCAATTTGAAAACTAGAAATTTCTACTTTAAAACTAGACATTTTTCAAAACAAGAAACTTCCGCATTAAAACTAAAAATTTTCACTTTGAGAACTAGAAATTTCTACTTTAAAACTAAAAATTTTTACTTCAAAACAAGAAATTTCTGCTTTAAAACTAAAAATTCTCTTTGAAAACAAAAATTTCTACTTATTTTCAATTTGAAAACTAGAAATTTCTACTTTAAAACTAGACATTTTTCAAAACAAGAAACTTCCGCATTAAAACTAAAAATTTTCACTTTGAGAACTAGAAATTTCTACTTTAAAACTAAAAATTTTTACTTCAAAACAAGAAATTTCTGCTTTAAAACTAAAAATTCTCTTTGAAAACAAAAATTTCTACTTATTTTCAATTTGAAAATTAGAAATTTCTACTTTAAAACTAGACATTTTTCAAAACAAGAAACTTCCGCATTAAAACTAAAAATTTTCACTTTGAGAACTAGAAATTTCTACTTTAAAACTAAAAATTTTACTACAAAACAAGAAATTTCTGCTTTAAAACTAAAAATTCTCTTTGAAAACAAAAATTTCTACTTATTTTCAATTTGAAAACTAGAAATTTCTACTTTAAAACTAGACATTTTTCAAAACAAGAAACTTCCGCATTAAAACTAAAAATTTTCACTTTGAGAACTAGAAATTTCTACTTTAAAACTAAAAATTTTTACTACAAAACAAGAAATTTCTGCTTTAAAACTAAAAATTCTCTTTGAAAACAAAAATTTCTACTTATTTTCAATTTGAAAACTAGAAATTTCTACTTTAAAACTAGACATTTTTCAAAACAAGAAACTTCCGCATTAAAACTAAAAATTTTCACTTTGAGAACTAGAAATTTCTACTTTAAAACTAAAAATTTTTACTTCAAAACAAGAAATTTCTGCTTTAAAACTAAAAATTCTCATTGAAAACAAAAATTTCTACTTATTTTCGCTTTGAAAACTGGAAATTTCTACTTTAAAACTAGACATTTTTCAAAACAAGGAATTTCCGCTGTATAAGACTACAAATTCTCACTTTGAGAACTAGAAATTTCTACTTTAAAACTAAAAAAAAAAAAATTATTTATTTCTAATTAACCCGTTTGAGAAATTGTCCAAGTCCAGTTGACAAGACAATCATCTTAAGGGCCCTGGACAAATAACCGCGATAAGTAGACGTCGGCGTCGTCACACATAATAAAGGAAGCGTTGGACTGTTGACTCACCCTGTATGACTGAAATTCAAATCTCTCACTGAGCGCGCATTGCAATCCGCGATCGCTGGGTGTATAATTCAAACACTAATAGCCCCAGTGCACGGGATTACGCGTTACCTAAACGGGCTCTGTAATAATAAATTGCGCCTTTCTAATTAGAGAAAAAAGTCCGCTTAATTTACAATTAGTTAATATAAAATTTTATGAGTAAAAGTTTCTCTATCCGAAGGAAACTCGTTACATCTTGCTCGGCAGCGTTATCTGCGTCTAAAATCGACAAACACGGCCATCTACAAATTTTAATATCAAAATACGCCCCGCGGCCGCCAGCAAGCCCAGTGGATTATTATTGAAAATGAAAACTAGCAGAATCGAAAGTTTATATATGCCCCATATTAGGCAGCATACGGTACGTACGAGCCGGCGTTAAAAATAAACGCTACACGAGACATTAATTATTATATAATTTTTAATTTGCTACACGCTGATATTGTTAATTAAAAACAATGAGTTACACATCAGGACCGGCGGACGTAATTAGGTAACAACTCATTAAGGCGAATTTGCGTTTGATTGCTTTGAAACAAATTAACTTGTCAAATGAGTTAAAGAAAAAAATATTACGTGCGCAAAAAATATAACAATAGCGTGTGTTTAGCGCAAGCAACTGTTGAGTTTCTTTTAAAAGAAGGCAAACATATTAAGTATTATTATGAATTTTATTCTTTGGAAAATGTAAATCTTGCAGAAATAAACGATCCGCAGTAACCTTGACAATTGGAAATTCTTGAACGTGAGCTTTTGTTACAATTAACATAGAATAACAATTGGCAATTGTACGTTTATATTTTCTACAAATGCCTACACGATCCTTTTTGTGGCGATGGCATAATGAGTCGTGCGGCTATTCACTTAATTAATGGTTTGTTTACGCGTCGATTGCATTTATTTCATGAGGTAATTTATTTCCATAGTGATTATTTTTTAATATAGATAGGTATCTAGGCCAGGTTAATTAGTACACTACTATAGGTAATATTCCAATAATAGTCACTTTTTTTTTCTTCGGAACCCCTGAGTTAGGGTGAAACTCACCCCCAACGAAAAATCACCCTGGTTCTTTTTTAATATTGCATGTTTCACCCATTGGAGTCCACTTTTCAGTTTTTATTTTATGCCGAAAATGCGGAAGGTTTGTGTCTTGCGCTGGCATTGATATCACCCGAATAAGCATATTTATTTCTAACGCACAGGTCGCTGACATGGATATTTACTTTTGTTTTACTAGTACATATAAAATACAAAGTATACATGTATAATCCCACTAAACAACATATATATAACCACCATATTATGTAATGTTAGATCTATTAACAATTTTAGAGTTTTCATGAAATACTTATTATATTTCTGTTACGATAACTAGCATTGATATATCTGAGAAATATTAAAATGTACATTTTTTCTTAAATGTTTACAAAATGTTATACAAATATAATTTGTAATGTTAAACTGAACACCTCTCAAGGTTCTTCGACATCTCTCGCGTAAATTAATTTCCATACTCGCGTAATATACCTAATTATTTAAATGAATTTAAGCTGAACGCTGCTCACACCTCGCGTCAAATTACTTTGCTGCAATGTTTGTTTCTGTAATTAATCCGCTGGAGAGGTTTATTCAAATTAGAGAAAATTTATACATGCCTATACGGGGTGTCCCACTTAGATCGCAGCCACATTTCGAACTAAATAAATTCCCACATATCTAAAATTTCAGTGTTGAGTAAAACACTCAGTTAAAAGGTTTAAACGTTTAATAAAATTTTTTCCAATCATTCCACTTCAGCTGACACGAAGTGTTGTATATTACCAAACAGATTACAATATATTTCTGACTAGTACTTGTGAAATATTCATTATTTATACGTGTAATTTTACATACACATTTCAAGTGGGTTTCGAAGTATATAATTTGTCAATATTAACGGCGCAATCATAAAAAAACATTAAAATGTTGATCAAAAATTCGTCTTGGAGCATTAATAGGTTTAAATAGGGTACCGGATTCGACGCGCAGCGGGTAGGTTACTAGGTCAGGAAATAGCATCTGGTGAATAAAAATTCCAGCGAGACTAATCTTCCCAAACTAGTCGTAATTTATATTGTGACTGAAAGTAGAAGTTAAATAAATTATTTTTGAAACCTATAACATTTATTTCGTTACCCGTCCAGATCCGGTCCCTAGATAAAGCTTTGGCCTTGGATATAATTTGTCGTGCCTGCCTTCTTTGACACACGGTATATATGAATAATATATGATATATATATGAATTAACAAAATTTATGAATTCCACCTATAATTTGAACTGAAAATTCATATAGAATTTAGAACTTGAAATGGAAATTTAACAAATTTACTATTAGAACTGGGAATTCAATTAAATTGAACAATTTGAACTGGAAAGTTAGCAAAATTTACAAATTAATCTGAATTGAGAATTCTGTTAAATTTGTAACTTGAAAAATTTACAATTTGACCTGAAAATTTAACAGTTTTTACAATTTGGACTGAAAATTCTATTAAATTTACAACTTGAATGGAAAATTTGACAAAATGTACAATTTTAACTGAAAATTTAACAAAATTTACTATTTGAACTGAAAATTTAACAAAATTTACATTTTGCATTGAGAACTTTATTAAATTTACAACTTAAAAATTTAACAAAATTTACAATTTAAACTGAAGATTTAACAATATTTACAATTTGAAATGAAAATTTAACAAAATATACAATTTTGTACTGAGAATTCTATTAAATTTGCAATTTGAATGGAAAATTTAACAGTATTTACAATTTGAACTGAAAATTCTATTAAATTTACAACTTGAATGGAAAATTTAACAAAATGTACAATTTTAACTGAAAATTTAACAAAATTTACTATTTGAACTAAAAATTTAACAAAATTTACATTTTGCATTGAGAACTTTATTAAATTTACAACTTAAAAATTTAACAAAATTTACAATTTAAACTGAAGATTTAACAATATTTACAATTTGAAATGAAAATGTAACAAAATATACAATTTTGTACTGAGAATTCTATTAAATTTGCAATTTGAATGGAAAATTTAACAGTATTTACAATTTGAACTGAAAATTCTATTAAATTTACAACTTGAATGGAAAATTTAACAAAATGTACAATTTTAACTGAAAATTTAACAAAATTTACTATTTGAACTGAAAATTTAACAAAATTTACATTTTGCATTGAGAACTTTATTAAATTTACAACTTAAAAATTTAACAAAATTTACAATTTAAACTGAAGATTTAACAATATTTACAATTTGAAATGAAAATATAACAAAATATACAGTTTTGAACTGAGAATTCTATTAAATTTCCAATTTGAATGGAAAATTTAACAGTATTTACAATTTGAACTGAAAATTCTATTAAATTTACAACTTGAATGGAAAATTTAACAAAATGTACAATTTTAACTGAAAATTTAACAAAATTTACTATTTGAACTGAAAATTTAACAAAATTTACATTTTGCATTGAGAACTTTATTAAATTTACAACTTAAAAATTTAACAAAATTTACAATTTAAACTGAAGATTTAACAATATTTACAATTTGAAATGAAAATATAACAAAATATACAGTTTTGAACTGAGAATTCTATTAAATTTGCAATTTGAATGGAAAATTTAACAGTATTTACAATTTGAACTGAAAATTCTATTAAATTTACAACTTGAATGGAAAATTTGACAAAATGTACAATTTTAACTGAAAATTTAACAAAATTTACAATTTCAACTGAAAATTTAACAAAATTTACATTTTGCATTGAGAACTTTATTAAATTTACAACTTAAAAATTTAACAAAATTTACAATTTAAACTGCAGATTTAACAATATTTACAATTTGAAATGAAAATTTAACAAAATATACAATTTTGTACTGAGAATTCTATTAAATTTGCAATTTGAATGGAAAATTTAACAGTATTTACAATTTGAACTGAAAATTCTATTAAATTTACAACTTGAATGGAAAATTTAACAAAATGTACAATTTTAACTGAAAATTTAACAAAATTTACTATTTGAACTGAAAATTTAACAAAATTTACATTTTGCATTGAGAACTTTATTAAATTTACAACTTAAAAATTTAACAAAATTTACAATTTAAACTGAAGATTTAACAATATTTACAATTTGAAATGAAAATATAACAAAATATACAGTTTTGAACTGAGAATTCTATTAAATTTCCAATTTGAATGGAAAATTTAACAGTATTTACAATTTGAACTGAAAATTCTATTAAATTTACAACTTGAATGGAAAATTTAACAAAATGTACAATTTTAACTGAAAATTTAACAAAATTTACTATTTGAACTGAAAATTTAACAAAATTTACATTTTGCATTGAGAACTTTATTAAATTTACAACTTAAAAATTTAACAAAATTTACAATTTAAACTGAAGATTTAACAATATTTACAATTTGAAATGAAAATATAACAAAATATACAGTTTTGAACTGAGAATTCTATTAAATTTGCAATTTGAATGGAAAATTTAACAGTATTTACAATTTGAACTGAAAATTCTATTAAATTTACAACTTGAATGGAAAATTTGACAAAATGTACAATTTTAACTGAAAATTTAACAAAATTTACAATTTCAACTGAAAATTTAACAAAATTTACATTTTGCATTGAGAACTTTATTAAATTTACAACTTAAAAATTTAACAAAATTTACAATTTAAACTGCAGATTTAACAATATTTACAATTTGAAATGAAAATTTAACAAAATATACAATTTTGTACTGAGAATTCTATTAAATTTGCAATTTGAATCGAAAATTTAACAGTATTTACAATTTGAACTGAAAATTCTATTAAATTTACAACTTGAATGGAAAATTTAACAAAATGTACAATTTTAACTGAAAATTTAACAAAATTTACTATTTGAACTGAAAATTTAACAAAATTTACATTTTGCATTGAGAACTTTATTAAATTTACAACTTAAAAATTTAACAAAATTTACAATTTAAACTGAAGATTTAACAATATTTACAATTTGAAATGAAAATATAACAAAATATACAGTTTTGAACTGAGAATTCTATTAAATTTGCAATTTGAATGGAAAATTTAACAGTATTTACAATTTGAACTGAAAATTCTATTAAATTTACAACTTGAATGGAAAATTTGACAAAATGTACAATTTTAACTGAAAATTTAACAAAATTTACTATTTGAACTGAAAATTTAACAAAATTTACATTTTGCATTGAGAACTTTATTAAATTTACAACTTAAAAATTTAACAAAATTTACAATTTAAACTGAAGATTTAACAATATTTACAATTTGAAATGAAAATTTAACAAAATATACAATTTTGTACTGAGAATTCTATTAAATTTGCAATTTGAATGGAAAATTTAACAGTATTTACAATTTGAACTGAAAATTCTATTAAATTTACAACTTGAATGGAAAATTTAACAAAATGTACAATTTTAACTGAAAATTTAACAAAATTTACTATTTGAACTAAAAATTTAACAAAATTTACATTTTGCATTGAGAACTTTATTAAATTTACAACTTAAAAATTTAACAAAATTTACAATTTAAACTGAAGATTTAACAATATTTACAATTTGAATTAAAAATTTAACAAAATATACAATTTTGAACTGAGAATTTCTATTAAATTTGCAATTTGAATGGAAAATTTAACAGTATTTACAATTTGAACTGAAAATTCTATTAAATTTACAACTTGAATGGAAAATTTAACAAAACGTACAATTTGAACTGAAAATTTACCAAAAGTTACTATTTGAACTGAGAATTCTATTAAATTTATAACTTGAATGGAAAATTTAACAAAACGTACAATTTGAACTGAAAATTTACCAAAAGTTACTATTTGAACTGAGAATTCTATTAAATTTATAACTTGAATGGAAAATTTAACAAAATTTATAATTTGAACAGAGAATTCTATTATATTTACAATTGAAATGAGAAATTTAACAAAATTTACAATTTGAACTGAAAGTTTAACAAAATTTACAATGTGTACTGAAAGTTTAACAAAATTTACAATGTGAACTGAAAATTTAACAAAATTTACAATTTAAACTGAAAATTTGACAAAATTTACAATTTAAACTGAAAATTTAACAATACTTACAATTTGAACTGAGAATTTAATAATTTACAATTTAAACTGAAAATTTAACAATATTTACAATATGAGCTGAGAATTATACTTCAACTTGAATGGAAAATTTAACAATTTAAAATTTGAACTGAAAATTTTACAAAATTTACGATTTGAACTGAAAATTCTATTAAATTTACAATTTGAATGGAAAAATACAAAATTTACAATTTGAACTAAAAGTTTAACAAAATATGCTGTTTAAGCCAATAATTCTACCAATCCTACAGTTAGCACTGATTCGTACCAATTTAATTGAGTATTAACGTACTTTTTCTGGTGCCGCGTTTTACCGTTTAATTGACAAAACCTAACGGAACATTTAAAACTGATACATGTACCTTCCTTTTCCTCCCAAAGTTTCCATTATGTGTGCTATTAGAAATGCGCAAATAAGTAAAAAAAAATTGAATAACAATCATTCTTTTTAACATCTCAATGGCTGTACCGCTCGCGTAATTACATTGTTAGAACGATAAATTATTATTCAACGTCTCTTTCACTGGACGTGATCTTCTCCTCCCATTGTATACAAGTCAAGATCAAATCCGCCAAATTATATTCATAGCAAATAGGTTTCTAGGTTTGCGGGTAATTGCTCTGCATTTCGATTCATTGTTTCAATGGTAATTGCCGTTTGATGCAATTGTTTTACGCGTGAAGTCATCGTAGAGTCATCGCTGGATTTATTAAGTGAAAAATATTGAATGTTGTAATTCTCTCCTCTTTAGGGATAGACTTCTTCAGTATCCCATTTTTTTTGTCACCTTTCTGCAACTCTAATGAGGTTGGCTTGAAACTGGCCCGATTAGTTTAAGCTTGAGAGGTCAGTAAACTTACCTGAGGTAAGTGTGAAAGCTGCCATATATTGCCATATATGGCCTATAAGAGAACTTTTCCGTTCCATATTTTATTGTTGATTAGATTAAAGTTGTAACTCATTTTGTTTATCCTATAAACAGTCAATTAATGAAGACATAATTACGTCTGGCTCCACTTAAAGAGAAGTTACTGGGGCCCTAAAGACCCCTAAAAATGTTATCATTAAATTATAAGTACTTGAGATGTTAGTAAACTTACCTGAGGTAAGTGTGAACGCTGTCATATGACGTATAAGAGATCTCTTCCGTTTCCTATTTTATTGTCGATTAAATTGTAATTGTAAATCATTTCGTTTATTCTGTACGCAATTAATCAATGAAGCCGCAAAACTTCATTTCGTGGTTTTGCTTGAAATCAAAGAGAAGTTACTGAAGCTTTCAACCTCGCTAAAAGTTTTATCAAAATGAATTGCAATTAAGATGTTAGTAAACTTACCTGAGATAGGTATGGCCGAATATCGCATATAAAAAACTTACCTTATGAATGTCACGCTTCAATATATTATAAATAAAATACTTATTTTGTTTTCTGCCTATTTTATTGTCGAACAAGTTGAAATTGTGACCCCTTTCGCTTATTCTGTAAGCAGTTATCAATGAACTCGTGGCACTTAAGTTCGTGGTGGGTTTTGCTCGAAACTGGCCCAATTCAAAAAGAAATGAATTACCTCACAGAGTTTTATCAGTGGATTACCATTGGGATATTAGTAAACTTACCTGAGATAAATGTGAACGTATATGGTATATAAAGAACTTACCTGAGATAAATGTGAACGTATATGGTATGTAAAAAACTTACCTCAGTTAAATACGACGTCTCAATACATTACAAATAAAATATTTATTTCGTTTCCTTTTTTATTGTTGACTACATTGAAATTGCGAATCATTTCGTTCATTCTGTAAGCAGTTGATCAATGAACACGTAGCACTTAAGTTCGTGGTGGGTTTTGCTCGAAACTGGCCCAATTAAAAAATAAATGAATTACCTCACAGAGTTTTATCAGTGGATTACCATTGGGATATTAGTAAACTTACCTGAGATAAATGTGAACGTATATGGTATATAAAGAACTTACCTGAGATAAATGTGAACGTATATGGTATGTAAAAAACTTACCTCAGTTAAATACGACGTCTCAATACATTACAAATAAAATATTTATTTCGTTTCCTTTTTTATTGTTGACTACATTGAAATTGCGAATCATTTCGTTCATTCTGTAAGCAGTTGATCAATGAACACGTAGCACTTAAGTTCGTGGTGGGTTTTGCTCGAAACTGGCCCAATTAAAAAATAAATGAAGTACCTCATAGAGTTTTATCAGTGGATTACCATTGGGATATTAGTAAACTTACCTGAGATAAATGTGAACGTATATGGTATATAAAGAACTTACCTGAGATAAATGTGAACGTATATGGTATGTAAAAAACTTACCTCAGTTAAATACGACGTCTCAATACATTACAAATAAAATATTTACTTCGTTTCCTTTTTTATTGTTGACTACATTGAAATTGCGAATCATTTCGTTCATTCTGTAAGCAGTTGATCAATGAACACGTAGCACTTAAGTTCGTGGTGGGTTTTGCTCGAAACTGGCCCAATTCAAAAATAAATGAATTACCTCACAGAGTTTTATCAGTGGATTATCATTGGGATATTAGTAAACTTACCTGAGATAAATGTGAACGTATATGGTATATAAAGAACTTACCTGAGATAAATGAGAACGTATATGGTATGTAAAAAACTTACCTCAGTTAAATACGACGTCTCAATACATTACAAATAAAATATTTATTTCGTTTCCTTTTTTATTGTTGACTACATTGAAATTGCGAATCATTTCGTTCATTCTGTAAGCAGTTGATCAATGAACACGTAGCACCTAAGTTCGTGGTGGGTTTTGCTCGAAACTGGCCCAAATAAAAAAGAAATGAATTACCTCACAGAGTTTTATCAGTGGATTACCAATGGGATATTAGTAAACTTACCTGAGATAAATGTGAACGTATATGGTATATAAAGAATTTACCTGAGATAAATGTGAACGTATATGGTATGTAAAAAACTTACCTCAGTTAAATACGACGTCTCAATACATTACAAATAAAATATTTATTTCGTTTCCTATTTTACTGTTAACTAAATTGAAATTGCGACTCATTTCGTTCATTCTGTAAGCAGTTGATCAATGTACACGTAGCACTTAAGTTCGTGGTGGGTTTTGCTCGAAACTGGCCCAATTCAAAATGAGTTTTATCAGTGGATTACCATTGGGATATTAGTAAACTTACCTGGGATAAATGTGAACGTATATAGTATATAAAGAACTTACCTGAGATAAATGTGACGCATTACAAATAAAATATTACATTCGTTTCTTTTTTTATTGTTGACTAAATTGAAATTGCGACTCATTTCTTTCATTCTGTAAGCAGTTGATCAATAAACACAATAAGCACTTAAGTTCGTGGTGGGTTTTGCTCTAAACTGCCCCAACTAAAAAAAAAATGACTGAATTACCTCACTAAAAGTTTTGTCAGTGGATAACCATTGGGATATTAGTAAACTTACCCGATATAAATGTGAACGTATATGGTATATAAAGAACTTACCTTAGATAAATGTGACACCTCAATATATTACAAACAAAATATTACATTCGATTTTGTTTTTATTGTTGACTACGTTGAAATTGCGATTCATTTCGTTCATTCTGTAAGCAGTTGATCAATGAACTCGTGGCACTTAAGTTCGTGGTGGGTTTTGCTCTAAACTGCCCCAACTAAAAAAAAAAATGACTGAATTACTCCACTAAAAGTTTTATCAGTGGATTACCATTGGGATATTATTAAACTTACCTGAGATAAATGTGACCGTATATGGTATATAAAAACTTACCTTAGATAAATATGATGCCTAAATAAATTATAAATAAAATACTTCTTTAGTGTAGATTGAGGTGAAATTGTGATTCATGTCGTTCATTCTATAAGCAGTTGCTTAATCCCACAATCTCACTCGAGTCTTGTCGGTTGGATTATTATTGGGATATTAGTAAACCTACCTGAGGTAAGTGGAAATGTATTAAAAACTTACCTCAGATAAATGTGACGCCCCAGTATATTACAAATGAAATGCTTTTTTCGTTTCCTCTTTTATTGTCGACTGAGTTGAATTTGTGACTCATTTCGATCATCCTGTAAGTAGTTGATTAATAAATATGGAACACTTAATTTTGTTGTGGGGTTTGCTTGAAACTGATTCAATTCAAAGAGAAGTTAAAGGGGCTCCATTAAAATTGTTATCATTAAGCTATGAAATAAATCACGGCTTCTCAGCTCTTTCATAAAGAATTCATTGCACTTGCTTCTACACACGCTCATTCAGAAAAAAATCAAACCACAAGCTTCTTCGGTAATATATTAAATCTAAAACTAAACATAAATCAAGTTTCACGTCTTCATTCATGCACTGCTTACAGAATGAACGAAATGAATTAGAACTTCAACCTAATCCAAAATAAAATAAAAAATGGAAGAGATCTCTTATGTAAAGCAGCGTTCACACTTACCTCAGGTAAGTTTACAAAAATCCAAAAAAATCTGTGAAGCATTAACGAAGATATTAAAGAACTAAAATTATTCCCACCGTGGGATATTAAATATCAGATCGCTGGCTGGCACAAAGAAAAATCGTAGCTGCTCCCCAGATGCCTATCTATCAACACACAAGCACCTAATAATGACAAATAAGCCATTGATATCCTTTATTAATAGCCACAGATAATCCTAATGAACCGGCTGACGTTCAGATAAAAATCGAATCGAAATATCTTAATTGAAATCTCGTGATATTCGAATTCGTGCCTCCTTGTTGTTGTACTAGGTGGTTATTTTATCCGGCTCGCGGTGCCGGTTTAACAAGATCGAATATTGATTTCAATAATGATTTGTCAAAACAAGAATCAGGATCGCTAGCCAGCTGTAACCTTTCTAATTTAAATTGTAATTGGGCAACGATAAATACAATCGGGTTTGATTTTTCTTTTTTTTTTTTTTTTGAACGACCTCCTCGGCCTAATTCTTGGCTTCCGGTATAGGTGGTCTAGCGGAAAAATATGTAACAATAAATAAAACACCAAGCAACCCACACGAACACATAAAAGTCTCTTTTATATCATGAAGGTCGTGCAGCAAATGAGCTAAAGGCTACTGCCAGATATTTATTATTATTAGTTAGCAAAACAATAACACGATAAGCAAATACACTGTCACGCATTTCAAAACAACAAATTGGTTGTTGTTTCCATTACAGTTACACACTTACTTAAGTAAACTTTACTTTTATATTTATAGAACTGATCTAATGGCCGGATGCTACAAAACGCCAAATTTTTTGCTCCCCTTGTGTTTGGAACGTGGATAATAGATCATTAAAGCAAGATTCCGATACAGTTGCGCATAAAATATTACTTCCGGTTTAACCGGAAGTGACAATATGACAATAAAATAGAAAATGGAAGAGATCTCTTATACTTAAATGGCATCGTGTATACTTACCTCAGGTAAGTTTACTGACATGTTGAGTATAATCTGGAGATAAAACTTAGTGGCGCTTGGAACTTTACTAACTGCTCTTTAAGCCAGGCTACATTCAATCAACAATAAAATAGGTAAGTTTCTTGATATTTTCAGCATAATCCAGTGATACAATTTCAACCAAATCGACAACAAAAAAGGGGAGAGCTCTCTTATACGTCATATAAGGCAGCTGACACTTACCTCAGGTAAGTTTACTGACTTGTCGAGTTATCTGGAGATAAAGCCACCTAACTAATCGAAAAACATTACAATTTCAACTTAATGGACAATAAAATAGGAAACGGGAGAGACCCCTTATACGCCGTATAAGGCAGCTCACACTTACCTCAGGTAAGTTTCCTAATATTTCCAGCATAATCTAGTGATAAAACTTTTAGAGATATTTAGAGCTATAATTGCTTCTTTGGTAGAGCCTGCTTCAAGCTAAACATATCACATAGGAATTACAATTTCAACCTAATTGACAATAAAAAGACGGAAGAGCTCTCTTATACGCCATATACGACAGCGTTCGCACTTACCTCAGGCAAGTTTCTTGATATTTTCAGCATAACCCAGTGATACAATTTCAACCAAATCGACAATAAAAAAGGGAGAGCTGTCTTATACGACATATAAGGCAACTCGCACTTACCTCAAGTAAGTTTACTGACATGTCGAGTTATCTGGAGATAAAATTTTAGGGATGCTTAGAACTTTAGCAACTGCTCTTTAAGCCAGGCCACTTTCAAGCCAACCCCACCCCCTAATTAAGTTGCACGCCTTCATCGATTCACTGCTTAGAAAATAATCGAAAGGAATTACAATTTCAACTTAATCGACAAAAAAGTGGAAATCGGATGAGCTCTCTTATACGCCACATAAGGCAGTGTTCACACTTACCTCAGGTAAGTTTTTTGATATTTCCAGCATAATCTAGTGATAAAATTTTTAGGGATGTTTAGCTAACTTACTTTCTATCTAACGAATTTTGAACTCGAAAATGGTATGAAATAAAAAAAAATAACGGTAAAAAATGCAAAGTGAAGGTTGAAGTACGAATTTTTGATGACATAATTTTATGCTGCTCCAATCTCCGTTGTTTGTGGCGCTGCAAGCGAGAAAACGAAAAATATTCCTTTTGAGAAGCTATACATATAATTTGCATAAATATAATATACGCGCGACAATACCGTATATTTGATTGTTCAAACATGCACAAGTTACTCGTAATCGTATCGCAAGGTAAAAGTTGCCATGACCTTAAACGTGTACAACAGGAAAAATGCCCCACCTTTAAGGACGCGCGCCGATTACAAATCAATTCGTAAAAGTTCCACATACAAGGCGATTTCGGAAATAGGCATTGGAAATATTGAGTCAAAGTATTACCAAGAGTATGTTAAACGACAATAATTTATTCGTCCTTTTAAATAAATTAGTTTCCTGCGTTTGTCAGGTAAGTGCAAGGAGATTAAAATTAGATTATAATCTACACAGAATTAAATACTACGTGAACGATATACGCAAACAGCTTAGCCACTGCGTATCTCTACTGAGCGCTCGTCAGCTGCCGCAGATGGCAATGTCACAGGGATTAGTCGTGTTGAGGTTCTAGACAATATTTAAAATACGCTTAACGTGAGAATCCCTATTTTGAACACCGCCAACGTTTAAATCAACTGTAAGGTAAGAGTAAGGTAAGGTAAGGTAAGTACTAAAATTTTTATAAAACTGTTTAAAATTTTTACCCAACCAGAGGATAACGACTCGCCAAAATTCACCGTCACCTTTAAATACCTAAGCACTTTTGCTTTGCATAATATTTCGACAAAACTCTTGCTCTATATATTTTTAAAAATGTTAATGGCACTCGTTACACAATCTGCCGTGATTGCAGATAAAGATCGACGAAAAATCGAAATTGATATGCGCATATTTTTCCCATAATTTTGATGGATCGAGAACGCGTTATATTTGTTGCTATTTTTAAATTCGACTTGATTACGGGTTTCTCAATATTGTTCGCCGACTTCCTCGTGTGACGAAAATACAATTTTGTAACAGTATAAGGACCGGTGATTATTGGTAGTTCGTAACAGGTGGGCACGTGAGAATGGAAATATATTTCGAGACAGTTATAATTAGGAGTGGAAATACGAATATATTACTTTTTAAGTAGATGCGAAATTCGCTGGAATATCTCCGTATTACATTACAAAAATCCGACACAAAAAAGTGTGTTTATCGGCAGAGGCATTTTTACATCCGTTTGCAAAAGATGAATGCGTTATTTTTCGAGTACTTACCTGAAAACAGAAAAAAACAGTTAATAAAGAAGAAAATAAAAATAAACTAAAAAATTTACGTGGTGGGTTTGGCTTGAAATAGGCGCTGCTCAGAGGAGAACTTACTAAAGCTCTAAATATACCTAAAAATGTTCCCTAGATTATTTTGGAGATATAAGGAAACTTACCTGAGGTAAGTGTGAACGCTGCCTTATATGACTTATGAGGGATCTCTCCCATTTCCTATCTTATTATTATGGACTAGGTTAAAATTGTAATTCATATAGTTTATATGGTTTATTCTGTATGCAGTGCCTCAATTAAATTGAAACTTAATTACGTGGTGGGTTTGGCTTGAAATAGGCGCTGCTCAGAGGAGAACTTACTAAAGCTCTAAATATACCTAAAAATGTTCCCTAGATTATTTTGGAGATATAAGGAAACTTACCTGAGGTAAGTGTGAACGCTGCCTTATATGACTTATGAGGGATCTCTCCCAGTTCCTATCCTATTATCGACTAGGTTAAAATTGTAATTCATGTAGTTTATGGTTAATTCTGTATGCAATGCCTCAATTAAATTGAAACTTAATTACGTGGTGGGTTTGGCTTGAAATAGGCGCTGCTCAGAGGAGAACTTACTAAAGCTCTAAATATACCTAAAAATGTTCACTAGATTATTTTGGAGATATAAGGAAACTTACCTGAGGTAAGTGTGAACGCTGCCTTACATGGCGTATAAGAGAGCTCTTCCGTTTTTTATTGTCGATTTGGTTGAAATTGTATCCCTAGATTATGTTGGAAATATCAGGAAACTTACCTGAGATAAGTGTGAAAGCTACCTTATACGACACATAAGAAATCTCTTCTTTTTCTTATTTCTTTGTCGATTAGGTTGAAATTGTTATATCACTAGATTATGCTGTACACTTTAGTTTTGTATAAAAGAGTAAAATTTAATATCTACAAAGTAAGCAATAATCTGGCTATTGCGAGTATTGCGGCAAAATAACACTTAAACTTGGATTGAATTTTTATTGAATAATTTAACCATAAAAATATTTGTAAATAACTGCATAAAAGCGTTGAGTTATTTTATTTCAGTGTTAAAATAACTTAATTGCAAGCGTAATAAATTATAATGTTTCCAAATAAGACGGTTAATAAAAGTTTATGGCAAAATAAGGGGCATCAATAAAATTTGTATGTAGCTTTTAACACCTACTTGATACAATTTTTTATTGCACAGGTTAAATGATGTAAAGGCATAAAATTTGGTTTATGTCATAAATTGTGTATTTCCAATAAAAGTGCAAGTTTTTACACATTGACCTTTACTATGCGTGAAATTTTTTAATAGTTTAAACACTATGTGCTACAAGGGATGGAGCATACGTATTTCATTTGAAATATGGCGAAAAAAACGAATTGTTGAATTAAGGACTATAAATATGTCATTAAGTCTAATGTTTTGTCAGATAGAAAACAATTGACGGCACCGTTTAGGTTCCAGTCCGACCCAATAGATCTTAAGGGAAGATTGACCAAATAGATCTTATAAGGAAAACTGCAGCCACCGTTCAGTTTGCGGTCCGACCTAATAGATCTTATGAGAAATCTGACGTTACCGTTCAAGTTCTGGTCCGACCTAGTAAACTCTACGAGAGAGCTGACGTTACCGTTCAAGTTCTGGTCCGACCTAATAGATTTCACAATAAGATAAATGGGAATCGAGAATTTAACTAAAGTCCTATTACTAAAGATTCTTGTTGTAATCGTCGCTTATAGAAATATTCATTAGCGGCCGGGGGACATCTTAAATCTCCTTTGCGGTAAATATTATTGCTTCCCATCAAAACAAGTTCCTCGCCACTATTTGTAGATCGTTAATAAAGGTACGCCGTATAATCAGCCGTCGATATAATTACATTCATTAAAATTCATTCAGGTATTCTCGAGCATTCCCCGAGTTAAATCAAGATGAACCCATTTCGTAAGTTCGGTTCGTTTCTGTTATAATCATGCTCTCGATTGTCGGCAATTTGAAATGGTAATTATCGATTATTTTGGTTCCCATAACGAGAATGTTGCGAATAATAAGCTGGAGTAGTTTAAACTAACGAGCCGATGAGCAGGATCAAATAAAAAACGAGTTTTTGGTAAAATAAATCATTAAATGCAGTAAGCTGGCAGTGAAGGATCGACAGTTTTTTAGGGTTTCATTTCGGTTTGTGAAAAATGTTCTCCTGCAGCGAAGTGACGAGAAGTAAAATAGTACTCACCTTTGATTAATGCGCTCTCGGATTTGTTTAAATCATCAAGTCTGCTTATGTTAATTTATGTAAAATTAATATTTATGATGTTACGGAATTAACTGAATTAATTACATAACAATTTTCTTCTTCATTGAGTTTCGACAATATTGCCGACACCGAAGGATTATTTACTGCCTTATATTAACCTTATTAAACGAAACTTGAAAGGTTATCGTAGCATAACCTCTTCTAAATTGGCCGTAGACAAATTTCTTCCGCCTCTCCATACTCGATTTTTAGAATAATTTTGAGAACACGGCGAAAGGATTACGCAAAAGGTACAACTTCTTTCTATTGGTTGCTGCTACCAAGTTGGCATCATCAGGTTTTAGTCGTGTCCAAATACGTTTCCGAAACGCTATGAAGATTTATTTCCGACGATGCCGAAGAGTTAATATTTATTTCTCTAAATAAACAACTGACTGACCTGCAGATAAATACAGAATTAAACGTGCCTATAAAAGGAACTGTGTTACGTGGCGTTACGTAACAACCGCGTTAAATTGATTTGGACGAATAATAAATAAATTCAAAAATAAAGCATTGAAAATTGCTTAATAGAAAATACCAGACTTATTATTTATATTTTATGCATGTTTCGGTAGGAAAATAAGCGTCCAGTTGTTTTTGTCGTAATTACTGCGGTCGGTGATTTTTGTAAGGCTATGTAACAAACGGTTCAAAATGAATAATAAAGTGGTAAAATTGTTTGTTTTATGTCCAATTAAAAACAGCGGTGAGATATGTAAATGGGGATCAGTCTATAATTAGCTGACTAAAAAATATATAGTTAGCTGATTCAAACTAAGAAATTAGCTAAAACTCATATATTCTGGCTTTGTTAACGTTTGACGTATATTTTATAGCCTGAATTAGAAGAAATAGACAGTTAGCTGATTCAAGCTAAGAAATGAGCTGACTCATATATTGTAGCTTTGTTTTAGCGTTTGTAGTTTTTGTGAAAAAAATATAGATTTTTAACACAATCCATTCTGTCAATATTTCTGTTTCTAAATTCAAACCTGCAATTAGCTGACTCAAGAAATGTACAGTTAGCTGATTCAAAGAAAATTAGCTGACACATATTTTGACATTTGAAAGCGTGACGTTTGGACCATCTTCTCGTGTCCTTCTTCCTTTCATTATTGCCGTTAACATTTTTCTCTTTAAGTTATAATATTCATTTAGCTGATCCAAGAATAATTATCGGGCTACCTTTCTTGTCAATTATTTTGAATGCTTGACGTTTTATCATAATCTTGTAATATTTTTCTGTCAATATTTCTGTTTTTAAATTCAAATGTGCATATAGCTGACTCAAGAATATATAATTAGCTGACACAAGTTAGAAAATTAGCTGACTCACATATTTTGACGTTTGAATGCGCGACGTTTGGACCTTTTTCTCGTAGCCTTCTTTCTTTCATTATTACCGTTAACATTCTTCTCTTTAAGTTCAAATGCTCATTTAGCTGACCCAAGAATAATTATCGGATTATCTTCTCGTCAATTATTTTGAATGCTTGACGTTTTATTATCGTCTTGTAACCTTTTCCTGTCAATATTTCTGTTTTCAAAATCAAATGTGCAATTAGCTGACTCAATAATATATAATTAGCTGATTCAAGTTTGAAAATTAGCCGACTCACATATTTTGACGTTTGAATGCGTGACGTTTAGACCTTCTCGTGCCCTTTTCTCTCTCATTATTGCTGTTAGCATTCTTCTTTTTAAATTCAAATGCTCATTTAGCTGACCCAAGAATAATTATCGGGTTATCTTCTCGTCAATTATTTTGAATGCTTGACGTTTTATCATCAGCTTGTAACTTTTTTCTGTGAATATTTCTGTTTTTAAAATCAAATATGCAATTAGCTGGCTCAAAAAATGTATAATTAGCTGACTCAAGTTAGAAAATTAGCTGACTCACATTTTGATGTTTGAATGCATGACGTTTAGACCATCTTCTCGTGGCTTCCTTTCTTTCATTATTGCTGTTAACATTTCTCTTTTTAAGTTCAAATACTCATTTAGCTGACCCAATAATTATTATCCGGCTATCTTTCGTGTCAATCATTTTGAATGCTTGACGTTTCGTCATCATCTTGTGACCTTTTTCTGTCAATATTTCTGTTTTTAAATTCAAATGTGTAATTATCCGACTCAAGAAATGTATAATTAGCTGACTCGAAGAAAATTAGCTGACTCACATATTTTCACATTTAAATGCGTGACGTTTAGATTATCTTCTCCTGGCCTTCCTTCTTTCATTATTGCTGTTAACATTCCTCTTTTTAATGTATAATTAGCTGACTCAAGTTAGAAAATTAGCTGGCTCACATATTTTGACGTTTGATTGAATTCGTGACGTTTGGACCATCTCAATAGTTATCGGATTATCTTTCTTGTCAATTATTTTGAATGCTTGACGTTCTTTATTATCATCTTGTAACCTTCTTCTGTCAATATTTCTATTTTTAAATTCAACTGTGCAATTAGCTGACTCAAGTTAGAAAATTAGCTGACTCACATATTTTGACGTTTGGACCATCTTCTCGTGCCCTCCTCTCTTTCATTATTGCTGTTAGCATTCCTCTTTTTAACCTCAAATACTCATTTTTTAAAGCAGGACTACAAAAATGTTGCTAGAAATTCACAATTAATCGACACGAAATTAGCTGATTCACATTGACGTTTATACCATCTTGTTGTAGCCCTTCTCCTTTCCTCATTACTGTCAACATTTCTCCTTTTAAATTCAAATACACAATTAGCTGACCCTAGAAAGCACAATCAGTTGTCTCAAGAAATACTAGTTAGCTGACTCAAGCTAATAAATAAGCTGACTCATATATTTTGACGTTTTTATGTGATTTGTTACTGTATCTTTTTTTTGGTTGGCCCCGAGAATCACATAAACTTCATCACTTATAACTATACACCCATAAATCAGCCGTAACTATCGAAATAATTGGTACATAAACAATTCCCATGGCGCAAGCAAAAAACCATACAACACTAGATAACGTGTTAACAAATAGAACGTGTTAAGTTAGTCAATTATCCATCTGGCACATTACCGGCCACAAATCATTCGATTCAAATCGACTGTCAATTCTAGGTGTTGCATTGCGAGAAACACCCGGCCCGGCAAAGGCGTTGGTCATTTTGCAGTTACCAGATCAGCAGAGCACGGTGATTGTATTTGTTTTCGCATAGCGCGAGGCGAATGTTGCAGTAGGCCTTGGTCAAGAGAATGACTTATGGGACCAACAAACTGTTACATAATTGACCGGGCTCGCTTGTAGTTGCCGCGCCGGCCGGCCCTGTGTGTTGCAAATGGAGTTAATTATTCTAACAGAGATATGCATTCCGCTGCGGCATTGCAACAGCAAGTGTCAGATAATCTGGAGATAAATGCGCGCCGGGAGTTCGTACCAATTAAATGTGAATGTCTTTCAACTGCGAATGTGTTTAGGCCTGGATTTATGATAATGCGAATAATCTGCATAGCGCTGAAAAGTGGTAACAGGTGGCACGACAAGTTTTGCTAACTCATGTTCATGTCTCCCGATTTAATGAAACAAAGCAATCAAAACATGTATTTTATCTTGAACATACATTTTAGTGGCAATTAACGATTAAGATGTAAATAGGAACGCCACTCTTTCATCATAAAAACGGCAAAGGCAACGAGGACAAAATATGTGAGTCAGCTAATATAGTAGCTTAAGTCAACTAACTAACAGTTCTTGAATCAGTTACAATTGTATTTTCAAATGAAAAGAGGAATATCGACAGCAATATAGAAAGAAAGAAAACAACGACAAGTTAGTCTAAATGCCAAAAATTCAAAATAATCAACGAGAGCGAGAACCCAAAAATCGTTGTACAAATCATAGGTAAGATCAGCTAAATGAATATTTAAGCTTAAAAAGAGAAACGCTAACAGCAAGAATGAAAGAAAGAAGGTCACGAGAAGATGAATGTCACGCATTCAAACATCAAAATATGTGAGTCAGCTAATTTATTAGCTTGAGTCAGCTAACTAATATTTCTTGAGACTACTGATTGTGCATTTCTTGGGTCAGCTAATTGTGTATTTGAATTTAAAAGGAGGAATGTTGACAGGAATGAGGAAAGAAGAAGGTCTACAAGAACATGGTCTAAACGTCAATGTGAATCAGCTAATTTCGGGTCGATTAATTGTTAATTTCTAGCAACATTTTTGTAGTCCTGCTTTAAAAAATAAGTATTTGAAGTTAAAAAGAGGAATGTTAACAGCAATAATGAAAGAGAGGAGGCCACGAGCAGATTGTCCAAACGTCAAAATATGTGAGTCGGCTAATTTTCTAAGTCAGCTAATTGCACGTTTGAATTTAAAAACAGAAATATTGACGGAAAAAGATTACAAGGTGACAATAAAGCGTCAAGCATTCAAAATAATTGACAAGAAAGATAATCCGATAATTATTGAGATGGTCCAAACGTCACGCATTCAATCAAACGTCAAAATATGTGAGCCAGCTAATTTTCTAACTTGAGTCAGCTAATTATACATTAAAAAGAGGAATGTTAACATTATAATGAAGGAAGGAAGGCCACGGGAAGATAATCGAAACGTCACGCATTCAAATGTCAAAATATGTGAGTCAGCTAGTTTTCTTCGAGTCAGATAATTATACATTTCTTGAGTGGGATAATTACACATTTGAATTTAAAAACAGAAATATTGACAGAAAAAGGTTACAAAATGATGACGGAACGTCAAGCATTCAAAATGATTGACACGAAAGATAGCCGGATAATTATTATTGGGTCAGCTAAATGAGTATTTGAACTTAAAAGAGAAATGTTAACAGCAATAATGAAAGAAAGGAAGCCACGAGAAGATGGTCTAAACGTCACGCATTCAAACATCTAAATGTGGGTCAGCTAATTTTCTAACTTGAGTCAGCTAATTATACATTTTTTGAGCCAGCTAATTGCATATTTGATTTTAAAAACAGAAATATTCACAGAAAAAGGTTACAAGCTGATGATAAAACGTCAAGCATTCAAAATAATTGACGAGAAGATAACCCGATAATTATTCTTGGGTCAGCTAAATGAGCATTTGAATTTAAAAAGAAGAATGCTAACAGCAATAATGAGAGAGAAAAGGGCACGAGAAGGTCTAAACGTCACGCATTCAAACGTCAAAATATGTGAGTCGGCTAATTTTCAAACTTGAATCAGCTAATTATATATTATTGAGTCAGCTAATTGCACATTTGATTTTGAAAACAGAAATATTGACAGGAAAAGGTTACAAGACGATAATAAAACGTCAAGCATTCAAAATAATTGACGAGAAGATAATCCGATAATTATTCTTGGGTCAGCTAAATGAGCAATTGAACTTATAGAGAAGAATGTTAACGGTAATAATGAAAGAAAGAAGGCTACGAGAAAAAGGTCCAAACGTCGCGCATTCAAACGTCAAAATATGTGAGTCAGCTAATTTTCTAACTTGGGTCAGCTAATTATATATTCTTGAGTCAGCTATATGCACATTTGAATTTAAAAACAGAAATATTGACAGAAAAATATTACAAGATTATGATAAAACGTCAAGCATTCTAAATAATTGATAAGAAAGATAACCCGATAATTATTCTTGGATCAGCTAAATGAATATTACAACTTAAAGAGAAAAATGTTAACGGCAATAATGAAGGAAAGAAGGCCACGAGAAGACGGTCCAAACGTCACGCTTTCAAATGTCAAAATATGTGTCAGCTAATTTTCTTTGAATCAGCTAACTGTACATTTCTTGAGTCAGCTAATTGCGCATTTGAATTTAAAAACAGAAATATTGACAGAAAAAGTTTACAAAACAAGCATTCAAAATAATTGACGAGAAAGATAACCCAATAATTATTCTTGGGTCAGCTAAAAGAGTATTTGAACTTAAAAAGAGGAATGTTAACAGCAGTAATGAAGTAAGGGAGGCCACGAGATGATGGTGAAAACATCACGGATCAAACGACAAATAATGTGAGTCAGCTAATTATACGTTTATTGAGTCAGCTAATTGTACATTTGGATTTAAAAACAGAAATACTGACAGAAAAAGGTTACAAGATGATGATAAAACGTCAAGCATTCAAAATAAACAGGGCTAAAATAAATGAGTCAGCTAACTTCTCAATTTGAATCAGCTAATTGCATAATCCTAGCTGAAAAGACAAATGTCGACAGCAAAATTGAAAGGAAGAACACTTTCATTCATTTCACGTTATGATCGACAGAGTATCATCAGCGACATTCTCTACCAACTCCGATGTTCCACAAGGATCTTGCGTATGGCCCACTTTATTTCCCCGTCAAATTATTGCTCTCTGCTTACTTCCTTGAAGCCATGCCAGTCCTTTCTAGTCAGTCAGTTATTTTCCGAAGCTCCATGGTTGTCTTATGTCGCTTTGCCTGATGACTGCCAGGAGTCAGGAAACAAACTGAGCAATGAATTCCATAACTGTATTGTTCGTGGTAAAGGGACAGCTGAAGCGCTTAAAGATGTTATTTCTACCAAGGACGACACAATGGTGGAGTTCATTGTCTCCCTTAACAGGTCTTATGTCATACATCAAAAAATATATATGGTGAAGTAAAACTTTTCTTTATTTTAACTGTCGATGTGGAAATATTTAAGAGTTTTGAAACTACGAATTCTAATTATGGATAAGATTAGAAGAAAGGTCCTGCTTGTTAGCCTCCCACAACTTTTATTAAGTAGGCACATTTATCGAATTTTGCTGCTGCACGTAATTTATCCGAGAGCCTAAGACTGAGTCAGTATTGTCGTGTGTCACATTTTTATTTCCAAACCGTACTAGATTGATGATCGAAATTACGAAGTAAGATATAAACTAACAATATTTTCTTGCCTCTTACTCTTATTCGTTCGCCACACGTACACATCAGGAATATTAGCAGGTGAAGAGATATCCTTATGCGTTTAGAATTCGAAACACACCCACGCATATTAGGACCACCGAAAAGCAGATGCTTAATAACCATAGAAATATTCGTCTTTAATTGATTGTTGCTATTAAAAAAGAGAAAATATCGATAACGTAGGCGTCCTGTAGATTATATTAATAAATAGTTTATTAAACAAGGTATACGCGTCATCTTGCTCTTCCACTTTCTTTGACCATTAGGCGCACAATATTTCAGCTAGTTATAAGTCTCTGGGACTGGCACACGTCTAAGTAGCAACTTCGTCCCTTCAGTTTATTATTATTTTTTTTTAACTGCTATATACTCTACTTTAACTTTATACACTTTTTTTTTTTTTTTAATTATTCGTCCCAGAGCCGAGACTCACTCTGTTGAATATAAACGAATAATTCCAATTGTTGCATAATGTGAAATCGGTGCGATGGCACGTCCGAAGAACTTGATGGCCAGCCAATCATCCGTGCGAAGACCATTCAAAAAATGATTATTATAATCCCAATCGTAACAGTTACATCCCAGCAAAAACGCGCCCGTATATTTTTATGAACAGGCTCGAATTCGTGACACTTTCAGATACGATTCAAATTTCGACTATCAATTAATATGCAGATTATCATATTTTTTGTGCTTCTCTTGCTTATTATCCTCGGATTTGTGGTTGCGTTTTATAATCGCAGGTTCTTCCTAAATTAACTTGTGGATATAAATAAATAAATAGAATCGTCAACAAATTAATATTCTCTGCGTGCGGCATTCAGCGGGGAGTAATTGCTTGTCCGTTCCTCGGTGCTCAATTGTCAATGATTCATCAATCATTTTTTAATGAAAGTATGCACTGTGCAATAATTACAAAACGTAATTTTTTGCACTGTCGCTAATAGTATTCGCCCAATCAAGTATATTGTTTTTTTTTTATTAGAAAGTTTTGATGGATGGCAGAGATTCCATATCCTCACGCTTCACGAGTGATAAGTCGGATGATTTATGTTTCTCGGGAGAGAATTGAAACGTAATTAACAAATCAATACGTTTTTTTTTTCGATAAGATATACACTTGATGTTTGTAATATTTCGATGAGATATATCAACCTGAACAAGGCACACGCGAAATACAGAGATGAGAAGTAAAGGAATCTACAAACGATAATGGTTTGCCATAAAAATATGAAATGGGTTAAATACGTACTAGTTTGAAAACAAAATTACCAAGAAAGCTACGAAATGGGAGTAAAGCAAGGGGCCTTTTAGCGACCGCTCAGTCTACGGACCGACCGGAATTCACTTATACGCATAAACTGCATCGAGACTTAGTCAGTCATCACCCGGCTCTCACGCTGTATCGCTCCGCACCTGCAATTCAATTCTGTAACCCGGCGCTCTCTACTATTCACTATCGCTCCGAAGAATAAGCAGTTGGCAGAAAACGACTATTGTAAAGCTCTTTTATATGAAAAAGAGCGAAGGACGTTCAGGAGAATTTTTACATTTTGGTAATAGAATATAAATGTAACCATTGGACAATGACTTAAATAATTTAAATGTTACATACGAGGTGTACCAAAATGTGAAAAAATAAAAACAAAAGACTACTTCATTGCGGCTCCTCGCAACCAGCGATGTCCTTCATAAAGTATACAATAAAAAACCGTTCTGTTATCTTAACAGTAACAGTAATTGCATACATAATGTGCTGCATAATGCATATGTGTTTAACATATGTAGATCTGAATAATGTGTATAAAAACAAATAGGTGCCTCCCATAACAAACACCTCCCATGTATTATATAACAAGAAAACTGTACATGCATTTTTCTCGCCGGCATAATAACAACATAAACCTTTGAACTGAAAAACGCATTATACTTTATAATTACACGTTAAAGTATAATTTACTCTACGTCTGCGACCACGGCAAATTTTTGCAAACAGGGTACCCAGGCGTGGTTTTCGTCTCGACGCGACCTTGTCCTTTTTTTCGCAAATAATATGCTAATCGAAACAAAGTAGGCTCCGGCGGCGATTCTTTTTTTTTACCATCCGCCATTAATTTGTCACGGTTTATATTTGTGCGAAACTGGATCGCGGCGCTGTTTCTTTTTGCATGTTTGTTTTATTTATTATATTAATTACGAGGTTCAAGTAGCCGTTGCGGCAACTTTCGCTTTTTTATAAACACACGCGCACGCACGCACGTTTGAAAATATGCGAAAAAATTATATAGGATGCAGAATGTATGATTATTTTAAGCTGTTTGAAACTGCGGGCGTCACCGGAGACGGACGTGGTCTATTAAATAATGGGGCGATGATGTTCGTCGAAAAAACAGGGCGGAACTTCAAATTTTGTATTAAATTAACCATTTCACCGTGCGGTGAACGATTTTAATACATATATCTACTGGACATTTCTAAATCTAAAAAAATATATACTAGTTATTAGTTAGAGCCATTTAAAAATATTTACTACGTATATTTTAATGAATTAAACATTTCTAGTACATATTTTTTAATTGACTTTAATAAAAATATATACCTATCTTGGAATCATTTAACTATGTGCATATATAAAAATATTTACTAGGCATTTTTAAATCACTTAAAAATATTTACTTAACATGTTTATTTATTAGATTTGTTGTTAAATAAAAATATTTACTAGATATTTTTAAATCCTTTAATAATATTTACTAGGTATTTTAATCGTTTTAAAATATTTACTAGACCTTTTTAAACCACTCGAAAATATTGACTGGTAAATATTTTTAAATTCTTTAAAAATATTTACTAGGTATTTATATATTTATTTAAAAAATAGCGTCGAAAATGTATGGAAACAAAAGCACAAGTGCCTACTTCGAGATTTTATTTTTGAATCTAATAGAAAGCATACTGTTTAAAAATATTTACTTTAAATAAAAATATTTACTAGATATTTTTAAATCCTTTAATAATACTTACTAGGTATTTTAATCGTTTTAAAATATTTACTAGACCTTTTTAAACTACTTGAAAATATTGACTAGTAAATATTTTTAAATTCTTTAAAAATATTTACTAGGTATTTAAATATTTATTTAAAAAATGGCGTCGAAAATGTATGGATACAAAAACACAAGTGCCTACTTGGGATATTATTTTTGAATTTAATAGAAAGCATACTGTTTAAAAATACTTACTAGATATATTTCAATGAGTTAAATATTTCTAGCATACATATTTAATTGAGTTAAATAAAAATATTTACTAGATACTTTTGAACCATTTAAAAATATTTACTAGAACATTTCTAAATCATTTAACAATATATATACTACATATTTTAAAATACTTACTAGATATTTTTAATTACCGTGAGTAAAAATATTAAGATTTTTTCAAATCGTTTAAAAATATTTACTAGGTTTTTAATTCTTTAAAAATATTTTCTAGACATTTTTAAATCACTTAAAAATATATCTTAAACATATTTATTTAGTAGACTCATCTTTATTGTCGTGAATAAAAATATTTACTAGATATTTTTAATTCCTTTAAAAATTAGGTAGGTATTTATATATTTATTTAAAAAAATGGCGACGAAAATATGTAAAAACTGTAAAACACCCCCTATTCGGGGTTTTATTTTTGAATCTAGTAGAAAGTATACCACTTACAATGTTTACTAGATATATTTCAATAAATTAAACGTTTCTAGCATTGACATTTTTAATCGAGTTAAATAAAAATATTTACTAGATATATATTTTAATGAATTAAACAATCCTAGTAGATATTTTTAATTGGCTTGAATAAAAAATATTTACCAGACATTTAAAAACAAAACATAAAACACACCACAGAAATTAGATATTTCTAAATCATTTAACAATATTTACTACATATTTAAAAATATGTACTAGGTGTTGTAAAAATAGTTACTAGATATTTTTAAACCACTTAAAAATATTTACTAAATATTTTTAAATCTTTTAAAATATTATTATTATTATATATATTTTAAAAAAAAATGGTACAAAGTAGGCCTCTTCGGGATTTCATTTTTGAATCTAATAGAAAGTATACAGCTTAAAAATATTTACTAAATTATTTTAAAAGATTAAACGTTTCTAGCAGACATTATTAATAATATACACCACATGTAATTATTAGCTGAGTAAAATAAAAATATTTACTAGATATATTTTATTGATTTAACCGATTCTAGTAGATGTTTTTAATTTACTTGAATGAAAAATATTTTCTGGATACATATTTTTAAATCGTTTAACAATATATATTACATATTTAAAAATATTTACTAGGTGTTTTTAGTTGTAAATATAGTTACTAGACATTTTTAAACCACTTAAAAATATTTACTAACCATGTTTATTTAGTAGATACAGCTTTATTGTCGTGAATAAAAATATTTACTAGGTACTTATATTTTAATTTAGAAAATGGCGTCGAAAATGTGTAAAAACTCTTTGGGATTTTATTTTTATATCTAATACAAAGTGTACCGCTTAAAAATATTTACTAGTAATACATTTTAAATTGGGTTAAATAACGATATTTACTAGAAATTTTTTGGATTGTGTAATTTACCTTAGTCTTTATTATTAACAGTATTAACGGTATACTATTTACAAGACATTCTACGTTTTGTTTCCACTTTTTTAAAGCAAAACCAACTTTTATGCATTTTATTACTTTATTACATAATGACATTTTCCGAGTAACAGGTAATGGCATGTAACGGTACCATTATGCAAGATACGCTCTTTATTATATTATAAATAATAAAGTAGTCTTGGGCTTGACCTTAAGACATGCTGGAAATGAACAATTAAATCCATTATATTCCAAAAGCCGTTCCGCTTAATTGGTCACTTGTTATGCAAATTCTGATGTAACAGACACAGTTCTGCGACAAATTTAACAACAAACAATCCTACACGGATACGAAAAAAAAGGGATGGATTTGGAGTTAAATTATGTGTCCTATGCATTAGGTGATACATCTCAGATGAACAACGGAAGGCAATAATGATAAGTTGGTTAGTTATGTTTTTTATGATTCTATTAACTAGTTTTCGTTACCATGAAAAAAGGATGTTTTTGTTGGTTTCATATTCTTCACTTTCCTTTTATGGCACCGCCGCATCCGGTGATTCACGTCGCATGCGCAAGGGAGAAATCCGTCCTTGAAAATATCGTGAAATTGTGGCGTTTGATTTTTTTGAAAAAATCAGAAACTTTTAAAAAATATCTAGTAAATATTTTAAATCTGCAGTTTTTATTAAATGATTTAAAAATGTCTAGTAAATGTGTTTAATCAAGTCCTTTAATATCTATTAGAATGGTTTAATAAATATCTAGTAAATATTTTTATTTAACTCAATTAAATTAAATATATTTTTTTCAAGCTAATTAAAAATATCTACTAGAATTGTTTAATTCATTAAAATATATCTAATAAATATTTTTATTTAACTCGATTAAAAATATCTGCTAGAAACGTTTAATTTATTGAAATATATCTAGTAAATATTTTAAGTGGTATACTTTCTACTAAATTCAAAAATAAAACCCCGAATAGGGGGTGTTTTACAGTTTTTACATATTTTCGTCGCCATTTTTTTAAATAAATATATAAATACCTACCTAATTTTTAAACGATTTAAAAATATCTAGTAAATATTTTTATTCACGGCAATAAAGATGAGTCTACTAAATAAATATGTTTAAGATATATTTTTAAGTGATTTAAAAATGTCTAGAAAATATTTTTAAAGGATTAAAACCTAGTAAATATTTTTAAACGATTTGAAAACTCTTAATATTTTTTACTCACGGTAATTAAAAATATCTAGTAAGTATTTTAAAATATGCAGTATATATTGTTAAATGATTTAGTAAATATTTTTAAATAGTTCAAAAGTATCTAGTAAATGTGTTTATTTAACTCAATTAAATATGTCTGCTAGAAATATTTAACTCATTGAAATATATCTAGTAAGTATTTTTAAACAGTACGCTTTCTATTAGATTCAAAAATAAAATCTCGAAGTAGGCACTTGTGTTTTTGTTTTCATACATTTTCGACGCCATTTTTTAAATAAATATTTAAATACCTATATAGTAAATATTTTTAAAGGATTTAAAAATATTTACTAGTCTATATTTTTAAGTGGTTTAAAAAGGTCTAGTAAATATTTTAAAGCAATTAAAAATACCTAGTAAATATTATTAAAGGATTTAAAAATCTAGTAAATATTTTTATTTTACAATAAATGTACTAAATAAACATGTTTAGTAAATATTTTTAAGTGGTTTAAAATTGTCTAGCAAATATTTCTAAACGATTAAAAATACTTAGTAAATATTTTTAAATATATATTGTTAAATTTAGAAATTGTCTAGTAAATATTTTTATTTAACCTATTTAAAAATGTCTGCTAGAAATGTTTAATTCATTGAAATATATCTAGTAAATCTTTTAACTTTCTATTAGACTCAAAAATAAAATCCCGAAGATTTTTTTGATTTTTTTAAAATCATTAACTTTACCAACCTGCTGCGGCTACGCCAATTTAGTCCCGAGATCTGTCGCTGCGTTAATCCCAAATAATAAACTTGTCATTTATTTAAATTGGCCGCACGGGAAACGCCGTTTAGCCGGGCCCCCGCCGGCTTATTTATGCCTTATTTCTCTCAATACGTACATACATATACATATCTTAAATGCATACATTGTAGCCCTGATTACGAGCTTGTATCGCACATAAATCCGCGATACAATGTGGAATAAACAAGATAAAGAATGTTGGCCGATAAATTTTTGGTGTTAAGAAACAAAAGGGTCGTAAACTTCCGGTGGGCTTTATGCCTTCAAAAGCGATTACACTCCAGTGGCATTTCTTAAATGCGGCGATTTAACCGCGAAAGCTATCTGCTACCTCGCCATTACTGCCTACCATATATAGACGTTCATGCTGGCTGATAAATCGGTTTTTTTCGTTTTTCCGCCAGTGTTGATGTAGGTGGCCTTCCATCTGCGGCACAATTTCTTCATGGAGTGATTGCGAGGTGAAATTGTCGCTGGTGCGCTTCTTCGCCGACGCGACGTGCCTCGCCTGGTAATGCCCCTCTGAATATATTAGCGGCAAAGCGGATTTCAATTAGGGATTCGCGTATGATTTCGTAAACTTCCCTCCCCAACACAACACTATTGTACCTACTCCTTTTCTCCAGCCCATAAATGGGGTAACATTCCTGCTTTCAAGTGGAACCAGAACAAAAAAGAATCTTCTATCATCCTTAGAAGTATGTACAGTTCGTTATGAAACACCCTGTATAAAAACCATATTAAAATCCTCCTACAATAAATAAATCATTTTTTTTTAATTTAAAGAAACTCATTTTTCGACCGGAAAGCATACACAATACCATGCTATCTTCTAATACAATGTGTACATTCCAAAGCTCCATTACAAACCACCTTCAATTGTATCATATTCAAATTGGCAGAACCACTATCGGCAAGGTTGACGCCTTTTCACGTACCGTTGCGTAATTTGATTTGTTTCCAATTGTTTTTTCGCATAAACACGTACGGCGACCTTCAGCGCGCGATATTCACTCTGTTCAGGAACTCGACTCGCATTTTATGAATACAATCTGAGAGATCGATCTCGGCGATGTTGTTCGTGCAATAGTAATAGTAATAGGATACTTTTATCGGGTTTAATTAGTCATTGCTTAGATCGCTGAGATGGAAAATACTTCGCCAAGCTTATACACAGCGTTGTAACTTAATTTTGTAGATTTGGAAGAATCAATACTTGGCTATATCGGAGATCGCGTATATACAGCATAGACCAATAGCTAGCGCACTTCAGCTGGAAGAGAATTAAATGATTAAAGGAACAAAGGGCGGGCAGCAGCGGACTGAAAGAAATTTATGATTAAAATCACACAGAGATATCTTGCAATAGCCAAACCTTACTCTTGAGTTCTACTCCTTACTTACTTCTGCTTACTTAGGCACGTCTGGTCAGGAACAGCAGCGGACGGGTACTGAAGGTAGTTGTGTCGGATAATTCCGTGAGATATCAAATTCGTGAAAACAGTTATCTCATTGGTCGCCGCGTTAGATGAAAGGAAAATTGACACTTCATTGCGTGAAAACGATTGGAGTCTCAACGATCCAGCCGACATTACATAATAAGAGAATTGACCCTTCATTGCGTGAAAACGATTATCAATGATCTGCCAAATATCTGAGTAGTAGGGATGAACGCAAAATAAGCAGCGCAGCGAATAAATGCGTCACGGCTGGGCTTAGCCGAAATTCAGGCCCTGGTTAACTTACTTTACGATGGGTACGTCTGCTCGCTTGCGATGACAGCTCTTGACTGACTTCAGCTCTCTTGGATTCGGAATATCAATCTTCTATCAACTGGATGAGTGGTAGGGATAAGCGTAACGTCGCAGCGCAGTGAATAAATGCGTCCCGGCGAGGCTCTGACGTAGGACAGCGTTTCAACTGCTGGAGCGCTGCATCGACACGTCTACATTCGCTGGCTCATGGGGCGGATACATTTTTCACTCACAGGTATTGCCGGCGACAGATATCAGCGTGGTAAGTTGTACAGAGTGGAAACTTTAACTGGAATAAATTCTGTTAAACTTCAGATGTTCACGTCGATATTTTAGATCAGTTTAAAAGTTGTAAATGTGGTGAGCTTGTAGTGCGACCACGCCAGACCTCTCTTGTGCAATTTCTAATACCGAACGGAATAATTCATGCTTTTATCGTGTTTAGGGTTTAGACTGTATCACGCGAGCATGTTCTCGCCCACCAGTGAACAGTGTAAAATTAAAACAATACAAAGTGTAGCCCGTTAACCGTGACAATGTATATGTTAATTCCTGGGAGAAATCTCTTGTTGCCACCTAATTTACCACCGCGGTAGAGAAAATAAAAATTTGCGCAGGGGGCAGGTTTAATTTAGACCTTTCACTCACCGTTAGATACTTGAAATTCAATGGATATCACATGTACAGGGTCGTTCCTCAATTACAGCAGTTATTTGATGAGTTATGAAAAAATTGTAAAGACAAAAGATGTTTTACTCAATATTTCTAGAAAAAAAAAATGAACATCGGTCTTTCTACATAATGTAGTATAGGCTCGAAGATTAGAATAAAAATAATCCTTTAATTATGGCTTAAATATGCTAATAATTTCTACAAGTGAATCTGCTTATGAGGTCGCGACCTTGCGTTTCTTCCCATGCCCAATTTCAGCGATCACTAAATAAACTTTTTATTAGCTTTTAACCAACATGTACCCCGGCGGTATCAACAGCGCAGCGCCTAATGTGCATTAAAAATTATGTTACGAATCGTTAATGATGGCGGAGGCGAACCTTGCACGCCTCGGTCAAATGGAATTTGTTGCATTTTGCTAATGCCGAGTATCATACTTATATTTCTATAAGAACGACCCAGATATCGGGCTGCGCGTCGCGCTCCAGTTCATCGAAATGCACTTTGCATGTCCGACAAATTGGAAAAGCAACCCTGATTATAGAGATTAATAGGCGCATATCTCTTGACGTGTAATTATATCGAGCAATGGCCTAATTGAGGACTCATATGAGGAAAATTCGAATAAAAGCAAGTTAACCATGAAATAGTAACTTATTATTGGACAAAATTAAGTTTCGCTTCAAAAACAATTTTGGTAAATTTTATCATGACCGCAATTTTTTTAGCGCTGGTATTGTCAACAATGCAAGATATGCACACACCAGCGATGTGATTAGTTTTTAGTAATATCTCACGAACAGGTGGAGTGATTATATAACAATTATACATTTTTGGATTCAGAAAATTACGGGCATTTTTTTGGTATGAACATATACGGGGGCTGTTCCATTTAAAAAAAATCTTGTTTATTTCCCACCCTGTATATTTTAGGAGATTTTTAATATCCGTTTTCAGAATATAAAAACCCATAAAAAATCGTGTCCACTACTTTTTTGAATGAGTTAAATCGGCAGAGGATAAGGGGGTGACAAATTTTAAGAGATTTACCCTGTACATGCGGTATACTCATAAATGCGCCTTTTAACTGATAATATACCGATAAATTTGATCGATCGAGGTTTTTTTGCAACGTTTAACCCAGTTCGGCGGAAAATATAAATAATCCCAAGGTCAAGACCCGAGCGAAAACAATAACGCGGTTTCTATAAATAAATTACCATTATTTAACCATTAGAGGATTCTCGTCAATGAAACGGGCAGGTGCAATTGGAATAAAGTGGATTTGTCATTAAGTGCGATTAATCTGATACAGAGAGCATTCCGACACGTTTCCTATTCAGCTATCAGCCGCGAATAAAAATTCGCTGTATGATAAATTGTGATGGATCGCGCGTGTGGCAGGTAAAACCACACAGGGCGTATTTAAATTAAGGAAAGTTGTACGCATATATCGGCTGCTTGTTGCCCATTGGTTAGTGGAGGGAGATATTCAAAACCGACGCCACGGTGAGATGATATATATAAATAAATATACAAATACGAAAGGCGCATTAAAACACCTAGTAAATATTTTAAAGGATTTAAAAATAACCAGTAAATATTTTTATTCACGACAATAAAGATGTATCTACTAAATATAATTAGTAAATATTTATAAGTGGTCTAAAAATATCTAGTAAATATTTTTAAATGATTACAAATACCTAGTAAATATTTTTAAAGGATTTAAAAATATCATGTGAATATTTTTACTCGCGTTAATTAAAAATATCTAGTAAATATTTTTAAATAAATGTTAAAAGGTTTAGAAGTATGTATCTAGAAACTATTTTAAAACCAACGTTATTTTCAAAATTACAAGATATACTTGTACATTTTTAAATTTGACAGCAATTTTGACATCTATCTACGTAATATTTTTTTAACATTCAGTAGCTTAGCAAAACTTATAAAAAAATTTTTGTTAGTCGTTTATTTGTTTAAATAATTACAAAATGTCATTTTTGTTAAGTTTTGTAAAATTTTGACAGCTGTCAAAAGTGAAAACTTTCTTTTATTATCTATCATGGAACTAGCAAATTTCAAAACACTTAATAGCACTTCCTCTATGGAAATTCACGTTACTTTCAAAATTACGAAAGGCACACTTGCATTTTTTTAAATTTGACAGCAGTTTTGACAGCTACCAACAAATACTATATTTTTTTACAACAATTTCGTATTCAGTTCCTCCAAAACCTATAGAGAAATGTCTGTTTGGTACTTTTTTTGTTGAAAGAATTATTAAATGGCATTTTCATTAAGTTGTCAGAAATTTTGACAGCTGTCAAAGGTTAAAATTTTATTTTAATATAAACTATGGAATTAGAAAGTTTTAAAACATTTTATATATTTTCTGCTATGGAAACCAACGTTATTTTCAAATATTACCAAAGATATACTTGTACATTTTTAAATTTGACAGCAATTTTGACATCTATCTACGTAATATTTTTTTAACATTCAGTAGCTTAGCAAAACTTATAAAAAATGTTTGTTAGTCGTTTATTTGTTTAAATAATTACAAAATGTCATTTTTGCTAAGTTTTGTAAAATTTTGACAGCTGTCAAAAGTGAAAACTTTCTTTTATTATCTATCATGGAACTAGCAAATTTCAAAACACTTAATAGCACTTCCTCTATGGAAATTCACGTTATTTTCAAAATTACGAAAGGCACACTTGCATTTTCAAAATTTGACATTAGTTTTGACAGCTACCAACAAATACTATATTTTTTTACAACAATATCGTATTCAGTTCCTCCAAAACCTATAGAGAAATGTCTGTTTGGTACTTTTTTTATTGAAAGAATTATTAAATGGCATTTTCATTAAGTTGTCATAAATTTTGACAGCTGTCAAAGGTCAAAAATTTTTTTTAATATAAACTACGGAATTAGAAAGTTTTAAAACATTTTATATATTTTCTGCTATGGACACCAACGTTATTTTCAAAATTACAAAAGACATACTTGTACATTTTTAAATTTGACAGCAATTTTGACATCTATCTACGTAATATTTTTTTAACATTCAGTAGCTCCAAAACTTATAAAAAATGTTTGTTAAGTCGTTTGTTTGTTTAAATAATTACAAAATGTCATTTTTGTTAAGTTTTGTAAAATTTTGACAGCTGTCAAAAGTGAAAACTTTCTTTTATTATCTATCATGGAACTAGCAAATTTCAAAACACTTAATAGCACTTCCTCTATGGAAATTCACGTTACTTTCAAAATTACGAAAGGCACACTTGCATTTTTTTAAATTTGACATCAGTTTTGACAGCTACCAACAAATACTATATTTTTTTACAACAATTTCGTATTCAGTTCCTCCAAAACCTATAGAGAAATGTCTGTTTGGTACTTTTTTTATTGAAAGAATTATTAAATGGCATTTTCATTAAGTTGTCAGAAATTTTGACAGCTGTCAAAGGCTAAAATTTTATTTTAATATAAACTACGGAATTAGAAAGTTTTAAAACATTTTATATATTTTCTGCTATGGACACCAACGTTATTTTCAAATATTACCAAAGATATACTTGTACATTTTTAAATTTGACAGCAATTTTGACATCTATCTACGTTATATTTTTTTAACATTCAGTAGCTTAGCAAAACTTTTAAAAAAATGTTTGTTAAGTCGTTCGTTTGTTTAAATAATTACAAAATGTCATTTTTGTTAAGTTTTGTAAAATTTTGACAGCTGTCAAAAGTGAAAACTTTCTTTTATTATCTATCATGGAACTAGCAAATTTCAAAACACTTAATAGCACTTCCTCTATGGAAATTCACGTTACTTTCAAAATTACGAAAGGCACACTTGCATTTTTTTAAATTTGACAGCAGTTTTGACAGCTACCAACAAATACTATATTTTTTTACAACAATTTCGTATTCAGTTCCTCCAAAACCTATAGAGAAATGTCTGTTTGGTACTTTTTTTGTTGAAAGAATTATTAAATGGCATTTTCATTAAGTTGTCAGAAATTTTGACAGCTGTCAAAGGCTAAAATTTTATTTTAATATAAACTACGGAATTAGAAAGTTTTAAAACATTTTATATATTTTCTGCTATGGAAACCAACGTTATTTTCAAAATTACGAGATATACTCGTACATTTTTAAATTTGACAGCAATTTTGACATCTATCTACGTAATATTTTTTTAACATTCAGTAGCTTAGCAAAACTTATAAAAAAATGTTTGTTAAGTCGTTTATTTGTTTAAAAAATTACAAAATGTCATTTTTGTTAAGTTTTATAAAATTTTGACAGCTGTCAAAAGTGAAAACTTTCTTTAATTATCTATCATGGAACTAGCAAATTTCAAAACACTTAATAGCACTTCCTCTATGGAAATTCACGTTACTTTCAAAATTACGAAAGGCACACTTGCATTTTCAAAATTTGACATTAGTTTTGACAGCTACCAACAAATACTATATTTTTTTACAACAATTTCGTATTCAGTTCCTACAAAACCTATAGAAAAATGTCTGTTTGGTACTTTTTTTGTTGAAAGAATTATTAAATGGCATTTTCATTAAATTGTCAGAAATTTTGACAGCTGTCAAAGGCTAAAATTTTATTTTAATATAAACTACGGAATTAGAAAGTCTTAAAACATTTTATATATTTTCTGCTATGGAAACCAACGTTATTTTCAAAATTACAAAAGATATACTTGACATTTTTAAATTTGACAGCAATTTTGACATCTATCTACGTAATATTTTTTTAACATTCAGTAGCTTAGCAAAACTTTTAAAAAAATGTTTGTTAAGTCGTTCGTTTGTTTAAATAATTACAAAATGTCATTTTTGTTAAGTTTTGTAAAATTTTGACAGCTGTCAAAAGTGAAAACTTTCTTTTATTATCTATCATGGAACTAGCAAATTTCAAAACACTTAATAGCACTTCCTCTATGGGAATTCACGTTATTTTCAAAATTACGAAAGGCACACTTGCATTTTTTTAAATTTGACAGCAGTTTTGACAGCTACCAACAAATACTATATTTTTTACAACAATTTCGTATTCAGTTCCTCCAAAACCTATAGAGAAATGTCTGTTTGGTACTTTTTTTATTGAAAGAATTATTAAATGGCATTTTCATTAAGTTGTCAGAAATTTTGACAGCTGTCAAAGGCTAAAATTTTATTTTAATATAAACTACGAAATTAGAAAGTTTTAAAACATTTTATATATTTTCTGCTATGGAAACCAACGTTATTTTCAAATATTACCAAAGATATACTTGTACATTTTTAAATTTGACAGCAATTTTGACATCTATCTACGTTATATTTTTTTAACATTCAGTAGCTTAGCAAAACTTATAAAAAAATTTTTGTTAGTCGTTTATTTGTTTAAATAATTACAAAATGTCATTTTTGTTAAGTTTTGTAAAATTTTGACAGCTGTCAAAAGTGAAAACTTTCTTTTATTATCTATCATGGAACTAGCAAATTTCAAAACACTTAATAGCACTTCCTCTATGGAAATTCACGTTACTTTCAAAATTACGAAAGGCACACTTGCATTTTTTTAAATTTGACAGCAGTTTTGACAGCTACCAACAAATACTATATTTTTTTACAACAATTTCGTATTCAGTTCCTCCAAAACCTATAGAGAAATGTCTGTTTGGTACTTTTTTTGTTGAAAGAATTATTAAATGGCATTTTCATTAAGTTGTCAGAAATTTTGACAGCTGTCAAAGGTTAAAATTTTATTTTAATATAAACTATGGAATTAGAAAGTTTTAAAACATTTTATATATTTTCTGCTATGGAAACCAACGTTATTTTCAAATATTACCAAAGATATACTTGTACATTTTTAAATTTGACAGCAATTTTGACATCTATCTACGTAATATTTTTTTAACATTCAGTAGCTCCAAAACTTATAAAAAAATGTTTGTTAAGTCGTTTGTTTGTTTAAATAATTACAAAATGTCATTTTTGTTAAGTTGTAAAATTTTGACAGCTGTGAAAAATGAAAACTTTCTTTTATTATCTATCATGGAACTGGCAAATTCCAAAACACTTAATAGCATTTCCTCTATGGGAATTCTCGTTGTTTTCAAAATTACGAGAGGCACACTTGCATTTTTTTGCATTTGACAGCAATTTTGACATCTGCCAACCTACATAATATTTTTTTGACATCAATTTCGTATTCAGTACCTCCAAAACTTATTAAAAAAATGTTGGTTAAGTACGTTTAATTGCTTAAATAATTATAAAATGTCACTTTCATTAAGTTGTAAAAATTTTGACAGCTGTCAAAAGTGAAAACTTTATTTTATTATCTATTATGGAACTAGAAAATTTCAACATACTTAATAGCACTTCTATTCTATGGGAATTCTCGTTGTTTTCAAAATTACGAGAGGCACACTTGCATTTTTTTGCATTTGACAGCAATTTTGACATCTGCCAACCTACATAATATTTTTTTGACATCAATTTCGTATTCAGTACCTCCAAAACTTATTAAAAAAATGTTGGTTAAGTACGTTTAATTGCTTAAATAATTATAAAATGTCACTTTCATTAAGTTGTAAAAATTTTGACAGCTGTCAAAAGTGAAAACTTTATTTTATTATCTATTATGGAACTAGAAAATTTCAACATACTTAATAGCACTTCTATTCTATGGGAATTCTCGTTATTTTCAAAATTACGAAAGGCACACTTGCATTTGACAGCAGTTTTGACAGCTGCCAACAAATATATTTTTTCCAACAACTTCGTATTCAGTTCCTCCAAAGCCTATAGAGAAACGTCTGGTAGGTCCTTTAATTTGTTGAAATAATTATTAAATGTCATTTTCATTAAGTTGGCAAAAATTTTGACAGCTGTCAAAAGCAAAAACTGTATTTTAATGTCAATTATGGAACTAGCAAATTTAAAAAAACACTTATTATCCCTTCTCTAGAAATTCACATTGTTTACAAAGTAATGGAAGACAAAATTGCATAGTTTTTGAATTTGACAGCAATTTTGACAGCTACCTACCAACAAACATAATGGGCATTTACGATAATTGGAGCGCTACATACCGCAATGTATCAGAGCGTTCGATAATAAGAACATATCTACCGAACCGCGTTCGGTAAATGTATCGAATGTATTCGCTACATCTACCCGATCCAAAATTTATGGATCGACTACATCGGTTGGTAAATGCGGTACAACCTTAAAATATGATTAAAAAAACTTAATTTTTGACATTTTGTGAGTATTTGAGAAAAATGAAACCCATCACTGTCGAAAATAATGAAGTAATTTTAGATGAGGATGGAAACATTTATGTATATGTATAATGAATTAAGTAAGTAAGTAGGTATACCTAAATATGCAATACATATAAATGTTGTTTTACTTTCCATTTTGACATGGCGAGCAGTATGGACTTATGAATAAGCATAAAATAAAAAAGTAATTCAATTTTCAATTATTTATTAATTAGTCAAGTAATGCTTTAGGTTACATTTGAAATTTTGCGTTCGGTAATTCTTAGCTCGGTAGATGTATTGACATAAAACAGCTGATTACCGCAATGTACCAGGATACATTACCCGCTCCAATTATCGTAAATGCCTAATAATTTCGTATTTAGTACCTCCTAAATAAAAATGCCTTTTTAAGTACTGAAATCACTCGTGAGGAAATAATTATTAAATGGCATTTTTGACAGAAAATTTGACAGCTGTCAAAAGTGAAAACGTACTTTAATTTCAATTATAAAAATAGAAATATGTATTTAAAATATTTTGTTTTTTTTTATAAAAAATCAATTGTTTTTAAAATTATAAATGACATGCTTTTCAATTTCTAAATTTGTAAATTAAATCACATTGAACGATTTACTGTAAATTCTCAATAGACTCGTAATTGGGCTGTCAACTTAGGTTGCCCAATTTAATGGCACGATTTCTAATGATCCTACTACTTATTACACATTCTAAACCATATCCGATTCCAGTCCTAATTTGTTGCGCCCCGGCCGCTCCTGCAGATTACTACGTTAGCTTGCACAGTAGGCAGTCTTCAAAATGTGACATGTCCGTGACTGGGTGGGGCCCGGCACACGGCAAAGTGAGACATCTCGGCGGGTCATGGATATTATATTAGTTCCGTGGGCATACCGACAATGGCATTCCCGACCTTGCAAACGGAAATGCGTTCATCTACAACAAATACATATTGATCCTTAAGATTTCCAAATCTACTAAATCAAGTTACTTGAACAAAGAAAAATGAAAGACAAAAGAAAAACTGCATGGCAGTCTAGCTGCAGAAATCCCAAAGACAGTCGAAACCTCGGCATAATTAAGCCTGACCGCTAATAAAAACAACCATTAAACCCGTTAATTAGAAATAAATTAAGTTTTTTATCATCAGATAACAATAAGCGCGGCCTTGTCTTAATTTAAAAGTATATCCGGATCCTTTTACTGATTTAAATATTCCCAGTAAACTCGATAAAAAATGTGTCGGTATCTATCGTTAATTGCTCAAAATATACTAGAAAGATTCATAATAAGTTAGTTGTGTCCGCAAGTATCCTTATACAGGGTGAATCTTTGTTGAAAGTGTCCTCCGTTATTTTACAAACACGCTGCAGCTCGCCGCACCATGGAATCTCTAAATTTATTAATTTTGTCAGTTCGTGTTCGATGTTTAGTGAACGGCCAGATAAAATTAATAAATTTAGAAATAACGACCCAAAAATCAGTAACTCGTGGGTGGTGAGGAAATTTGCTTTACTATTAAATTCCCCGTATTTTATTTGATTCGCGGGGTACCCAAATTAAAATAAAAAAATATTCATTTTTCACAAAAAAATTGTAGTTTTGTGTTCCTATAGTTGAAAGGCGTCTCCCCTATGAATATGACCCCCACTCAAAGATTCACCCTGTATTATTATAAACCAGTTCCTAACACAATTCCAAAGACATACCTGAGTCTTTTTTTGTTTTTTTGGTCCTATTGTGTCATGTTTTTCTTTTAAATAAATGTATCTAAAATACTTGTATTTTTATTTAAATTAAATATTTGGCGAATGCGCCAGTGACGCTAGGTTGTCCTTTAATTTTATATCTAAAAGTTGGCAACCCCAACAAATTTTTTTCCTCCTTCTTTTGCAACATTAGCTATATTATCTTTTTATTGCCTAATAAAATTAGGAAGTGCCGCAATCTAACAACCGAAAACAGCTACCTAATTAATATTATAATGACGAATTGTTATTTAAATTGAACCAAGCAAGAACAATGAATAAATTAATTTATCATATTCATGAGTTCAAGCAAGTGTAAAGTTATTCATAATTTCTTTCGGACACGCACTGAGCTCGCCAGTAAACTCATTCCATCCACATAAATTATTATATTAGAAAGGATGTGTCGAAGCATCATAACATTTCTCGTTGACGCGTAAGTAATAAGCTACCAAAGTAATTTAATATCGCACCGGCTCTGACAATAGAAAACTGCTGGCTGTTTAAATAAACAAGCATTAGCATAAATTTAAATGTGGCGTACGAAGCTTCGGGGCCCCAACTACATTTATTTTTGGAGTGGAGAAAAGCGGCTTGGTTTTCTGGTTTCTCTCAGTGGGGTGGAAAAACCGTTAAAAAATCGCTGTAGACCTCAGAATTTATTGGACCATCTTTTTTTTTAAATGTTCATCGATCTCTTAGATCTAAAATTGATTTTTTACTAAAAGATATCGTTATTTTCAATTAAAATGACTCTACAGGTCACAAATACATATTATAGATTCGCCCAATTTAGTTTAAAATATTTACTTTACAAATAGATAATAGATCTGCCAAAATAGAATTTTTATTTCTTTTTTTGTCTTTTATCCTTGACAGCTGTCAAAATATCACTGTCAAATTTAAAAATTGAAAAGTATATATTAATTTTGAAAACAATGTGATTTTTCATAAAAGAAGAGATATAAAGTTTAAAATTTTTATAATTGAAATTAAAATAACGTTTTTACATTTGACAGCTGTCAAATTTTCTGTCAACTGATGCCATTTAATAATTAGTTCCACAAAAATGACTTTTGTACTTAAAAAAGACATTTTTCTGTAGGTTTTAGAGTTACTGAATACGAAATTGATTTTATAAAATTATTATGTTTGTTGGTAGCTGCCAAAATTGCTGTCAAATTTAAAACTATGCAAGTTTGTCTTCAATAATTTTGTAAACAATGTGAATTTCTAAACAAGGGATATCAAGTGTTTTTTTAAATTTGCTAGTTCCATAATTGGTATTAAAATACAGTTTTTACTTTTGACAGCTGTCAAAATTATTGACAACTTAATGAAAATGACATTTAATAATTATTTCAACAAATTAAAGGACCTACCAGACGTTTCTCTATAGGCTTTGGAGGAACTGAATACGAAGTTGTTGTAAAAAAATATTATATTTGTTGGCAGCTGTCAAAATTGCTGTCAAATGCAAAAAAATGCAAGTGTGCCTTTCGTAATTTTGAAAATAACGAGAATTTCCATAGAGGTGCTATTAAGTATGTTGAAATTTGCTAGTTCCATAATAGATAATAAAATAAAGTTTTCACTTTTGACAGCTGTCAAAATTTTTACAACCTAATGAAAGTGACATTTTATAATTATTTAAGCAAATAAACGTACTTAATCATCATTTTTTTAATAGTTTTGGAGGTACTGAATACGAAATTGATGTCAAAAAAATATTATGTAGGTTGGCAGATGTCAAAATTGCTGTCAAATGCAAAAAAATGCAAGTGTGCATTTCGTAATTTTGAAAATAACGAGAATTCCCATTCCCCAAGTTTTATTAAGTATGTTGAAATTTGCTAGTTCCATAATAGATAATAAAATAAAGTTTTCACTTTTGACAGCTGTCAAAATTTTTACAACTTAATGAAAGTGACATTTTATAATTATTTAAGCAAATAAACGTACTTAACCAACATTTTCTTATAAGTTTTGGAGGTACTGAATACGAAATTGATGTCAAAAAAATATTATGTAGGTTGGCAGATGTCAAAATTGCTGTCAAATGCAAAAAAATGCAAGTGTGCCTTTCGTAATTTTGAAAATAACGAGAATTCCCATAGAAGTGCTATCAAATATGTTGAAATTTGCTAGTTCCCTAATAGATAATGAAATAAAGTTTTCACTTATGACAGCTGTCAAAATTTTTACAACTTAATGAAAGTGACATTTTATAATTATTTAAGCAAATAAACGTACTTAACCAACATTTTCTTATAAGTTTTGGAGGTACTGAATACGAAATTGATGTCAAAAAAATATTATGTAGGTTGGCAGATGTCAAAATTGCTGTCAAATGCAAAAAATGCAAGTGTGCCTTTCGTAATTGTGAAAATAACGAGAATTCCCATAGAAGTGCTATTAAGTATGTTGAAATTTGCTAGTTCCATGATGGATAATAAAATAAAGTTTTCACTTTTGACAGCTGTCAAAATTTTTACAACTTAATGAAAGTGACATTTTATAATTATTTAAGCAAATAAACGTACTTAAAACATTTTCTTATAAGTTTTGGAGGTACTGAATACGAAATTGATGTCAAAAAAATATTATGTAGGTTGGCAGATGTCAAAATTGCTGTCAAATGCAAAAAAATGCAAGTGTGCCTTTCGTAATTTTGAAAACAACGAGAATTCCCATAGAAGTGCTATTAAGCATATTGAAATTTGCTAGTTCCCTAATAGATAATAAAATAAAGTTTTCACTTTTGACAGCTGTCAAAATTTTTCAACTTAATGAAAGTGACATTTTATAATTATTTAAGCAAATAAACGTACTTAACCAACATTTTCTTATAAGTTTTGGAGGTACTGAATATGAAATTGATGTTAAAAAAATATTATGTAGGTTGGCAGATGTCAAAATTGCTGTCAAATGCAACAAAATGCAAGTGTGCCTTTCGTAATTTTGAAAATAACGAGAATTCACATAGAAGTGCTATTAAGTATGTTGAAATTTGCTAGTTCCATAATAGACAATAAAATAAAGTTTTCACTTTTGAAAGCTGTCAAAATTTTTACGACTTAATGAAAGTGACATTTTATAATTATTTAAGCAAATAAACGTACTTAACCAACATTTTCTTATAACTTTTGGAGGTACTGAATACGAAATTGATTTCAAAAAAATACTATGTAGGTTGGCAGATGTCAAAATTGCTGTCAAATACAAAAAAATGCAAGTGTGCCTTTCGTAATTGTGAAAATAACGATAATTCCCATAGAAGTGCTATTAAGTATGTTGAAATTTGCTAGTACCATAATAGACAATAAATAAAGTTTTCACTTTTGACAGCTGTCAAAATTTTTCAACTTAATGAAAGTGACAATTTATAATTATTTAAACAAATAAACGTACTTAACAAATATTTTTAAGTTTTGGAGGTACTGAATAAGAAATTGATGTCGAAAAAATATTATGTTAGCTGGCAGATGCCAAAATTTTGCTGTCAAATTTAAAAATTTGCAAGTTTGTATATCCTTCGTAATTTTGAAAATAATGTTGATTTCCATAGAAGAAGACATAAAATGATTTAAAACTTTTTAGTTTAATAATTGATATTAAATAAAAAGTTGTAACCTTTGACAGCTGTCAAAATTTCTGTCAACTTAATAAAAATGCAATTTTATTATTATTTTAACAAATTAAAGTACTTAACAAACATTTTTCTACAGGTTTTGGAGGTACTGGAATACGAAAGTAATACGAAAAATAAATACTTGCATATTTTTAAATTTAGCATCAGTTTTGACAGCTATCAAAAAACATCAATTTTGTACTTAGTACCTGCAAAACCTATAGAAAATTGTCTGCTCGGCACATCAATTTGTTGAAATAATTATTAACTAGCATTTTTATTAGGTTGACAGAAATTTTGACAGCTGTCAAAAGCAAAAAATGTATTTTAATATTAATAAAGGAACTAGCAATTTAAAAAAAAACACTTAAATCCTTTCTTCAATGGAAATCACATTGTCTCCAAAATTAAGGAAGACAAACGTGCATATTTTTAAATTTGACAGCAATTTTGACAGTTACCAACAAATATAATATTTTTTTGAAATTAATTTCGTTTCCATAACCTTAGAAAAATGTCTGCTTAGTACTATCATTTGTTTAAATAATTATTAGATGGTATTTTCATTAAGTTGACAAAAAAATTGACAGCTGTCAAAAGCGAAAATGTTATTTTAATTTTAATTATAAAAATAGAACGATTTAGATTAGTTTATCTCTTTTTCTATAAAAGCTCACATTGTTTCCAAAATTACAAAATACATACTTGTACGTTTTAAATTTGACAGTGATTTTGACAGCTGTCAAAAATAAAACAAACAAATGAAAATTATGTTTTGGCAGATCTATTATCCATTTTTAAAGTAAGGATTTAAAACTAAATTGGGCGATCTTTATATATTTGTGACCGGTTTTTGAACGCTTTTTTTTTCAACAAAAGAAAACAAATTTTAATAAAAAAGTAGCCTCATCATAAATTCTCCTGGGCGAAGCCGGATTACTGCCTTTTAAGGTCAAGTTCTAACTAGCTTCAGTCTAGCCCGTAGGCGTAGGTAGAAAATTAAGAACAAAATTTAAAATTCAAAAATCGGAGAGCCGGCGATTCGGTTTTTATAGGACAATATATTTTAATTGGGCGCATAAAAATGCCGAACTCGACTCGCTTGCGTTTGGTATGAAAAGCCCCGCGGCGGAATTTTTTTCTCGACGATTATGTTTCATTTAATTTATTCCTCGTCACGTCCCAACGAGACTGCAAGGAAGTAATAAAATTCGACAGTAATAGACGATAGAGAAATTGTTATGCGATTTCATTAAAAATTATTATTATATCTTAAAAACCATTTGAAATAAATATCAAGTGTGGGGTGTCATAGAAAGGCCCCTGAAATTCTCTAATCTAATATGAAATAATATACAGGGTGTTTCGTTTAAGGTGAATGGTCACTTACGTACCTACACTAGGTACTAGGCATAAATAAACGATTAAAGTCCTTCCGCCCATTAAAATTTCTCACATCTGTCGACAAGCTTTATTATTATTTGTCACGGAATATTCCCATTATATTAAAACTTTAATAACATAATAAAGATGTTGAGTTTCTAATAATGCAATATGGAAATTGTAATAACTCATTTATGCCCAGTAGCACAGCATCCTCTCGGGAAATTTCCTATTTGAAAGCGAGCCGGTTATATTCGTTTCTTCTTATTTTTGGTGTAGGTGGGACAAGGTGGGTGGTAAACACTTTTAAAGAATATTTATAACCTGTTGAATTTAACGAATAAAAGTGGCGTTGAGATATGCGTTTACTATTTCATAATTCGTTTCTAATATAATGCATGGGATATCTATACCAACAAGAAGTGTGTGAGGTAATTGGTTTGAGCAAATTCAATATTTACCAAGGTTATTTTATCGAATTTAATTATTTGTCGAAATTTACAACTATTATGTAAAATAATAGGCAATTATAAGTGAAAACTTGGGTCTTTACGCGTGTTGATGTCAAGTTCCGGTGCCTTTTCACACGTTTGGAAATACTCGTTATAGATAAATACTGCGAAACAGATATTTACACACGAATATCAATAAAAAATGTGGAGAAAAAGTAATCAAATGGAAAGTTGAAAACGTGAAACTTTATATAGGGTGGTGACGAAAGTATTGCCTACGGAATCTGACGCAAAATACTACTTCCGGTCTAACCGGAACTGATACCAACATTTCTATTGTAAACGGAATACCCTGTATGTTTTTGTATTTTCTTATTCGTCATGGAATTCTGATTTCAGCGATATGTCACAAGATGGCATTTGTTTAAAAAATGGTGTCGGAAATGCGAAAAAACTGAAAAACGCATGTAGGCCCCTACGCGATTTTTTGAATCTTATAGAAAGTGGGCGGCGGATTTGACGCATTTTTCAGTTTTTTCACATTCTGGACGCCATTTTTTAAACAGAAGCCAACTTGTGATATATCGCTAAAATCAGAATTTCATAACGCAAAAGTATACGAAAATATTTAAATTTTTATTACAAAAATAGAACGATTTAGATTTAAAGAAGTTTATACCTCTTTTTTTATAAAAGCTCATATTGTTTTCAAAATTACAAAATTACATGCAAAATTTTAAATTTGACAGTTATTTTGACAGCTGTCAAAAATACAACAAATCAATGAAAATTATGTTTCGGCAGATCTATGACTGCTTAGTGCTTTCATTTGTTCAAATAATTATTAGATGGCATTTGGATTAAGTTGACAGAAAATTTGACAGCTGTCAAAAGCGAAAATATTTAAATTTTAATTATAAAAATAGAACGATTTAGATTTAAAGAAGTTTATACCTCTTTTTCTATAAAAGCTCACGTTGTTTTCAAAATTACATACAAAATTTGACAATTTGACAGTTATTTTGACAGCTGTCAAAAATATAACAAACAAATGAAAATTATGTTTTGGCAGATCTATGACTGCTTAGTGTTTTCATTTGTTCAAATAATTATTAGATGGCATTTGCATTAAGTTGACAGAAAATTTGACAGCTGTCAAAAGCGAAAATATTATTCTAATTTTAATTATAAAAATAGAACGATTTAGATTTAAAGAAGTTTATACCTCTTTTTCTATAAAAGCTCACGTTGTTTTCAAAATTACAAAATTGCATACAAAATTTTAAATTTGACAGTTATTCTGACAGCTGTCTAAAATATAACAAACAAATGAAAATTATGTTTCGGCAGATCTATGACTGCTTAGTGCTTTCATTTGTTCAAATAATTATTAGATGGCATTTTCATTAAGTAAAAAGAAAATTTGACAGCTGTCAAAAGCGAAAACATTATTTTAATTTAAATTATAAAAATAGAACGATTTAGATTTAAAGAAGTTTCCTCTTTTTCTTTAAGCTCACGTTGTTTTCAAAATTACAAAATTACATACAAAATTTTAAATTTGACAGTTATTCTGACAGCTGTCAAAAATACAACAAACAAATGAAAATCATGTTTCGGCAGATCTATGACTGCTTAGTGCTTTCATTTGTTCAAATAATTATTAGAAGACATTTTCATTAAGTAGACAGAAAATTTGACAGCTGTCAAAAGCGAAAATATTATTTTAATTTTGATTATAGAAATAGAACGATTTAGATTTAAAGAAGTTTATACCTCTTTTTCTATAAAAGCTCGCGTTGTTTTCAAAATTACAAAATTACATACAAAATTTTAAATTTGACAGTTATTCTGACAGCTGTCAAAAATATAACAAACAAATGAAAATTATGTTTTGGCAGATCTATGACTGCTTAGTGCTTTCATTTGTTCAAATAATTATTAGATGGCATTTGCATTAAGTTGACAGAAAATTTGACAGCTGTCAAAAGCGAAAATATTATTCTAATTTTAGTTATAAAAATAGAACGATTTAGATTTAAAGAAGTTTCCTCTATTTCTATAAAAGCTCACGTTGTTTTCAAAATTACAAAATTACACTCAAAATTTTAAATTTGGCAGTATTTTGACAGCTGTCAAAAATATAACAAACAAATGAAAATTATGTTTCGGCAGATCTATGACTGCTTAGTGCTTTCATTTGTTCAAATAATTATTAGATGGCATTTGGATTAAGTTGACAGAAAATTTGACAGCTGTCAAAAGCGAAAATATTTAAATTTTAATTATAAAAATAGAACGATTTAGATTTAAAGAAGTTTATACCTCTTTTTCTATAAAAGCTCACGTTGTTTTCAAAATTACATACAAAATTTGACAATTTGACAGTTATTTTGACAGCTGTCAAAAATATAACAAACAAATGAAAATTATGTTTTGGCAGATCTATGACTGCTTAGTGTTTTCATTTGTTCAAATAATTATTAGATGGCATTTGCATTAAGTTGACAGAAAATTTGACAGCTGTCAAAAGCGAAAATATTATTCTAATTTTAATTATAAAAATAGAACGATTTAGATTTAAAGAAGTTTCTTTTTCTATAAAAGCTCACGTTGTTTTCAAAATTACAAAATTACATAAAAAATTTTAAATTTGACAGTTATTCTGACAGCTGTCAAAAATACAACAAACAAATGAAAATTATATTTCGGCAGATCTATGACTGCTTAGTGAATTCATTTGTTCAAATAATTATTAGATGGCATTTGCATTAAGTTGACAGAAAATTTGACAGCTGTCAAAAGCGAAAATATTATTCTAATTTTAATTATAAAAATAGAACGATTTAGATTTAAAGAAGTTTCTTTTTCTATAAAAGCTCACGTTGTTTTCAAAATTACAAAATTACATAAAAAATTTTAAATTTGACAGTTATTCTGACAGCTGTCAAAAATACAACAAACAAATGAAAATTATATTTTGGCAGAGCTATGACTGCTTAGTGCTTTCATTTGTTCAAATAATTATTAGATGGCATTTGCATTAAGTTGACAGAAAATTTGACGGCTGTCAAAAGCGAAAATATTATTTTAATTTTAGTTATAAAAATAGACCGATATAGATATAAAGAAGTTTCCTCTTTTTCTATAAAAGCTCACGTTGTTTTCAAAATTACAAATTTACATACAAAATTTTAAATTTGGCAGCATTTTGACAGCTGTCAAAAATACAACAAACAAATGAAAATTATATTTCGGCAGAGCTATGACTGCTTAGTGCTTTCATTTGTTCAAATAATTATTAGATGGCATTTTCATTAAGTAGACAGAAAATTTGACAGCTGTCAAAAGCGAAAATATTATTTTAATTTTAGTTATAAAAATAGACCGATATAGATATAAAGAAGTTTCCTCTTTTTCTATAAAAGCTCACGTTGTTTTCAAAATTACAAATTTACATACAAAATTTTAAATTTGGCAGTATTTTGACAGCTGTCAAAAATACAACAAACAAATGAAAATTATATTTCGGCAGATCTATGACTGCTTAGTGCTTTCATTTGTTCAAATAATTATTAGATGGCATTTGTATTAAGTAGACAGAAAATTTGACAGCTGTCAAAAGCGAAAATATTTAAATTTTAATTATAAAAATAGAACGATTTAGATTTAAAGAAGTTTATACCTCTTTTTCTATAAAAGCTCACGTTGTTTTCAAAATTACATACAAAATTTGACAATTTGACAGTTATTCTGACAGCTGTCAAAAATACAACAAACAAATGAAAATTATATTTTGGCAGATCTATGGACTGCTTAGTGCTTTCATTTGTTCAAATAATTATTAGATGGCATTTGCATTAAGTTGACAGAAAATTTGACGGCTGTCAAAAGCGAAAATATTATTTTAATTTTAATTATAAAAATAGAACGATTTAGATTTAAAGAAGTTTCTTTTTCTATAAAAGCTCACGTTGTTTTCAAAATTACAAAATTACATAAAAAATTTTAAATTTGACAGTTATTCTGACAGCTGTCAAAAATACAACAAACAAATGAAAATTATATTTTGGCAGAGCTATGACTGCTTAGTGCTTTCATTTGTTCAAATAATTATTAGATGGCATTTTCATTAAGTAAAAAGAAAATTTGACAGCTGTCAAAAGCGAAAACATTATTTTAATTTAAATTATAAAAATAGAACGATTTAGATTTAAAGAAGTTTCCTCTTTTTCTATAAAAGCTCACGTTGTTTTCAAAATTACAAAATTACATACAAAATTTTAAATTTGACAGTTATTCTGACAGCTGTCAAAAATACAACAAACAAATGAAAATCATGTTTCGGCAGATCTATGACTGCTTAGTGCTTTCATTTGTTCAAATAATTATTAGAAGACATTTTCATTAAGTAGACAGAAAATTTGACAGCTGTCAAAAGCGAAAATATTATTTTAATTTTGATTATAGAAATAGAACGATTTAGATTTAAAGAAGTTTATACCTCTTTTTCTATAAAAGCTCGCGTTGTTTTCAAAATTACAAAATTACATACAAAATTTTAAATTTGACAGTTATTCTGACAGCTGTCAAAAATATAACAAACAAATGAAAATTATGTTTTGGCAGATCTATGACTGCTTAGTGCTTTCATTTGTTCAAATAATTATTAGATGGCATTTGCATTAAGTTGACAGAAAATTAGACGGCTGTCAAAAGCGAAAATATTGAAATTTTAGTTATAAAAATCGAACGATTTAGATTTAAAGAAGTTTCCTCTTTTTCTATAAAATCTCACATTGTTTTCAAAATTACAAAATTACATGTGCAAAATTTTAAATTTGACAGTTATTTTGACAGCTGTCAAAAATATAACAAACAAATGAAAATCATGTTTCGGCAGATCTATGACTGCTTAGTGCTTTCATTTGTTCAAATAATTAATAGATGGCATTTTCATTAAGTAGACAGAAAATTTGACAGCTGTCAAAAGCGAAAACATTATTTTAGTTTTAGTTATAAAAATAGAACGATTTAGATTTATAGAAGTTTCCTCTATTTCTATAAAAGCCGTTGTTTTCAAAATTACAAAATTACACTCAAAATTTTAAATTTGGCAGTATTTTGACAGCTGTCAAAAATATAACAAACAAATGAAAATTATGTTTTGGCAGATCTATGACTGCTTAGTGCTTTCATTTGTTCAAATAATTATTAGATGGCATTTTCATTAAGTAGACAGAAAATTTGACAGCTGTCAAAAGCGAAAACATTATTTTAGTTTTAATTGTAAAAATTGAAAGATTTAGATTTAATTTTATATCTCTTTTTCTATAAAAGCTCACATTGTTTTCAAAATTATAAAGTACATGCTTGTAAGATTTTAAATTTGACCTGGACGCCATTTTTTAAACAGATGCCAACTTGTGACATATCGCTGAAATCAGAATTTCATAACGCAAGTATACAGTATATTCTACTTAAAATGTCACTTCCGGTTAGATCGGAAGTAGTTACAACACAACCTGCAAAAGCTGCGGTAGGTATGAATGAGAGTTTAATAAGATTTGCAGCCGATTTGATTTGTGGGATAATTTATTCGCGTCAATTTATTAATGCAACCTCCACGTCGCGTCGCTTCGTGTGTTCCAATTATACTAATATTTGGCTAAAGGTGAGCTGCTGTTATTAATGTTGCTTAGATAAACACTCATTTGCAATTTTAAACTGTTGATCGGAGACAGCCATTTAATTTGAATAATAAAAATGTATAGCTACCTGATTAACTATTAAAAATAGTTTGTTAAAAGTGAGTTTTATATGCTCCTACAATTGGGCAAGTATATTTTTATTTTTAATTTATTATTTTCCAAACACATGGTAGAAAGATGCTCCAAGAAAAAAACCCGGCCACATTCACACGCCCAACTTAAAAAACCCAGTCAAAAAGTGTCCTTGATCATTTATCATGCTCGGTGAAATAACTTTAATTAATTTTTCGACATGCCCATAAATCAAACGGAACCTTAATCGGTAATCCGTGAAAACAATTTTAATTAAATTAATACCAGCTAATACCTATGTAAACGTCTCGTCTAAAATTAATGCCACAGAGAATTCATGCCGGCGCGGTGTACTCGCATCAGCGTCTTTTGGAAAGTAGCCACAGCGCCGAATAGATTATTATTATGCGATATGAAAACTCATTAATTGTTACGACCAATGTTATCTACGCAATTACAGGATTGTTCATTATGTTTTGACCACGCCTGTATTATAATCTAATACACCATACTTTCCCAAGGGTTAAAGAACGCAATATGGTTTTCATTGAAAGCCTGTAACAGAAGATCCGATGTTTCCCGTAAAACCAACATTTTTTACTATTATTATTATTATTATTTTGTATCTTCTAAACCGATTAAAATAAATATCAAGTGTGGGGTGTCATAGAAAAGCCCTTGAAATTTTCTAGTCGAATCTATATTCTATAATAATATACAGGGTGTCCCGTTTAACTTAACAAAACTTACCCAGCTAACTAACAGTATTTCTTAAGAATGCAATTTTGAACCCTGTACAGAGTTACTCAAAAGTTCAATAAACCTGTCTTGGGTGTAATAAAACTATTAAAACCGTTTCCGAAATCGGTCTCTTAATTAATCCTTACGAAAAAATTTCTCGATTGTCACCCTCAGGTAATTAGAGACCATATGGTACGCGTTATTTATACGCTATATTATTACGTTAATTTTTAATGGCAGCTAATCACCATTAATCAGGCACCATACCCATTAATTAATTTCAAAACGGATAAAAATTGTTATAGAAGGAAAGGCGGACTGTATTATTTCGTGTTGCGACATAAATGTTAATTGCGTTATGCCTGTATGTGCATTTCACCGATATTTTCCTGTTTGTAATAAGACCGGATGGTAATATTTATATTAGAAATAATTACTACAAGAAATTGGTCAAATGCCCGACTAGTCCGCTCCCTAGGGCAACTCACAAAAAAAACGCAACAAAAAAAAACAAAACAAACAAACAAACAAACAAACAAACAAACAAACAAACAAACAAAACAAAACAAAACAAAACAAAACAAAACAAAACAAAACAAAACAAAACAAAACAAAACAAAACAAAACAAAACAAAACAAAACAAAACAAAACAAAACAAAACAAAACAAAACAAAACAAAACAAAACAAAACAAAACAAAACAAAACAAAACAAAACAAAACAAAACAAAACAAAACAAAACAAAACAAAACAAAACAAAACAAAACAAAACAAAACAAAACAAAACAAAACAAAACAAAACAAAACAAAACAAAACAAAACAAAACAAAACAAAACAAAACAAAACAAAACAAAACAAAACAAAACAAAACAAAACAAAACAAAACAAAACAAAACAAAACAAAACAAAACAAAACAAAACAAAACAAAACAAAACAAAACAAAACAAAACAAAACAAAACAAAACAAAACAAAACAAAACAAAACAAAACAAAACAAAACAAAACAAAACAAAACAAAACAAAACAAAACAAAACAAAACAAAACAAAACAAAACAAAACAAAACAAACAAAAACAAATAAAAAAATTAAAATTAAAATTAATATTAAAATCAAAATTTTATTTTATTATTCAAACATTGAATTACTGTTCTTCGATCCCATCTAGTTTAATTCTACTCGTTATTTGTTTTTATCACGAATTGAAGTTATAATAATTTTTCTTTTTTTTTTCAGCAATTCAGCTGAAACGTAAGTTTTTACTTTTAATATATTTAATTTAATTTAGTCAAATAGTAAAGCCCTAGAGGCGAAAATTAAAACTGTGTGACCGGTATGAAAGGAAGGAGTTGTTTTTGAAACGAAACGAACCAGAGAATGCAAAAATACCTTCGCGAACAGAGATTGGATTCGTACTCACTCAACTCAATTCATTCCTATATTTTGAATAGACAAATCCATATGTAGAAAAGCCTTTTTCTATTTCCTATATTCACATGATGAAATTTTGAACTGAGTAGAAAGCCTTTGCAGGTTATTTTTGTATAATGAAACTAAATAAATGTCCAAAATAACGTGCGAGTCAGCTAATTTTCTAGTCTGAGTCAGCTAATTGTGTATTTCTCGAGACAACTTACTAATTCGAACGTTAATAACCGATATTGCACATTTTATCCTAAAAACGTCGAACGTTAGAAAAAACATTATTATGTGAGTCAGCTAATTTTCTAACTTGCTAATTAAGTATTATTACATCCATAAAATATGTGTCCAATATGAAACCGATATTGCACACCATTTTGTAATTTCACAAAAGTCAAACGTTAGCAAGAACGAATTAGTAATAATAATAATATTGTGAATCAGCTAATTTCTTGGCTTGGATCAGCTAATTTTATTGTAAATTTCCGAAGATAGCTAATTGTATATTTTTTGAGACAGATAATTACTCATTAGAGCTTTAATGGGAAAATATTAACAGCAAGTTGAGTCAGCTAACTGAATTTATTGATACAGCTAATTATTTATTATTACATCTATAAAATATGTGCCCAATATGAAACCGATATTGCACACCATTTTATAATTTCACAAAAGTCAAACGTTAACTAGAACGAATTAGTAATAATAATAATATTGTGAATCAGCTAATTTCTTAGCTTGGATCAGCTAATTGTATTGTAAATTTCCGAAGAAAGCTAATTGTATATTTTTTGGGACAGATAATTACTTATTGGAGCTTTAATGGGAAAATATTAACAGCAAGTTGGGTCAGCTAACTGAATTCATTGATACAGCTAATTATTTATTATTACATCAATAAAATATGTGCCCAATATGAAACCGATATTGCACACCATTTTATAATTTCAAAAAAGTGAAACGTTAACAAGAACGAATTAGTAATAATAATAATATTGTGAATCAGCTAGTTTCTTAGCTTGGATCAGCTAATTTTATTGTAAATTTCCGAAGATAGCTAATTGTATATTTTTTGAGACAGATAATTACTTATTGGAGCTTTAATGGGAAAATATTAACTGCAAGTTGGGTCAACTAACTGAATTTATTGATACAGCTAATTATTTATTATTACATCTATAAAATATGTGCCCAATATGAAACCGATATTGCACATCATTTTGTAATTTCACAAAAGTCAAACGTTAACAAGAACGAATTAGTAATAATAATAATATTGTGAATCAGCTAGTTTCTTAGCTTGGATCAGCTAATTTTATTGTAAATTTCCGAAGATAGCTAATTGTATATTTTTTGAGACAGATAATTACTTATTGGAGCTTTAATGGGAAAATATTAACTGCAAGTTGGGTCAACTAACTGAATTTATTGATACAGCTAATTATTTATTATTACATCTATAAAATATGTGCCCAATATGAAACCGATATTGCACATCATTTTGTAATTTCACAAAAGTCAAACGTTAACAAGAACGAATTAGTAATAATAATAATATTGTGAATCAGCTAATTTCTTAGCTTGGATCAGCTAATTTTATTGTAAATTTCCGAAGATAGCTAATTGTATATTTTTTGAGACAGATAATTACTCATTAGAGCTTTAATGGGAAAATATTAACAGCAAGTTGAGTCAGCTAACTGAATTTATTGAGACAGCTAATTATTTATTATTACATCTATAAAATATGTGCCCAATATGAAACCGATATTGCACATCATTTTGTAATTTCACAAAAGTGAAACGTTAACAAGAACGAATTAGTAATAATAATAATATTGTGAATCAGCTAATTTCTTAGCTTGGATCAGCTAATTTTATTGTAAATTTCCGAAGATAGCTAATTGTATATTTTTTGAGACAGATAATTACTTATTGGAGCTTTAATGGGAAAATATTAACAGCAAGTTGGGTCAGCTAACTGAATTTATTGGGACAGCTAATTATTTATTATTACATCTCTAAAATGTGTACCTAATATGAAGTCGATGTTGCACACCATTTTGTGATTTCAAAAATGTCAAACGTTAACAATAACGAAATAGTAATAATAATAATATTGTGAATCAGCTAATTTCCCAGCTTGACTCAGCTAATTATAATCTCGACCTTATTAATAAGAGAGATATTGACAGCAATATTGAATGACGATTTATTTTGCCTACAACGCTTCTGATACTGGTTTTTAATCACAGGCGACTTAGATAAATGAATTAGTGCCGGTGCACGATAAAATGCAATGTAAATGAACTGGTAAACACGGCCGGACAAATTAAAAGCAAAAAATCGACAACATTAATTCCCATTGCGACAAACACGGCCAATAAATAAAATAACTAGAGTTAAAAAGAACGACATCTAACGAAGGCGACGATAATTAGATACACAGTTAATGACGCTAATAAGTTGTCTTTATATAGAGGCGTAATGCGTTAAGACGTAATAAATAAATCCATACGAACTCTATTTTAATAATTTATAAGCACAGTTGAGCGGCGATTTATAACGCGATTTCCCCTTCGGAACGGACATATTCGAGTCCTGTGATTAATTTTGGATCAAGCGACATTTTTTCATGTTACAAATTTTCTACTCGGAAATGTATTTGTCTAATTAACTGTTTCCTTGGGTCCGAGGACTGTTTAAAAAAATAAGTTCTGACACCATATACCATCACCTAGGACGTCCAATGAAGTCCAATCAGCAATAACGGCTTTAATTATGTCGTCTCGTACAATGAGCGAGCCGTATTTCCCAGGTTCGTCCGCGGATATCAATCAACGTTAATGAAGTGTTTCATCAGCATCACTTACCGCCGCATCACCTGATTAAGGCGGAGTTGTGTTGAAAAGTGCTTATCAAAAAATTAAAGCCTTGCCGAGTTCTCGGTATAATTAAGGCGCTCTCCTTCATACGTACGTATTTTGTTTCCTTAATTATGAACACAAAAAATGTGTACGTGACGCCGTGTCCGGTTTGGAGAAAGCTGAAGATGTAGGGCCATCGCACAGTGTGACGACCTGAGTACGAAAATCCAAAAGTTAAGTGTTTTATTTTCGATAGAAGAGTTGCTTGATGAAACTAATAATAAATATTTTCGGCATACATGTCTCTGTCCACAGGCCACGGATTTGATGTGATTTCTTCATTTTCGTTCAGCTAAATCAGACCAGTTTCAAAGATCTCAAAAAATATACAACGAGCTGACGAAATTTGCAATTAGCTGATCCAAGCTAAGAAATTAGCTGAATCACAATATTATTATTATTATTACACTAATTCGTTCTTGTTAACGTTTGACATTTTTGAAATTACAAAATAGTGTGCAATATTTTGTGGATGTAATAATAAATAATTAGCTGTCTCAATAAATTCAGTTAGCTGACTCAACTCGCTGTTAATATTTTCTCATTAAAGCTCCAATAAGTAATTACCTGTCTCAAAAAATATACAATTAGCTATCTCCGGAAATTTACAATAAAATTAGCTGATCCAAGCTAAGAAATTAGCTGATTCACAATATTATTATTATTACTAATTCGTTCTTGTTAACGTTTGACTTTTGTGAAATTACAAAATGGTGTGCAATATCGGTTTCATATTGGGCACATATTTTATAGATGTAATAATAAATAATTAGCTGTATCAATAAATTCAGTTAGCTGACCCAACTTGCTGCTAATATTTTCTCATTAAAGCTCCAATAAGTAATTATCCGTCTCAAAAAATATACAATTAGCTATCTTCGGAAATTTACAATAAAATTAGCTGATCCAAGCTAAGAAATTAGCTGATTCACAATATTATTATTATTACTAATTCGTTCTTGTTAACGTTTGACTTTTGTGAAATTACAAAATGGTGTGCAATATCGGTTTCATATTGGGCACATATTTTATAGATGTAATAATAAATAATTAGCTGTATCAATAAATTCAGTTAGCTGACCCAACTTGCTGTTAATATTTTCCCATTAAAGCTCCAATAAGTATTTATCTGTCTCAAAAAATATACGATTAGCTATCTTCGGAAATTTACAATAAAATTAGCTGATCCAAGCTAAGAAATTAGCTGATTCACAATATTATTATTATTACTAATTCGTTCTTGTTAACGTTTGACTTTTGTGAAATTACAAAATGATGTGCAATATCGGTTTCATATTGGGCACATATTTTATAGATGTAATAATAAATAATTAGCTGTATCAATAAATTCAGTTAGCTGTCCCAACTTGCTGTTAATATTTTCCCATTAAAGCTCCAATAAGTAATTATCTGTCTCAAAAAATATACGATTAGCTATCTTCGGAAATTTACAATAAAATTAGCTGATCCAAGCTAAGAAATTAGCTGATTCACAATATTATTATTATTATTAATTCGTTCTTGTTAACGTTTGACTTTTGTGAAATTATAAAATGGTGTGCAATATCGGTTTCATATTGAGCACATATTATATGGATGTAATAATAAATAATTAGCTGTATCAATAAATTCAGTTAGCTGACCCAACTTGCTGTTAATATTTTCCCATTAAAGCTCCAATAAGTAATTATCTGTCTCAAAAAATATACGATTAGCTATCTTCGGAAATTTACAATAAAATTAGCTGATCCAAGCTAAGAAATTAGCTGATTCACAATATTATTATTATTACTAATTCGTTCTTGTTAACGTTTGACTTTTGTGAAATTACAAAATGGTGTGCAATATCGGTTTCATATTGAGCACATATTATATGGATGTAATAATAAATAATTAGCTGTATCAATAAATTCAGTTAGCTGACCCAACTTGCTGTTAATATTTTCCCATTAAAGCTCCAATAAGTAATTATCCGTCTCAAAAAATATACAATTAGCTATCTTCGGAAATTTACAATAAAATTAGCTGATCCAAGCTAAGAAATTAGCTGATTCACAATATTATTATTATTACTAATTCGTTCTTGTTAACGTTTGACTTTTGTGAAATTACAAAATGGTGTGCAATATCGGTTTCATATTGGGCACATATTTTATAGATGTAATAATAAATAATTAGCTGTATCAATAAATTCAGTTAGCTGACCCAACTTGCTGTTAATATTTTCCCATTAAAGCTCCAATAAGTATTTATCTGTCTCAAAAAATATACGATTAGCTATCTTCGGAAATTTACAATAAAATTAGCTGATCCAAGCTAAGAAATTAGCTGATTCACAATATTATTATTATTATTAATTCGTTCTTGTTAACGTTTGACTTTTGTGAAATTACAAAATGATGTGCAATATCGGTTTCATATTGGGCACATATTTTATAGATGTAATAATAAATAATTAGCTGTATCAATAAATTCAGTTAGCTGTCCCAACTTGCTGTTAATATTTTCCCATTAAAGCTCCAATAAGTAATTATCTGTCTCAAAAAATATACGATTAGCTATCTTCGGAAATTTACAATAAAATTAGCTGATCCAAGCTAAGAAATTAGCTGATTCACAATATTATTATTATTACTAATTCGTTCTTGTTAACGTTTGACTTTTGTGAAATTACAAAATGGTGTGCAATATCGGTTTCATATTGGGCACATATTTTATAGATGTAATAATAAATAACTAGCTGTATCAATAAATTCAGTTAGCTGACCCAACTTGCTGTTAATATTTTCCCATTAAAGCTCCAATAAGTAATTACCTGTCTCAAAAAATATACAATTAGCTATCTCCGGAAATTTACAATAAAATTAGCTGATCCAAGCTAAGAAATTAGCTGATTCACAATATTATTATTATTACTAATTCGTTCTTGTTAACGTTTGACTTTTGTGAAATTACAAAATGGTGTGCAATATCGGTTTCATATTGGGCACATATTTTATAGATGTAATAATAAATAATTAGCTGTATCAATAAATTCAGTTAGCTGTCCCAACTTGCTGTTAATATTTTCCCATTAAAGCTCCAATAAGTAATTATCTGTCTCAAAAAATATACGATTAGCTATCTTCGGAAATTTACAATAAAATTAGCTGATCCAAGCTAAGAAATTAGCTGATTCACAATATTATTATTATTACTAATTCGTTCTTGTTAACGTTTGACTTTTGTGAAATTACAAAATGGTGTGCAATATCGGTTTCATATTGGGCACATATTTTATAGATGTAATAATAAATAACTAGCTGTATCAATAAATTCAGTTAGCTGACCCAACTTGCTGTTAATATTTTCCCATTAAAGCTCCAATAAGTAATTACCTGTCTCAAAAAATATACAATTAGCTATCTCCGGAAATTTACAATAAAATTAGCTGATCCAAGCTAAGAAATTAGCTGATTCACAATATTATTATTATTACTAATTCGTTCTTGTTAACGTTTGACTTTTGTGAAATTACAAAATGGTGTGCAATATCGGTTTCATATTGGGCACATATTTTATAGATGTAATAATAAATAATTAGCTGTATCAATAAATTCAGTTAGCTGACCCAACTTGCTGTTAATATTTTCCCATTAAAGCTCCAATAAGTAATTATCTGTCTCAAAAAATATACGATTAGCTATCTTCGGAAATTTACAATAAAATTAGCTGATCCAAGCTAAGAAATTAGCTGATTCACAATATTATTATTATTACTAATTCGTTCTTGTTAACGTTTGACTTTTGTGAAATTACAAAATGGTGTGCAATATCGGTTTCATATTGGGCACATATTTTATAGATGTAATAATAAATAACTAGCTGTATCAATAAATTCAGTTAGCTGACCCAACTTGCTGTTAATATTTTCCCATTAAAGCTCCAATAAGTAATTACCTGTCTCAAAAAATATACAATTAGCTATCTCCGGAAATTTACAATAAAATTAGCTGATCCAAGCTAAGAAATTAGCTGATTCACAATATTATTATTATTACTAATTCGTTCTTGTTAACGTTTGACTTTTGTGAAATTACAAAATGATGTGCAATATCGGTTTCATATTGGGCACATATTTTATAGATGTAATAATAAATAATTAGCTGTCTCAATAAATTCAGTTAGCTGGCTCAACTTGCTGTTAATATTTTCGCATTAAAGCTCGAATATGTAATTATCTGTCTCAAAAAATATACAATTAGCTATCTCCGGGAATTTACAATAAAATGAGCTGATCCAAGCTAAGAAATTAGCTGATTCACAATATTATTATTATTACTAATTCGTTCTTGTTAACGTTTGACTTTTGTGAAATTACAAAATGGTGTGCAATATCGGTTTCATATTGGGCACATATTTTATAGATGTAATAATAAATAATTAGCTGTATCAATAAATTCAGTTAGCTGACCCAACTTGCTGTTAATATTTTCCCATTAAAGCTCCAATAAGTAATTACCTGTCTCAAAAAATATACAATTAGCTATCTCCGGAAATTTACAATAAAATTAGCTGATCCAAGCTAAGAAATTAGCTGATTCACAATATTACTATTATTACTAATTCGTTCTTGTTAACGTTTGACTTTTGTGAAATTACAAAATGGTGTGCAATATCGGTTTCATATTGGGCACATATTTTATAGATGTAATAATAAATAATTAGCTGTATCAATAAATTCAGTTAGCTGACCCAACTTGCTGTTAATATTTTCTCATTAAAGCTCCAATAAGTAATTATCCGTCTCAAAAAATATACAATTAGCTATCTTCGGAAATTTACAATAAAATTAGCTGATCCAAGCTAAGAAATTAGCTGATTCACAATATTATTATTATTACTAATTCGTTCTTGTTAACGTTTGACTTTTGTGAAATTACAAAATGATGTGCAATATCGGTTTCATATTGGGCACATATTTTATAGATGTAATAATAAATAATTAGCTGTATCAATAAATTCAGTTAGCTGACCCAACTTGCTGTTAATATTTTCCCATTAAAGCTCCAATAAGTAATTACCTGTCTCAAAAAATATACAATTAGCTATCTCCGGAAATTTACAATAAAATTAGCTGATCCAAGCTAAGAAATTAGCTGATTCACAATATTACTATTATTACTAATTCGTTCTTGTTAACGTTTGACTTTTGTGAAATTACAAAATGGTGTGCAATATCGGTTTCATATTGGGCACATATTTTATAGATGTAATAATAAATAATTAGCTGTATCAATAAATTCAGTTAGCTGACCCAACTTGCTGTTAATATTTTCTCATTAAAGCTCCAATAAGTAATTATCCGTCTCAAAAAATATACAATTAGCTATCTTCGGAAATTTACAATAAAATTAGCTGATCCAAGCTAAGAAATTAGCTGATTCACAATATTATTATTATTACTAATTCGTTCTTGTTAACGTTTGACTTTTGTGAAATTACAAAATGATGTGCAATATCGGTTTCATATTGGGCACATATTTTATAGATGTAATAATAAATAATTAGCTGTCTCAATAAATTCAGTTAGCTGGCTCAACTTGCTGTTAATATTTTCGCATTAAAGCTCGAATATGTAATTATCTGTCTCAAAAAATATACAATTAGCTATCTCCGGGAATTTACAATAAAATGAGCTGATCCAAGCTAAGAAATTAGCTGATTCACAATATTATTATTATTACTAATTCGTTCTTGTTAACGTTTGACATTTTTGAAATCACAAAATGATGTGCAATATCGATTTCATATTAGGTACATATTTTATAGATGTAATAATAAATAATTAGCTGTCTCAATAAATTCAGTTAGCTGGCTCAATTTGCTGTTAATATTTTCCCATTAAAGCTCGAATATGTAATTATCCGTCTCAAAAAATATACAATTAGCTATCTCCGGGAATTTACAATAAAATGAGCTGATCCAAGCTAAGAAATTAGCTGATTCACAATATTATTATTATTACTAATTCGTTCTTGTTAACGTTTGACATTTTTGAAATCACAAAATGATGTGCAATATCGATTTCATATTAGGTACATATTTTATAGATGTAATAATAAATAATTAGCTGTCTCAATAAATTCAGTTAGCTGGCTCAATTTGCTGTTAATATTTTCCCATTAAAGCTCGAATATGTAATTATCTGTCTAAAAAAATATACAATTAGCTATCTCTGGGAATTTACAATAAAATTAGCTGATCCAAGCTAAGAAATTAGCTGATTCACAATATTATTATTATTACTAATTCGTTCTTGTTAACGTTTGACATTTTTGAAATCACAAAATGATGTGCAATATCAATTTCATATTAGGAACATATTTTATAGATGTAATAATAAATAATTAGCTATCTCAATAAATTCAGTTAGCTGACTCAACTTGCTGTTAATATTTTCGCATTAAAGCTCGAATATGTAATTATCTGTCTCAAAAAATATACAATTAGCTATCTCCGGAAATTTACAATAAAATTAGCTGATCCAAGCTAAGAAATTAGCTGATTCACAATATTACTATTATTACTAATTCGTTCTTGTTAACGTTTGACTTTTGTGAAATTACAAAATGGTGTGCAATATCGGTTTCATATTGGGCACATATTTTATAGATGTAATAATAAATAATTAGCTGTATCAATAAATTCAGTTAGCTGACCCAACTTGCTGTTAATATTTTCTCATTAAAGCTCCAATAAGTAATTATCCGTCTCAAAAAATATACAATTAGCTATCTTCGGAAATTTACAATAAAATTAGCTGATCCAAGCTAAGAAATTAGCTGATTCACAATATTATTATTATTACTAATTCGTTCTTGTTAACGTTTGACTTTTGTGAAATTACAAAATGATGTGCAATATCGGTTTCATATTGGGCACATATTTTATAGATGTAATAATAAATAATTAGCTGTCTCAATAAATTCAGTTAGCTGGCTCAACTTGCTGTTAATATTTTCGCATTAAAGCTCGAATATGTAATTATCTGTCTCAAAAAATATACAATTAGCTATCTCCGGGAATTTACAATAAAATGAGCTGATCCAAGCTAAGAAATTAGCTGATTCACAATATTATTATTATTACTAATTCGTTCTTGTTAACGTTTGACATTTTTGAAATCACAAAATGATGTGCAATATCGATTTCATATTAGGTACATATTTTATAGATGTAATAATAAATAATTAGCTGTCTCAATAAATTCAGTTAGCTGGCTCAATTTGCTGTTAATATTTTCCCATTAAAGCTCGAATATGTAATTATCCGTCTCAAAAAATATACAATTAGCTATCTCCGGGAATTTACAATAAAATGAGCTGATCCAAGCTAAGAAATTAGCTGATTCACAATATTATTATTATTACTAATTCGTTCTTGTTAACGTTTGACATTTTTGAAATCACAAAATGATGTGCAATATCGATTTCATATTAGGTACATATTTTATAGATGTAATAATAAATAATTAGCTGTCTCAATAAATTCAGTTAGCTGGCTCAATTTGCTGTTAATATTTTCCCATTAAAGCTCGAATATGTAATTATCTGTCTAAAAAAATATACAATTAGCTATCTCTGGGAATTTACAATAAAATTAGCTGATCCAAGCTAAGAAATTAGCTGATTCACAATATTATTATTATTACTAATTCGTTCTTGTTAACGTTTGACATTTTTGAAATCACAAAATGATGTGCAATATCAATTTCATATTAGGAACATATTTTATAGATGTAATAATAAATAATTAGCTATCTCAATAAATTCAGTTAGCTGACTCAACTTGCTGTTAATATTTTCGCATTAAAGCTCGAATATGTAATTATCTGTCTCAAAAAATATACAATTAGCTATCTCCGGAAATTTACAATAAAATTAGCTGATCCAAGCTAAGAAATTAGCTGATTCACAATATTACTATTATTACTAATTCGTTCTTGTTAACGTTTGACTTTTGTGAAATTACAAAATGGTGTGCAATATCGGTTTCATATTGGGCACATATTTTATAGATGTAATAATAAATAATTAGCTGTATCAATAAATTCAGTTAGCTGACCCAACTTGCTGTTAATATTTTCTCATTAAAGCTCCAATAAGTAATTATCCGTCTCAAAAAATATACAATTAGCTATCTTCGGAAATTTACAATAAAATTAGCTGATCCAAGCTAAGAAATTAGCTGATTCACAATATTATTATTATTACTAATTCGTTCTTGTTAACGTTTGACTTTTGTGAAATTACAAAATGGTGTGCAATATCGGTTTCATATTGAGCACATATTATATGGATGTAATAATAAATAATTAGCTGTATCAATAAATTCAGTTAGCTGACCCAACTTGCTGTTAATATTTTCCCATTAAAGCTCCAATAAGTAATTATCCGTCTCAAAAAATATACAATTAGCTATCTTCGGAAATTTACAATAAAATTAGCTGATCCAAGCTAAGAAATTAGCTGATTCACAATATTATTATTATTACTAATTCGTTCTTGTTAACGTTTGACTTTTGTGAAATTACAAAATGGTGTGCAATATCGGTTTCATATTGGGCACATATTTTATAGATGTAATAATAAATAATTAGCTGTATCAATAAATTCAGTTAGCTGACCCAACTTGCTGTTAATATTTTCCCATTAAAGCTCCAATAAGTATTTATCTGTCTCAAAAAATATACGATTAGCTATCTTCGGAAATTTACAATAAAATTAGCTGATCCAAGCTAAGAAATTAGCTGATTCACAATATTATTATTATTATTAATTCGTTCTTGTTAACGTTTGACTTTTGTGAAATTACAAAATGATGTGCAATATCGGTTTCATATTGGGCACATATTTTATAGATGTAATAATAAATAATTAGCTGTATCAATAAATTCAGTTAGCTGTCCCAACTTGCTGTTAATATTTTCCCATTAAAGCTCCAATAAGTAATTATCTGTCTCAAAAAATATACGATTAGCTATCTTCGGAAATTTACAATAAAATTAGCTGATCCAAGCTAAGAAATTAGCTGATTCACAATATTATTATTATTACTAATTCGTTCTTGTTAACGTTTGACTTTTGTGAAATTACAAAATGGTGTGCAATATCGGTTTCATATTGGGCACATATTTTATAGATGTAATAATAAATAACTAGCTGTATCAATAAATTCAGTTAGCTGACCCAACTTGCTGTTAATATTTTCCCATTAAAGCTCCAATAAGTAATTACCTGTCTCAAAAAATATACAATTAGCTATCTCCGGAAATTTACAATAAAATTAGCTGATCCAAGCTAAGAAATTAGCTGATTCACAATATTATTATTATTACTAATTCGTTCTTGTTAACGTTTGACTTTTGTGAAATTACAAAATGGTGTGCAATATCGGTTTCATATTGGGCACATATTTTATAGATGTAATAATAAATAATTAGCTGTATCAATAAATTCAGTTAGCTGTCCCAACTTGCTGTTAATATTTTCCCATTAAAGCTCCAATAAGTAATTATCTGTCTCAAAAAATATACGATTAGCTATCTTCGGAAATTTACAATAAAATTAGCTGATCCAAGCTAAGAAATTAGCTGATTCACAATATTATTATTATTACTAATTCGTTCTTGTTAACGTTTGACTTTTGTGAAATTACAAAATGGTGTGCAATATCGGTTTCATATTGGGCACATATTTTATAGATGTAATAATAAATAACTAGCTGTATCAATAAATTCAGTTAGCTGACCCAACTTGCTGTTAATATTTTCCCATTAAAGCTCCAATAAGTAATTACCTGTCTCAAAAAATATACAATTAGCTATCTCCGGAAATTTACAATAAAATTAGCTGATCCAAGCTAAGAAATTAGCTGATTCACAATATTATTATTATTACTAATTCGTTCTTGTTAACGTTTGACTTTTGTGAAATTACAAAATGGTGTGCAATATCGGTTTCATATTGGGCACATATTTTATAGATGTAATAATAAATAATTAGCTGTATCAATAAATTCAGTTAGCTGACCCAACTTGCTGTTAATATTTTCCCATTAAAGCTCCAATAAGTAATTATCTGTCTCAAAAAATATACGATTAGCTATCTTCGGAAATTTACAATAAAATTAGCTGATCCAAGCTAAGAAATTAGCTGATTCACAATATTATTATTATTACTAATTCGTTCTTGTTAACGTTTGACTTTTGTGAAATTACAAAATGGTGTGCAATATCGGTTTCATATTGGGCACATATTTTATAGATGTAATAATAAATAACTAGCTGTATCAATAAATTCAGTTAGCTGACCCAACTTGCTGTTAATATTTTCCCATTAAAGCTCCAATAAGTAATTACCTGTCTCAAAAAATATACAATTAGCTATCTCCGGAAATTTACAATAAAATTAGCTGATCCAAGCTAAGAAATTAGCTGATTCACAATATTATTATTATTACTAATTCGTTCTTGTTAACGTTTGACTTTTGTGAAATTACAAAATGATGTGCAATATCGGTTTCATATTGGGCACATATTTTATAGATGTAATAATAAATAATTAGCTGTCTCAATAAATTCAGTTAGCTGGCTCAACTTGCTGTTAATATTTTCGCATTAAAGCTCGAATATGTAATTATCTGTCTCAAAAAATATACAATTAGCTATCTCCGGGAATTTACAATAAAATGAGCTGATCCAAGCTAAGAAATTAGCTGATTCACAATATTATTATTATTACTAATTCGTTCTTGTTAACGTTTGACTTTTGTGAAATTACAAAATGGTGTGCAATATCGGTTTCATATTGGGCACATATTTTATAGATGTAATAATAAATAATTAGCTGTATCAATAAATTCAGTTAGCTGACCCAACTTGCTGTTAATATTTTCCCATTAAAGCTCCAATAAGTAATTACCTGTCTCAAAAAATATACAATTAGCTATCTCCGGAAATTTACAATAAAATTAGCTGATCCAAGCTAAGAAATTAGCTGATTCACAATATTACTATTATTACTAATTCGTTCTTGTTAACGTTTGACTTTTGTGAAATTACAAAATGGTGTGCAATATCGGTTTCATATTGGGCACATATTTTATAGATGTAATAATAAATAATTAGCTGTATCAATAAATTCAGTTAGCTGACCCAACTTGCTGTTAATATTTTCTCATTAAAGCTCCAATAAGTAATTATCCGTCTCAAAAAATATACAATTAGCTATCTTCGGAAATTTACAATAAAATTAGCTGATCCAAGCTAAGAAATTAGCTGATTCACAATATTATTATTATTACTAATTCGTTCTTGTTAACGTTTGACTTTTGTGAAATTACAAAATGATGTGCAATATCGGTTTCATATTGGGCACATATTTTATAGATGTAATAATAAATAATTAGCTGTATCAATAAATTCAGTTAGCTGACCCAACTTGCTGTTAATATTTTCCCATTAAAGCTCCAATAAGTAATTACCTGTCTCAAAAAATATACAATTAGCTATCTCCGGAAATTTACAATAAAATTAGCTGATCCAAGCTAAGAAATTAGCTGATTCACAATATTACTATTATTACTAATTCGTTCTTGTTAACGTTTGACTTTTGTGAAATTACAAAATGGTGTGCAATATCGGTTTCATATTGGGCACATATTTTATAGATGTAATAATAAATAATTAGCTGTATCAATAAATTCAGTTAGCTGACCCAACTTGCTGTTAATATTTTCTCATTAAAGCTCCAATAAGTAATTATCCGTCTCAAAAAATATACAATTAGCTATCTTCGGAAATTTACAATAAAATTAGCTGATCCAAGCTAAGAAATTAGCTGATTCACAATATTATTATTATTACTAATTCGTTCTTGTTAACGTTTGACTTTTGTGAAATTACAAAATGATGTGCAATATCGGTTTCATATTGGGCACATATTTTATAGATGTAATAATAAATAATTAGCTGTCTCAATAAATTCAGTTAGCTGGCTCAACTTGCTGTTAATATTTTCGCATTAAAGCTCGAATATGTAATTATCTGTCTCAAAAAATATACAATTAGCTATCTCCGGGAATTTACAATAAAATGAGCTGATCCAAGCTAAGAAATTAGCTGATTCACAATATTATTATTATTACTAATTCGTTCTTGTTAACGTTTGACATTTTTGAAATCACAAAATGATGTGCAATATCGATTTCATATTAGGTACATATTTTATAGATGTAATAATAAATAATTAGCTGTCTCAATAAATTCAGTTAGCTGGCTCAATTTGCTGTTAATATTTTCCCATTAAAGCTCGAATATGTAATTATCCGTCTCAAAAAATATACAATTAGCTATCTCCGGGAATTTACAATAAAATGAGCTGATCCAAGCTAAGAAATTAGCTGATTCACAATATTATTATTATTACTAATTCGTTCTTGTTAACGTTTGACATTTTTGAAATCACAAAATGATGTGCAATATCGATTTCATATTAGGTACATATTTTATAGATGTAATAATAAATAATTAGCTGTCTCAATAAATTCAGTTAGCTGGCTCAATTTGCTGTTAATATTTTCCCATTAAAGCTCGAATATGTAATTATCTGTCTAAAAAAATATACAATTAGCTATCTCTGGGAATTTACAATAAAATTAGCTGATCCAAGCTAAGAAATTAGCTGATTCACAATATTATTATTATTACTAATTCGTTCTTGTTAACGTTTGACATTTTTGAAATCACAAAATGATGTGCAATATCAATTTCATATTAGGAACATATTTTATAGATGTAATAATAAATAATTAGCTATCTCAATAAATTCAGTTAGCTGACTCAACTTGCTGTTAATATTTTCGCATTAAAGCTCGAATATGTAATTATCTGTCTCAAAAAATATACAATTAGCTATCTCCGGAAATTTACAATAAAATTAGCTGATCCAAGCTAAGAAATTAGCTGATTCACAATATTACTATTATTACTAATTCGTTCTTGTTAACGTTTGACTTTTGTGAAATTACAAAATGGTGTGCAATATCGGTTTCATATTGGGCACATATTTTATAGATGTAATAATAAATAATTAGCTGTATCAATAAATTCAGTTAGCTGACCCAACTTGCTGTTAATATTTTCTCATTAAAGCTCCAATAAGTAATTATCCGTCTCAAAAAATATACAATTAGCTATCTTCGGAAATTTACAATAAAATTAGCTGATCCAAGCTAAGAAATTAGCTGATTCACAATATTATTATTATTACTAATTCGTTCTTGTTAACGTTTGACTTTTGTGAAATTACAAAATGATGTGCAATATCGGTTTCATATTGGGCACATATTTTATAGATGTAATAATAAATAATTAGCTGTCTCAATAAATTCAGTTAGCTGGCTCAACTTGCTGTTAATATTTTCGCATTAAAGCTCGAATATGTAATTATCTGTCTCAAAAAATATACAATTAGCTATCTCCGGGAATTTACAATAAAATGAGCTGATCCAAGCTAAGAAATTAGCTGATTCACAATATTATTATTATTACTAATTCGTTCTTGTTAACGTTTGACATTTTTGAAATCACAAAATGATGTGCAATATCGATTTCATATTAGGTACATATTTTATAGATGTAATAATAAATAATTAGCTGTCTCAATAAATTCAGTTAGCTGGCTCAATTTGCTGTTAATATTTTCCCATTAAAGCTCGAATATGTAATTATCCGTCTCAAAAAATATACAATTAGCTATCTCCGGGAATTTACAATAAAATGAGCTGATCCAAGCTAAGAAATTAGCTGATTCACAATATTATTATTATTACTAATTCGTTCTTGTTAACGTTTGACATTTTTGAAATCACAAAATGATGTGCAATATCGATTTCATATTAGGTACATATTTTATAGATGTAATAATAAATAATTAGCTGTCTCAATAAATTCAGTTAGCTGGCTCAATTTGCTGTTAATATTTTCCCATTAAAGCTCGAATATGTAATTATCTGTCTAAAAAAATATACAATTAGCTATCTCTGGGAATTTACAATAAAATTAGCTGATCCAAGCTAAGAAATTAGCTGATTCACAATATTATTATTATTACTAATTCGTTCTTGTTAACGTTTGACATTTTTGAAATCACAAAATGATGTGCAATATCAATTTCATATTAGGAACATATTTTATAGATGTAATAATAAATAATTAGCTATCTCAATAAATTCAGTTAGCTGACTCAACTTGCTGTTAATATTTTCGCATTAAAGCTCGAATATGTAATTATCTGTCTCAAAAAATATACAATTAGCTATCTCCGGAAATTTACAATAAAATTAGCTGATCCAAGCTAAGAAATTAGCTGATTCACAATATTACTATTATTACTAATTCGTTCTTGTTAACGTTTGACTTTTGTGAAATTACAAAATGGTGTGCAATATCGGTTTCATATTGGGCACATATTTTATAGATGTAATAATAAATAATTAGCTGTATCAATAAATTCAGTTAGCTGACCCAACTTGCTGTTAATATTTTCTCATTAAAGCTCCAATAAGTAATTATCCGTCTCAAAAAATATACAATTAGCTATCTTCGGAAATTTACAATAAAATTAGCTGATCCAAGCTAAGAAATTAGCTGATTCACAATATTATTATTATTACTAATTCGTTCTTGTTAACGTTTGACTTTTGTGAAATTACAAAATGATGTGCAATATCGGTTTCATATTGGGCACATATTTTATAGATGTAATAATAAATAATTAGCTGTCTCAATAAATTCAGTTAGCTGGCTCAACTTGCTGTTAATATTTTCGCATTAAAGCTCGAATATGTAATTATCTGTCTCAAAAAATATACAATTAGCTATCTCCGGGAATTTACAATAAAATGAGCTGATCCAAGCTAAGAAATTAGCTGATTCACAATATTATTATTATTACTAATTCGTTCTTGTTAACGTTTGACATTTTTGAAATCACAAAATGATGTGCAATATCGATTTCATATTAGGTACATATTTTATAGATGTAATAATAAATAATTAGCTGTATCAATAAATTCAGTTAGCTGACCCAACTTGCTGTTAATATTTTCTCATTAAAGCTCCAATAAGTAATTATCCGTCTCAAAAAATATACAATTAGCTATCTTCGGAAATTTACAATAAAATTAGCTGATCCAAGCTAAGAAATTAGCTGATTCACAATATTATTATTATTACTAATTCGTTCTTGTTAACGTTTGACTTTTGTGAAATTACAAAATGATGTGCAATATCGGTTTCATATTGGGCACATATTTTATAGATGTAATAATAAATAATTAGCTGTCTCAATAAATTCAGTTAGCTGGCTCAACTTGCTGTTAATATTTTCGCATTAAAGCTCGAATATGTAATTATCTGTCTCAAAAAATATACAATTAGCTATCTCCGGGAATTTACAATAAAATGAGCTGATCCAAGCTAAGAAATTAGCTGATTCACAATATTATTATTATTACTAATTCGTTCTTGTTAACGTTTGACATTTTTGAAATCACAAAATGATGTGCAATATCGATTTCATATTAGGTACATATTTTATAGATGTAATAATAAATAATTAGCTGTCTCAATAAATTCAGTTAGCTGGCTCAATTTGCTGTTAATATTTTCCCATTAAAGCTCGAATATGTAATTATCTGTCTAAAAAAATATACAATTAGCTATCTCTGGGAATTTACAATAAAATTAGCTGATCCAAGCTAAGAAATTAGCTGATTCACAATATTATTATTATTACTAATTCGTTCTTGTTAACGTTTGACATTTTTGAAATCACAAAATGATGTGCAATATCAATTTCATATTAGGAACATATTTTATAGATGTAATAATAAATAATTAGCTATCTCAATAAATTCAGTTAGCTGACTCAACTTGCTGTTAATATTTTCGCATTAAAGCTCGAATATGTAATTATCTGTCTCAAAAAATATACAATTAGCTATCTCCGGAAATTTACAATAAAATTAGCTGATCCAAGCTAAGAAATTAGCTGATTCACAATATTACTATTATTACTAATTCGTTCTTGTTAACGTTTGACTTTTGTGAAATTACAAAATGGTGTGCAATATCGGTTTCATATTGGGCACATATTTTATAGATGTAATAATAAATAATTAGCTGTATCAATAAATTCAGTTAGCTGACCCAACTTGCTGTTAATATTTTCTCATTAAAGCTCCAATAAGTAATTATCCGTCTCAAAAAATATACAATTAGCTATCTTCGGAAATTTACAATAAAATTAGCTGATCCAAGCTAAGAAATTAGCTGATTCACAATATTATTATTATTACTAATTCGTTCTTGTTAACGTTTGACTTTTGTGAAATTACAAAATGATGTGCAATATCGGTTTCATATTGGGCACATATTTTATAGATGTAATAATAAATAATTAGCTGTCTCAATAAATTCAGTTAGCTGGCTCAACTTGCTGTTAATATTTTCGCATTAAAGCTCGAATATGTAATTATCTGTCTCAAAAAATATACAATTAGCTATCTCCGGGAATTTACAATAAAATGAGCTGATCCAAGCTAAGAAATTAGCTGATTCACAATATTATTATTATTACTAATTCGTTCTTGTTAACGTTTGACATTTTTGAAATCACAAAATGATGTGCAATATCGATTTCATATTAGGTACATATTTTATAGATGTAATAATAAATAATTAGCTGTATCAATAAATTCAGTTAGCTGACCCAACTTGCTGTTAATATTTTCTCATTAAAGCTCCAATAAGTAATTATCCGTCTCAAAAAATATACAATTAGCTATCTTCGGAAATTTACAATAAAATTAGCTGATCCAAGCTAAGAAATTAGCTGATTCACAATATTATTATTATTACTAATTCGTTCTTGTTAACGTTTGACTTTTGTGAAATTACAAAATGATGTGCAATATCGGTTTCATATTGGGCACATATTTTATAGATGTAATAATAAATAATTAGCTGTCTCAATAAATTCAGTTAGCTGGCTCAACTTGCTGTTAATATTTTCGCATTAAAGCTCGAATATGTAATTATCTGTCTCAAAAAATATACAATTAGCTATCTCCGGGAATTTACAATAAAATGAGCTGATCCAAGCTAAGAAATTAGCTGATTCACAATATTATTATTATTACTAATTCGTTCTTGTTAACGTTTGACATTTTTGAAATCACAAAATGATGTGCAATATCGATTTCATATTAGGTACATATTTTATAGATGTAATAATAAATAATTAGCTGTCTCAATAAATTCAGTTAGCTGGCTCAATTTGCTGTTAATATTTTCCCATTAAAGCTCGAATATGTAATTATCTGTCTAAAAAAATATACAATTAGCTATCTCTGGGAATTTACAATAAAATTAGCTGATCCAAGCTAAGAAATTAGCTGATTCACAATATTATTATTATTACTAATTCGTTCTTGTTAACGTTTGACATTTTTGAAATCACAAAATGATGTGCAATATCAATTTCATATTAGGAACATATTTTATAGATGTAATAATAAATAATTAGCTATCTCAATAAATTCAGTTAGCTGACTCAACTTGCTGTTAATATTTTCCCATTAAAGCTCGAATATGTAATTATCTGTCTCAAAAAATATACAATTAGCTATCTCCGGAAATTTACAATAAAATTAGCTGATCCAAGCTAAGAAATTAGCTGATTCACAATATTACTATTATTACTAATTCGTTCTTGTTAACGTTTGACTTTTGTGAAATTACAAAATGGTGTGCAATATCGGTTTCATATTGGGCACATATTTTATAGATGTAATAATAAATAATTAGCTGTATCAATAAATTCAGTTAGCTGACCCAACTTGCTGTTAATATTTTCTCATTAAAGCTCCAATAAGTAATTATCCGTCTCAAAAAATATACAATTAGCTATCTTCGGAAATTTACAATAAAATTAGCTGATCCAAGCTAAGAAATTAGCTGATTCACAATATTATTATTATTACTAATTCGTTCTTGTTAACGTTTGACTTTTGTGAAATTACAAAATGGTGTGCAATATCGGTTTCATATTGAGCACATATTATATGGATGTAATAATAAATAATTAGCTGTATCAATAAATTCAGTTAGCTGACCCAACTTGCTGTTAATATTTTCCCATTAAAGCTCCAATAAGTAATTATCCGTCTCAAAAAATATACAATTAGCTATCTTCGGAAATTTACAATAAAATTAGCTGATCCAAGCTAAGAAATTAGCTGATTCACAATATTATTATTATTACTAATTCGTTCTTGTTAACGTTTGACTTTTGTGAAATTACAAAATGGTGTGCAATATCGGTTTCATATTGGGCACATATTTTATAGATGTAATAATAAATAATTAGCTGTATCAATAAATTCAGTTAGCTGACCCAACTTGCTGTTAATATTTTCCCATTAAAGCTCCAATAAGTATTTATCTGTCTCAAAAAATATACGATTAGCTATCTTCGGAAATTTACAATAAAATTAGCTGATCCAAGCTAAGAAATTAGCTGATTCACAATATTATTATTATTATTAATTCGTTCTTGTTAACGTTTGACTTTTGTGAAATTACAAAATGATGTGCAATATCGGTTTCATATTGGGCACATATTTTATAGATGTAATAATAAATAATTAGCTGTATCAATAAATTCAGTTAGCTGTCCCAACTTGCTGTTAATATTTTCCCATTAAAGCTCCAATAAGTAATTATCTGTCTCAAAAAATATACGATTAGCTATCTTCGGAAATTTACAATAAAATTAGCTGATCCAAGCTAAGAAATTAGCTGATTCACAATATTATTATTATTACTAATTCGTTCTTGTTAACGTTTGACTTTTGTGAAATTACAAAATGGTGTGCAATATCGGTTTCATATTGGGCACATATTTTATAGATGTAATAATAAATAACTAGCTGTATCAATAAATTCAGTTAGCTGACCCAACTTGCTGTTAATATTTTCCCATTAAAGCTCCAATAAGTAATTACCTGTCTCAAAAAATATACAATTAGCTATCTCCGGAAATTTACAATAAAATTAGCTGATCCAAGCTAAGAAATTAGCTGATTCACAATATTATTATTATTACTAATTCGTTCTTGTTAACGTTTGACTTTTGTGAAATTACAAAATGGTGTGCAATATCGGTTTCATATTGGGCACATATTTTATAGATGTAATAATAAATAATTAGCTGTATCAATAAATTCAGTTAGCTGTCCCAACTTGCTGTTAATATTTTCCCATTAAAGCTCCAATAAGTAATTATCTGTCTCAAAAAATATACGATTAGCTATCTTCGGAAATTTACAATAAAATTAGCTGATCCAAGCTAAGAAATTAGCTGATTCACAATATTATTATTATTACTAATTCGTTCTTGTTAACGTTTGACTTTTGTGAAATTACAAAATGGTGTGCAATATCGGTTTCATATTGGGCACATATTTTATAGATGTAATAATAAATAACTAGCTGTATCAATAAATTCAGTTAGCTGACCCAACTTGCTGTTAATATTTTCCCATTAAAGCTCCAATAAGTAATTACCTGTCTCAAAAAATATACAATTAGCTATCTCCGGAAATTTACAATAAAATTAGCTGATCCAAGCTAAGAAATTAGCTGATTCACAATATTATTATTATTACTAATTCGTTCTTGTTAACGTTTGACTTTTGTGAAATTACAAAATGGTGTGCAATATCGGTTTCATATTGGGCACATATTTTATAGATGTAATAATAAATAATTAGCTGTATCAATAAATTCAGTTAGCTGACCCAACTTGCTGTTAATATTTTCCCATTAAAGCTCCAATAAGTAATTATCTGTCTCAAAAAATATACGATTAGCTATCTTCGGAAATTTACAATAAAATTAGCTGATCCAAGCTAAGAAATTAGCTGATTCACAATATTATTATTATTACTAATTCGTTCTTGTTAACGTTTGACTTTTGTGAAATTACAAAATGGTGTGCAATATCGGTTTCATATTGGGCACATATTTTATAGATGTAATAATAAATAACTAGCTGTATCAATAAATTCAGTTAGCTGACCCAACTTGCTGTTAATATTTTCCCATTAAAGCTCCAATAAGTAATTACCTGTCTCAAAAAATATACAATTAGCTATCTCCGGAAATTTACAATAAAATTAGCTGATCCAAGCTAAGAAATTAGCTGATTCACAATATTATTATTATTACTAATTCGTTCTTGTTAACGTTTGACTTTTGTGAAATTACAAAATGATGTGCAATATCGGTTTCATATTGGGCACATATTTTATAGATGTAATAATAAATAATTAGCTGTCTCAATAAATTCAGTTAGCTGGCTCAACTTGCTGTTAATATTTTCGCATTAAAGCTCGAATATGTAATTATCTGTCTCAAAAAATATACAATTAGCTATCTCCGGGAATTTACAATAAAATGAGCTGATCCAAGCTAAGAAATTAGCTGATTCACAATATTATTATTATTACTAATTCGTTCTTGTTAACGTTTGACTTTTGTGAAATTACAAAATGGTGTGCAATATCGGTTTCATATTGGGCACATATTTTATAGATGTAATAATAAATAATTAGCTGTATCAATAAATTCAGTTAGCTGACCCAACTTGCTGTTAATATTTTCCCATTAAAGCTCCAATAAGTAATTACCTGTCTCAAAAAATATACAATTAGCTATCTCCGGAAATTTACAATAAAATTAGCTGATCCAAGCTAAGAAATTAGCTGATTCACAATATTACTATTATTACTAATTCGTTCTTGTTAACGTTTGACTTTTGTGAAATTACAAAATGGTGTGCAATATCGGTTTCATATTGGGCACATATTTTATAGATGTAATAATAAATAATTAGCTGTATCAATAAATTCAGTTAGCTGACCCAACTTGCTGTTAATATTTTCTCATTAAAGCTCCAATAAGTAATTATCCGTCTCAAAAAATATACAATTAGCTATCTTCGGAAATTTACAATAAAATTAGCTGATCCAAGCTAAGAAATTAGCTGATTCACAATATTATTATTATTACTAATTCGTTCTTGTTAACGTTTGACTTTTGTGAAATTACAAAATGATGTGCAATATCGGTTTCATATTGGGCACATATTTTATAGATGTAATAATAAATAATTAGCTGTATCAATAAATTCAGTTAGCTGACCCAACTTGCTGTTAATATTTTCCCATTAAAGCTCCAATAAGTAATTACCTGTCTCAAAAAATATACAATTAGCTATCTCCGGAAATTTACAATAAAATTAGCTGATCCAAGCTAAGAAATTAGCTGATTCACAATATTACTATTATTACTAATTCGTTCTTGTTAACGTTTGACTTTTGTGAAATTACAAAATGGTGTGCAATATCGGTTTCATATTGGGCACATATTTTATAGATGTAATAATAAATAATTAGCTGTATCAATAAATTCAGTTAGCTGACCCAACTTGCTGTTAATATTTTCTCATTAAAGCTCCAATAAGTAATTATCCGTCTCAAAAAATATACAATTAGCTATCTTCGGAAATTTACAATAAAATTAGCTGATCCAAGCTAAGAAATTAGCTGATTCACAATATTATTATTATTACTAATTCGTTCTTGTTAACGTTTGACTTTTGTGAAATTACAAAATGATGTGCAATATCGGTTTCATATTGGGCACATATTTTATAGATGTAATAATAAATAATTAGCTGTCTCAATAAATTCAGTTAGCTGGCTCAACTTGCTGTTAATATTTTCGCATTAAAGCTCGAATATGTAATTATCTGTCTCAAAAAATATACAATTAGCTATCTCCGGGAATTTACAATAAAATGAGCTGATCCAAGCTAAGAAATTAGCTGATTCACAATATTATTATTATTACTAATTCGTTCTTGTTAACGTTTGACATTTTTGAAATCACAAAATGATGTGCAATATCGATTTCATATTAGGTACATATTTTATAGATGTAATAATAAATAATTAGCTGTCTCAATAAATTCAGTTAGCTGGCTCAATTTGCTGTTAATATTTTCCCATTAAAGCTCGAATATGTAATTATCCGTCTCAAAAAATATACAATTAGCTATCTCCGGGAATTTACAATAAAATGAGCTGATCCAAGCTAAGAAATTAGCTGATTCACAATATTATTATTATTACTAATTCGTTCTTGTTAACGTTTGACATTTTTGAAATCACAAAATGATGTGCAATATCGATTTCATATTAGGTACATATTTTATAGATGTAATAATAAATAATTAGCTGTCTCAATAAATTCAGTTAGCTGGCTCAATTTGCTGTTAATATTTTCCCATTAAAGCTCGAATATGTAATTATCTGTCTAAAAAAATATACAATTAGCTATCTCTGGGAATTTACAATAAAATTAGCTGATCCAAGCTAAGAAATTAGCTGATTCACAATATTATTATTATTACTAATTCGTTCTTGTTAACGTTTGACATTTTTGAAATCACAAAATGATGTGCAATATCAATTTCATATTAGGAACATATTTTATAGATGTAATAATAAATAATTAGCTATCTCAATAAATTCAGTTAGCTGACTCAACTTGCTGTTAATATTTTCGCATTAAAGCTCGAATATGTAATTATCTGTCTCAAAAAATATACAATTAGCTATCTCCGGAAATTTACAATAAAATTAGCTGATCCAAGCTAAGAAATTAGCTGATTCACAATATTACTATTATTACTAATTCGTTCTTGTTAACGTTTGACTTTTGTGAAATTACAAAATGGTGTGCAATATCGGTTTCATATTGGGCACATATTTTATAGATGTAATAATAAATAATTAGCTGTATCAATAAATTCAGTTAGCTGACCCAACTTGCTGTTAATATTTTCTCATTAAAGCTCCAATAAGTAATTATCCGTCTCAAAAAATATACAATTAGCTATCTTCGGAAATTTACAATAAAATTAGCTGATCCAAGCTAAGAAATTAGCTGATTCACAATATTATTATTATTACTAATTCGTTCTTGTTAACGTTTGACTTTTGTGAAATTACAAAATGATGTGCAATATCGGTTTCATATTGGGCACATATTTTATAGATGTAATAATAAATAATTAGCTGTCTCAATAAATTCAGTTAGCTGGCTCAACTTGCTGTTAATATTTTCGCATTAAAGCTCGAATATGTAATTATCTGTCTCAAAAAATATACAATTAGCTATCTCCGGGAATTTACAATAAAATGAGCTGATCCAAGCTAAGAAATTAGCTGATTCACAATATTATTATTATTACTAATTCGTTCTTGTTAACGTTTGACATTTTTGAAATCACAAAATGATGTGCAATATCGATTTCATATTAGGTACATATTTTATAGATGTAATAATAAATAATTAGCTGTCTCAATAAATTCAGTTAGCTGGCTCAATTTGCTGTTAATATTTTCCCATTAAAGCTCGAATATGTAATTATCCGTCTCAAAAAATATACAATTAGCTATCTCCGGGAATTTACAATAAAATGAGCTGATCCAAGCTAAGAAATTAGCTGATTCACAATATTATTATTATTACTAATTCGTTCTTGTTAACGTTTGACATTTTTGAAATCACAAAATGATGTGCAATATCGATTTCATATTAGGTACATATTTTATAGATGTAATAATAAATAATTAGCTGTCTCAATAAATTCAGTTAGCTGGCTCAATTTGCTGTTAATATTTTCCCATTAAAGCTCGAATATGTAATTATCTGTCTAAAAAAATATACAATTAGCTATCTCTGGGAATTTACAATAAAATTAGCTGATCCAAGCTAAGAAATTAGCTGATTCACAATATTATTATTATTACTAATTCGTTCTTGTTAACGTTTGACATTTTTGAAATCACAAAATGATGTGCAATATCAATTTCATATTAGGAACATATTTTATAGATGTAATAATAAATAATTAGCTATCTCAATAAATTCAGTTAGCTGACTCAACTTGCTGTTAATATTTTCGCATTAAAGCTCGAATATGTAATTATCTGTCTCAAAAAATATACAATTAGCTATCTCCGGAAATTTACAATAAAATTAGCTGATCCAAGCTAAGAAATTAGCTGATTCACAATATTACTATTATTACTAATTCGTTCTTGTTAACGTTTGACTTTTGTGAAATTACAAAATGGTGTGCAATATCGGTTTCATATTGGGCACATATTTTATAGATGTAATAATAAATAATTAGCTGTATCAATAAATTCAGTTAGCTGACCCAACTTGCTGTTAATATTTTCTCATTAAAGCTCCAATAAGTAATTATCCGTCTCAAAAAATATACAATTAGCTATCTTCGGAAATTTACAATAAAATTAGCTGATCCAAGCTAAGAAATTAGCTGATTCACAATATTATTATTATTACTAATTCGTTCTTGTTAACGTTTGACTTTTGTGAAATTACAAAATGATGTGCAATATCGGTTTCATATTGGGCACATATTTTATAGATGTAATAATAAATAATTAGCTGTCTCAATAAATTCAGTTAGCTGGCTCAACTTGCTGTTAATATTTTCGCATTAAAGCTCGAATATGTAATTATCTGTCTCAAAAAATATACAATTAGCTATCTCCGGGAATTTACAATAAAATGAGCTGATCCAAGCTAAGAAATTAGCTGATTCACAATATTATTATTATTACTAATTCGTTCTTGTTAACGTTTGACATTTTTGAAATCACAAAATGATGTGCAATATCGATTTCATATTAGGTACATATTTTATAGATGTAATAATAAATAATTAGCTGTATCAATAAATTCAGTTAGCTGACCCAACTTGCTGTTAATATTTTCTCATTAAAGCTCCAATAAGTAATTATCCGTCTCAAAAAATATACAATTAGCTATCTTCGGAAATTTACAATAAAATTAGCTGATCCAAGCTAAGAAATTAGCTGATTCACAATATTATTATTATTACTAATTCGTTCTTGTTAACGTTTGACTTTTGTGAAATTACAAAATGATGTGCAATATCGGTTTCATATTGGGCACATATTTTATAGATGTAATAATAAATAATTAGCTGTCTCAATAAATTCAGTTAGCTGGCTCAACTTGCTGTTAATATTTTCGCATTAAAGCTCGAATATGTAATTATCTGTCTCAAAAAATATACAATTAGCTATCTCCGGGAATTTACAATAAAATGAGCTGATCCAAGCTAAGAAATTAGCTGATTCACAATATTATTATTATTACTAATTCGTTCTTGTTAACGTTTGACATTTTTGAAATCACAAAATGATGTGCAATATCGATTTCATATTAGGTACATATTTTATAGATGTAATAATAAATAATTAGCTGTCTCAATAAATTCAGTTAGCTGGCTCAATTTGCTGTTAATATTTTCCCATTAAAGCTCGAATATGTAATTATCTGTCTAAAAAAATATACAATTAGCTATCTCTGGGAATTTACAATAAAATTAGCTGATCCAAGCTAAGAAATTAGCTGATTCACAATATTATTATTATTACTAATTCGTTCTTGTTAACGTTTGACATTTTTGAAATCACAAAATGATGTGCAATATCAATTTCATATTAGGAACATATTTTATAGATGTAATAATAAATAATTAGCTATCTCAATAAATTCAGTTAGCTGACTCAACTTGCTGTTAATATTTTCGCATTAAAGCTCGAATATGTAATTATCTGTCTCAAAAAATATACAATTAGCTATCTCCGGAAATTTACAATAAAATTAGCTGATCCAAGCTAAGAAATTAGCTGATTCACAATATTACTATTATTACTAATTCGTTCTTGTTAACGTTTGACTTTTGTGAAATTACAAAATGGTGTGCAATATCGGTTTCATATTGGGCACATATTTTATAGATGTAATAATAAATAATTAGCTGTATCAATAAATTCAGTTAGCTGACCCAACTTGCTGTTAATATTTTCTCATTAAAGCTCCAATAAGTAATTATCCGTCTCAAAAAATATACAATTAGCTATCTTCGGAAATTTACAATAAAATTAGCTGATCCAAGCTAAGAAATTAGCTGATTCACAATATTATTATTATTACTAATTCGTTCTTGTTAACGTTTGACTTTTGTGAAATTACAAAATGATGTGCAATATCGGTTTCATATTGGGCACATATTTTATAGATGTAATAATAAATAATTAGCTGTCTCAATAAATTCAGTTAGCTGGCTCAACTTGCTGTTAATATTTTCGCATTAAAGCTCGAATATGTAATTATCTGTCTCAAAAAATATACAATTAGCTATCTCCGGGAATTTACAATAAAATGAGCTGATCCAAGCTAAGAAATTAGCTGATTCACAATATTATTATTATTACTAATTCGTTCTTGTTAACGTTTGACATTTTTGAAATCACAAAATGATGTGCAATATCGATTTCATATTAGGTACATATTTTATAGATGTAATAATAAATAATTAGCTGTATCAATAAATTCAGTTAGCTGACCCAACTTGCTGTTAATATTTTCTCATTAAAGCTCCAATAAGTAATTATCCGTCTCAAAAAATATACAATTAGCTATCTTCGGAAATTTACAATAAAATTAGCTGATCCAAGCTAAGAAATTAGCTGATTCACAATATTATTATTATTACTAATTCGTTCTTGTTAACGTTTGACTTTTGTGAAATTACAAAATGATGTGCAATATCGGTTTCATATTGGGCACATATTTTATAGATGTAATAATAAATAATTAGCTGTCTCAATAAATTCAGTTAGCTGGCTCAACTTGCTGTTAATATTTTCGCATTAAAGCTCGAATATGTAATTATCTGTCTCAAAAAATATACAATTAGCTATCTCCGGGAATTTACAATAAAATGAGCTGATCCAAGCTAAGAAATTAGCTGATTCACAATATTATTATTATTACTAATTCGTTCTTGTTAACGTTTGACATTTTTGAAATCACAAAATGATGTGCAATATCGATTTCATATTAGGTACATATTTTATAGATGTAATAATAAATAATTAGCTGTCTCAATAAATTCAGTTAGCTGGCTCAATTTGCTGTTAATATTTTCCCATTAAAGCTCGAATATGTAATTATCTGTCTAAAAAAATATACAATTAGCTATCTCTGGGAATTTACAATAAAATTAGCTGATCCAAGCTAAGAAATTAGCTGATTCACAATATTATTATTATTACTAATTCGTTCTTGTTAACGTTTGACATTTTTGAAATCACAAAATGATGTGCAATATCAATTTCATATTAGGAACATATTTTATAGATGTAATAATAAATAATTAGCTATCTCAATAAATTCAGTTAGCTGACTCAACTTGCTGTTAATATTTTCCCATTAAAGCTCGAATATGTAATTATATGTGTAAAAAATATACAATTAGCTATCTCCAGAAATTTACAATAAAATTAGCTGATCCAAGCTAAGAAATTAGCTGATTCACAATAATATTATTATTGATATTTCGTTGTTGATAACGTTAAACATTTTAAGATTATAAAATGGTGCGTAAAATCACTTTATTATTGAGCACATATTAATATGGATATAATAATACATAATTAGCTGTTTCAATAAATTCAGTTAGCTGACTCAACTGGCTGTTAATATTTTTCCATTAAATTTCGAATATGTAATTATCTGTCTCAAAAATATGCAATTAGCTGTCTCATGAAACTTACATTAGCTGATCCAAACTAGGAAATTAGCTGACTCAAACTAGAAAATTAGCTGACTTACACATTATTAACGTTATTTTGTTTCAGTACTCAAATATTCGTGTCATTACTGTATTATATTAGGTTTGTCCCCCAATAAAAAAAGTCTACATCGTTGATGTCGACTTGGTTGGCAAATTCGCGCTACTGTCCCATCAGAGCTAATGATCTGTGTAAGCAAACGACACTGCCGGCGCGGCGAGTCTTATTAGCATATATTTCAATAAGAGACGAGGAGGTTTCATATTTGTGCGCCCGTCAAAGTCACCTCTTTAATTGGACGTAATCGTTGAAAGTGATAGGACACAATCAACACGTGTACACCCAACTGCCTGCCGTGTAAATTAAGGAATACAAGTAAAACATTGATACAGCAGCGTTGAACGTTTATGACAGCTGTTTAAATCGACTTTTTCTACAGGCGTCTCTCACTTATAAATAATAATAATAATACACACCAAAGAAATAATTCTTTGAAAAACTTATCACGCAGAGTTTCTTCGTGCCCAAGAAGGCCCTAAAAAGAGACAAGGGTTAAAGCAACCCCAAAGCGAGCATTCTCGTCCGGTCCAGTACACAGTGTTACATAATTACGTACTGAACTTTCAACAACATACATCTTGTAAATCTTGACCGTGCGTACGTGCTGCAGATAATATTAGTTGCTCATTAACTTTTCGGCAAGACCACACAGAATATCGGGGCATATCTGCACGCGATGCGGACCTCCGTGACTCTTTTTTCGGACACGGCAATAAATTATTTATATCCCCGCGTCTGGTAATGAAGATCGCCCAGGCATAATTTTAATTGCTGGCGAACCGCTTCCTTAATCGCACAACTAATTATCGAAGGATGCCGCCCGGTATTCGTCGACAAAGTTGGCATCAGGTGGATTACGTTAGTTGTTGTAGGGCTTTTAATTCGTGTAAATTATGATCGCAATCTCACGACTTGCCTCATGACATGGACCGTACTTTCTTATGCCTGAAGTGGGACAATTTTTAAATCGCCTGAGTTTTAAAAACGTTTCCGTCTTGCCATTAGGCATGTCTAATGACATGTAAATATGTTACTTATCAACAATAATTGTGCGTAATATATTATGGAATTATGCGCAATTGCGTAATAATTATGTCGACATTTATATTGTAAATGGAGATAGTTGATTTTCCAACGAACGTTGCCTAATAATCGACAGACAATGTCCTGAGAAAATGTGCGGGCTCGGAGAAAATAAATTATTAATGCTGTTTTACTTAGATGTATGTACTAACATAGTGGAATCGAAACGTCTACTTTTTGTCCCTGCTGTCATTAAAATATAATATTACTGATTGCCACTGCGGAAAGACTGCAAACTGTTGTTAATCCGACAAATTTTACAACCCTACCGGATTATAAAGTCTCTAAATCTAAATCTAAATAATATTTATCCTGATCTAAAGATCTCTAACTTTTCTAAGCCCTTACTAATCAAATAAGAAATAAAACCAGCACAAAATTTAAATAATCTTAATTCAAAACTTGCACAACAGCAGATTTATAGGTAAGATATTTCTTCGATTGCAGAAGGGAACCCCCTAAGGCCCTGAAAGGTAAATGAGTAATTATAGCAAACCTATAGCAAGTTTCAAGTTAAATTATCTTAAAATCATACGCACTGTCGCTTATTGTTCAACACGTTGGAAAATCCAGTCCAGTGGCGGACGGATCGTATGTTATAAAGTCAATAACTCAAAAACTATATACAACAATCTTTACTTAAATATTGAACTTTCACACACAATTAACGACGTATTTTTCCTTTTCAGAGAGCAATACCTCTTCAACGTCTTCGAGTCCATCATATCCACGCTGGAATCCAAACTGCAGAGGATAGAGAACCTGGACAAGGCGGTGGAGCACCTGATGCGACGGGTGGAAGGCTTGGACACGCGCGTGAACAGCAACATAGACAAGACCGAGTCGGTCATTGCGAAGCTGAGGAACATAGATTCGAAGCTGTTCCAGACGCCGAACCGTCTACCTTTCGAGGGCAACCGCAAGTCGGACTCCTTCGCCGAGCCGGAATCGGCGAATCTGAACAAGAGATTGGTGGTGCTGGATCAGAAGGTGAGCGATATCGACGACAAGTTGAGCGTGTTGAAGAACCAGTTGGATAGCAACTATCTTCAGGCTGACGATATAAACGCGGAGGCGAGCGAGAAGAGGTCGGTCAGCATGAACGTTATAGAGATCACCAAGGCCTTGAACAACGAGGTTATAAACCACGTGACCAAGGAACTGGGGCAGCTCAGAGAAGCCACTGGAAGCGTTGACAGGAAGCTGCAGTTTCACATAAATCTAGTGCAAGAGAACTTGGGCAAAGTGCTGAACATGATGAGCGACGTCCACCATGCCATAGTAGACGATCCTGGTACTTATACCAATTATAACAGAACTACTACCACCACCACGCAGAGGCCGGACCTTCCCAAGACCAACAAGATCGACAGTTTGGTGCAACAGATGAGGCCGATAATATCAGTATCTGAGAAAATGGACGAAGTATGGGATGTGGTGGTGGGAACCAAGAGTTCCGTGGATGACTTGGTGCCGAAATCCGACGAGCTCCTCACCCAAACCCAGAGGCAAGAGAGAGCCATCGGGGAGATCCACAGCGACCTACGCACGAAGACCAACAAAATAATCGCCAACCTAGACAAGGTCGAGAAGAGACTTAAGAAGCAAGAAGACGACGTGGCTACCTTAGCCCAACGACCCGTCCCGGCTGAAATCCTTCTGGATCCGACGATCGACAACCTGTCGGACTACGAATCGACCAGATACGTAGACGATTTCGTCACCGACACCACCCTCCCGGTCGGCTACACCACTCTACCGCCCAGCATCAACACTCACGTGTCGGTGCAGAATAGCACGTCCCAAACGGGCACAACGGAGAAGCGGCCGGAAAAGCGGAAGGGGGGCGTCATTTTCCCGAGCGTTAAGAACAAGCCGGCCCCTGTGAACTCCACGTTCGTCACGTCGGATGTGGCGCCCAGCATCAAGGACGTAAAGGTAAGTAGAATTTGTTGCAACACCTTATTCTGTCCCCAGCTACGGTCGTAGGTCACTACCGGTATCATGTCTACGTTGCATTAAATTGCATTTCAGGGGAAAACTACTAAATTGGTACCTCGATTCGCGGGGCTCTAACAGATTCATTAGCGGCATAATAGCCAACTATTGCGCAACGAGGAAACCGTTTAGCAATGACCAATTAGAGCGCGCGCGATGCGGAAACGGAATTAATGAAACAGCGCTGTCTTCTTTCGCTGGAACTCGGATTTCTTGTTAAATATTCCCATCCGATGGGGAGGCCGGTGTCGGCGTGCCCAAAGCGAAGAGGAACATGCACCTGAGCATTTCCGAATTGGAATTACGTTTTAATGCCGTTGATTATATGGCTGAAAAAACGTATTCCGCATTGAAATAAAACAAAAATCGCCGTCTCAATTACAACGAGCACCAATGAGACCGACCAGTTTAATAAGAACTTTCCCCGAATTAAGCTACCAATTACTGTAATATTACATCGGCTCTTTATGGACGTTTTTTTTCTCATAAAGAAACGCCAAAGAGGCATGTTGTGAATGCACCTAATTTACCACTTTGGTCGGCTCGGCGCTGTTACATGACAGAGTTAAATATTATTCCGCGCTAATGGAACATCGGTTTGGCCCGTTAATATTTTACGAAACGCGATCGGTGCAATGTAGGCGAGGGATCGCATAAAGACGTCTAGGAGTGGCTAATTTATTTTTTCGTTAAACTATATACATATTTTCTATATTGCCATCGTGGAGAAGAATTTATTTTTGCCCGTTTTGGGTATATAAACAATTCAATTTCACACAAAACAGTAAATAAACGTTATGCCTAAGTCAGTACTCACATTAATGAGAGAGCGTTTGGAAATCCGCTGGCATAAAGAGAGAAGAGAAAATTGCGACATTTAGGATTATAATAGTAATCATTTCTAACACAAATCAATTAATAAACGCTCTGCAAAGTCAATACGTACAACAATAACACAACGTTTGAAAATCTACAGGCGTTAGAAGAGAATAGATAATTGAGGCATTTTTAGGATTATAATAGAAATCTTTTCTAACACATTTAGGATTATAATAGTAATTTTTTGTAACACAAATCAATGAATAAACGTTCTCTCTAAGTCAATACTTACAACAGTCACAGAACGTTTAAAAATCCGCAGGTGTTAAGAGAGAAGAGAAAATTTCAACGTTTAGGATTATAATAGTAATCATTTCTAACACAAATCAATGAATAAATGTTCTGCTAAGTCAATACGTACAACAATAACACAACGTTTGAAAATCCACAGGCGTTAGAAGAGAATAGATAATTGAGACATTTTTAGGATTATAATAGAAATCTTTTCTAACACATTTAGGATTATAATAGTAATTTTTTGTAACACAAATCAATGAATAAACGTTCTCTCTAAGTCAATACTTACAACAGCAACAGAACGTTTAAAAATCCGCGGGTGTTAAGAGAGAAGAGAAAATTGCGACGTTTAGGATTATAATAGTAATCATTTCTAACACAAATCAATTAATAAACGCTCTGCAAAGTCAATACGTACAACAATAACACACCGTTTGAAAATCCACAGGCGTTAGAAGAGAATAGATAATTGAGACATTTTTAGGATTATAATAGAAATCTTTTCTAACACATTTAGGATTATAATAGTAATTTTTTGTAACACAAATCAATGAATAAACGTTCTCTCTAAGTCAATACTTACAACGTAACAGAACGTTTAAAAATCCGCGGGTGTTAAGAGAGAAGAGAAAATTGCGACGTTTAGGATTATAATAGTAATCATTTCTAACACAAATCAATGAATAAATGTTCTGCTAAGTCAATACGTACAACAATAACACAACGTTTGAAAATCCACAGGCGTTAGAAGAGAATAGATAATTGAGGCATTTTTAGGATTATAATAGAAATCTTTTCTAACACATTTAGGATTATAATAGTAATTTTTTGTAACACAAATCAATGAATAAACGTTCTCTCTAAGTCAATACTTACAACAGTCACAGAACGTTTAAAAATCCGCGGGTGTTAAGAGAGAAGAGAAAATTGCGACGTTTAGGATTATAATAGTAATCATTTCTAACACAAATCAATTAATAAACGCTCTGCAAAGTCAATACGTACAACAATAACACAACGTTTGAAAATCCACAGGCGTTAGAAGAGAATAGATAATTGAGGCATTTTTAGGATTATAATAGAAATCTTTTCTAACACATTTAGGATTATAATAGTAATTTTTTGTAACACAAATCAATGAATAAACGTTCTCTCTAAGTCAATACTTACAACAGCAACAGAACGTTTAAAAATCCGCGGGTGTTAAGAGAGAAGAGAAAATTGCGACGTTTAGGATTATAATAGTAATCATTTCTAACACAAATCAATGAATAAATGTTCTGCTAAGTCAATACGTACAACAATAACACAACGTTTGAAAATCCACAGGCGTTAGAAGAGAATAGATAATTGAGGCATTTTTAGGATTATAATAGAAATCTTTTCTAACACATTTAGGATTATAATAGTAATTTTTTGTAACACAAATCAATGAATAAACGTTCTCTCTAAGTCAATACTTACAACAGTCACAGAACGTTTAAAAATCCGCGGGTGTTAAGAGAGAAGAGAAAATTGCGACGTTTAGGATTATAATAGTAATCATTTCTAACACAAATCAATTAATAAACGCTCTGCAAAGTCAATACGTACAACAATAACACAACGTTTGAAAATCTACAGGCGTTAGAAGAGAATAGATAATTGAGACATTTTTAGGATTATAATAGAAATCTTTTCTAACACATTTAGGATTATAATAGTAATTTTTTGTAACACAAATCAATGAATAAACGTTCTCTCTAAGTCAATACTTACAACAGCAACAGAACGTTTAAAAATCCGCGGGTGTTAAGAGAGAAGAGAAAATTGCGACGTTTAGGATTATAATAGTAATCATTTCTAACACAAATCAATGAATAAATGTTCTGCTAAGTCAATACGTACAACAATAACACAACGTTTGAAAATCCACAGGCGTTAGAAGAGAATAGATAATTGAGGCATTTTTAGGATTATAATAGAAATCTTTTCTAACACATTTAGGATTATAATAGTAATTTTTTGTAACACAAATCAATGAATAAACGTTCTCTCTAAGTCAATACTTACAACGTAACAGAACGTTTAAAAATCCGCGGGTGTTAAGAGAGAAGAGAAAATTGCGACGTTTAGGATTATAATAGTAATCATTTCTAACACAAATCAATTAATAAACGCTCTGCAAAGTCAATACGTACAACAATAACACAACGTTTGAAAATCTACAGGCGTTAGAAGAGAATAGATAATTGAGACATTTTTAGGATTATAATAGAAATCTTTTCTAACACATTTAGGATTATAATAGTAATTTTTTGTAACACAAATCAATGAATAAACGTTCTCTCTAAGTCAATACTTACAACAGCAACAGAACGTTTAAAAATCCGCGGGTGTTAAGAGAGAAGAGAAAATTGCGACGTTTAGGATTATAATAGTAATCATTTCTAACACAAATCAATGAATAAATGTTCTGCTAAGTCAATACGTACAACAATAACACAACGTTTGAAAATCCACAGGCGTTAGAAGAGAATAGATAATTGAGGCATTTTTAGGATTATAATAGAAATCTTTTCTAACACATTTAGGATTATAATAGTAATTTTTTGTAACACAAATCAATGAATAAACGTTCTCTCTAAGTCAATACTTACAACGTAACAGAACGTTTAAAAATCCGCGGGTGTTAAGAGAGAAGAGAAAATTGCGACGTTTAGGATTATAATAGTAATCATTTCTAACACAAATCAATTAATAAACGCTCTGCAAAGTCAATACGTACAACAATAACACAACGTTTGAAAATCCACAGGCGTTAGAAGAGAATAGATAATTGAGGCATTTTTAGGATTATAATAGAAATCTTTTCTAACACATTTAGGATTATAATAGTAATTTTTTGTAACACAAATCAATGAATAAACGTTCTCTCTAAGTCAATACTTACAACAGTCACAGAACGTTTAAAAATCCGCGGGTGTTAAGAGAGAAGAGAAAATTGCGACGTTTAGGATTATAATAGTAATCATTTCTAACACAAATCAATTAATAAACGCTCTGCAAAGTCAATACGTACAACAATAACACAACGTTTGAAAATCCACAGGCGTTAGAAGAGAATAGATAATTGAGGCATTTTTAGGATTATAATAGAAATCTTTTCTAACACATTTAGGATTATAATAGTAATTTTTTGTAACACAAATCAATGAATAAACGTTCTCTCTAAGTCAATACTTACAACAGTCACAGAACGTTTAAAAATCCGCGGGTGTTAAGAGAGAAGAGAAAATTGCGACGTTTAGGATTATAATAGTAATCATTTCTAACACAAATCAATTAATAAACGCTCTGCAAAGTCAATACGTACAACAATAACACAACGTTTGAAAATCCACAGGCGTTAGAAGAGAATAGATAATTGAGGCATTTTTAGGATTATAATAGAAATCTTTTCTAACACATTTAGGATTATAATAGTAATTTTTTGTAACACAAATCAATGAATAAACGTTCTCTCTAAGTCAATACTTACAACAGTCACAGAACGTTTAAAAATCCGCGGGTGTTAAGAGAGAATAGAAAATTGCGACGTTTAGGATTATAATAGTAATCATTTCTAACACAAATCAATGAATAAAACGTTCTGCTAAGTCAATATGTACGTTCATGAGAGGTCGTTTGCAAATCCGCAGGAATTGGGAGAAAAAAGAAAATTGCGACGTTTAGGATTATAATAGAAGTCTTATCTAACACATCAATAAAAAAATTGCGACATTTAGGATTATAAAGGTAATCTTTTCAATGCAAATTATTGAATAAATGTTTTACTCTCACTGGGTGGATCCAGTTCGCGAAGTCCCATCCCAGTGGGGTAATTCCTTAACAAAGCCACAAAGTAAAATCCGCGCCTCAATGAACTTTCTAATACGCGACACCGGATCAGTCTAACTAGAGGATTATTGTTCCAATCTGACATGTATACAGATCGTAAATTAATCAAAGATACCTTACAAGACGTTAATCCTTTTCCATAAATCTTACCAATTAACGTTCGCCGGGGCGACCACTTTATGATGCAAAGCGATCCTGAAATGGATACGTTTATTAATAACGGAAGTTGTATTGCTGTCACCGCGTACATCAGAAAAAATCTTGCCGAGAACTGCATGTGTTCAGCAGACACTTTTTTCTTAAATAATAATTTATTAAATTGCTCCCTTCATAGGCAACGGAAATTGAAACTAAAACGTGACATTTCGTAACGCCGAACACTCGGCCCACGGCAGGCAGGATTTTTCCAATATTTCCCCATAAATTATTATTATATAATAATAATAACGTACCCGGCGTGAATACAATTAAAATAAGTCGCACGGTTTGGCAATAGAATTTGCTTGGGCTCGCAATTAATCAGGTCAAAGAGTATTACCTAGTAATTTATATTGACAGCTTTGTCTGTAATTACAGCGGGATTAATTAAAACGCCGTAACAATTTGCGCGAGTAAAAGTTGTATCGGAAATGGTTTACCTTATTCTGCGAAAAAAATGCGCGTTAAAACGATGAATAGATATTCAATAGGTGTACAATATTGCACTTTGTAATTGAATCAAGTTGGCGTTATCCTGTTGTTACTATACAGTTTTGTAGATCTGCAAGTCGGACGAGATCCTAAACGGTGACCTCAGCCATTTTGTTAAATCTATTTGGTCGGACGGGAGCCTAAGCGGTGACGTCAGCTATTTGTTAGAACTGTTTGGGCGGACGGGAGCCTAAACGGTGACAACTTTTTGTTGTGTTCCTACTTGACCAAGATTGAAATAAACTATCTTGTTTTAATTGGTAAGAAAATATATTAATTACAGGACGAACGACAGCGACGCATGCCTTATACAAATTTCGCATGTACCGGTTAAGCTTCGTACTATGAGCCATTACGCAACCGATAACTTTAATAAATGCCCTATATGACGTGAAAGTCACAGCAAAAAAACCGTATGGCTTGATTCAAACAGCAGTATCTTGCAATGAATGAAATAATGGACTTTCTTTGTTGCTGCTCGGTCAAGATTGGTTTATTTTTTATAGAAAATCCGCTGCCTGAGTGATTTATCGGTTGTCGGTACAATTGATTGGTCTTTTCGGTGGTTTTTGTTTAGGTAAAAACGCTAATCCAGTAATTATTGTTAACCGGTGTAAGACAGAGTGCGTGAAAGCGAACAGTGACGTAGCTGGGAGATTCGGAGGCTTACGAAATAGCCCCCTTGACTTATCCGAAGGGATGCATTGATTGTATCTAAGAGATAAATGGATATTTTCAGAAAAACTAGTCGATATTAGTATACATTATTACAGCTTGCAAGTTTTGTAAGATCTGTAGGGCGGACGAGAACATAAACGGTGATCCCCACTCTTTTTGGAAACTCCATTTGGTCGGACGAGAGCCTAAACGGTGACCGCGGCCATTTTGTTAAATCTATTTGGTCGGACGGGAGCCTAAACGGTAACGTCAGCCATTTTGTTAAATCTATTTGGTCGGACGGGAGCCTGAACGGTGACGTCAGCCATTTTGTTATCTATTTGGTCGGACGGGAGCCTGAACGGTGACGACAACTTTTTGTTGTTTTCCTGCTTGATCGGGCACTGAAATAAATAATTTCAGAACGACTTTTACCAGTTTACCAGTTTATATTTCGTTTTATTGGTGCTAATAGACAATTGAAGGTTAAATTAAACGCTGCGAAGGATATATCTAGCTCAGGATACTCAAGATGTTTTACTGTGATAAAAAATCCTATTATTAATATATTTTATATAGAAATTCAAGATGTAGCTGACTATACTTTTTTTTCAATAAATATTTATTTTTTCTAGGGTTATTCCTGCGTAGACCTCCAAAACGCAGGCATGCGCAGCTCCGGCGTGTACTACTTGCAGATTCGCGGAACGACGTTTTGGTTCCTGAAAGTTTTCTGCGAACAGGAGATAGCAGAGGGAGGCTGGACGGTAAGTATTTTTTAAAAAATATTGGCACCTGCTTGTGATTTTTACAATTAAATTTGATTATTCTTACGTTGACAAAAGAATGGTGTCCGTTGCGCTAGCTTGGTAGCGTTTTCTGGCGCGTTTTAAAGTAATGGCGGAGGAGCTGGTGATATGAAGGAGACTCTGGCGTTGCCCACTACTGATTTCTATTTTCTTGGTGTATTCATTATTTTTTCAGCAGCATTGTAGCTTTTAGTTCATATGGCCGATAAGACCCGGCCGTAAATTTGTACCGCTCGTTTCCTGATTACTAAAAATTCATTACGTAACCGCTAAGGAACTGCACCGATACAGTTAATACGCAGTCAAAATAATTTATTGACAAACTCACGTAGAAACGTATTGTGCAATTTACATGTCGGTAGAAAAGTGTAACAGTCACGTGCTACCCGTTTTACCTAATACGGCCCGCCGGACTGTTTAATAATTTTACTGGTTTTGTCATAAATTCAACTTTACTACGGATTGAGCAACTATTTCTTCCGCCATTGCAGCCACGATCAAGGCGTTTTAAAATCAAAATTTAAATGATTTGTTTACTTTAAATTTCATTCATATACAAAACACATTAAATACTAAATATTAAAAATTGCACTTTGAATATTTAACACTAAACATTACGTTATATGTTATACATTATATGTATATATTAAACATTACACAATAAACAATGTTCCTTAAATATTAAAATTTGAACTTTAAATCTAATTTTACGTTTATATATTATGCATTATTTACTATATATTAAACAAGTGTAATGTATAATTTTGATTAATATTAAATGAAATATTACACATTACATTACATATTACACATTAAACAAACATTACAGATTAAACACTAAATATTAAAAATTGAACATTTAATACTAAACATTACCATTATATACTGTTATTAAACATTAAATGAATGCATAGTATCCACTAATATTAAATAAAATACCAAATATTAAATATTTGACATTAAACATCTCACAATACACATTAAACAACATTAAACAAGTGTAGGTAGTGTATGATTTACACAAATATTAAATATTTAATATTAAAAATATTAAACGTTACACCACAATTACAAATTAAACGTTTATTTAACATTGATCATTAAACGTTGCGATATAAATTATATATTAAATACTTAAACGAGTGTAATGTATATTTTCCACTAATATTAAGTAAAATATTAAAAATTGAACATTACACAATATACATTAAACGATAATTATTAAAAATTGAACATTAAACGTTACTATATAAATTATACATTATTTATTATACATTTAAACGAGTGTCATGAATAATTTCCAGTAATATTAAATAAAATACTAAATATTAAATATTGAACATTAAACGTTACGATATAAATGATACATTATTAATTAAACATTAAACGAATGTAATGTATAATTTACACTAATACTACAAATTTAATATTAAATATTACACATTACAGAATACATATTAAACGAGACTTATTTAACATTGAACATTAAACGTTAGATACTATATAAATTATACATTATATATTACACATTTAAACGAGTGTCATGAATAACTCCCAATAATATTAAATAAAATACTAAATATTAAATATTGAACATCAAACATTTCACAATACACATTAAACGACATTGAACATTAAAGGTTACGATATAAATTATACATTATTAATTAAACATTACAAGTGTAATGTATAATTTATACTAATATTAAATATTAAACATTACACAATAAATATTAAACGATAATTATTAAACATTGAACATTAAACATTACTATATAAATTATACATTTAAATGAGGATCATAAATAATTACCAGTAATATTAAATATTGAACATTAAACATTTTACAATACACATTAAACGACATTGAACGTTTATGTTACGATAATTATACATTACTAATTAAGCATTAACCGAGTGTAATGTATAATTTACACTAACACTAAATATTTAATATTAATTATTAAACATTATACAATACATATTAAACGTTAATATTTACCATGGAACATTAAACGATTTGGTAAATATTATATATTAAATATTTAAACGAGTGTAATATATATTTTCCGTAAAATATTAAAAATTATACATTAAACATTGCATCATACACATTAAACGATAATTATTAAACATTGATTAATTTACACTAATATTAAATAAAAAAGTAAATATTTAATATTAAATATTGAACATTATACAATACACAATAAACGATAATTATTAACCGTTGAACATTATACGTTACTATAGAAATTATACATTATTTAATAATATTAAATAAAATAGTAAATATTAAATAATGAACATTAAACATTTCACAATACACATTACACGATAATTATTTACCATTGATCATTAATCGTTACGTTATAAATTATATATTATATTATAAATATTTTCCATTTCCAGTAATATTAAGTAAAATATTAAAAATTGAATATTAAACATTAAATGTTAATTATTAAACACTGAACATTAAACGTTACATTATTAAACATTAAACGAGTGTAATGTATAATTTACACTAATATTAAATAAAAAATACTAAAAATTTGCTATTAAATATTGCACATTACACAATACACATTAAACGACAATTATTAAACATTGAACATTAAACGTTAATATACAATAAATCATATACATTATTTATTATACATTTAAACGAGTGTCATGAATAATTTCCAATAATATTAAATAAAATACTGAATATTATAAATTACACATTAAACATTTCACAATACACATTAAACGACATTGAACATTAAATGTTACGATATAAATTACAAACATATTATTAACTAAACATTAAATAAATGTAATGTATATTTTACACTAATACTAAATATTAAACATTAAATACATATTAAACGATAATTATTTAACATTGAACATTAAACGTTGCGATATAATTTATATATTATATATTAAACATTTAAACGAGTATAATGCATATTTTCCACTAATATTAAGTAAAATATTAAAAATTGAACATTAAACATTACACCATACACATTTAACGATAATTATTAAACATTGAACATTAAACGTTACATTATTAGTTAAATATTAAACGAGTGTAATGTATAATTTACACTAATATTAAATAAAAAATAAATATTTAAAATTAAATGTTGAACATTACACAATACACATTAAACGATAATTATTAAACATCGAACTTTAAACGTTACTATATAAATTATACATTATTTACTATATATTTAAATGAGTGTCCATGAATAATTTAAAATAATATTTAATAAACATTGAACTTTAATATATATTATACATTTAAATGAGTGTAATGTATAATTTCCAATAATATTAAATAATATACTCAATATTAAATATTGAACATTAAACATTACACAATACGTATTAAACGTTAATTATTTAACATTAAACATTAAAAGTTAAATATAAATTATATATTATATATTAAATATTTAAACGACTGTAATGTATAATTTCCAATAATATTAAGTAAAATATTAAAAATTGAATATTACACATTGCTTTATACACATTAAACGATAATTATTAAACATTGAACATTAAACGTAACATCATTAATTAAACATTAAACGAGTGTAATGTATAATTTACACTGTTTTTAAATAGAATATTAAATATTAATATTAAATATTGAACATTACACAATACACATTATACGATAATTATTAATACAATAAAATACTAAATATTAAATATTGAACATTTCACAATACACATTAAACGTTACGATATAAATTATACATTAATTAAATATTAAACGAGTGTAATGAATAATTAAAAAGAACTGAAAACTGCATCAGGATAACGAAAGAAAAAATATGTTGATTCCTATTTTGAAAAAAAGTTGGAATTTTATTAAAAACTCACCTTCGAAAAAAAAGTAAATACGGTCAATTTCTAATATTGAAGAAACCAGTTTCGTTTACCGTTAGTATACCGAGCGTTCCGATGAAAACACAATTTTACTGCTACATTGCGCATTCGTAAAAGAAATATTTTTACGAGTTTCCCAGGGCCGTACAAGTCCGGCTCGTGAAAGTAGTAAAAAACCAGTATTTTTTTTAACTTCATTATGATAATTCGGCCGCTTAATATACAAATGTTAAACCAATATAAATCAGGAAAATAAACAAATTTAGACACAGTACATAAATAAACTGAGTTTCATGCCCTTCGGGCCTCATCCGAGCCCGAGAAAATGTTAAATAACGCTAGTGGGTTACGTAACAGAAAATCAAATTTGATGGCAATTATTGTAATAATAAATTATATCATTTGAACGTTTAATTGGTAACTTTGAAAGTGAAAGTATTTTGAAAATTTCCTAGGTCCGCTTAAGCGCTAAAAGGCACCATCATCGGAAGATAATCAATAAGTGTGTTCGTATGTTGGTCAACAGTAACACATGTGTCGAAATGTCAATAATAATACGCACTAATAAAGTTGAAAAACGCTTACGTATTAATTGTTTTGTGAATATTAATTTTCTTGAAAGGTTAACGATAATAGGTGTTTTTTTTGTTTATTTGATGGAGAAACGTTAAGCTGCGAATTTATTAACTGTTTCCCAAGTTTTTTACTAAAAAATCTATTCCTGGAAGTTATGCGCTCTCAAAATATCACACATCACAGTCAAGGCGAAATCGTGACATTTTAGGAAAAACTGCGAATATTTTATTAATTTTTTACTCATTTTGCAAAAAAGAAAATAGGTAAAAAATTATGGGAGTGTTCATTTTCGTAGTTTATAAGGAAGTTAAAACGAGTTAATACTTCTTTATACAGGATGCAAAACTACAGGCACTGTCCTATTACAGGGCAGAGCTCAGAGCTTTCTTTAAAAAATATTTCAAGCGCTTTTACTCGTAATACTGGAAGCACTCACTTGGTAATTGGTTCTTTGCACTACCTATATTATGACTAAGTGCTTGGTAATTTAAATAAAAACATTAAAAATCTACTAATATTCACAAAAATCATTCTCTTCGGTATAATATGATTAAAGCAATAATTGACAAGATACTCGCTTAGAGTGCTTGTAGCACTCACAAAGGGGATTTTCAGTTTCAAGCATCAATTCCAATTTACGAGAGCAATTTAAATTTAAATAATTTTATGTGACTGCGGAAAAAATTAAGAATTTCGCTTCTTGCAGGTCATTCAAAGAAGAGACGATTTCGGCAACCCGAGGGAGAACTTCAACAGGGACTGGAACGATTACAAGAACGGTTTCGGGGATCCAGCGAAAGAATTCTGGCTGGGGAACGAGAACATTTACATGCTGACGAATAATGAGGAGTACTCGCTTAGGGTTGAGCTCGAGGATTTCGAAGGGAACAAGAGGTAAATGTAATTCTATTAATATACGTATAAACATTTTATATAACAGTGACCAAGAGAATGCAGGAGAACTGGCAAGCCTTTACCGAGTTTATAAACAGGAAATGCATGTGCATAACGACCGACGAGGATCCACAAATTAATACTCTTTACGTTTGGAATTATTGCGTTCTTTGTTAAATTTTTTTAGCAGTTCCATGGATATATGTTACTCTTTTCCCACGCGTGTTTATGGGTTCCGTTTTCCTTATATGTATAACTTTTATGCTCGCCCATAAATCTCGACAATAATGTCCCTCCCACGGTATATTTGTCGCGTTCACGTGGAACATAAATATTTGCACCGAATTCGCATTGCTCGTGTGTGGTCAATTTTTTTGGATGTAGCGTCAGATTTATTTAAAGATCAAATTGAGTAGTTGCTCGCCAACACGTTGACAGCTTCCTCGGCACTAAAAACAAAAGTAAATAAACTGAAACAGATCCATCGACTTACTGCATTCAATGATTTGATTTCGCGTAACAGAAACACCCTGTATAACAGTCGAACCTATTATTACTAATTAATTGCCGTTTTGAATACAATGCAGCTTGAGCACACAATATATCACAATCAGAATCGTGTAAGTTACTCTTCGATGGTTGCGGTTATAATACAGGATGCCTTAAATGTCATAATAAAAGATGCTCACGAATTAATAATGTAATATCAGAAGTTCATTCTGCTAAGCACTTGTTTAGATAATATTTCGCAAGAATAAGTGTTGGCAAATCGCACGGTGTTTGATATATTCGTTCGGTTCTTAATTATGGCGAACTTTCGCTCTGCTAATACGAGGGACGCGCGAAAACGTCTTGATTTAATTTAACTCGGCGTAGACGTTGTGATACCTATTCCTAGCTTGGGCCAGCTAATTGTATATTGACGAAGCAGTTAATTATATATTCGAACCTTAATCGATATTGCACGACACTTTATATCTTAATAACGTCAAAAAGAAACATCAAAATAATATGTGGGTCTGCTAATTTTCTAGTTTGGGTCAGCTAATTGTATATTTCCTATACCCATAACTACATGCTCGACACTTTAAAATCGCACAGAAGTCAAAAACACGTCAAAATAATGTGAGTCAGCTAATTTTCTAGCTTAGGCCAGCTAATTGTATATTTTCCAAAGCAGTTAATTATATATTCGAACCTTAATCGATATTGCACTACAATTTATATCTCAAAAACGTCAAAAAACCGTCGAAATAACATGTGAGTCAGTTAATTTTCTAGCTTGGGCCAGCTAATTGTATATTTTCCAAAGCAGTTAATTATATATTCGAACCTTAATCGATATTGACCGACACTTTATATCTTAAAAACCTCAAAAAACCGTCAAAATAATGTGAGTCAGCTAATTTTCTAGCTTGGGCCAGCTAATTGTATATTTTCCGAAGCAGTTATTTATATATTCGAACCTTAATCGATGTTGCACTACAATTTATATCTTAAAAACGTCAAAAAACCGTCGAAATAACATTTGAGTCAGCTAATTTTCTAGCTTGGGCCAGCTAATTGTATATTTACGAAGCAGTTAATTATATATTCGAACCTTAATCGATATTGCACGACAATTTATATCTTAAAAAAAGTCAAAAAACCGTCGAAATAACATGTGCGTCAGCTAATTTTCTAGCTTGGGCCAGCTAATTGTATATTTACGAAGCAGTTAATTATTTATTCGAACCTTAATCGATGTTGCACGACACTTTATATCTTAAAAACGTCAAAAAACCGTCAAAATAACATGTGAGTCAGCTAATTTTCTAGCTTGGGCCAGCTAATTGTATATTTACGAAGCAGATAATTATATATTCAAACCTTAATCGATATTGCACGACAATTTATATCTTAAAAGCGTCAAAAAACCGTCGAAATAATATGTGAGTCAGCTAATTGTCTAGCTTGGGCCAGCTAATTGTATATTTACGAAGCAGTTAATTATATATTCGAACCTTAATCGATATTGCACTACAATTTATATCTTAAAAACGTCAAAAAACCGTCAAAATAATATGTGAGTCAGCTAATTGTCTAGCTTGGGCCAGCTAATTGTATATTTTCCGAAGCAGTTAATTATATATTCGAACCTTCATCGATATTGCACTACAATTTATATCTTAAAAACGTCAAAAAACCGTCGAAATAACATGTGAGTCAGCTAATTTTCTAGCTTGGGCCAGCTATTGTATATTTACGAAGCAGTTAATTATATATTCGAACCTTAATCGATATTGCACTACAATTTATATCTTAAAAACGTCAAAAAACCGTCGAAATAACATGTGAGTCAGCTAATTTTCTAGCTTGGGCCAGCTAATTGTATATTTACGAAGCAGTTAATATAATATTCGAACCTTAATCGATATTGCACTACAATTTATATCTTAAAAGCGTCAAAAAACCGTCAAAATAATATGTGAGTCAGCTAATTTTCTAGCTTGGGCCAGCTAATTATATATTTTCCGAAGCAGTTAATTATCTATTCGAACCTTAATCGATATTGCACGACACTTTATAACTTAAAAACGTAAAAAAACCGTCAAAATAATATGTGAGTCAGCTAATTTTCTAGCTTGGGCCAGCTAATTATATATTTTCCGAAGCAGTTAATTATATATTCGAACCTTAATCGATATTGCACTACAATTTATATCTTAAAAACGTCAAAAAACCGTCAAAATAATATGTGAGTCAGCTAATTGTCTAGCTTGGGCCAGCTAATTGTATATTTTCCGAAGCAGTTAATTATATATTCGAACCTTCATCGATATTGCACTACAATTTATATCTTAAAAACGTCAAAAAACCGTCGAAATAACATGTGAGTCAGCTAATTTTCTAGCTTGGGTCAGCTAATTGTATATTTTCTAAAGCAGTTAATTATATATTCGAACCTTAATCGATATTGACCGACACTTTATATCTTAAAAACGTCAAAAAACCGTCAAAATAACATGTGAGTCAGCTAATTGTCTAGCTTGGGCCAGCTAATTGTATATTTACGAAGCAGTTAATTATATATTCGAACCTTAATCGATATTGCACGACAATTTATATCTAAAAAAAGTCAAAAAACCGTCGAAATAACATGTGAGTCAGCTAATTTTCTAGCTTGGGCCAGCTAATTGTATATTTACGAAGCAGTTAATTATATATTCGAACCTTAATCGATATTGCACGACAATTTATATCTAAAAAAAAGTCAAAAAACCGTCGAAATAACATGTGAGTCAGCTAAATTTCTAGCTTGGGCCAGCTAATTGTATATTTACGAAGCAGTTAATTATATATTCGAACCTTAATCGATATTGCACGACAATTTATATCTTAAAAAAAGTCAAAAAACCGTCGAAATAACATGTGAGTCAGCTAAATTTCTAGCTTGGGCCAGCTAATTGTATATTTACGAAGCAGTTAATTATATATTCAAACCTTAATCGATATTGCACGACACTTTATATCTTAAAAACGTCAAAAAACCGTCAAAATAACATGTGAGTCAGCTAATTTTCTAGCTTGGGCCAGCTAATTGTATATTTACGAAGCAGTTAATTATATATTCGAACCTTAATCGATATTGCACGACAATTTATATCTTAAAAACGTCAAAAAACCGTCGAAATAACATGTGAGTCAGCTAATTTTCTAGCTTGGGCCAGCTAATTGTTTATTTACGAAGCAGTTAATTATATATTCGAACCTTAATCGATATTGCACGACACTTTATATCTTAATAACGTCAAAAAGAAACACCAAAATAATATGTGGGTCAGCTAATTTTCTAGTTTGGGTCAGCTTACTGTATATTTCCTATACCCATACCTACATGCTCGACACTTTAAAATTGCAAAGACGTCAAAAAACCGTCAAAATAACATGTGAGTCAGCTAATTTTCTAGCTTGAGTCAGCTAATTGTATATTTCCTATTTCCTGAGGCAGTTAATTATATATTCGAATCTTAATGAAGAAATAATGACACCCATAACTGCATGTGCTCGATATGCCATAATGAAATCGATATTGCCCGACAATTTATATCGTAAAAACGTCAAAAAACCGTCAAAATAATGTGAGTCAGCTAATTTTCTAGTTTGAGTCAGCTAATTGTATATTTCCTATACCCATAACTACATGCTTGACACTAAAATCTCAAAGACGTCAAAATAACACGTGAGCCAGCTAATTTTCTAGAATTTCATGTCAAATATTACTTCTGGCAGTTGACAGCTGTCATTATAGCTGTCAATTTGAAAAAATAAAGAATTTGGCAAATATTTTAACATCTTCATGGATTTGGTCTTCACTGAAAACGAATATGATATCGAAAAACATTTTTGACAGTTGACAGCTGTCATTACCACTGTCAATTCGATTAATTTAAGGTTTTTTAAATAAAATTGTATCATTTTATTTGCCTTTAAGGTCGCTGAATTCAAATTTGTCGGAGGAAACGCAGACAATTTTAAATTGTCCTGAAGATGAAATAAATGATTTCGAAACGCCGACTTTATTAAAAAACATGATTATTGGCCTCCATCTGAAGTCTACTATACCTGTCACTTTTTGCTGAAAAATACTTGGAAACCTATGTCAAACCATCTCAACGAAATTTCGAACATCCCTCGTACGTCTAGCTAAGATCGAACGTGTTCTTGTAGGAGTAAAATTGGGACCAGATACTTAGATAGATAATGTGAAAGTGAAGATGCGCCAGTTTGCCTTGGAAATGTATGCATTCAGATCGTTAGGATTACATTTTAGAGCATGATTCGCGTTATTCTCGAGTGTTGCAAACGTACGTACAGGGTGATTCGCATAACGTGCGCGGGGCCGGTTTGTGGATTCGTATTGGAAAATAAAATAACGTGAGTTTGAGTATTTTTGACAACAAAAAAACAATTGAGAGTCGCCTTTTTTATCATCTACTCTTTGGTCTGCCAATAAAACAATTGATTGTAGCAGTTGGTTCACCGCGTATATCAATGAAATAAATCGCAAGTGCTGCAACTGATTTACGACTTCTCAGGTAGTCCGGTTAGATTTTCTCGATAGATAGATTGCCGAGTCTTTTAATGATATGCACTGTAATAATTCCTTTTTTATGGATGCGTGTTGATGTGATTGTTATGTAAGAGTAACGGTTATTTATATATTACTACGCTTCGTCGATGGCCTTTAAGATTGTTTTGCTTCGATAATTTATAGTTCAGAACTACAACTACTGACTTTACAAAAGTCCGCTGTTTAACATTTAGTTTTTTTTAATTACCGCGCCCGGCTATAATTTACTTTTTTTTAATACCTAGGAAAAAACGTCAAACTCCTGTTTTTACGTATTCTGCGCAAAAAAATTGTTACGTAAAGGAAACGATGCCGGAGGCGAAAAATGTTATTTTTACTTCTGGTAAATACTACAAAACCTGTTATTTAAAAAAAAATAGTTATTTGTCACTAATGAAGGTAAAGGTCATTATCTCACAAATGCGAAATTTGCATAACTTGGTTTCGACTACTCCTAATGTGCAGTATTTTAAACAAATATACAAAATGGGTAAAAAATCGTTGCATCCTATTATTCGTTCTCTAATACCTATAAACATCATTGAATAGACTCAAAATAGATAAAAAATGAAGTCAGCTCCACCATATTAATAAAACAAAATCGATTTTTTAATTTATTTTTCTTTTCTTTGTTTTTGTTGTTATTTTAATTAAAAACAACAACATAAACACGAAAGCGAAAAGAAAAATAAATGACAATATATCGTTTATCATCGATTGTCTTTTATGCAACAAAGACAAGAAGAAACTAAAAGAAAAATAAATTAAAATAAAACGATTATCGATATTTTTTATTTTTTTTGTTTTCTTGTTTTTGTTCAAAAAAATATATATTGACATATTTTTTATTTATTTTTCTTTTTTTTTTGGTGTTTTAATTAAAAACATCAACAAAAACAAAAAAGGAAAAATAAATTAAAGTAATACAACAAAAAGGCGAAAAGAAAAATGAATAAAAAACATGTCGAATAATCGATATAAATATTTTTTATTTACTTTTCTTTTTGTTCTATTTTAATTTATTTTTTTCCTTTTTTCGTTTTTAATTAAAATAACAACAAGAACGGAAAACGAAAAGAAAAACAAATGAAAAGGATATTGATTTATTGATTATAAACGATGTATTTATTTTTCTTTTCGTTTTTTTTTTTTTTATTGTTCTTGCCGTTGTTGCATGGATAAATAGTAATAGATGTGTTTAGCATGTATATTGTGTCTCTTTATTATCCTCTATCAATGCTACAAGTTGAATTTTAACTTTTCAGGTACGCTCAGTATTCTCATTTCAAGATATACTCGGAGGCTGAATACTACAAGCTTGAAATTGACGGATACGAGGGAAATGCCGGTGACTCCTTGAACGACCCATGGTACGGAAGCAACAACAGCCCATTTTCAACGTACAATAGGTAACGATATTGATCTAATATACTTCTTTTTTAAAGTTACACCAATCTTTTCATTCTCTACATAAATGCTTTGATTTTACAGAGATAATGACAGATCGAGTCTCAACTGCGCGTCCATGTTGAAGGGCGGATGGTGGTGGAAATCGTGCGGGCGGGGATTAAACGGGCTTTATCTGAATGATCCTCAAGACCTCACTGCAAGACAAGGTAAATATTTAACTTAACAGTAATTAAATTTAGCTCCTGGGGTTGGGAATTATTTAATGTGAAATCCGACTGGAGTGACCTGCTCAGTCACCAGACATTAGTCCCGTAGAGCGAACAGAGTGAAACTACGATTGAAGAAGAGAAGCGAAAGTTTATAAATGTAAAAAAAATTGTTGAACACAATTCAGGAAGAATGAAATGCCAAGATCGAGCCTCGAGCTTTCTCTTACTAAATGTTCTTTTATTTACATAACAGACAGGAAAGTTAAACACATAAAGATTACTCGTTATTAATTGTTATACATTGTACTATATGGTAATAAGTGCTTTGCCGCACCGCTAGACAAATAACAATGAGGATGTTTTGTTTTATTTAATTTACGGAATCGGCACTTGACATACTGAAATCCTCAGGGTCACCATTTAAATTGGTTATACTTATTAAATGCTTTGTTCTTTTCCCCTCAGGTATTGTATGGTTCCGTTGGAGAGGATGGGACTACACGTTGAAGAAGTCAGTGATGATGATAAAGCCGAAAGGTTTCGTCAGCGGCACCTAAATTAAATAGACAAAGCATAGCCAATTTATAATCACCATTGAAAGTCATCTCATTTTGTGAAAAATTCATCCGATAGCATAAAAGTATTTATTTAAAACACTTCAGGTGTGTATTTGATTCTACCTTACCTCATAGAAATATAGCTCTTTATTTTTAGGTGGGAAATAAGTTTTAAACCTATACAAAATTACGAAAACGTGATCAAGAATTAGGCAACCAGGTATACACTGTTTTATTTTCTGTGGGTGTATACCTGGTTGCATAGTTTTGTCATTTTTTTAAAAGTTACTGGTTGTTTAAAGAAAACATTAAACTGAGTGTGGTGAAAAGCTTGTTTTCTCCTACGTTAAATAAACATAATATAATTTTGTAAAATAGAATTAGCTAGCGTTAGATCCAACAGCGAAATATCTACACATATCCAAATTTTAACCATCGTTTTAAATAGTAATTGCGTTTTCATATTACTAACAATCTTACTTTAGATGCATTTGTTTTGTTGGTTTTATTTGTGAAAGCATGTTCTTACAGGGTGTCAAATATACAGTGTGAGGCAAACATATGAACCAGCCCTTGCTAAGATCTATACAGCGTACAAAATTTTTAGTTCTCTACCTATAAGTTCCTACCAATCGGAATTATATTTCGAATAGTTTTACACATTTTTGAGTCTCCTTATAATATGCATAGTATACTTTGATTTTCACAAAGAGGTAGCTCATGTATTTGCCGTACACTATATTGTAGTATTTCATCGAGATTTTATTAAAATTACTTTAATAAAATGTACTACAAGCTACTTTGCAATTTTTCTTGCACTAAAATTTTTTTTTTACACCTTGTGTTAATTTTAAATTATACGATGCGTAAAAGAATTAGTAAGATATAATGATGCTGCGGAAGCACCACCTACTACAGTGTTGCGATTTTTTCTAATTCTTTCACTCACCGACAATATTTAAACTTAAAACAGTTAGAACAGTCATTAATTGCTACATTTTTTATTATATTATACCCCTGCACTGCCAATTTTTGTATAATAAGACACTTTTCTAAGAACTAACCCGTAGACCTAGCTAACCGATAAGTAAAACTTCTGTTGATTATAAATTGGAGCGAAATTCCTAAATTATTTAATAAAAAATGAGAAAAGGAATAAAGACTGGAACTTATCGAATATTTTTTTTTATTCTATCGATAAGTTTGTATTAAGTAAGATGTAAGGTAATTGTTACGAAGAGGCTAATGGGACATGATTTGCAATGTTTTTGTAAAACGGGCAGTCGCCTGTATTAGATTATGTACCTTTTAGCAATACGTGGTTGTTTGTAAATAATATATTTTCCAGAGTTGTATAAATTAAATATATTTTATTATAATAAATTAGTGTAAGTAATTAAGCCTTGTTTTTATTTCCCCGAAGATGCAGGAAATATTAGGCAACCATATACAGTCAACGGTATTGTTTGCAAAAATGTATAACTGGTTGCCTATATTTGGTCACATGGGTTACGATAATTTCTGCAGCCTTGTATATTAAAGTGAATCACAACAGACATGGGAAAGTTAAGTTATTTTTGAAATATGAATCAGTCTAAATCTCTAGTCGACGATAATTCGGTCTAATCACGTTAAAAAACGTCTACATGTGACATAATATTACAAATTCCCACTTTCTTAAACTATTGCCATCTAGCGGCGTTATTGGAAAGTTCCTCATACTCTGAAAAATCAGCATAGGAGGACGCGACATCTATCAACAACACTTGGTACTAACAAATTAATCTTAAAATAAAATAAATACATTTATGAATTGAAATGACACCTACGGAAAAATTTAAAAATTGTTATCTTTCCTTATATCTATAAAGATCAAGAACTACTGATAAATATCATTTATACTGACAGTTTTTCCTAATATTTAATTTTCCAAGGTTGGTGCAACTGAATTTCACCAACGTCAATGACATATGACAATTAATTGACAGACTTCAGACTTGACGCGACGCTCCCAAGGCCGTTAAGGCGTCGATATGATTTAACTCGAATCGAAATTCGTTCCAAAAATAAAGAGCAAGACAGTTAAACACATTGAAAACCGAAGACTTAAAAAGAAGTGTGTAAAATGTTGAAAAAGATGAGCATTGGAGCCATCCTAGGCTGTACCTTTTTTGCCACCAGCTCCTTTACTGTGCTAGTGCTGGTGCTGTATCATGTTCTTACGGGAAAAGGCGAAAGGATAAGCGTGGGATGGTTCCTGGAAAACACCTCGCCTCATATGTGGTGCTGCCTTGGAATCGGGCTGTCCGTGGCCCTCTCAGTTGTGGGGGCAGCTGTGGGCATTCACACCACTGGCGTCAGCATTATAGGAGGAGGTGTCAAGGCACCTCGTATCAAAACTAAGAATCTCATTTCTGTTATTTTCTGCGAAGCCGTTGCTATCTATGGTTTAATCATAGCTATTGTTCTGTCGGGATATCTGGACGACTTCACTTGGTCGTTGGTCACAAAGGATGATAACTTAAAGGCCAAGAACTGGCTGGCAGGTTTGTTTTGTTTTCTAATTCTGATTTGTGTAATAATTTGCTTTATTTTCAGGTTACCTGATGTTTGGATCTGGCCTTGCCGTCGGCTTGGTAAACTTATTCTGTGGGATGGCTGTAGGAATTGTTGGTTCCGGTGCAGCCCTAGCCGACGCTGCCAACTCTGTGCTCTTTATGAAGATTTTAATAATCGAAATCTTTGGGAGCGCTATAGGTCTTTTTGGGTTAATCGTAGGTATTTATATGGTGTCTAAAGTCCAGATGGGGGATAAGATACATTAGAAAATAACGTCTATATTTAATTTTTGTTGTGATAAAACTGGAAATCTCATCTGCTGTCTATGTAGGTTAAGAAGTTACGACTATGTTTCAGTTACCAATATAGGATTAAAGTTTATATAATTGTATGCGACACTAATAATTTTACCGATAGGAGACGGCACTTTATTGTTAAAAAGTCGTTTTTTATTTGGGAACTGAAATGTAGATTGCTGACCTTTTTCAGCAGGTACTGGTAAGAGTAAGCGTTAAGAGGTTCAATTATTTGATTTTGTCTATTTAGCACCAATTTTTAGTTTATACGTTTTTTTTGAGTGTTGCGGCTGAAAAAGGTCATTATGTATAATTTGCGTTTGCTGTATCACTAGTGAAAATTTGATCTGTTTAGCACTTGTTGCAGTAATTTATTAGTTATTAATATTGTACGTATAGACATATTTTAAGTAAATTGTGCAACTATGTTTCCCTTCTATACCCAATGGGATGTATGTAACGTATAACAGTACAGTCTCGAATCCAATGTTTATTTAATTGTGGATTTCCGAGGACGATTATATAGGTACACATTCAGATACTTACTGTACTTTAGATAATAGGTTACCCGTTACCGTATAATCCTACTACTGGATGTTGAATTTTCCTTATATTAGTATGAAATGGAAACGTATTTATTGTTTTTTTTTTTCAACTAAGATCTCTTGACTAACTAGTCTTGCTTCTTTTAAATACCTGGACAATAGCGTTTTATGAACTGATTTTTTTCGAGATCCCACTTCTGAGTCTCTCTTCCCTGAATTGCAAACCTGGTTCCATCGTACTTGTAATTTTAATTTTAACCCACATACACTTGTGATTATGATATGACACCCATAATAAATGCAACGCCTTTTGTTAAATCTTGAAATATTATCGTTTAAGTTTGTTGGTTACATAAAAAAATAAGAATAAAAAAAACTTAAGTTTTCTCAATTAAATAATTTTAAGAAGAAGATAGTGTCTGAAGTAATTAGATTATATTAAAATATAGCCAGGTTTGGTTTAATAGACTCAATTTCAGATCTGAACACTTTTTAATTGTTTCTACGAGTTGGACTGAGTTTACAACTATTTAAATTAATTTATTTTATATCTGTGATTTTAATATTCCTATTTTATTTATTTTTAAGGTGCGTTAAATTATTTATTTTTTCATTTGTTGCAACCACAAATAAATGTATATGAAAATCGGTGTTTTATTTTATTAAGTCTGTTGTAGTACGTGAAATTATGAGAGTAAGTATACTGAGGGTAAACTCGGCCAGTATATTATTACAGCGATATATAAAGCACAAACTTCATAGGATTTTTGCAAAGAACAAAACTTCCACTAAGGATCAGTATATTTTATAAATAACTGAATATAATAAACATTAAATGAATACAAAATACAAAAAATTTGCCTACTTAATTGAAATAAATAAAAAACATTTATATAAAACAGCTACATAGTAAACTCAAATAAATAAAGTATATAACAATTGAGTACATATCTAACGTATATCAGGACACGTACAATTAATACATTATATTATAGATGAAACATACAAGGTGTTATTAAAAGCGATTTAGTTTTAACACAAGTCTTATAATCCTAACAATGTTCCGTTGCGTACAAATCAAACCACCTAGCAGTTATAATCTTGGAAGAAGCAATAAAACTCTCATCCTTCTAGTGCCATTAACGCAGCGTCAAATAATTCTAATTGTATTGCTGCCGCCTTCTAGCCCTTTGCTTGTCAAATCGGAGCTCCATTTCCTCCAGCACTTTTGGTGTGTACCGAACGACTAACTTCACAGACCCGTGCGCTTGCTTAAGTAGTTCCACAGCTTTTTCATGGTTCTCGCCGTCTACAGACTGAAAATAAACACCCACGTAACTTATAAATAGCAATCGAAGCTGCCATATTAACTTAACAAAGATTAATTACTTACAACTCCGTTTACGCTTAAAAGTTGGTCTCCTCTCTTCAGCCCACCGTGTCTATCTGCCACACCTCCGGGGATAATCCTGGATATATAAATCGGCGAGTTCTGTTCCTTACCACCCATGACATTAAAGCCTAGCCCTTCGTCGGTTTTAGGCAGTTCGACTACCCTAGGATGGGCATGCCCTTCGCTGGCCGCAAAGGCAGCCACTGTAGCTTTGGCAGTAGCAGAGGCTCGTACGTCTTGAGACCCCTGGATATCCACCGTCTCATACACATGCTCGTACACCTCACGAACCGCGTTTAAAAAATCGCTCTGGAGGACTTTTTGCAGAGCTGCTAGCTTGGTGGCTGGCACTTCCCCACTTTTTTGGAGTTTCTCCAGCAGTTCTATGGATCTTTTGATATCTACGGCGGTATAAGAAATTAGATACCTCACCACGGGATATCCGGAGTGCCTTACCTCTTGATAACGTTAACGGCTCACCTATTTGGGCCATTCTTTAGAAATGTTAATTTTGGTTTATTGTCTATTGACAGATCTGTCAAAAGTCAAAACCAAACGTCAAGTCAAAAGTGAAGGTAAAATCACAGAACTAGAAACGAAACAGTAGAATGCCGCGTGCTCCACATAGACATCTAATCAATAGTGCTCCATCAAGCAGCCATTTTAGGTATGTTCATTTGTATCAAAAATTAATTATTTAGTTTTTGTTCGTGCCAACGTGCAGTTTTAGTTTACATAATTAAATTGAGTTCGCACGCTCAAGTTTGGTCGATAGTTAAATTACTCGAATATAGATACCCCGGGTTGGGTTGGGTTTTTATTTATGTATTATTAAAAAAATGTTTGTTTAATACTTTATCAAGCGCTTCAATAATATATTTCAATAATTATAGTTAATTATACGTATTTAATTTTTATTACAGAGACTTTATACGGACAGTCATAGAGCCAGTCACGCCACCCGCCATTGTGAGGCTAAGGTTAAATTTATCAGGACTAACTATTTTCAATTTTCATTTTAATTTTAGTAGTTTTAGCATGAATCTATTGTAACATTTACTCAGACAGTTGATTTATAAAGTTCCAATATTGTAGATTATTTGAAATTGACTGCTAATTATAGGTTAGAATTCCAACCAACAAAAGGCATTTCTATAATAATTATTAGTATGACTGGTCATTAATTTGAAGTTTGAACCTTACCTGAACTCCTGTAATGAATCTTCGTAACTCAACAATCAACAAAGAAATTATATATATATAGTGGTTTTGTTTATTGCTATATAAAAAAATTTCATTAAATTAGTTGCTATAAATAAGTAAATAGATAAAATATAAGTTGTTCGTTTTACACAGCAATAATATTTAGTAATACAGATTGCAGCGAATGGAATGTACCGATACTAGTTCCAATAATATTTTTAGCTTAAAGTCCTTTACACATTTAACAACTATATGGAGAGAAAAAAACCATATATGAATAAATTAGGCAATGTAATATCATTTTCAACTAGTTACCAAATATCACGCTAGTTTTACAGAAGAGCTTTCACTTCATCGTAGAACACAAGTACCAGTGCAGCACCTGTTCCACGAAGAACGTTGGAAAATGCGCCTTTGAAGAAGGCGGTTGGTCCCTCTTGGGCCGCAATCTTTATCCAACAATCCATGGTGTTCTTGTACATTATATCAGCCTTGGCTCGACCAGACTGCATCATCATACGTCTCCTCACCGTGTCAAATGGATACGAGATGATACCGGAGACTGTGGTTACGGTCTGCAAATCAGAATTATTTTGTTAGCAAATTAATGTCTATACATACACTTAGATTTGCCATAAGTATCTGTTACTTTAAAATATCTTTTATTAACACTTTCACTGCCACCTTATGGATGATGTGTTGCCTCAGGTGCCAGTTTGTTTTTAACCTATCAAAACTATAGGACCCAAAACACGGGAAGCACGTTGCTGGCACGTGGAGAATTAGCCAAACGGCAGGAGCCGTGTTGCCGGCAGTGAAAGTGTTAAGGACCTAAGGACGAGGATTGGGAGATTGTAAAATAGTAATTACGATAAAAAAAAATTTATTGTTATAAAATAAAATCGTATCACAAATCAGTTGCGGTAAAAAAATATATACAAAATACGAATTCTCGCCTTCGCTAAACAGCCTTCAACAATAATACCTTACATGATAATACAAGGTGGAATGTACATGTTTCACGGATATTTCTTAGTTAGACTTAAACAATACTTTACACATTTAATAACAAGTTTGTACAAAAAATAAATAAGGAGACATCGTTTCCAGTAAAATATCACACAAATATCACTAGTTTTACATGAGAGCTTTAAGCTCATCATAGAACACTAGTACAAGTGCGGCACCTGTACCGCGGAGGACGTTGGAGAAGGCACCTTTGAAGAAGGCGGTTGGCCCCTCGGTCCTTAAAATTGTACCCCAACAATGCAGAGTGTTTTTGTACATTATGTCGGACTTGGCACGGCCAGACTGCATCATCATGCGCCTTCTGACCGTGTCAAATGGATACGAGATGATGCCGGACGTCGTCGTAACCGCCTGCAAAAAAATAAGTGTCGTTACTAACATGTAAGGGCTTACGATATGCTGAATAAAATAAAAAATACATCAGTAAATGGGTAGTGGTAATCTAGAGTCATCAGAAGAGGCTCAGTATATTTAAACATCATGTGAAATCTGTTCAAAATTAAGACTGGGGTAAAATAGGGGCGTAACGCTTACCTCTGCAATAAGGAAGGAGATGATGAAAGGTGTGTTCTTCGGGTCGGGCAAAAAACCTTTGGCGGTATCGAAGAAGCCAAAGTATGCAGCACGATATATGATAATACCTTGTACAGACACAACAAAGCCTCTATATAAGCCGATTGGTCCGTCGCTTTTCAACGTCTTCATGATACAATCTACAAGACCATTGTATTGCCTTGCAGTGCCCTTTCCCACGTCAGCGCCCAAACTGTAAAAAAAAGTTATCGTCAACTTTCACTCAGACTAGGGTTGGAATGTGTGCGTTTGTAAGGATAGATCAGAAAATGGGTAGTGGTAATCTGGAGTCATCAAGAAAGGCTCAGCTTTTTAAGTGCATCATGGGTAAAAATTTATTGCGCTGTTTATTTTTTCCAAGTGTAATAAGTTTAAGTTTCTTGTATCACTCACCGTGTCCTAGCATAATCGAGGGGATACACGAAACACAAGGACGTGGCTCCTGCAGCTCCACCGGACGCCAAGTTTCCAGCAAAATGCCTCCAGAACTGTGTCTTTTTGTCAACGCCTCCCAAAAACATTTGTTTGTATACATCCTTAAAGGAGAAATTTAGAGCTTGCGTAGGGAAGTATCGTATTACGTTGGCCAAATTACCACGCCAGAAACTTAGGAAACCTGTTTCCCTCGGAATACGCAAAAAACAGTCGACTATACCTGGAAGATTATACAGAAATATGGTTAGAACGTAGTCGAGAAAGACTATTAAAAAGTATTTAATATGTGATATCAGAAAATGGGTAGTGGTAATCTAGAGTCATCAAGTGAGGCTCAGTTTATTTAAACATCATGTGAAGGAAGGGTTTTTTACAATTTCATTTTGCAGGACGCGTACAACTAAGCTATAAGGACTATAAGGTATTTAAAACAATTAAAACCAACAAATAGTATTGAAAATGGATGCCACACGAGGAACGGTTAGGTTAGGACTCACCTTTGTACGCCGTCTCTTTGGAAATCTGCTTACTGGCCGCTTGCACTTGCAATAATAATTTGACTCTTTCGATTGGTGCTACTGCAGTTTTTGCTACGGCTGCTGATATTCCTCCAGCGAGGAAATCTTTCATAAAACCAGCGGCATCGGTAGGCATTTTCACGGATTTGCTGCAGCACACACGACAACTTTGCAGGTCAAGCGACAAAAGCCAAAAGAAATCAAAATGACAGGAGCAAGACCGATTGCATTTCCAATCAAGTGGCCGAAGATTTGAGCGGTCTGTTCATTTGTCATTTTGGGCAACTTCGAGTAACACTGGGTTTGTTCAGTTGTATCAAGTGATAACAGTTTAGAGCGACAGAGACGACAATATAGCCAAAGTCACGCCCACCCACCATTAAAAGGCTAAATTTATCAGGATATAACCTTAAATTTTTAATTTTGCAAATTTATGTTCAATTTTTATATAGTTTATTTCTCGTCATGCCTCAATAATGTCGGCCATTTTATTCATTTATTATTAACTAAAAAAGCCTAGGAAAAAGCTGTTTTAAAAATTGTACAAATATAAATTCATTGTCTAATTTCTGTGGTGTTTTATGTTTAATTTTTATTTGTTAAAAATATTTTAAATGAAATTTACAACGCTATCTAACCTAACCTCACACTTGCACACATATGTTTATGTTTTTAGGAAGTACATACTTATCTGCATAATAATACATAACTAAACTTATCTGCATAATAATACATAACTAAAATATTCTAAGACTTTCATTAAACTACACTAATAATTATAGTATCATAATACGAGTGTTTCAATAGTCACCTAAAGTCAAAATGCTTTTTGTTGGTTGGAATTCTAACCTATAATTAGCGGTCTATTAATAATGTACAATAATGAAACTATAAATCTACTGTCTTTGAGAGTTTTTAAATTTTCAATGGATTCAAGCTAAAACTACAAAAATTAAAATGAAAATTGAAAACTAAAAATTTAAGGTTAGTCGCTCTATTGTCGTCTATAGTTCCTATAAAGAGTAAAGACTCTGTAGATTGTATCAATACAAATGAACAAACCTAAGTGCCACTTATATTAGTGACGTCAGAATTGCTTATCCAATAAAAATACAAGATTTCTACTAGCGACATCTATTATCTGTTTTCAATTATAGCTTTAACCTGGAAATTCAAAATTAGAACTAAGACCGTGGCTAATACTGGATTATACTAATAATGAACATGAAATATTTTCTTTATATTGAGAATTACATAACACATGGTTCGTTTTTAAGTTTAAGTACAGAGCAGGTGAATTAAATAAACATTTTTTTCAACTAAACACATTTCAAAAACCAGAACAGAGAAAGTCAGCTTTCTACTTCTACTATTTATTTATTCGGTCAGCTTTTTCTTATTACAAAGTTAGGAATTGCAAAATTATCGTAAAAATTATGTATTGCGCTCCCATACACACATAAACTTAATACTTACAAATTAATAAATACGCTTAGCTCTAAAAATTATACACTAATAATACATATCACAAAGGGAGGGTTAATTAAGCATTGTATGACGGTCATAAATGTTGCGTCGCTGTTCTTTCACTTGCCTCTTCCATTTATCTTGCTGGTGCCCAACTCTGTTTAAGACATTACCTCTAACGCTCATATTGTGTGACATGGGTCCCGCAGTAATTTCATCCTAAAAGAGCATAGTTAGATATTTAAATAGCAAGCAACCTTTCAGTTTCTACTTCTTCGTTCGTGTGCTCCTGATAATTGCCCTTTATTCTTTTGTTTAGAAGGGGGTCCAGTATTATCAAGAACGCCATGTATATGACCAGGATCGAGATGACCCAAATTACTATGATAACCACGACTTTAATGACAGCCGTCTTACGGTTTTCGTATTTGCACTCGCATCTCGGGCAGAATTCTTGCTCTTTTCCCAGGATGTCTTTGCCTATCCTAGGCAGTATCACACCGTCGCAGTTACTGCAAAAACAGAACACGTTAAGCGTAAGAACCCAGCTATGAGTTAGTCGTAAAATAAATACATGATAACGCTTCGATTCATCACCTATTGCTGTCGATTTAAATTCAAAATGGCTGTTACATAGATAAGACCGACTAATTTTCATATAAATAAATTACCATTTATTAGGTGGGACGTTAGTTATATATAAGATTCTTGATGTATGGGCTGTTTCCATGCTATTTGTTACTGATGATATACTGGGGCAGATACATTTACATCTTTTGTCCTCGTAGGATTGGGCCTGAAAAATGTTTCTATTATTACAGCTCCTTGAATATCACCGTTGTCTTACCTCTGAATGCGAAAATAACCACAATAAAGTTATAAGTCCTACGTAGTATTTCATTTTTGTAAAACGGCTGTTTACTTTCAACTTTACGACTGTTGTCTCTGCTATATCAGAGACAACTGGCTATATAGAAATTTTTTAGCTGTCAGTTTGTGACGTTTGACATTGGAAAGTTGTCAGCAGTGCATAGAACCATAGAACATTTAAAAGATGAAGGAAACTTCTATCTTGTATATCGGGCCACCTAGGAGTCAATGCATGAACTAAGATATTACAAGTCACGGATAGTTTAAAGAGATCTATAAAATTATAGATTTTTAAACATCTAATGAATAATATTTGTTTGTTCAGCTATTTCTACCCCCAGATTGGATAAAAAAATTAAACTCGTTGCAAAAGACTGTATGAATACGGCTGATTTTTTATTTTCGTCATTTACATTATGTCCGCTTGCCCGCCATCTATGTTGTGTCAACTGAACTTATTTAAGATAAAAGGCAGGAAACTGAGAACATTTCTGAACTATAAAAGTTTACGTTCGTGTACACCTGGCAAAAGATAATTTTTTCATTTCATAGTAGAAATAACTACTTTTAAAATTTGTTACACGTACCACAAGTTACATAAATTTATATTAAATTTCAATTAAGAATGGCATTTTTGGAGGAGAGAAGAGTGGCTCTTATAACAGGAATAAATGGGCAGGTAATTATTAACCAAAAATTACAATTTTGTTTAGTGTCACTGTGTATACATATCTGTGCATTTATACCGGCGCGTTTTACTCGCTGCTCGTCAAAATAACAACAAAATACTGTCACTTCTCTGCTTTGCTGCTAAACTAGGTATCTGTAATCTGTAGGCATCCCTAGCCCCGGGTGATTTAAATGTTATTCTTTCGGCAGGATGGATCGTATCTTTCGGAGTTTCTCTTAAACAAAGGCTACGAGGTGCACGGAATAATTCGTCGAGCAAGTAGTTTCAACACCAGCCGAATCGACCATCTTCACTCCGACCCCTACGCGCACAAAGGCGGTAGATTTTACCTGCATTATGGCGATATGACCGACTCAAGTTGCCTAGTGAAAATCATCGGAAGAATAAAACCGACGGAAGTTTACAATTTAGCCGCTCAAAGCCACGTCAAAGTTTCCTTTGACCTCAGCGAATATACGGCGGAAGTGGACGCTGTAGGCACACTCCGGCTGCTGGACGCTATTAGGACTTGTGGATTGGAAAATTCGACGAGGTTTTACCAGGCCTCCACGTCCGAGCTGTATGGAAAAGTGGCGGAGATCCCCCAGACCGAGAAAACGCCGTTTTATCCCAGATCTCCGTACGGTAAGCACATTTTTTATAACGTGTAGTGGTCCAAGTCGAGGGCTAAGTGCTGGGCCAGTTTTTTCCAATGACCTGGCCAAATTTTAATTAACTTGTAAAAGTTGGTAGGTACTGAAAGGCTGAGCGGGACATATTTTTATTTTACAATTAATAATACACGGGCTAAAACGGCCATTTTATACTGTAAGGATATTAGTAAGGGGGTTAACCTTACTTTTAAGTCTCACAGCTTTTTTAAAATATTTGGAAAACATTTAAACAAAGACGGAAAGAAAATTTACTGACCAAATTATCTTTTCTTCTTTATATAGTGTTCTCCAGAGAGTTTGCACCATATAATAATAATAATAATAGTAATAATTTATGAGAAACTTTTTTATTATGAAATATTATTCTTGATAAAAGTGAAACAAAATTACGTTCCAAGGTCACAGTAAGAAAACTTATATTGTGAAATCGGTTCAAAAGTTAATTACTCTTGGTACTTCCCCTAGACCTTTACCGATTGTTTTTTTCAGCATGTGCCAAATTATACGCCTATTGGATAGTAATAAACTACAGAGAAGCTTACAACATGTTCGCTTGTAATGGTATTCTATTTAACCATGAGAGTCCGAGGAGAGGGGAGACGTTCGTCACTAGGAAAATAACTAGGGAAGTGGCGAAAATTCATTTGGGCATCTCTCAGTGCCTCGAGCTGGGTAATTTGGACTCCAAAAGGGACTGGGGACATGCCAAGGACTACGTAGAGGTAAGAAACATAATTTGAATATATTCGAAAAAATTTTTTTTTTGATTTTTGCCCTTCCCCAAAAAAAAAAATTGTAGTCAAAAACATTACTTTTTCCCCGAAATCTTAACTTTTTCCAACTAAAAATCCCGAGATAAAACACCATAGCCCCGCAGAACTCCTCCTCTTGCCCGACTTTCCGTACATCCGCCACTGAATCGCCTATTGCCAAGATGACAGTCTAGAGCTCGTAAAGTCCAAACTACTGCGGCGTAAAGTCAAGTTTAAGTAGCCACAGCTTGCAAATAACCATTTAATGCATAAGGACCGACGTGCTTGAATTCTGCGATGCACTGGGCCACCTTATGGCGCCCAACTAGTTTTAAAACAGATGCACACAATGTATCGTGCCATCTAGGGGCAATAAAGTTTATTGTTATTGGCCTTGCGTCCGAACTCGACGCTTTTTTTAGTTAGTCGTCAAATAAAAATGTTTGTTGCAGGCAATGTGGTTGATGCTACAACAGGAGGCTCCTGAGGATTACGTGATAGCGTCGGGGGAGACTCACAGCGTGAAGGAATTCGTGGAGGCCGCCTTCAGGCATGTAGGGAAGCAGATCGTGTGGGAAGGCAAAGGGGTGGAGGAAGTTGGCAAGGAGAAAGACACTGGAATAATCAGGATAAAAATCAACCCCAAATATTTCCGGCCGACAGAAGTGGTGAGTATATACTTTTGTTGTAGGCAACCAGGTATACGTTTTAAGTGTATGTATGGTTGCCTAATTCTGTAGTCACGTGGTACAGTCTAAAATCTTGTCGTAGGATCTTTTGCTGGGTGATGCTTCGAAAGCTAAGGCGAAATTCGGCTGGTCCCCTAAGGTAACGTTCCCTGAATTGGTGAAGGACATGATGGACTCTGATATCGAACTGATGAAGAAGAATCCGATGGCCTAGATAATGGGAAAAATCTTACTGTAACGACGGATTCCTTCGGCTATCACCACTCTTTGCTCTCTTTTCGAAAAACTGCTACCATAAAATTGAATTTAGTCGTTGGATGAAAGATTTAGCTAGAGGCGCAACTGGGCAGATTTTATGTCTTCAATTTTTGGAGCTAAGCACCGCCCACATTGTTAAATCTTTTGCTCAACGACCTTACAGAGCACCTTGATTTGTTAAAAATCAATTATTATTATTTTTAAATGTATTTTAAATGTATTTCTATTGTCTTACATTCCTTTATCTTCCTTATTTTAGTAGAACTTTTGTGGGTACATTTAGTAGAGTTCAAATATCTACCATGGTTTCTGTCTATTTGGACAACGCCTTGGTGTAAATAATCCGTTTGTAGATTATTTTATTTTGTTAAACATAATTTTAAAATATATTTTATTCATATGGAACGTTTGTTTGGAATTTAAAGTGGTCCTTGTGCTTGTGACAAATCCTGTTTGGTAATAAATGGTTCGTGAAAAATTTTGGAAATAAAACGCCGCATTTCGTATTGAAATCCTTTTCTATTTATTAACGCAAAATGACCTCTACAGCCAACCTTTTCGCCCACATACTTCCACCATAAATTGGACCTTCTCCTTGGCATCCGAACGTATGTTCCTCCTCATTTTGTTGAGGTCTGGCGGCTTGGTGGGGTCCTCTCCAACCGAAAGGCCACCCTCTTTCCCCAATATGACAAGCACGATCATAATGAGAGCGTGTGTCAGTTCGCTGGTTGCGCTAAGCCGCATTTCCTCCAAAAAATTGTCGTAATCGAACGGGCCGACGTCGCACCCCAAGCTTTCCAGATGCCAAACAAAGTGACTGTGATACAGTTTTATCAGATCGTCCAAGTCGTCTTCCAGGACTGACTGCTGGACGCTGGTGAAGAGGAAGAAGAACACGTCTGTTGCGGGAGAATTGTAGTCGCACACTTGAAAATCCAGGATCTTATTCTTCACCGGCTTGCCGTTCTGGAACTTCACCATCGTGTTATTCACCCACATGTCGCCGTGGGTGACGGTGGCGAAAGGCTCCCTAGGGGAAGCTTTGGGCGAAGCGTCCTTCAATCTCTGCAAAGCTTTTCTTATTTTCGGTACGAAGGGTATGGACCTGTAGGACTCCTGAAATATTTCCACCAAAACCTCCTCCATGCTGTCCTCACCGTCTGGACTTTCAAGAAGCGGAGGGGGTTGGAACGGGGCTAAATACGGTCTGACTTTTGCGTCGAATACTCCCGGCTTCTTGAGTTTCAGGGCCAACGGCACGGCGTGGAAGGCAGCCAGGTCTTTGAGTATTAGCTGGGTGGTTTCCAGATCGAATCCTTGGTACCGGTTCACGTTTGAGTATCCTGGAGGAAAAGAGGGTCAGGCCTTGTCGAGAGAAAAAAAATTGTACAAATTTCTAGTCGGCTGGCTTCAGTAGATATGCTATGCCGATTCTGGGTCAAAATCCCATGTATTTTCTTATGGAGGTTCGTTTGGGACGTTTTTGACCAATTTTACCCCCTCCACTTTTTAGCTCCGCCCAGTCAGCCAATGAAAGCGAGCCCCGCCCACTCCAGCTAGGTAGGTTAGCTGGAGTGGGGACCTCTGTGAGCGGGGCTCGCTCTCATTGGCTGACCGGGCGGGGCTAAAAAGTGGAGGGGGTAAAATTGGTCAAATACGTGCCAAACGAACCTCCATAAGAAAATACATGGGATTTAGACCCAGAATCGGCATAGCTTCTCCCTTCGCCTTATCAGTACATAAAAATAGCTTACCCAATTCATTTAAATTTTCTAGTATGATGACGGCGTCGTCGTCGACTGTTTTGCTCTCGCCGTCCAGGTTTATCCTCGCGCCGTAGAGTTTCGGGTAGCAGTCGATCACCTCTTGCACCCCTTGTTCTCTTTGGAATGCCTGGAGAGCGAGCATGATGGTGGCGTACATCGCTATTTCGTTCTTACAACTGACCTGCACGTTAAATATTTTTCTTGTGACTTCATCTGCTGGTAACGTCTTGGCCACAGCGTGCAGGACTTCCTCCGCGTTGCCCTGGTCGTTCACTAAATTTACGTCCAGTTTTAACATAATGCTGCCGTAGTTCTCCCCGGGGGCGGTTAACCGTGTTATTTTCACATCGCTGATTTTCTTGTCCGGGCCAATGTGCCCGCTTAGGACTTGTTGCAAATTTCTTATTTTAATCTCCGGCATTTTCTGTCATCAGTAGTACTACACCTACTCCACACGAGTCCGGTAAATCTGGTAAACATGTCGTTATCGTTGCATGCGGCTAATCAGTCTTATCTTATTTTAGATTGCTCATAGAAGTTTTAGTCGACAATGGCGAGCAAAGTTTTTATGTGTTTGAACGTTGATAATAGCGCAAAATATATAAACAAAATTGTTGTGACGTTACGAAACTTACGTACACGGCGAGCAAGTAAATATAGTTGGATTGAAATGAAATTTGGGTGGTTATACTGGGAACGGACGGAGCTGTATGCCCAGCCGTCGCACAGTGGGGTGGAAAAAAAATTACCGTTCAAAAATCGCTGGAGACCTCAGACTTAATTGAATCGTCTTATTTTTTTTAATGTTCTTTTTGAAATTCTTCATCAATCTATCGAGCCAGATTCTTGACTTTTTAGCTGTAATTTTTTATAACTTAGGTACTAAAATTGATTTGTTATTAAAAAATATCGTTATTTTCAATTAAAATGAGGCTGCAGGTCACAAATATATACAGAGTCGCCCACAATTTAGTTTCAAATATTTACTTTACAAATAGATAGTAAATCTGCCAAAACAGAGTTTTCATTCCCTTTTTTATCCTTGATGGCTGTCTAAATCAATGTCAAATTTGAAAATTAAAAAGTGTCTTTCGTAATTTTGAAAACAATGTGATTTTTCATAAAAGAGATAAAAAATATTTTAAATTTTTCTATTTTTATACTTAATTCAAATTAAAACATTTTCACTTTTGACAGCTGTCAAATTTTCTGTCAACTGAATAAAAATGACATTTATTAATTATTTTCACAAATGACTTTACTTAAAAAGACATTTTTAAAAGACATTTTTCTATAGGTTTTGGAGGTACTGAATACGAAATTAATTTCATAAAATTATTATGTTTATTGGTAGCTGCCAAAATTGCTGTCAAATTTAAAACTATGCAAGTTTGTCTTTTATAATCTTGTAAACAATGTGAATTTCCATAGAAGGAAAATCACGTGTTTTTTAAATTTGCTAGTTCCATAGTTGATATTAAAATACAGTTTTTCTTTTCGGCGGCTGTCAAAATTTCTGGCAACTTAATAAAAATGCGATTTAATAATTATTTCATCAAATTGAAGTACCAAGCAGAAATTTCTCTATATATAGGCTTTGGAGGAATTTACTGAATACGAAATTGTAAAAATAATATTACATTTGTTGGTAGCTGAAAAATTGCTGTCAAATTTTAACTGCGTGTCTTTCGTAATTTTTTAAAATAACATGAATTTCCATAGAAGAAGTGGTACTGAATTTTTTGAAATTTGCTAGTTCCATAATAGATGATAAAATAATGTTTTTCAGTTTTGACAGCTGTCAAAATTTTTCAAATGACATTTTCTAATTATTTAAAAATTAAACGTACTTAACAAACATTCTTTTATACGTTTTGGAGGTACTGAATACGAAATTGATGTCAAAAACATATTATGCTGATTGGCTGATGTCAAAATTACTGTCAAATTTAAAAATTTTCAAGTAGGTAAATCTTTCGTAATTTTGAAAATAATGTCCATTTCCATAAAAGAAGATACATAAAATGTTTTAAAACTTTCTAGTTCGGTAATTGATATTAAAATAAAGTTGTAACATTTGACAGCTATCAAAAATTTTGCCAACTTAATAAAAATGTCATTTTATTATTATTTCAACAAATTAACGTACTTAACAAACATGTTTTTGGAGGTACCGAATACGAAAGCATAATAAGAAAAATACATATTTGCAAATTTTTAAATGTATCAGCAGCTTTGGCAGCTACCAAAAAACATAGGTAATAGTCTATTTTGACATCAGTTTCGTAGTCTGGTCGGTACTTCAATTTGGTGAAATATTAAATGGCATTTTTATTAGGTTGACAGAAATGTTGACAGCTGTCAAAAAAATAAAAGAATGTATTTTAATGTCAATAATGGAACTAGCAAATAAACAAACACTTACATTCTTTCTTCAATGGACATTCACATTGTTTCCAAAATTAAGGGAGGCAAAATTCATATTTTTAAATTTGACATAAATTTTGGCAGTTACCAACAAATTCTTTTTTAAACAAATTTCGTATTCAATACCTCTGGAACCTATAGAAAAATGTCTGCTTAGTACTTTCATTTGTTCAAATAATTGTTAGTTGGCATTTTCATTAAGGTGACAGAAAATTTGACAGCTGTCAAAAGCGAAAACATTATTTTAATTTTAATTATAGAAATAGAAAGATTCACATTTAAAACACTTTGTATCTCTTTTTCTATAAAAACTGACATTGTTTTCAAAATTACCAATGACATACTTTAAATTTTAAATTCGATACTGATTTTGACAGCTGTCAAAAAATGAAAATTCATCGGAAAATTCTATTTTGGCAGATATATTATTTATTTTTAAAGTAAAATTTAAAACTAAATTTTATATATTTGTAGACTGATTTTAATTGAAAAAAAAAAGATCTTTTTTAATAAAACATCAATTTTGGATCTAAATTATAAAAAATTGTAACTTAAAAATAAAAAATTTGCCATGCCATTTATTTGAAATTTATTTCAGTTTCCTGGCCCACTGTTTATAAGCATTGCAATAGTGGCTTTTATCTTATCGGCGTTGGATATTTTTATAGAATGCCATTGTTTTGGCCTTGATACTAGGATACTAGAGATAGGAAACTACTTGTAATTAGTACGAAATGTTTTTAAATTAGAATGAATTCGCAATAATTATTATCATATCTATGCTACTCGAAAATTGAAACAAACCACTCAACGGATAGATTAGGTTTCTTGATGACGGTCTTTATTCTTTTAGTATCGTACCGGCGTACTTTGTTCATTAACTAATCGTTTAAAAAGTTCATCAATATACAAGGTGTCCATGATAATTATTTTACGCAGTGGTGACGTTGAAATTATTTATGATTGCGACGGAACGAAAAGTAGAATCAGTTTTATCGCAGATTATTGATGATAACCTTTGCAGTAAGTATTGCATCATAATTAGCGGGGCTAAGAACTGATTACATTTTTTTATAGATATCAGACTTGTAATTGGTTTCTGATAGTAATCGCTGGCATTTTTTACGACCTTGAGCTTGAGGAATCGTAATAATATCAAGTAAAACCAATCATTTTTCGGTTTATCTTTCTCTAACGAACATTTCCTTTGATTTACCAATTATTACACAAACCAAAATAAGTACAGCAAAATCGGACGCGATGAGACAGCGCAAGGCAAGAACTGGCCGTTGAAAAAAGCCGTCGCTGAAGAGCGGGCCTCAAAAACGTCGTAAATGACATAATCTTGGTATATACATATATTTCTCGTATTATACTTTCGTATTCATTACCTCCAAAGCCCATAGAAAAATGTTTGTTAAGTACTTTAATTTGTTGAAATAATAAATAAAATGGCAAGTTGCCAAAAATTTTGACAGCTGTCAAATGTTACGACTTTATGTTAATATCAATTACCAAACTAGAAAGTTTTAAAACATTTTATGTGTCTTCTTCTATGGAAATCAACATTATTTTCAAAATTACGAAAGATATACACACTTGTAAATTTTTAAATTTGACAGCACTTTTGTCAGCTACCAACAACCATAATAATTTTATGAAATTAATTTTGTATTCAGTACCTCCAAAACCTATAGAAAAATTTGTTTTGGAGTAAAGTCATTTGTGGAAATAATTAATAAATGTCATTTTTATTTGGTTGACAGAAAATTTGACAGCTGCCAAAAGCGAAAATGTTTTAATTTGAATTAAGTATAAAAATGGAAAAATTTAAAATATGAATTTTGTCTCCCTTAATTTTGGAAACAATGTGAATGTCCATTGAAGAAAGAATTTAAGTGTTTGTTTATTTGCTAGTTCCATTATTGACATTAAAATACATTTTGTTCTTTTTTTGACAGCTGTCAACATTTCTGTCAACCTAATAAAAATGCCATTTAATATTTCACCAAATTGAAGTACCGACCATACTAAGAAACTGATGTCAAAATAGACTATTACCTATGTTTTTTGGTAGCTGCCAAAGCTGCTGATAAATTTAAAAATTTGCAAATATGTATTTTTCTTATTCGTATTCAGTACCTCCAAAAACATGTTTGTTAAGTACGTTAATTTGTTGAAATAATAATAAAATGACATTTTTATTAACTTGGCAAAATTTTTAATAGCTGTCAAATGTTACAACTTTATTTTAATATCAATTACCGAACTAGAAAGTTTTAAAACATTTTATGTATCTTCTTTTATGGAATTCGACATTATTTTCTAAATTACGAAAGATTTACCTACTTGAAAATTTTTAAATTTGACAGTAATTTTGACATCAGCCAATCAGCATAATATTTTTTTGACATCAATTTCGTATTCAGTACCTCCAAAACTTATAAAAGAATGTTTGTTAAGTACGTTTAATTTTTAAATAATTAGAAAATGTCATTTGAAAAATTTTGACAGCTGTCAAAACTGAAAAACATTATTTTATCATCTATTATGGAACTAGCAAATTTCAAAAAATTCAGTACCACTTCTATGGAAGTTCATGTTATTTTCAAAATTACGAAAGACACACAGTTAAAATTTGACAGCAATTTTTCAGCTACCAACAAATGTAATATTGTTTTTACAATTTCGTATTCAGTAAATTCCTCCAAAGCCTATATATATAGAGAAATTTCTGCTTGGTACTTTAATTTGTTGAAATAATTATTAAATCGCATTTTCATTAAGTTGCCAGAAATTTTGACAGCTCCCAAAAAGAAAAACTGTATTTTAATATCAACTATGGAACTAGCAAATTTAAAAAACACTTGATTTCCCTTCTATGGAAATTCACATTGTTTACAAGATTATGAAAGACAAACTTGCATAGTTTTAAATTTGACAGCAATTTTGGCAGCTACCAATAAACATAATAATTTTATGAAATTAATTTCGTATTCAATACCTCCAAAACCTATAGAAAAATGTCTTTTTAAGTCAAGTAATTTGTGGAAATAATCAATAAATGTCATTTTTATTCGGTTGACAGAAAATTTGACAGCTGTCAAAAGTGAAAATGTTTTAATTTGAATTAAGTATAAAAACAGAAAAATTTTAAATATTTTATATCTCTTTTATGAAAAATCGCATTGTTTTCAAAATTACGAAAGATATACTTTTTAATTTTTAAATTTGACATTGATTTAGACAGCCATCAAGGATAAAAAAGGGAATGAAAATTCTGTTTTGGCAGATTTACTATCTATTCGTACAGTAAATATTTGAAACTAAATTGTGGGCGACTCTGTATATATTTGTGACCTGTAGCCTCATTTTAATTGAAAATAACGATATTTTTTAATAACAAATCAATTTTAGTACTAAGTTATAAAAAATTACAGCTAAAAAGTCAAGAATCTGGCTCGATAGATTGATGAAGAATTTCAAAAAGAACATTAAAAAAAATAAGACGATCCAACAAATTCCGAGGTCTACAACGGTTTTTGAACGGTAATTTTTTTCCACCCCACTGTGCGACGGCTGGGCATACTGCTCCGTCCGTTCCCAGTATAACCACCCAAATTCCATTTCAATTCAAACATATTTACTTGCTCGCCGTGTACGTAAGTTTCGTAACGTCACAACAATTTTGTTTTTAAATTTTGCGCTATTATCAACGTTCAAACACGTAAAAACTTTGCTCGCCATTGTCGACTAAAATTTCTATGAGCAATCTAAAATCAGATAAGACTGATTAGCTGCATGCAACGATAACGACATTTTTACCAGATTTACCGGACTCGTGTGGAGTAGGTGTAGTACTGATGACAGAAAATGCCGGAGATTAAAATTAAAAAATTGCAACAAGTCCTAAGCGAGTGGGAATGCCGCTGATAAAATGTTTCTAGAATGTCGAGCCGTGCGCCACTGATTATAATTAAGTGATTCAAACAAAAATTAATGGACAGAAAATATGTCAATAGATGTTTCTATCGTCTGTTTTTTTTTTTTAAATAATAATTAGCAATTAATTAGATACAAGGTAATAAGCGGCAATTAGCGTACTTTTGTCATTTTTTTTAAAATATTTAGAAAAAAATTATTGGAAAAAGACGACGATACAAACATGCATGTGTTCTTTGTCTTCATGGTATTATTTTTGTTTCTCCAAAAAACGTAATAGTTACTTCAAAAACAGGGTCGCACGATACCTCTGTATGTGTAAATTTTGCGACAAATATTTAGCGATACACATCGGACGGCAATATACTTGTAGTAGGAATTAAAGTAGACTATATAACGAGACAGATAAGCCTAAAATTATGATTTTACAATCTATAGTTATTTTTATACAGAGCGTCAAACGGCGAAATACTAAATAGTAGTTAGTTATATCGTACGCAACATCCTCGTTCCCTGCCGTGTCAACTATTAGGAACCTCTAGCAGCGTGGTTTTTCATCATATATCCGAGCTGCCGCGTTTATTATCGATACAAGAGGATTTTTGCACATATTGCGGCGAAAGAAACGGAAGCCGAGCGCTTGTTGTCAGCAAACACCCGCAAGAAAAGAAAGAAAATCGCGTAATATTTAGCGGCGAGATAAACGTCGGTTTCGCGTATCCGGACGGGCTGAAGAAGTTTACGAGGTGTGAGAGACCACCCGCGGCGCGGCAGCCACCAATCCGCAAAGAGTCCGACCCATTATAAAATTAGAAAACATTCGGGTTCGGGCAATAAAGAGATACATAAATAAGTAAATAGTAATGTTCTAGAAATTCGAGTGTTTATTTGTGATTCTGTGTGAACATTAAACGTTACACAAACAGAGGCAGTAGTTGAATAAAGCTGCCCCTATGTGCCAGGATTTATGTCATTTAATTTACGACGCTTTTGAGGCCCGCTCTTCAGCGACGGCTTTTTTCAACGGCCAGTTCTTGCTTTGCGCCGTCTCATCGCGCCCGATTTTGCTGTACTTATTTTGGTTTGTGTAATAATTCGCAAATCAAAGGAAATGTTCGTTAGAGAAAGATAAACCGAAAAATGATTGGTTTTACTTGATATATTATGATTCCTCAAGCTCAAACTCAAGGTCGTAAAAAATGCCAGCGATTATTATCAAAAACCAATTACAAGTTTTATATCTATAAAAAAATTAAATCAGTTCTTAGCGCAGCTAATTATGATGCAATACTTATTGCAAAGGTTATCATCAATAATCTGCGATAAAACCGATTCTACTTATTGTTCCGTCGCAATCACAAATAATTTTCCACCATCGAAATGGTTGTAAAAGTCTCTAGAACTTTCCCTAATTCACTCTCTATCTCTATCTCTAAAAATAACCGAGATAGCAACGCATGCACCCCCTATTTGGGACATACTGTATAAACAAAAACTTGAAAATATTAATTCATAAATCCACACTCTTTTATATACGATGGCTCTGAAGGGCCACAGTAAAAATAAAAAAAAACTAGAAATTTCTACTTTAAAACTAGAAATTTCTACTTTGAAACTAGAAATTTCTACTTTAAAACTAGAAATTTCTACTTTGTAAGTAGAAAATTGAAAACTAGAAATTTCTACTTTATAAGTAGTAGTACGTTATAAGTAGAAATTTCCAGTTTCAAAGTAGAAATTTCTAGTTTCAAAGTAGAAATTCCTAATTTTAAAGTAGAAATTTTTAGTTTCACAGTAGAAATTTCTAGTTTTAAAGTAGAAATTTCTAGTTTCAAAGTAGAAATTTCTAGTTTCAAAGTAGAAATTTCTAGTTTCAAAGTAGAAATTCCTAATTTTAAAGTAGAAATTTCTAGTTTCACAGTAGAAATTTCTAGTTTTAAAGTAGAAATTTCTAGTTTCAAAGTAGAAATTTCTAGTTTTAAAGTAGAAATTTCTAGTTTCAAAGTAGAAATTCCTAATTTTAAAGTAGAAATTTCTAGTTTCACAGTAGAAATTTCTAGTTTTAAAGTAGAAATTTCTAGTTTCAAAGTAGAAATTTCTAGTTTTAAAGTAGAAATTTCTAGTTTCAAAGTAGAAATTCCTAATTTTAAAGTAGAAATTTCTAGTTTCACAGTAGAAATTTCTAGTTTCAAAGTATAAATTTCTAGTTTTAAAGTAGAAATTTCTAGTTTTCAAATCAGAAATTTCTGGTAAAGTAGAAATTTCTAGTTTTAAAGTGGTAATTTCTAGTTTTTTTTAATTTTTACTGTGGCCCTTCAGAGCCATCGTACTTATAAATTAGAAATTAAATGCTAACAAATAAATTGTTTCAGACTCACCAAATAAATCTATAAATCCATTATCCTGTGATGATAATAAAGTTTTTAAGATATATTATCAGAATGTTAAAAGTTTATAGACTCGACGCTTATACATACGGGGTGTCTCACCGGGAACTGAATCGATCGATGTAATTTTTCTTTTGCACAATAAACATTATTATTATTATTATTATTATTATTATTATTATTATTATGTAGGGAAAAGTATGCAAAAAATTTTGAAAATTTTGGAAATTACCAATTTTAAATGGAACACCAACATTGTATATTTTAAATTTTGAAAGGAGTATAAAATTACATAATGAGAGTTACTTTCTCAATATCTCTCATGGTTTTCGTGTTATACAGCTTTCGAATTATTGTCGCGTTTAGAAAAATTTGTCCGAGTGAGATGAAAATAGCGACGGATAAGGTAAAATGCGATTTTCAACAACTTTTTCGTATGAAATTTTTCGATATCTCGTATAGTCAGTCATCGAGTTATATGGTTTTCGGACTTTTGTCATGTTTAGAAAATTTAGTCCAGTTGAAAAGAAAATTAACAAACGTTGCATAAAGCGATTCTAAACTAATTTCTCGATATCGGATTAGTAGGTTCTCGACGATCCAGCCCCTACGGGGCTAGCTACCGGATTAGTTAAGCGAGATGGGGAATAAAACATTTTTTAGACGTTTCGGTGACAACTGTCAAAGTGACATTTTCTCGAAAAAAAATTTTTTTGACAGCTGTCTGACGTTTTCTTAAAAAGAAAAAAAATTGTGACAGCTGTCAAAGTGACGTTTTCTCAAATAAATTTTTTTGTGACAGCTGTCAAAAAACTGTCAAAGTGACGTTTAAATATCAAAGTAAAGGGGGGGCGCCATCTACGAACCGAGAACGGTTTAAGGGCTGCGAAGACGTCCGGATTCCGAAACTGCGGTCTGTTCTGTCCTGGGACCGATATTAAGAAAACGCCAAATTTGAACCATAACCTCAAACTTTTATCGCGACGCACCGTAGATTTCGATAACCTAAAAGCGGCACTTTGACGTTGACGTTGTAATTTTTAAGATTAGTTTTCGAGTTATATGATTTTCGGAGTTTTGTCGTGTTTAGAAAATTTAGTCCGATTGAAATAAAAATTAACACAGGGTTGCATAATGCGATTCTGGACTACTTTCTTGATATCCCGCATGGTTTTCGTGTTCTACAGTTTTCGGACTAATGTCGTGTTTAGTAAAATGCGACTCCCAACAACATATTCGAGCGAAATTTTTTGATATCTCGAACAGTTTTCGAGTTATATAATTTTCGAACTTTTGTCGTGTGTAGAAAATTTAGTCCGATTGAAATGAAAATTAACACATGGTTGCATAAGGCGATTCTAAACTACTTCTCGATATCTCGCATGGTTTTCGTGTCCTACAGTTTTCGGATTATTGTCGTGTTTGGAAAAATTTGTTCGAGAGAGATGAAAATAGCTATGGATAATGTAAAATGCGATTCCCAACAACTTTTTCGGGCGAAATTTTTCGATATCTCGTATAGTGATCGAGTTATATAATTTTCGGACTTTTGTCGTGTTTAGAAAATTTAGTCCGATTGAAATGAAAATTAACACAGGGTTGAATAAGGCGATTCTAAACTACTTTCTCGATATCTCGCATGGTTTTCGTGCCCTACAGTTTTCGGATTAATGTCGTGTTTAGAAAAATGTGTTCGAGTGAGATAAAAATAGCTATGGATAAAGTAAAATGCGATTCCCAACAACATTTTCGAGCGAAATTTTTTGATATCTCGAACAGTTTTCAAATTATATAATTTTCGGACTTTTGTCGTGTTTAGAAAATTTAGTCCGATTGAAATGGCGATTCTAAACTACTTCTCGATATCTCGCATGGTTTTCGTGTCCTACAGTTTTCGGATTATTGTCGTGTTTGGAAAAATTTGTTCGAGAGAGATGAAAATAGCTATGGATAATGTGAAATGCGATTCCTAACAACTTTTTCGAGCGAAATTTTTCGATATCTCGAATAGTTTTTAAGTTATATAATTTTCGGACTTTTGTCGTGTTTAGAAAATTTAGTCCGATTGAAATGAAAATTAACACATGGTTGCATAAGGCGATTCTAAACTACTTCTCGATATCTCGCATGGTTTTCGGATTATTGTCGTGTTTGGAAAAATTTGTTCGAGAGAGATGAAAATAGCTATGGATAATGTGAAATGCGATTCCTAACAACTTTTTCGAGCGAAATTTTTCGATATCTCGAATAGTTTTTAAGTTATATAATTTTCGGACTTTTGTCGTGTTTAGAAAATTTAGTCCGATTGAAATGAAAATTAACACATGGTTGCATAAGGCGATTCTAAACTACTTCTCGATATCTCGCATGGTTTTCGGATTATTGTCGTGTTTGGAAAAATTTGTTCGAGAGAGATGAAAATAGCTATGGATAATGTGAAATGCGATTCCCAACAACTTTTTCGAGCGAAATTTTTCGATATCTCGAATAGTTTTTAAGTTATATAATTTTCGGACTTTTGTCGTGTTTAGAAAATTTAGTTCGATTGAATCGAAAATTAACACAGGGTTGCATAAGGCGATTCTGAGCAACGTTTTCTAATGAAATTTTTCGATTTCTCGTCGGTATTCGGTTTATTGACATGTTTAGCAAATTCTGTTCGATCGGGGTAAAAATAGTCACAGAGTTGTAAAATGCGATTCTGAACTACTTTCTCGATATCTCGTATATTTCTCGTCTTATACAATTTTCGGATTATCGGTCATGTTTATAATTGGGATGAAAATGGTCATTGAAGAGAACTTTTTATATTAAAATCTGGTACATGGTTTTCGGGTTATTGGCGATTAAATTTTTTCGAAAAATGCTTCACGCAAAAGCGCCCGGTTCGGTTGTCCGAAAAAGCGAGCAGAGCGCCGGTACTATTAGCAAGTAGCGTGGCGAGGCCGGGCTGGCGGCGGAATCACGCATTCATCAAAAACGCGGATTGAAGTGACAGTCATTATGTTATTACAGGCGTGTTACATTTGATCTACAGACGGGATTATTACGATTCTTCGAAAAGAAGACTACTGTTTTATCTGGTTTCATTTTGGATTTGCTTAGAAACAACAAACATCGTTTGCTTTAAACATAATTACTCCGCCACCACATGTAGTTTATATATTTACCGAGCTTTGACTAGGCCTTTCCGCAACTACTGTGCGGTCTAGGAGGATGGCGCATAAATCATCGCCGCTGTTTAACATTATTTAGTCGTTGCGTTCGTTGTGTGTGTCGGGCCTGCAAGAGGTAACACCCATCTCCATTTTGGCACTAACGCCCCCCCAGCACCGCGTTTATTAATCGGTGGACCTCGGTTTCTGCTTATTTTGCGTTTCTCCCTATAACAATAATGAACATAGGATGAACCAAATTGGACTATATCAAGAGAAAAATGAGCCAAAGTTGAGTCTGCAAAATCTCAAAATCCGAATTTTATTTTTCTATTATAACTGGATTTCTGTGCCTAGGCCGGAAAAAGTGATTATTATTAACATTATTTACGACTTTTAGTAACGCATACTAAACCACAAATACATTAGCAGGCACATTAAATATAATTTGAGAAACATATTTATATACACAACGACATTTATAATATTTCCTCTAAACATCGCCATTATTATTTTTATTAAGCGGTGTATAAATAATGCAGAGAGGATATTTCGGAAACATATGTTACGCGGCTGAAACAGAAGTGCTAACAACCGTAAAATATAAATTTGCTTATGAAATGACAAATTTATACGTTCCCCTTTGAAACCAAAAAACCACATAAATTATTCATCTTGGTTTTTCTTCCTCGTCGGACCACACGCACTTATTCTTAAGTGCAGACAGGTATAACGCGCCTCGTTTTGTTTCTAGCCGAATTCAAATCGAAATTGTATAAAGAGAACAAACAGCTCGTGAATAACTGGGCGCATAACTGCGGAACGCCGAATATATTTAAAGAAATGGAGAGCCAAGTGCATGTGACAGCGATCAACAGGCCAGGCCAATGGATTTTTTTCTACAAAATTTTATTTTATTGGCATTGATGCGCGTTCATCAGGTCCAATATTTGGGCAAGTACAAAATGGCTGATGTCACCGCTCAGGTTCTCGTCCGACCGAATAGATTTGTCTAAAAAGCTTTCGTCACCGTTCAGGTTCTCGTCCGACTTAAGTTTTGAATATGAGTTCAATAAGTAATTTAATAGTGAAAATTAAGTTTCAATGACTTTTCGAAGGAGGTTCAATTCAACGGTTTTCTAAACGAAACAAATTAGTCCGCCTTAAAATAAACATATTTATTACTAAATTTACAACGTTTAATACTCGTGGACAATTTTTTCCCCGAGCAATGGAATGCTGTGACAGCCGCCTTATGATTAAATGTAATATTTTGTAACTTGCCAAATTAAACTTACCTAATGGTTCTTTCAGAAATAGATTTGACGGAAATAAAACATAACATAATTAATTGCGGCATAATAAGCTCCTCCTCGGTACCGCCTACTTTCAAAAAACTTATTAACGCTAGTTTACTGTTTTAATCCATGATGTAGTACAGGGGTTGGTGGAATAAATATATTAATTTTGTTGCATTTTATTTTCAACAAATTTATTTAATTTATTCCCCAATTAAATCTGTAGAAAAAATTCCAATTGAAAATATTGACATTTTTTTGTATAGTGTCTGAAATATCTGTTATTCTTTTCGAAAACTAGTTGAGATAAAAAAAACAGCCAAAGAAATAAAATTATTCCCTGGTGAAATTTTTGCAAAAAATAAAAAAATCATCTCCCGATGATGCCAACTTGGTTGGCGAAACGCGCGTCGAGTATGTGCAATAGTGTTTTGGTGTGTGTGAATAACTGCTCCAAGTGCAAAAAATCCTCATTGAAAATTTTGATAAAATCTAGTGCCAATAACAAAAACACTGGTGCTAATTGCAAAACCGTTATCTAACTAGCACCAGTTAAATAATTAGTAGAAAAAAGGGTGCTAATCGTTTTGAGAAAGATATTAAACATTTTACAATTTTGGTGCCAGTAAATACCGGCGTCGATTTGAAAACCATTCCATCATTTAGCACCCTCTAAAAATCTAAAAAGTCAAGGCACTATTTGATTAAGAATTTTGGTGCCAACTTCACCTCATCTAAACAAACACCGATGCTTATTCTGAAACCTTTACACAAATAAGTAAAGAGCAGAGGTGCTAATTGTTTTAACAAAGTTATTATTATTATATGCCATATTTACAATCACTTGTGCTAATTTGAAGATCGTTACTATCATTTAGTACCCTCGAAACACGAACAGGTGCTAATTGTTTAAAAACACTAATTAAAAAAACATTAATTTTGGTGCTAATAAATCCGCTGGAGCTAATTCAAAACTCTTTTCATAATTTCGCGCCAGTCAAATAATTATAAAAAAAATAAGCAAAAAACAGGTGCTAATATTATTAATAGCTTCTATGCCATATTTACACCAGTATTACAATCACTGGTGCTAATTGGAAGACTGTTACTATCATTTAGCACCCTCCAAACACGAACAGGTGTTAATTATTTAAAAGAACTTATTAAAAATTTTGATTTTGGTGCTAATAATAAAACCGCTGTGGCTAATTGAAAACTTTTTCTATAATTTCACACCAGTCAAATAATTATAAAAAAAGTAGGTAAAAAACAGGAGTGCTAATTGTTTTAACAAAGTTATTTTTATTATTGTTAACAATTTTTATGCCATATTTACACCAGTATTGCAATCACTGGTGCTAATTGGAAGACTGTTACTATCATCTAGCACTCCCCAAACACGAACAGGTGCTAATTGTTTAAAAACACTAATTAGAAAAAAATTGATTTTGGTGCTAATAAATCCGCTAGAGCTAATTGAAAACTCTTTTCATAATTTCGCGCCAGTCAAATAATTATAAAAAAATAAGCAAAAAACGGGTGCTAATTGTTTTAACAAAGTTATTATTATTAATAGCTTCTATGCCATATTTACACCAGTATTACAATCACTGGTGCTAATTGGAAAACCGTTACTATCATTTAGCACCCTCCAAACACGAACAGGTGCTAATTATTTAAAAGAACTTATTAAAAATTTTGATTTTGGTGCTAATAATAAAACCGCTGTGGCTAATTGAAAACTTTTTCTATAATTTCACACCAGTAAAATAATTATAAAAAAGTAAGTAAAAAAACAGGGGTGCTAATTGTTTTAACAAAGTTATATTTATTATTATTAACAATTTTTATGCCATATTTACACCAGTATTGCAATCACTGGTGCTAATTGGAAGACTGTTACTATCATCAAGCACCCCCCAAACACGAACAGGTGCTAATTGTTTAAAAACACTAATTAGAAAAAAATTGATTTTGGTGCTAATAAATCCGCTGGAGCTAATTGAAAACTCTTTTCATAATTTCGCGCCAGTCAAATAATTATAAAAAAATAAGCAAAAAACGGGTGCTAATTGTTTTAACAAAGTTATTATTATTAATAGCTTCTATGCCATATTTACACCAGTATTACAATCACTGGTGCTAATTGGAAAACCGTTACTATCATTTAGCACCCTCCAAACACGAACAGGTGCTAATTATTTAAAAGAACTTATTAAAAATTTTGATTTTGGTGCTAATAATAAAACCGCTGTGGCTAATTGAAAACTTTTTCTATAATTTCACACCAGTAAAATAATTATAAAAAAGTAAGTAAAAAAACAGGGGTGCTAATTGTTTTAACAAAGTTATATTTATTATTATTAACAATTTTTATGCCATATTTACACCAGTATTGCAATCACTGGTGCTAATTGGAAGACTGTTACTATCATCAAGCCCCCCCAAACACGAACAGGTGCTAATTGTTTAAAAACACTAATTAGAAAAAAATTGATTTTGGTGCTAATAAATCCGCTGGAGCTAATTGAAAACTCTTTTCATAATTTCGCGCCAGTCAAATAATTATAAAAAAATAAGCAAAAAACGGGTGCTAATTGTTTTAACAAAGTTACTATCATTTAGCACCCTCCAAACACGAACAGGTGCTAATTATTTAAAAGAACTTATTAAAAATTTTGATTTTGGTGCTAATAATAAAACCGCTGAGGCTAATTGAAAACTTTCTCTATAATTTCACACCAGTCAAATAATTATAAAAAAAGTAAGTAAAAAACAGGGGTGCTAATTGTTTTAACAAAGTTATTTTTATTATTATTAACAATTTTTATGCCATATTTACACCAGTATTGCAATCACTGGTGCTAATTGGAAGACTGTTACTATCATCTAGCACCCTCCAAACACGAACAGGTGCTAATTGTTTAAAAACACTGATTAATAATTTTAATTTTGGTGCTAATAAATCCGTTGGAGCTAATTGAAAACTCTTTTTATAATTTTGTGCCAGTCAAATTATTAAAAAAATATAAGTAAAGAACAGGGGTGCTAATTGTTTTAACAAAGTTATTATTATTAATAGTTTTTATGCCATATTTACATCAGTATTTCAATCACTGGCGCTAATTGGAATACCTTTACTGCCACTTAGCACTCTCCAAACACGAACAGATGCTAATTGTTTAAAAAAACAAAAATTTTGATTTTGGTGCTAATAAAACCGTTGGGGCTAATTGAAAACTTTTCCATAATTTCGCGCCAGTCAAATAATTATTAAACACGTAAAAAACAGTGGTGCTAATTATTTAAACAAAGTTATTATTATTAACAATTTGTATGCCTTATTTACATCAGTATTGCAATCACTGGTGCTAATTGGAAGACTGTTACTATCATCTGGCACCCTCCAAACACGAACAGGTGCTAATTGTTTAAAAAAACTGATTAGAAATTTTAATTTTGATGCTAATAACGAATCCGCTGAAGCTAATTGAAAACTCTTTTCATAATTTCGCGTCAGTCAAATAATTATTAAAAAGATAAGTAAAAAACAGGGGTGCTAATTGTTCTAACAAAAAAAAAATTAATATAACGTCTGAAATCAGCGAGTGACGCTCGAGTTTGTCCATTCGAAAATCTAGAGGCACGCTTGCGAACACCCCGTACAACGTACGCTCATCCAAATATTTTTATCAACTAATAAATTGACTAAACGCATATAATTGTCGAGCGGGCCGTAATTTCTCCAACAAATAAACATGTTTACCGACACCGGGGGGACGACAGCCGTTAACGAGCCCGTCCCATTCCGATAATTTACCGGCCGCAAGAAAAATATCACCGCCGAAATTGAAACAGGTGAAAAAACAGCTCGGCGACGACCCATCACGCAACTTCCCGCTCTCCCACAAATTAAAAAAAGGCAATCAAAACAGCGAGTCAAACGCGTCCCCATTTAAACAAGTATAAAATAACAAACGTATAAGCCTTTAATGATGACACATTACTTATTTACACAGTGTTTAATGACAAACTAAGCCTATTTATTGCCAGCAGCAATGTTTACGGATTGTCACAGTTATTATATCCTAGCCTAGCAGACCAATGTTTTGCCAAGGCACCGCCTTAACTCGCCAGACTTTTGGGCGGCGACCGAGTGGAAGGGGCGAATCGGGCTTAACTTTCGGGCATCTCAAAAGATTTTTCAGTAGTTTAATTCATGTGCTCTTAGTTTTGTATAAGTGCGCAAGTGACGTATGCCCCGAGATAATGATATGTCAAATGTGGCACTGCGCGGATGGCACCATGAAGTTAAATCGTTCGCAGTAAAAATATCATAGTGTCTGTGGAAGTGTGCCAAAATGTTCTACCCGCCGATTTTTGCCTAAAAGGCGGTGTGTCGGAGCCGGCGCCAGCGGCAGTATTTGATTCGATGTAAGTATGAGTCGGGTGGCGAAAAATTTTGGGAGTGTTTCCTTCAAAAGATATGTGGTGACCAAGAGCCTAGAGAGAGGCGTCCGACGCGCACCATGAAGTGAATTATTTGTTAGTCGATATATTTTCAAAAATATGGTTGGTCTCTAAGGATCTAAGGAAAATTTAAAATTGTTTCTAATGAAACAAAAGAACAGTTAGATATTTAATAATAACACTTGAATGAGACTAATACTTTTATGAGATAAAACAAAATCGGTCCTACTGTTCAAGCTAGTACTACTGATCGATACAATCATTTCTTTTGCAAAAAAAAAAAATAAAAAAAAACTGATTGATACAATCAGTTTTTTTGCAATATGAAAATCATCTTTTGATCACTGTTAATCTTAGGCGACTTGATTTGTAAAACAGGCTTTTCTTATTTTACCGTAAGATATCTATGCAAATAGTGATCCTTCTCACGATCAAAATAAATCGGATATAAACAGTGGTTATGCATATTTACCTTACGATGTCTTCACCATGTCCCTTCTCGTTCGGAACCTACCTACATATAGAAAAATACAAATTAGTAAGAATAAATTGAATAATTTAATAATGCATACCTTTATCTCCTTTCCCTAAAGCGGTTCGTCTCCATAGTACCATCACTCGCACGCGAAAACCAGAGCCTACTAACTGCTTCTCTGGGCTCCGAAGCGCCCTGAAAATCCCCGAATACAGTTACAAGCCTTAACACTTGTAATAACCCTGCTATTTTAGAAATAACAAAGATATTGACAAGATACTCGTCGAGATCTCGGCTCTGGTTTAACGAAACCGGTCGTTCTCTCTACGATAGAGTGAACTAGATATGTCCAAATCAATATCACTAGTGTCTGTTATATAGTCAGTTATACTCCCGATGCACTTTGTCGTCCATGGTATGGATGTCGAAACCACTACACGCTTGAATATCTGCTTCTTTCCCAAATAGTTCGTCCCTTGGCTTAATCTGAAAAAAGATTGCAGTGTCAAAAGCTTTTATCCAAATTATAACTTATGAGCTAGTAATTGAATCTTCCACTATAATTTGGTTGCCAATTGACAGAGATTTTCTCAAATATTAATGTTAATAGACCAGAAAAAATTTCGGGACCCTAGTTCCCTGGTAAGTAAAATATGCACGTCGCATCACGTCACGTCATAATTAGAATAAGATAGTTTACATAATATACAGGTTGTTAAGAAAAAGTAGGTCATGCCTTTAACCACAGATTCTTTGGGCGAAAATAATGTGACTTTTATAATGTGATTTTTTATTTCGGAGCGTAGTTTCTTTTATACAGGGTGTTAAAGTTTACATTTTGAAAATTATTTTTATTAATAATTCTGTTACTGTTTAAGATTTTTACCCGAATTTTTGCACAGACTTTCATCTTATACAGATACACTTTTTGTGTAATTTTGGTCAAAAAAGTCAAAGCGCAAACGGGAAAAAGGGGGGGTTGTGTTACCCATTAACCCCCCCAACTTTTTCATGCGTACGCCTATGGTCTCTAGATATTTCATTTTAGATTAAACACTTATTTCCCCAATTTTTTTTACTCCTACAAAATTTTGATTTAGGACTTGATTAACGAGATAGTCCAGTAAATTCAGAATCATTTTCAATATTTCAGTTTCGGAATTTATTGTTTTTACTATTGTTGTTCGTAGTAATCCTGGATTTTCTTTAAATCGACTACTTTTAGACAAAAAATGCTAGAGACTTTTTTTGTTGTGCATAGTCAGAAAAGTTCAATAAAATAAAAATCTTAAAAAAGAAACAGTGGCGTACACATTTTTGCTTAGGAAACCTAAATTAATACTTAGTTATCTATGCCACTGAAGTAGGTAAAATAAGCAAATAGAAACACTAATTTAAAGAAAATACTATAAAAAATAAAACATTGCTGTGTTTAAAATTAAACTTTTCATATTATTTACTTTAATTATTTATTAATTTTTGAATAATTTATCCAACGGGCGAATCCAGTTATTGTACATATGGTAAATAAAGCAGACAGCAAAAATACAGAAAATACAATTATTACTAAAATAAAATATCAGGTAGAATACTAATTAATAACCACAATAAGTATAGCGTATTAAATTAGTGTTTCTATTTGCTTATTTTACCTACCTCAGTGGCATAGGTAACTAAGTATTAATTTAGGTTTCCTAAGCAAAAATGTGTACGCCACTGTTTTTTTTAAGATTTTTATTTTATTGAACTTTTCTGACTATGCACAACAAAAAAAGTCTCTAGCATTTTTTTTCTAAAAGTAGTCGATTTAAAGAAAACCCAGGATTACTACGAACAACAATAGTAAAAACAATAAATTCCGAAACTGAAATATTGAAAATGATTCTGAATTTACTGGAATATCTCGTTAATCAAGTCCTAAATCAAAATTTTGTAGGAGTAAAAAAAATTGGGGAAATAAGTGTTTAATCTAAAAATAAATATCTAGAGACCATAGGCGTACGCATGAAAAAGTTGGGGGGGGTTAATGGGTAACACAACCCCCCTTTTTCCCGTTTGCGCTTTGACTTTTTTGACCAAAATTACACAAAAAGTGTATCTGTATAATATGAAAGTCTGTGCAAAAATTCGGGTAAAAATCTTAAACAGTAACAGAATTATTAATAAAAATAATTTTCAAAATGTAAACTTTAACACCCTGTATAAAAGTATCTACGCTCCAAAATAAAAAATCACATTATAAAAGTCACATTATTTTCGCCCAAAGAATCTGTCGTTAAAGGCATGACCTACTTTTTCTTAACACCCTGTATAAAGCCAGTTGGAGATTCGGTAGCAAGAATAAGATTTTCTCTTAAAAATTAGTCTTAATCGTTTTCCGACAACAACCCCTAAGACACTCTAACCTCTCCAGAAAAAGACTCAGCTTGTAAAACAATTATTGAAACAGTAAACTAGCGTTAATACATTTTTTGAAAGTAGGCGGTACCGAGGAGGGGCTTATTATACGTTACGTTTTATTTCCGTCAAATCTATTTCTGAAAGAACCATTAGGTAAGTTTAATTTGGCAAGTTGCAAAATATTACATTTAATCATAAGGCGGCTGTTACAGCATTCCATTGCTCGGGGAAAAAATTGTATTAAACGTTGTAAATTTAGCAATAAATACGTTTATTTTAAGGCGGACTAGTTTGTTTCGTTTAGAAAACCGTTTACTTCGCGAAAATATGCAGCTGTCTTAACAAGCAGCACTAGTAGCACCACAATATTTTTTTAATTGAACCTCCTTTGGAAAGTATGAAATAAAATCTCACTCAGTTTTACAAAAACCTACTTAACGGTCGTTTCATCAAATCTATTAGGTCGGACGAGAGCCTGAACGGTGATGTCAGCCATTTTTTTAAATCTATTCGGTCGGACGGGAGACTAAACGGTAACGTCAGCCATTTTGTAACTGACCAAATGTCGATCCGCAAATGTCCGAAAATAATTCTAGCCTTAAATCCATCATTTCAAGCCAAAGAAGATTCCTCGTATGTCACCTTCATATCAATTTTCTACTGGAAAATTTTTAAACGTCGGAACGATCAAGAATCTGAACTGCATTTTTAAAATAGCAAACAGCCCAGGTGTGTCACGTGTATCATAAATCAAATAATAATAATAAATTGTAACAAAGGAGGGAGATTAAATAATTTATGGCTGATATTAACCCGTTTGTGATACTGTCACGTTTCTCCATAGAAAACGGCATAACTCTGCTTCTTAAACAAACATTTTTTGCAATAATAATTAGTGATTAACCAGCTTGAGCATAAAGTGATGTTATTTGTTGCAGAATTAATCGACAGTGCGACCGCGACCAGTTCGAGCGTTAATAATGTTCCCCCTTCAGCAACTGGACTCCTGCTACTGCCTGGACCATCTGCCCGACTGCGTGCATACCGGCCTGGGCCGCAACCCGTTTTTGACCCAAAGACTTTTCAACCCGTACTATCCACAGCTGTGGTTTCCTTTGCCGATAAAGGTAGCGCAGCCCCGGCCGGAAAAGCCCCCGTACTCCTACATAGCCCTCATAGCGATGGCCATATCCTCGTCGCCGAAGCAGAGGCTGACCCTCAGCGGGATCTATAGATTCATCATGGACAATTTCCCTTACTACAGAGAAAACAAGCAAGGCTGGCAGAATTCTATAAGACATAATCTTAGTTTAAATGACTGTTTTGTGAAAGTGCCGAGGGATAAAGTGTCGCCTGGGGGTAGTGAGCAGGCCGGCGGGAAGGGCAGTTATTGGATGCTGGATCCCAAGGCGGCCAATATGTTCGAGAAGGGGAACTACAGGAGGCGGAAGACGCGGAGGCAGAGGATCGCCGAGTGCACGGCTAATTTGTATCAGGTAAGGTGCATGGCGAACTTAAAATAAGTATAGCATCAGCGGATTATGTCGATTCTGTTGAAACAACTACTTTTCATATCTATATGTCATAAAACATTGAAACATCAACCAGATTGTTTATTTTGAACAAAGTTCATCGAAACTGGCTGTGACCGAGATAACAAGAGATCAAAGTACAACCACGATATTAAGATAAAATCTAATTTTGATAAGAATTTTATTTTTACGTATTGAGCGACAAAAATGCATGGAAGAAGATGTAAAAAAATGCGCCGATCCAGGCTTGTATTTACGAGTCTTGCGGACTCAACTGTGGCGGTCTGTATTTCCGAAATTATCTTTTATAAACAACCGAATTCAGGATTTCCTTATCGTTTAAATTTAGTTGTACATTTTTCTCGTTTGACGCATAAAAATCTGTTATAGTGTAAAAATTTACGCATTGGAGGAATTTGTAGATTCCGGTCCTGCAAATCCAAGTTTGTCAGTCAATGTCTCGGAAGCTGCTTATCAGACTCTTAAATTAAGATTCTTCTCTATCGTTATGCAGTCTACTTTAAATTTACTATGCACGTTTCCCTTATGACGCATAAAAATCGGTTATAGTGAAAAATTGACGCATTGGTCGATATCTCCGAAATTATTCACCAGAGACAGTTGAATTAAGGTTTATCTTTGTCGTTAAATGGTCTACTTTAAATCTACTTATATACCCTTTTCCCATCTGACGCATAAAAATCTGTTATAGTGCAAAAATTGACGCATTGGACGAATTTGTAGTTTCAGACCCTGCAAATCCAAGTTTGTCAGTCAATGTCTTGGAAACTGCTTATCAGACTATTAAATTAAGATTCTTCTCTATCGTTATGCAGTCTACTTTAAATTTACTATGCACGTTTCCCTTATGACGCATAAAAATCGGTTATAGTGAAAAATTGACGCATTGGTCGATATCTCCGAAATTATTCCCCAGAGACAGTTGAATTAAGGTTTATCTTTGTCGTTATACGGTCTACTTTAAATCTACTTATATACACTTTTCCCTTATGACGCATAAAAATCGGTTATAGTGCAAAAATGTACGCATTGGGCGAATTTGTATTTTTAGGCCTTGCAGATACAAATTTAACGTATCTCCGAAACTGTTCATCATAGACAATTGAATTAAGGTTAGTCTTCATCGTTATACATTTACCTTTGAACTCACTATATACACTGTTCCCATCCGACGTATAAAATCGAGTTATAGTGCAAGAATTAGTGCAACTTTCTAGCCGACCCCGAAATAAAATTAAACACACTCACCTATGTGTGCTCCTGAATTTTACAATATTTGCTTACGCTCCCGACGAAGCTTATGAAACTTCCTGCTGATGAATTACACGTCGAAAAATAATGAGGCGCACAAATAAAACAAATTACCTGGGTTTAAGCGGGCCACTTCTCTTATTTTCGAGCTTGTTAACCGAGTTTTTCCGACCTATTACAGCTCGTAGAACAAGCGGGAGCGAGTGGGAAACGGCTAGATTTCCTCAGATCATACGCAAAGCTAGGGCGCACAGATTGCAAAATTGAATGCTCTCTGAATTGGAGGGGCGTAGCGCAATGAATTCCATAACTGTGTTGATTGTTTTAAATCAGCAGATCTGTGACTTATTAGCAAAATTGCGAATATGTCCACGTCGACCCCATTTATCCGATAACGGTCGCCGACTGGAAGTTGCCGTTTTTTGTGAGGTTCTCAAAAGTTTTATTTCCAACGGTGGAGTTAACGTTTTTAATTAGCTTTGTTTCGAATAATTCCCAAAGCGCTCCCTTTACAATTAAAAACAATATAAAAGTGGATTCTTTTATATGAAGGGCCGTAAGCGCCTGATGTTTAAAAAGCAATTGGAATGCATTCTTAATAGTTTTTAAATATTTGCTTATAATTAAGGCAGGAAAGGAGTCTAATAAGTATGGTGATAATGGAGCTTCGCGGTGCGCTTCACTGAGGCGGCGATTTAAGTTTAGAGGACGGATTTTCTAGCTCTGACTGGAAGTTAAACAGGATTATGTTAATGAAATAGGAGCCGGAGACGTATATATTTTTTTAATGATAATAAGCCGTGGCTAGATGAAGAAATTTCGCTTGAGGGAGCGAAGGGAGAATTTTTTTGTGTTTGAAAATTTGCAATTCGTCAATTTTTGCACTTTAACAGATTTTTATGCGTCGGGAAAAGTGTACATAAGTAGATTTAAAGTAGACTATAGAACGATAAAGATAAACCATAATTCAACTGTCGCTGGTGAATAATTTCGGTTATATCGACAAATGCGTCAATTTTTGCACTACAACCGATTTTTATGCGTCATAAGAGAAAAGTGCATAATACATTTAAAGTAGACTGCATAACGATAGAGAAGAATCTTAATTTAATAGCCTGATACGCAGTTTCCAAGACATTGACTGATAAACTTGGATTTGTAGGGTCTGAAATTACAAATTCGTCCAATGCGTCAATTTTTGCACTTTAACAGATTTTTATGCGTCAGACGGGAAAAGTGCATATAAGTAGATTTAAAGTAGACTATAGAACGATAAAGATAAACCCTAATTCAACTGTCTCTGGTGAATAATTTCGGAGATATCGACCAATGCGACAATTTTTGCACTATGACCGATTTTTATGCGTCATAAGGGAAAAGTGCATAATACATTTAAAGTAGACTGCATAACGATAGAGAAGAATCTTAATTTAATAGCCTGATACGCAGTTTCCAAGACATTGACTGACAAACTTGGATTTGTAGGGTCTGAAATTACAAATTCGTCCAATGCGTCAATTTTTGCACTTTAACAGATTTTTATGCGTCAGACGGGAAAAGTGCATATAAGTAGATTTAAAGTAGACTATAGAACGATAAAGATAAACCCTAATTCAACTGTCTCTGGTGAATAATTTCGGAGATTTCGACCAATGCGACAATTTTTGCACTATGACCGATTTTTATGCGTCATAAGGGAAAAGTGCATAGTAAATTTAAAATAGACTGCATAACGATAGAGAAGAATCTTAATTTAATAGCCTGATACGCAGTTTCCAAGACATTGACTGATAAACTTGGATTTGTAGGGTCTGAAATTACAAATTCGTCCAATGCGTCAATTTTTGCACTTTAACAGATTTTTATGCGTCAGACGGGAAAAGCGCATATAAGTAGATTTAAAGTAGAACGATAAAGATAAACCCTAATTCAACTGTCTCTGGTGAATAATTTCGGAGATTTCGACCAATGCGTCAATTTTTGCACTATGACCGATTTTTATGCGTCATAAGGGAAAAGTGCATAGTAAATTTAAAATAAACTGCATAACGATAAAGAAGAATCTTAATTTAATAGCCTGATAAGCAGTTTTCCAGACATTAACTGACAAACTTGGATTTGCATTGCCTGAAATTACAAATTCGTCCAATGCGTCAATTTTTGCACTTTAACAGATTTTTATGCGTCAGACGGGAAAAGTGCATATAAGTAGATTTAAAGTAGACTGTATAACGATAAAGATAAACCCTAATTCAACTGTCTCTGGTGAATAATTTCGGATATATCGACCAATGCGTCAATTTTTGCACTATGACCGATTTTTATGCGTCATAAGGGAAAAGTGCATAGTAAATTTAAAATAGACTGCATAACGATAGAGAAGAATCTTAATTTAATAGCCTGATACGCAGTTTCCAAGACATTGACTGACAAACTTGGATTTGTAGGGTCTGAAATTACAAATTCGTCCAATGCGTCAATTTTTGCACTTTAACAGATTTTTATGCGTCAGACGGGAAAAGTGCATATAAGTAGATTTAAAGTAGACTATAGAACGATAAAGATAAACCCTAATTCAACTGTCTCTGGTGAATAATTTCGGAGATTTCGACCAATGCGACAATTTTTGCACTATGACCGATTTTTATGCGTCATAAGGGAAAAGTGCATAGTAAATTTAAAATAGACTGCATAACGATAGAGAAGAATCTTAATTTAATAGCCTGATACGCAGTTTCCAAGACATTGACTGATAAACTTGGATTTGTAGGGTCTGAAATTACAAATTCGTCCAATGCGTCAATTTTTGCACTTTAACAGATTTTTATGCGTCAGACGGGAAAAGCGCATATAAGTAGATTTAAAGTAGAACGATAAAGATAAACCCTAATTCAACTGTCTCTGGTGAATAATTTCGGAGATTTCGACCAATGCGTCAATTTTTGCACTATGACCGATTTTTATGCGTCATAAGGGAAAAGTGCATAGTAAATTTAAAATAAACTGCATAACGATAAAGAAGAATCTTAATTTAATAGCCTGATAAGCAGTTTTCCAGACATTAACTGACAAACTTGGATTTGCATTGCCTGAAATTACAAATTCGTCCAATGCGTCAATTTTTGCACTTTAACAGATTTTTATGCGTCAGACGGGAAAAGTGCATATAAGTAGATTTAAAGTAGACTGTATAACGATAAAGATAAACCCTAATTCAACTGTCTCTGGTGAATAATTTCGGATATATCGACCAATGCGTCAATTTTTGCACTATGACCGATTTTTATGCGTCATAAGGGAAAAGTGCATAGTAAATTTAAAATAGACTGCATAACGATAGAGAAGAATCTTAATTTAATAGCCTGATACGCAGTTTCCAAGACATTGACTGACAAACTTGGATTTGTAGGGTCTGAAATTACAAATTCGTCCAATGCGTCAATTTTTGCACTTTAACAGATTTTTATGCGTCAGACGGGAAAAGCGCATATAAGTAGATTTAAAGTAGACTGTATAACGATAAAGATAAACCCTAATTCAACTGTCTCTGGTGAATAATTTCGGAGATTTCGACCAATGCGTCAATTTTTGCACTATGACCGATTTTTATGCGTCATAAGGGAAAAGTGCATAATACATTTAAAGTAGACTGCATAACGATAGAGAAGAATCTTAATTTAATAGCCTGATAAGCAGTTTCCAAGACATTGACTGACAAACTTGGATTTGCAGGACAGGAAATTACAAATTCGTCCAATGCGTCAATTTTTGCACTTTAACAGATTTTTATGCGTCAGACGGGAAAAGTGCATGTAAGTAGATTTAAAGTAGACTGTATAACGATAAAGATAAACCCTAATTCAACTGTCTCTGGTGAATAATTTTGGATATATCGACCAATGCGTCAATTTTTGCACTATGACCGATTTTTATGCGTCAGAAGGGAAAAGTGCATATAAGTAACTTTAAAGTAGACTGCATAACGATAAAGAAGAAACTAATTCAATCGTCTGTGATACATTGACTTGGATTTGCAGGGTCTGTCTCCCAGTTGTGCTTGTGGGTGCCAAATTTTTTCCCCAACGCCGACGTTGTCAACCACAATTTCGTCGAGCAAATCCGCCACTGCACATCTCCTGCCATATGGTTCAGTTTTCTCGTAGCCGTCGGTGTTTATCGGGCAATTTACGCCAAACATAGAACCATAACAAATGATAAACCTATTTAGTTTACGGCCCACTTATTTATAAACAAACAAATTAACCGAGTTTTAAAACAATTTTAATTGCCGTCGCTATTAAAATAATTCCAAATATGCGTTTTTTAAACAAACAGCTCCTCATAGCGATAATCCGTTGGGAGGGCCCCGAATAAAAATTTAATAGAGTCGTTGGAGAAAATTAGGAATTATTGCCCAGACGGATCCCATTGTTCCAATGCGCGATGGTAGTATGCTTAATAAATAATATAATATCCGATTTGTTTGGACGAGTACTAGAGCATATGTTAGCTGTAAAATTATATATTATTCGAAGTGTCAACAACTTAAATTTATTACGATTTTAGTGTATACAGCTCCCATGTGGTGTTTGTTTTTTCGGCTGATAACGCCTTTACCTTATTTGACAAAAAATCTGTGCTTGTTGGCGGTGATTCGTCAAATAAACACCAAAATATTAGAACCTTTCAGCGAGGCCTATTTCCGCTTTTCACTCTTAATAGGTAATTATTACAAAGCAAGCGATTTTTTTTGAAAACATTTTTTAAAGCTTGTAGTGATTTTTATATTTCAGTTCAAGGGAGTCCAAGTTCAATTTTCTTATTTCAAATGGTAATCGTAGTTGGCTTCGACTTCAAAATATCGATAATTTATCAAAAATTTGGTAGTGTTAAAATTTTGTTGCTTAATTCATTGAAATATATTTTGCAAATAATTAAAAATATTTAGTAAATATTTTTATACGATTTAAAAATATTTAGCAATCATTTAAAAATACCTAGTAAATATTTTTATTTAACTGAATTAAGAATGCCTGCTTGGTAATGTTTAATAAACTGAAAAATGTCTAGAAAAGGTTGTTTAATTCATTGGAATATATCTAGTAAATATTTTTAAATATGTAGTTTTAAAATTTCTAGTAAATGTTTTTATTTAACTTAATTAAAAATGCAGGCAACAGGCAAGTAATATATAATTCGTTGAAAAATGTCTAGTAAACGTTTTCAAACGATTTCAAAATATTTAGTAAATATTTTTATTCGTCAATTAAAAACATCTACTGTTTAATTCATTGGAATATATCCAGGAAATATTTTTAAGTGACTTAAAAAAACTAATAACAATTTTTAAAAGATTTAGAGATGTCTATCAGATATTTTTATTCAAAATATCTACTAGAAATGTTAAATTCATTGAATTACATTTAGTAAATATATTAAAATGGTTAAAAAATATCTAGAAAAATGTTTAAATTTAATTCAATTAAAAATACTTGCTGGTAATGTTTAATTAATTAAAAAATATCTAGTAAAGGTTTTCAAACGATTTAAAAATATTTATCTAGTAAATATTTTAATTCATGTCAATTAAAAACTACTACTTAATTCATTGGAATATATTTAGTAAATATTTTTAAATAGTTCTAAAATTTGTAAATGTTTTTAATTCAATTAAAAATGTAGGCAAGTAATGTATAATTAATTGAAAAATGTCCTAATAAATATTTTAATTCATTAAAAATATCTACTAGAAACGTTCAATTCGTTGAAACACATCTAGTAAATATTTCAAAATGCTTTAAAAACATCTAAAAAAATGTTTTTATTTAATTCAATTAAAAATGCCTGCTAGTAATGTTTAATTAATTGAAAAATATCTAGTAAAGGTTATCAAACGATTTAAAAATATCTAGTAAATATTTTTAATCATGTCGATTAAAAATATCTACTGTTTATTTCATTGGAATTATCTAAGTAAATATTTTTAAGCGGTTTAAAAATATCTAATAAATATTTTTTAAGGATTTAGAAATTTTTAATAGATTTTTAATTAACTCATTTAAAAATATCTACTAGAAATATGTAATTCATTGAAGTTCATCTAGTAAATATTTTAAAAATATTTAAAAAAGTTTTTAAAATTTGATTCAATTAAACATGCCTGCTGGTAATGTTTAATTAATTGAAAAAACCCAGTAAAGGTTTTCAAACGATTTAGAAATATCTAGCAAATATTTTTATTCATGTCGATTAAAAATATCTACTGTTCATTTCATTGGAATATATCTGGTAAATATTTTGAAGTTTAAAAATATCTAATAAATATTTCTAAAAGATTTGGAAATATTTAATAGATTTTTATCAACTCTTTTAAAAATATCTACTAGAAATATTTAATTCATTGAAATACATCTAGTAAATATTTTAAAATGGTTTAAAAATATCTGAGAAAATATTTTTATTTATTTCAAATGCCTGCTAGTAATGTTTAATTAATTGAAAAATATCTAGTAAACATTTTCAAACGATTTAAAAATATCTAGTAAATATTTTTATTCATGTCGATTAAAAATATCTACTATTCATTTCATTGGAATTATCTAGTAAATATTTTTAAGCGATTTAAAAATATCTAATAAATATTTTTTAAGGATATAGAAATATTTAATAGATTTTTAATCAACTCGTTTAAAAATATCTACTAGAAATATTTAATTCATTGAAATTCATCTAGTAAATATTTAAAAAATATTTAAAAAAGTTTTTAAAATTTGATTCAATTAAACATGCCTGCTGGTAATGTTTAATTAATTGAAAAAACCCAGTAAAGGTTTTCAAACGATTTAGAAATATCTAGCAAATATTTTTATTCATGTCGATTAAAAATATCTACTGTTCATTTCATTGGAATATATCTGGTAAATATTTTGAAGTTTAAAAATATCTAATAAATATTTCTAAAAGATTTGGAAATATTTAATAGATTTTTATCAACTCTTTTAAAAATATCTACTAGAAATATTTAATTCATTGAAATACATCTAGTAAATATTTTAAAATGGTTTAAAAATATCTGAGAAAATATTTTTATTTATTTCAAATGCCTGCTAGTAATGTTTAATTAATTGAAAAATATCTAGTAAACATTTTCAAACGATTTAAAAATATCTAGTAAATATTTTTATTCATGTCGATTAAAAATATCTACTATTCATTTCATTGGAATTATCTAGTAAATATTTTTAAGCGATTTAAAAATATCTAATAAATATTTTTTAAGGATATAGAAATATTTAATAGATTTTTAATCAACTCGTTTAAAAATATCTACTAGAAATATTTAATTCATTGAAATTCATCTAGTAAATATTTAAAAAATATTTAAAAAAGTTTTTAAAATTTGATTCAATTAAACATGCCTGCTGGTAATGTTTAATTAATTGAAAAAATCCAGTAAAGGTTTTCAAACGATTTAGAAATATCTAGCAAATATTTTTATTCATGTCGATTAAAAATATCTACTGTTCATTTCATTGGAATATATCTAGTAAATATTTTGAAGTTTAAAAATATCTAATAAATATTTCTAAAAGATTTAGAAATATTTAATAGATTTTTAATGAACTCTTTTAAAAATATCTACTAGAAATATTTAATTCATTGAAATACATCTAGTAAATATTTTAAAAAAAATATCTGAAAAAATGTTTTTATTTAATTTAATTAAAAATGCCTGCTAGTATGTTTAATTAATTGAAAAATATCTAGTAAAGATTTTCAAACGATTTAAAAATATCTAGTAAATATTTTTATTCATGTCGATTCAAAATATCTACTGCTCATTATATTGGAATATAGCTAGTAGATATTTTTATTCGACTAATTTAAGAATATATACTAGAAATGTTTAATTAATTGAAATACATATCTCTAGTGAATATTTTTAAATAATTTTAAAATATCTAGTAAATATTTTCATTTAACTCAATTAAAAATGCATACTAGTAATGTTCAATTAATTGAAAAATAGCTAGTAAAGGTTTTCAAACATCTAGTCAATATTTTTATTCATGCCGGTTAAAAATATCTTACCGTTTAATTCATTGGAATATATCTAGTAAATATTTTTAAGTGGTTTAAAAATATCTAATATTTTTAAAAGATTTAGAAATTTCCATGACAAACATGTAATTTTCGGAAAGGGGAAACAATGGGCTTTCCAACTGTAATTTAGTATATATTTTTATTTAGCTCATTTAAAAATATCTACTAGAAATGTTTAATTCATTGAAATATATCTAGTAAACGTTTTTAGACAATATAAAAATATGTAGTAAATATTTTAATTCATGTCAATTAAAAATATCTGTTTAATTAATTGGAATAAATTTAGAAATATTTTTAAGTGATTTGAAAATATTTACCAGAAATGTTTAATTCATTGAAATCCATCTAGTAAATTTTTTTAAATAGTTTAAAAATATCTAATAAATGTTTTCTTTAATGTTCAATTCATTGAAATATGTATTTTATAAATATTTTCAATTGGTTCAAAAGATCTAGTAAATATTTTCAAACTATGCATTTAAAAATATCTAGTAAATATTTTTATTTAATTTTCAATTAGAAATGTCTGCTAGTAACGTATAATTTCCTGAAAAATATCTAGTAAACGCTTTCAAATGATTTAAAAATATCTAGTAGATATTTTTAAATATTTACTGTTTAATTCTTTGAAAAATATCTCTAGTATATTTTTTTAAATAATTTAGAAATGTCTAGTAAATATTTTTAATCAAATTAAAATGTCCATTATAAATGTTTAATTAATTGAAATATATTTAGTAAATGTTTATAAGTGGTTTAAAAATGTCTAGTAAATTAAAAATATCTAGTAAATATTCACGTGAATTATACTCTAAACATCTTGGTCGGTTTTCTCTCCATTTGGTCTACAAATAAAGAAAATCGTGCCATTTGGAACTAACTTTATTGCCTTTATTTCAGTATTTTAAAAAAATGATTTGCCTTAACACCCCTCACCTGAAGATAAACATTAAGGAAACCAATTAAACCGACCGACTGGGACATTTCGAAGCATCCCGTTCATGTATCAACAGCTCTTTATGTGGGCCACCAAATCTATTAACTTTTTCTTGTATCAATATTTTCACAGCAAGAATATAAATCAGAGGATCTCACCAGCCAGCGCTAGAGCAGTGGCAATATATTAGAAGAGGTTTCCAACTCTATAATTTAACAGACTATTATTTAGATTTTATAGCAACTTAAACATCTTAGGGTTAACATAAAATTGATCTATTGTAAACATCTGGAAGGCAATGAGCAGCGGTTCACAATGAAAGCTTTACAAAAGCCGGGCGTTAGAGATTTGTTTATTTTGACGTGAACTTAAAAGACAACAGTATAATTTTTACGGTATCAGGCCATTGTGAACCTGATATTGACTCGACTACTCGGGAAACAGAGCCCAAGAAGTATTTCGTTAAATTCGAATAACACATGAGAACTATTAAAGTTGGTTTACGGCGATAAATGTTTCAACAGCTCCGTCATTACGGGCTGCGCGCCGAATCACGGCTCGAGGCTCAAATTCGCCGCGAATCGGTGGAAATATAAATATATAAAAACAACGATAAACAGGAAACCGTAAATATTTTGCAAAATAATTAAATTGTTTATCGGAGACGGATTTTTATCTGAAACAGTTGTAGACCGTAATAAATTATTGGGGTATTACGCTGACAACGGTAATGTTAGTAATCACAGTCCCTTTGGATTTTGTCTGACTGATTTAAGGCATGACAACTCTATACTAATAATATACAGGGTTGGACAAAAGTAGCTAGTAGAAATTTTTTTATTAATTAAAAATTATTAAGTAAATATTTTTAAATGTCTAATTAAAAATATCTACTAGAAATGTTTCAGTCATTAAAAAATATCTTGTTAAAACGATTTAAAAATAACTAGCATATATTTTTATCAATACCTGGTAAATATTTTTAAATAACTTAAAAGGATCTAGAAAGTATTTTTAATTAACTCAGTTAAAAAGAAACTAGAAATATTTAATTCATTGAAATACATATATCTAGTTTTAAATGATATAAAAATAGCTAGTAAATATTTCCATTTAACTCAATTAATAATGTCTGCTAAATATATATCATTCATTGAAAAATATCTAATGCATATCTTTGAATAATTTAAAAATATATAGAGTATTTTTAATTAACGAGACTACAAATTTTTTATTTATTGAAAAATACCCAGTAAATACTTTTAACATTTTTAACAATAACTAGCAAATATTTTTGTCAGTTAAAAATAGCTGCTAGACGTGTTTATTTCACTGATCTAGTAAATATTTATAAATAATTTAAAATTACCTAGCAAATATTCTTATTTAACTCAATTAAAAAATGTCTGCTAGTAATGTTTAATTCATTGAAAAATATCTAGTAAATATTGTCAAATGATTTATATACCTAGTAAATATTTTTATTTCACTCTATTAAAAGTATCTGCTAGAAATGTTTAATTCATTGAAATATATTATGTACTTTGCAAGTATTTTTAAATAATGCAAAATATCTAGTAAATATTTTTAAACGACTTAAAACTATCTAGTAAATGTTTTAATTCGTCAATTAAAAATAAATGCTAAACACGTTTAATTTGCTGGAAAATATCTAGTAAATATTTATAAATAATTTAAAAATACCTAGCAAATATTCTTATTTAACTCAATTAAAAATGTCTGCTAGTAATGTTTAATTCATTGAAAAATATCTAGTAAATATTGTTAAATGATTTAAATACCCAGTAAATATTTTTATTTCAATCAATTAAAATATTTGCTAGAAATGTTTAATATATCGTAAAAAATTTAAATGATTCAAAATATCTACTAAACATGTTTAGTTTATTAAGAAATATGTAATAAATATTTTTATTTAACTCAATTAAAAATTCCTGCTAGGAATTAAAATGCTTCTAGTACATGTATTTAAAAGATTTACAAATATCTACTGAATTTTTTTATTCAACCCAATGAAAAATGTCTGATAGACGTGTAATTAATTGAAACATACTTTGCAGATATGTTTAAATACTTTAAAATATTTAGTAAATATTTTTAAACAATTTAAAAATCTCTAGTAAATGTTTCTATTCGTCAATTATTTGTTAAACACGTTTAATATATTGAAAAATATGTAGTAAATATTTGTAAATAATTAAAAAATACCTAGCAAATATTCTTATTTAACTCAATTAAAAATGTTTGCTAGAAATGTTTAATTCATTGAAAAATATCTAGTAAATATTGTCAAATGATTTATATACCTAGTAAATATTTTTATTTCACTCTATTAAAAGTATCTGCTAGAAATGTTTAATTCATTGAAATATACTTTGCAAATATTTTTAAATAATGCAAAATATCTAGTAAATATTTTTAACCGACTTAAAAATATCTAGTAAATGTTTTAATTCGTCAATTAAAAATAAATGCTAAACACGTTTAATTTACTGGAAAATATCTAGTAAATATTTATAAATAATTTAAAAATGCCTAGCAAATATTCTTATTTAACTCAATTAAAAATGTCTGCTAGTAATGTTTAATTCATTGAAAAATATCTAGTAAATATTGTCAAATGATTTATATACCTAGTAAATGTTTTTATTTCACTCAATTAAAAGTATCTGCTAGAAATGTTTAATTCATTGATATACACTTTGCAAATATGTTTAAATAATGCAAAATATCTAGTAAATATTTTTAAACGATTTAAAAATATCTAGTAAATGTTTTAATTCGTCAATTAAAAATAAATGCTAAACACGTTTAATTTGCTGGAAAATATCTAGTAAAATTTATAAATAATTAAAAAATACCCTCGAAAATACCTAGCAAATATTCTTATAACTCAATTAAAAATGTCTGCTAGTAATGTTTAATTCATTGAAAAATATGTAGTAAATATTGTTAAATGATTTAAATACCTAGTAAATATTTTTATTTCAATCAATTAAAAGTATCTGCTAGAAATGTTTAATTCATTGAAATACACTTTGCAAATATGTTTAAATAATGCAAAATATCTAGTAAATATTTTTAAACGATTTAAAAATATCTAGTAAATGTTTTAATTCGTCAATTAAAAATAAATGTTAAACACGTTTAATTTACTGGAAAATATCTAGTAAAATTTATAAATAATTAAAAAATAACTAGCAATATTCTTATTTAACTCAATTAAAAATGTCTGCTAGTAATGTTTAATTCATTGAAAAATATGTAGTAAACATTGTTAAATGATTTATATACCTAGTAAATGTTCTTATTTCACTCAATTAAAAGTATCTGCTAGAAATGTTTAATTCATTGAAATACACTTTGCAAATATGTTTAAATAATGCAAAATATCTAGTAAATATTTTTAAACGATTTAAAAATATCTAGTGAATGTTTCAATTCAATTAAATATGCCTGCAAAACTTATTATAATTTATTGGCAAATATCTAGTAAATATTTTTATTTAACTCAAATAAAAATGGCTGCTAGTAATGTTTAATTCATTGAAAAACATCTAGTAAATATTGTCAAATGATTTATATACCTAGTAAATGTTTTTATTTCACTCAATTAAAAGTATCTGCTAGAAATGTTTAATTCATTGAAATACACTTTGCAAATATGTTTAAATAATGCAAAATATCTAGTAAATATTTTTAAACGATTTAAAAATATCTAGTGAATGTTTCAATTCGTCAATTAAAAATTCCTGCAAAACTTATTATAATTTATTGGCAAATATCTAGTAAATATTTCTATTTAACTCAAATAAAAATGACTGCTAGTAATGTTTAATTCATTGAAAAACATCTAGTAAATATTGTCAAATGATTTATATACCTAGTAAATGTTTTTATTTCACTCAATTAAAAGTATCTGCTAGAAATTTTTAATTCATTGAAATACACTTTGCAAATATGTTTAAATAATGCAAAATATCTAATAAATATTTTTAAACGATTTAAAAATATCTAGTAAATGTTTTAATTCGTCAATTAAAAATGCCTGCAAAACTTATTATAATTTATTGGCAAATATCTAGTAAATATTTTTATTTAACTCAATTAAAAATGTCTGCTAGTAATATTTAATTCATTAAAAAATATCTAGTAAGACTTTTCAAACGATTTAAAAATATCTACTGTTTAATTCATTGGAATACATTTGTAAGTTATTAAATTGTTTAAGTAAATATTATTGAAACATAGTAAATATTTTTAAACAATTATTAAATTATTTAGGAATGTCTAAAAAATATATTTATTCAAATCAATTAAAAGATCTATTAGAAATGTTTAAATCATTGAAATATATCTACTAAATATTGACAAGTGGTTTAAAAATTTCTAGTAAATATTTTTAAACGATTTAAAAATATCTAATAAATATTCAGGTTAATTGAAGATATCTACTAAACATATTTAATTGATTGAAATATACCTAGTAAATATTTTTACATGATTTCAAAGTATCTAGTAAACAGTGTAAACACTTCATTAAAAATGTCTTCTAGAAACTTAATGAAACATATCCTATGATTATTTTTAAATGGTGCAAAATATCTAGTAAATATTTTGAAAGGATTTAAAAATATCTATATTTTTATTCATGTCAATTAAAAACGTCTGCTAAATTAATTATTATAGATCAAAACCAACTTTGGTTTCCACTTAAAAATGTGAAATTTGGTACATAGAACAAAATCTAAGAAAAATATCTTTCCCGAATCTTAATCTGCTGAAAAAATGCCCTTACAAAGAGTTTCCCCCTCTGAGAAATTGTCCATAAATAAAAAAGTTACAGGAGCGGTACCCAAAATTCGCTATATCAGTTTTAACCTGTCTCTGTTTTTTTTATTTTTTGTCTTATTATTTTGCAACGTCATAAAGATTAATTTGTGACATCTCCACGTCTGTCTATGTAACGTATGGAGTACTTAGATTTAAACGTACAATTTGTGTGGGAGCCACCACGAAGTGTAATATTTATTTTTCTTTCTGTTCCAGGAACAAGCCCTCTCTCTAGTCACAAGATCGGCGGATGGTCTCTCTGAAGGCGAGGAACACGTGTCAGAATCGTCAAGAAAAAACAAAAATTCCAGTCTATTTACCATAGAGAATTTAATTAAAAGTAACGATGCAAGTAATAAACTTGTTTAAATAAATACCATGTTTCATCTTTCCTTTGAAGTCGTCATGTTTTTGTGATTTAAATTATTTGTATTAGTTTTGAGGATTTCTCAACAAATAAAACTGTTTATGACTGGTTTTATAGAACACTATCGTAATATTTAAATTTAAATAAATATTTTACATGAATTTTACGCTAAGATTATTTAACGTTGTAAAAATATTATTATAGAAAATAAAGTGTTTTTTTATTAAATAAAAACGCGTACAGCACTTAATTATCTTAACCCAGTTCTCCTCCTTGCAAAAATATTTTACGTTTACCTCACGTGAATCCTAAATTCTATTATTATTTCTAATTTGGGATATAATCAAAGTATTTTGTTTTCAATTAACATTTCTTTTGTTTATTTTATTTAAATCTGGAAACATCTGAATTTAAGATAGCACTGCAGCACTTCAAACTTGAAGGCTTGCGACTTGTGCTATCACATCACTAAGTTTCAAGGGTCGTCCAAATTACAGACAGGTAAGTTGTATAAGCATTAACCCTATGCTTATAATAAAAATTTCTATATTGAGACTGTTAGAACTGCAATACGCATCTGGGTGCGTTTAAAATAAAGTCAAATGCGCCACGCCGGATTCAAAAACGGAATCTTCTTTTGCTCCAGTGCTAAATTAGGTTCCCGGCCATAGATGTCGCCAGCAATTCTACTCGAAAGCACCGTTTGAATTAGGAGCCGAACTTAGAAGGTCCAAGAAAATGTTATTTTTAATAAAAAATATAGGAAATATTTTTAGACACTGATACATTTCAACGACAATGTTCTTAGTTTATCTTCGCCAGGAGGGTTCGAATGCTTTTACAAAGTGTACAAATATTTTTATTCAACTCAATTATAAATGAATGTTAGAAACGTTTATTTCATTGAAATATTTCTAGTAAAAGATTTAAAAGTATTTAGTAAATATTTTTATCTAACTCAATTGAAAATTCTTTGAAATATCTAGTAAATGTTTTAATTCGTCAATTAAGAATAACTACTAGACACGTTTAATTTATTGGAAAATGTCTAGTAAATATTTTTAAATGATGTAAAAGTATCCAGTAAATGTTTTTATTCAACTCAATTAAAAATGAATGCTAGAACCGTTTATTTCACTGAAATACTTCTAGTAAATGTTGTAAAAGATTTAAAAATATTTAGTAAACATTTTTATTCAACTCAATTGAAACTGACTGCTAGAAATGTTTAACTCGTTGAAAAATCTAGTAAATATTTTAATTCGTCAATTATTACTAAACACGTTTAATTTATTGGAAAATGTCTATTAAATATTTTTAAATGATTTAAAAGTATTCAGTAAATATTTGTATTCAACTCAATTAAAAATGTATGCTAGAGACGTTTATTTCACTGAAATACTTCTAGTAAATGTTGTAAAAGATTTAAAAATATTTAGTAAACATTTTTATTCAACTCAATTGAAAATGACTGCTAGAAATGTTTAACTCGTTGAAATATCTAGTAAATATTTTAATTCGTCAATTATTACTAAACACGTTTAATTTATTGAAAAATGTCTAGTAAATATTTTTAAATGATTTAAAAGTATCCAGTAAATGTTTTTATTCAACTCAATTAAAAATGAATACTAGAACCGTTTATTTCACTGAAATACTTCTAGTAAATGTTATAAAAGATTTAAAAATATTTAGTAAACATTTTTATGCAACTCAATTGAAAATTACTGCTAGAAATGTTTAACTCGTTGAAATATCTAGTAAATATTTTAATTCGTCAATTATTACTAAACACGTTTAATTTATTGAAAAATGTCTAGTAAATATTTTTAAATGATTTAAAAGTATTTAGTAAATATTTGTATTCAACTCAATTAAAATGTATGCTAGAAACGTTTATTTCGCTGAAATACTTCTAGTAAATGTTATAAAAGATTTAAAAATATTTAGTAAACATTTTTATTCAACTCAATTGAAAATGACTGCTAGAAATGTTTAACTCGTTGAAATATCTAGTAAATATTTTAATTCGTCAATTATTACTAAACACGTTTAATTTATTGAAAAATGTCTAGTAAATATTTTTAAATGATTTAAAAGTATCCAGTAAATGTTTTTATTCAACTCAATTAAAAATGAATGCTAGTAATGTTTAATTCATTGAAAAATATCCAGTAAACGTTTTCAAGCGATTTAAAAATATTTAGTAAATATTTTTATTCATGTCAATTAAAAATATCTACTGTTTTGGAATTCTAGTAAATATTTTTAAAGGTCCAAGAAAATATCCTTTTTAATTAAAAAAATTATTATAAATATTTTTTAGAAATGAAATAGCGCAGCATAAGTAAAATGCATACAGTGTGGACACTTTTAACTGAAATAAACTCTATAACCTGGACTGGACATTTAATATTTCTCTAAAAATGATTAAAATAGGTCAACTTTACTTGTTCACTGACATTTTAGCCACAATGTTCTTAGTTTATCATCGACGTTGATTTAAAAATATCTAGTAAATATTTTTATTTAACTCAATTAAAAACGTCTGGTGAAAATTTTTTTTTTGAAATATATTTTACAAATATTTTTAAATGATTCAAATATCTAGTAAATATTTTAATTCGTCAATTAAAAATAACTACTAAACACGTATAATTTATTGGCAAATATTTAGTAAGTTTTTTAAACGATTTAAAAGTATCTAATAAATATTTTTATTTAACTCAATTATAAACATCTACTAGAAATATTTAGTTCATTGAAATATAGCTAGTAAATATTCTTAATGATTTAAAAATATCTAGTAAATACTTTTAAAAGATTTAAATATATAGTAAACATTTTTACATGATTTAAATACCTAGTAAATATTTTTATTAAACTCAAATCAAAAATGTCTACTAGAAATTACTAATTCGTTAAAATATATCGTAACAATTTAAATGATTCAAGATATCTAGCAAATATTTTCCTTCAACAGTTTTACCATGTAACAAAACGTTGATAGATGTCATTTAAGACATTTTGTAACTGCTGTGGAGACATTATTGTCCAGCCACTTCAATGATACGATTTCCTAAATCGTCTAGATCTTCAGATTTAAAAATAACTAGCAAATATTTTAATCAAGCCAGTTTAAATTATCTACTAAACATATTTAATTCACTGAACTAGTAAATATTTCGGATGATTAAAAAATATCTAGAAAGTATTTTTATTAACTCAACTAAAAATGTTTACTAGAAATATTTAATTCATTGAAATACATCTAGTAAATAATTAAAAATATCTAATAAATATTTTAGAAGATTTAAATATCCAGTAAACATTTGCAAATGATTTAAATATCTAGTAAATATTTTTATTAAACTCAATTAAAAATATCTACTAGAAATATTTAATTGATTGAAATATATCTAGTAAATATTTTAACGATTTAAAAGTATCTCATGTTTAATTCACTGAGAAAATTCTAGTAAATATTTTGAATTATTTAAAAATACTTAGAAAGTATTTTTATTTAACTCAATTAAAAATATCTACTACAAATATTTAATTCATTGAAATATACCTAGTAAATATTTTAACTATTTAAAAGTATCTAATAAATATTTTTAGAAGATTCTAGTAAATATTTTTGTATGATTTAATTATCTAGTAATTGATTTTATTTAACTCACTTAGAACTATCTACTAGAAAGGATTAATTCGTTGAAATATATCGTAAAATTTTTAAATTAAGATATCCGGCAAATATTTTCCTTCAACAGTTTAGCCATGTGCAAAACGTTGATAGACGTCATTTAAGACATTTTGTAACTGCTATGGAGATATTTGTCCAGCCACTTCAATGATACGATTTCCTAAATCGTCTAGATCTTCAGATTTAAAAATAACTAGCAAATATTTTAATCAAGCCAGTTTAAATTATCTACTAAACATATTTAATTCACTGAACTAGTAAATATTTCGGATGATTAAAAAATATCTAGAAAGTATTTTTATTAACTCAACTAAAAATGTTTACTAGAAATATTTAATTCATTGAAATACATCTAGTAAATATTTAAAAATATCTAATAAATATTTTAGAAGATTTAAATATCCAGTAAACATTTGCAAATGATTTAAATATCTAGTAAATATTTTTATTAAACTCAATTAAAAATATCTACTAGAAATATTTAATTGATTGAAATATATCTAGTAAATATTTTAACGATTTAAAAGTATCTCATGTTTAATTCACTGAGAAAATTCTAGTAAATATTTTGAATTATATAAAAATATTTAGAGAGTATTTTTATTTAACTCAATTAAAAATATCTACTACAAATGTTTAATTCATTGAAATATACCTAGTAAATATTTTAACTATTTAAAAGTATCTAATACATATTTTTAGAAGATTCTAGTAAATATTTTTGTATGATTTAATTATCTAGTAATTGATTTTATTTAACTCACTTAAAACTATCTACTAGAAAGGATTAATTCGTTGAAATATATCGTAAACATTTTTAAATTAAGATATCTGGCAAATATTTTCCTTCAAAAGTTTAGCCATGTGCAAAACGTTGATAGACGTCATTTAAGACATTTTGTAACTGCTATGGAGATATTTGTCCAGCCACTTCAATGATACGATTTCCTAAATCGTCTAGATATTCAGATTTAAAAATAACTAGCAAATATTTTAATCAAGCCAGTTAAAATCATCTACTAGACATATTTAATTCACTGAACTAGTAAATATTTCGGATGATTAAAAAATATCTAGAAAGTATTTTTATTAACTCAACTAAAAATGTTTACTAGAAATATTTAATTCGTTGAAATACATCTAGTAAATATTTAAAAATATCTAATAAATATTTTAGAAGATTTAAATATCCAGTAAACATTTGCAAATGATTTAAATATCTAGTAAATATTTTTATTAAACTCAATTAAAAATATCTACTAGAAATATTTAATTGATTGAAATATATCTAGTAAATATTTTAACGATTTAAAAGTATCTCATGTTTAATTCACTGAAAAAATTCTAGTAAATATTTTGAATTATTTAAAAATATTTAGAGAGTATTTTTATTTAACTCAATTAAAAATATCTACTAGAAATATTTAATTCATTGAAATATATCTAGCAAATATTTTAACTATATAAAAGTATCTAATAAATATTTTTAGAAGATTCTAGTAAATATTTTTGTATTATTTAATTATCTAGTAATGGATTTTATTTAACTCACTTAAAACTATCTACTAGAGAGGATTAATTCGTTGAAATATATCGTAAACATTTTTAAATTAAGATATCCGGCAAATATTTTCCTTCAACAGTTTAGCCATGTGCAAAACGTTGATAGACGTCATTTAAAACATTTTGTAACTGCTATGGAGATATTTGTCCAGCCACTTCAATGATACGATTTCCTAAATCGTCTAGATCTTCAGATTTAAAAATAACTAGCAAATATTTTAGATGATTTAAAAGTATCTAGAAAGTATTTTGAATTAACTCAATTAAAAATATCTACTAGAAATATTTAACTCATTGAATTACTCTAGTAAATATTTTTAATGATATAAATATGTATTTTAACAAATATTTTTAAAAGATTCTAGTGCACATTTTTAAATGATTTAAATATCTAGTAAATGTTTTTATTTAACTGACTTAAAAATATCTACTAGAAATGTTTAATTAATTGAAATATATCGTTAATATTAATAAAACCACATGTAATTAGGAAATAATTCAAGATATCTAGCAAATATTTTTATACAACACAATTAGAAATGTGTTCTGGAAAGGTTTAATTCATTGAAATATTTCTAATAAATATTTTTAAAAGATTTAAAAAATCTATCTCAAAGAAAACACAAAATGGTCTAAATTACAAATACACATTTTTAAATAATTCAAAATATCTAGTAAATGTTTTTAAACGATTTAAAAATATCTAGTAAATATTTTATTTCGTCAATTATAAATATCTACTAAACGTGTAATTTATTAGAAAATATCTAAAGTAAATATTTTTAAATGGTATAATTTAATACCTAGTAAATGTGCTTATTCAACTCAATTTAAAATGTATTCTCTAGAAAGGTTTAATTCATTGAAATACTTCTAATATTTTTAAATGACTCAAAAATACCAAATAAATATTTTTAATCAACTCAATTAAAAATGTCTTCTAGAAATGTTTAATTCGTTTAAATATACTGTGCAAATACACATTTTTAAATAATTCAAAATATCTAGTAAATGTATTTAAACGATTTAAAAATATCTAGTAAATATTTTATTTCGTCAATTTTAAATATCTACTAAACGTTTAATTTATTAGAAAACATATATAGATAGTAAACATTTTTGAATGATTTAAAAATACCTAGTAAATGGTTTTACTCAACTCAATTAAAAATATCTTTTACAAACGTTTAATTCATGGAAATACATTTTGCAAATACATATTATTAAATAATTTAAAATATTCAAAATATCAAGATGTTTTTAAACGATTTAAACATGTCTAGTAAATATTTTATTTCGTTAATTAAAAATATCTACTAAGCATTTAATTTATTTGTATTTAACTCGATTAAAAATGTCTGCCAATAACGTTAATTCATTGAAAAATAACTAGTAAACGTTTTCAAACGATTTAAAAATATCTAGTAAATACTTTTATACATTTTCTTCTGACAGGCGTAGTTTTTGACAAAATCGGCCGATTCCAGACTTTTGGAGAACCCTGTGTCGGTTGCATTGGTGCAATTATATAAAGTTGTGCAGGGAATCTACATTCTAGAGATATGTATTCATATCTGAGCAGGGAGCAGGTAACTGTGTTGATCGGTGCAGTTACTACGTGTTTATTTCGTACAAATATCCAAACGTTTCGTTTCGATCGTTCGCAATGTTGGCTGCCACGTACGCCGGATTAGCATAAATTTCAACAAACCCAGATTGATAATATTCCGCAAGAAACATTTATATAAATAACAGTTTAGCACGACGCTTACGGTTGTTAATGAGAGGAACGCCCGTACATCGAACGAATGCATGTATTTAGCCGGCAGATAAGATCACGTGCATATCTAATTCGGCCCGGAATATGGAATATATTCGCAGTAAAGTTCCACCTTAATTCAGCGATTTGCAATTTCAATTGCGCCACATTTCGTTAAGTAATGCCTGTGTACGAGGTTTATCTTCCGCAGATAATATATTCAATGGAATAGCAATAGAAGTCATCCTTAGTCTTCTGTGTTGCATGCGGCGCGGCGGCGCGCGGGGCGGCGTAAATCCAGGACTTTATTAGCCCGGTAGGAATTATATCCTGGCACGTACATTGTCTACTTTGTTTGAGCGTATTTTGACGCGGAATTTATGCCGGTTTTGATGGCACACTAACAATGAAGCTCTAAAAAATAAGAATGAAGCGAAGAAAGATGTTTTTCGATCTTCAATTTCAAATGCTGCTGAAACAAATCCAGATAGAGAAAAATTGCTCGAGGACTTTTTGTAGATAATTAAATTTGCTACAAAAAACTCCGCGACAGCATGTTGTTATCGTTTACTCTTGAGGCGTGGCAATCGCTCAAAGTTATTAATAATTTTTTACGCGCAATGATCATCCACGTAATGCGCCTCTCAAGCCGAAAGGGTGAACGATAGCGATATGCCGTCGCGGACTTTTGTGCAGCAAATTTAATTCTCTACAAAAAAGGTCCTAAGCAATTTTTCTCTAGACGGCCTCTTTTAAGTAAAAAAATGAAAAATACGATTCCTTGGCAATTTCTCGAGTTTTACAATTATTTATTTAAAAAATCAGAATCCCAGATATGTAACTTGTGTAACAAATTCCAACCAATCATAGTGATTTTTCCACGAGCAACGATCAGCTGCTTTAGGTGGCTCTCAAGCCTAAAGGGTGAGCGATAGCGATATGCCGTCGCGGACTTTTGTGTAGCAAATTTAATTCTCTACAAAAAAGGTCCTAAGCAATTTTTCTCTAGACGGCCTCTTTTAAGTAAAAAAATGAAAAATACGATTCCTTGGCAATTTCTCGAGTTTTACAATTATTTATTTAAAAAATCAGAATCCCAGATATGTAACTTGTGTAACAAATTCCAACCAATCATAGTGATTTTTCCACGAGCAATGATCAGCTGCTTTAGGTGGCTCTCAAGCCTAAAGGGTGAGCGATAGCGATATGCCGTCGCGAACTTTTTTGTAGCAAATTTAATTCTCTACAAAAAGGCTCTAAGCGAGTTTTCTCCGGACGACCTCCTTTAAGTTAAAAATTGAAAAATACGAATCCTAGGCGATTTTTCAAGTTATTTAATATCTATTTATTTATAGCTGCCGATGCATTCACCGTGCTAATTTTGAGGTAGTTACCGACAAAACGTTATAGCCGCATTGCTATGCAGGTCCCACGTTACAAGTGTCAGTAAATCGCATATTTTACAAATAATCGGGCAGCCCCTAACGGCGAGCGTGGTGGTACGGTTACGTGTCATTCAGCCCGAAACTGCCTAAGAAACCCCGTACCAACTCGTACGAATGCTAGGCCTGCCTGTAATTAACTTCTGGAGGTGCTTAATACTTTTGTTTCGGTGTGGATTCAGTAAATTCACGGCAGTCTTTAAAGTGGATATCACGCTTTTGATGATGGATAAGCTCGCGATGGCGCCAGCGGCGCGCAAATATGTTTCTCTTTGGAAAAATGTTTCTCGATTGCTTTTTGGCTTGGGAATTAGCAACGGTACGTCTATCCGAGCCCCCTGGCACGTCACTGTCAATTCTGCTGAAATGTTTACGATAAAGGTGAAGAATCGCCTGCTACTTTCGCTGCTCGGGGAATTCGTGTAAAGTTTCACTGAAGTATTTAAATTTCTGGGCTTTACAGGAATCTCATAAATTTTACATACACACTTTATTTCGTGAGGTACAACATAATTTATTGAGCCGGTCGCTACGAAAAACTCTTTTCTGCGTATCAACGTATGCAAATCGGGATATCTGGTCGTTTTGAAGTTTCTCATGTAATCCCTGGCCGCAGGGGGAGGGGGGGGGGATGTTTACCGGATAAATAGAAAGGACGATAAAGTAGCTATTAGTGGTTCCAATTTGTAATTTTTAATTTTACCGAGTGTTTGAATAAAATTTTGGAAAAAGTTGGAAAATTGCAGGAATCGCATCTTTTCGATTTTTTTCTTGAAACGAGGCCCTTAGAGAAAAATTTTTTAGAGCCCTTTTGTAGAGAATTAAATTTGCTACAAAAAAGTCCGCGACGGCATATCGCTATCGCTCCCCCTTTAGGCGTGGGAGCCGCCTAAAGCAGCTGATCGTTGCTCGTGGAAAAATCACTAAAGGCTTTAAACGATTCCCACGCGCAAAGAGTAAATCATAGTTGGTGTGCTGTCGGGAACATTTTGTAGTAAATTTAATTCTCTACAAAAAAGGTCCTGTGCAAGTTTTCTCTTTGTGGCTTCGTATTAGCAGCGTTTCAAGTTAAAGGTCGGAAAGCAAGAATTTTATTTGCAGATTTAATTTATTTTTTAATTTATTGTGACGAGCTTGGAAAGAAAACTGAACAATTAATTTCAACTAAATAAGAAATTTGAAAACGTACCGAGTCCAAGAAATACATTTTTAACAATGTCTGTCTGTCGTGATAGATTAAGAATAAAGGGGGGGGCCAAGTCTGGTGAAATTTCATGATTGAATCAAATTTTGTAACATAAGTTTCATATTTGGGAGCCTGATTTTTTAAATAAATAACTGCTAAACTTGAAAAATTGCCGAGGAATCATATTTTTCCATTTTTAACCTAAAAGAGGCCGTCTAGAAAAAAATTGCTTAGGACCTTTTTTGTAGAGAATTAAATTTGCTACAAAAAAGTCCGCGACGGCATATCGCTATCGCTCACCCTTTAGGCTTGGGAGGCGCATTACGCGGATGATCATTGCGCGAAAAAAATTATTAATAACTTTGAGCGATTGCCACGCCTCAAGAGTAAACGATGACAATATGCTGTCGCGGAGTTTTTTGTAGCAAATTTAATTATCTACAATTTTGAGAACAGAAAAAAAAATTTAATGTTAAACTTCAATGATTTCGTCGATATTTATGATTATATAATTCTGCGGTGAGGCGAGTGTAAACAACTAATAATGTAACTTTCCCCGGATTAATTTTACAACTTGCGTCACCCCGTTCGGCGGTGATCTCTTCATTATATAAGACAACTCGTTCCTTAGACGCTTAAGTCACGAATTCTCCAAGACATCTTTCTTCATTTCTTTGTAGTTAATAATGAATTATAGTTCGGGATTCTCACGCTATTTACTGATGTCATTAATTACGGTCAGGGGCAGAATGGCCTGAAAATTTATTTGTAAGATTTTCCAGCGCTGTTAAAGCATTTTATTTATGATACTAAATGTGAGCGGGGCAGAAATTAGTAATAGGCATGCAAGTACGTGCAAAATATACGCGGGCGGAAGAGTGTGTAATTTTCTTAGCTTTTCAATAAATGCGGTTCTGGTAAACGACATGCACTTACTTCGTATAGTAAATTAGTTCAAACATTGACAAATTTAAGAAAACTTGACATTTCCTTCCGCCAGACCTTCTAAAAAAATGAATTGCGCAAAAAAGATGTTTTTGATCTTTAATTTCAAGTGCTGCTGAAACAAAACCAGATAGAGAAAAATTACTCGAGGACTTTTTGTAGATAATTAAATTTGCTACAAAAAACTCCGCGACAGCATATTGTTATCGTTTACTCTCGAGGCGTGGCAATCGCTCAAAGTTATTAATAATTTTTTTCGCGCAATGATCATCCGCGTAATGCGCCTCTCAAGCCTAAAGGGTGAACGATAGCAATATGCCGTCGCGGACTTTTTTGTAGCAAATTTAATTCTCTACAAAAAAGGTCCTAAGCAATTTTTCTCTAGACGGCCTCTTTTAGGTTAAAAATTGAAAAATACGATTCCTCGGCAATTTTTCAAGTTTAGCAATTATTTATTTAAAAAATCAGGATCCCAGATATGTAACTTGTGTTGCAAATTCCAACCAATCATAGTGATTTTTCCACGAGCAACGGCTGCTTTAGGCGGCTCTCACGCCTAAAGGGTGAACGGTAGCGATATGCCTTCGCGGACTTTTTTGTAGCAAATTTAATTCTCTACAAAAAACCCGCGAGCAATTTTTCTCTACAAACCTTCGTTTCATGTTAAAAATCGAAAAATACGATTTATCGACAATTTTTCAAGTTAAGCAATTAATTATTCAAAAACACGTTGAAAGTCAGGATCTAGAAACAACAATATGAAACTTGTGTTAGAAGTTATAAATTATCCTCATTGAAGGTCACTTTATGAACCTGTCACAACGCTCCTGCGTGCAATTTTGGATGCACATGCTTCAGTCCCGATGCCAATATAAATAGCCGATTCAATTCCCATAAAAAGCGATGTATTTAGGCGATTTGACGGAGTTCACCTGTTTGCTAGATCTGAAGGATGGTATTATTTAGAGGAAGGCCGTGCCAGTCGAGCAAATCAGGCTATGGGGTCGGTTTCGCGTGGGGTGCGCCAAACGAATCGACTTCCAGACGACTGACACATGTTGCAACCATTCCAGGTCCGTTGCAAGGAATATTAAGACCAATCGCTATTAAAAACGCCAACATAATTTAATAGGTATTTAAAAAATATGAAGTACGGTCCTGCGTCAGATTTACAATTCCCCACTGGCTTTTGTCTATTGGACGAGATAAACAAATCGTCGCTTCATATAATGAGCAATTAACAATTGCGATAACACTTATCTGTAGTAATTATTGGGGTGTCATGCAAAAAACCGTTCGACGTTTCATGTTTTACCCGCCGATAAATGGTTAGGTACCGTGCTCTGCGGAAGCGAAATCATTAGACGTCATGCAATTTTCCAAATGAAATTACGTTCCGACAAAAAAAAGGGTGAACCGCGTATATCGACGTTCCAGAAGTTCATTTTCGCAGCCGTGATGATTTTCACATCAGCGAGGGATACACGCAGCGCAATGGTCTAGGATGCGTAAAAACTTGAAATGTTAAGGGCAGTGGGCAATCTGCAAAATGATGCGCATACACCTTTGAGAGCGATCTTGCTTTTTTTTGGAACCAATCAGGCTCCTTAACGCAAGAATGAACAATTAGCGTTTATTTTTACGAAATCTTCCTCGAACATTATTGGTCCGTGCGGTATAGCCGTCTGCGAAACGGGCACATTGTTATCCGGGCTCCCATACACACACATCCAATATTCCCCCGTCTGATATCCCGCCCGTAGATAATTCCGCACAATGAAACGACAGTTCCGTGTACATCAGGATTTCCTCTAATTCGAGAACAAACATGACGTGTCTGTAACACAGAACAAACATATCTTTCAATTCACGCCAGCGATTCGCAAATCAGATCTGTAATTCGGCGTCTATGTTTAGATTCGCCCGCCTCGGCGTATCATCCCGCTCCTGCATGTCGGTACGTGTCCTCCAGGTAACCTGAGCTGCGGTTAATTATTGACGAGCTCGTACTTGCCGATTCCCGGTGGATACGTCAAATCAAATGGTTTAGAACAGTAATTAATATTTCAGCAACGTTGCGACAATTGCCGGAGCTGCTACAAATCCTATTCCTAAGTTTTATTAGGTCGGACGAGAACCTAAACAGTGATGTCACAGTTCTTTTAAATCGGTTAGGTCGGACCAGAGACTGAACGGTGACGCCATGTTTGTTTAAGTTTGTTAGGTCGGACCAGAGACTGAACTGTGACGTCATATTTGTTTTAAGTCTGGTAGGTCGGACCAGAGACTGAACGGTGACGTCATATTTCTTATGAATCTGTTAGGTCGGACCAGAGACTAAACGGTGATGTCAGGGGGAAAAGGGAAATTACCGGCCTTATTTATAATTTGTGACGAAAAATAAATACAATTTAATTGTGATCGTTAAAAGATTATAAGAAATGATGACGTCATAAATATTTTACATTTGTCCTAATCGTGAAATTCTGACCTCGGATTGGAACGATCTCCCGCGGAGCGAGTCGGCCGGATGACGCTGCGGAGAACGGCCCGACAATTCCTGTTGCACTAATGCGAGTATAATTATTTAAAACCGCCGTCATGAAGTTAAGTCCAGTTTATGAGGTCATAAAGATGTCGGGATGTGTAGCCACCCGCACGACGCTAACCTGACGGGTTCAGCGATGCGTCGGGACGCCACCCGACGCTGGTGTTACAGTCCATACACATTCGCACACCGCTGCACCTAGTATTTAATTACTGGCGCACATCCAGTCGGGTGTGGGACTCGTTGGGGGGGCCAATGATTATTTTAAGGATTTTTTGAACAAATTGCGAATTGTAAATGTAAACAGTTATTTTACTTGGAGAACAATTTTTAGGTTAAGATTTTTTGAACACAAGAAACTGAAAAATTTGCTCAAGGTTAAAACTGCCATTAAAAACAGATAGTTCAAGTCTGGACTTTTTGGAGGCCATGTCTACAACGGATGATCCCTCCGCGTTAGTAACCATGCCACTAATGTTAAAGTTCGCACCTGCATGAAAAAAAATTCACTTTGCAAGTCAACTAGATTCTCTTTGAAACTTCCACCCTGCGTACGCCACTGCGCTGGCTTATACGGATAATATTTCAGAGAGTGTCAACACAGCATGTGTGTTGTAGGAAGCGGAGGGCGAAGAAAAGCCGACTTATTTTAATGATGCAAGACATGCGTGAAAATTATTTCACCAACATACTAACTAACAGTCAACCGCCATGCCGGTTGATTTTTATTGCTCCCCTTCATTTTCGTGTCTGCTCGTGTGGTTTATGACCCCAACTAACTCTGTCGAGCCGGGACTGCTGCAAACATCAAAATTGCCATGTACTTTGGTCGTACAGAAATGTATAAAGTTAACTAATAACTACAAGAATGAGAAACTAAATTTTATTTAATCAAATTCTCTCTCCTATGTGACAGCTTTTTTTCAAATGTATGTGGTCGGACCGGAACCTAAACGGTGACGTCAGCTTTCTTTTAAGCTCCATTCGGTCGGACCGGAACCTAAACGGCGACTTCAGCTTTCTTTTAAATTTATGTGGTCGGACTAGAACCTAAACGGTGATTTCAACTGTCTTTTAAACCTATGTGGTCGGACCAGTACCTAAACGGTGACGTCAGCTTTCTTTTAAGCTCCATTCGGTCGGACCGGAACCTAAACGGCGACTTCAGCTTTCTTTTAAATTTATGTGGTCGGACCAGAACCTAAACGGTGATTTCAACTGTCTTTTAAACCTATGTGGTCGGACCAGTACCTAAACGGTGACGTCAGCTTTCTTCTAAGCTCCATTCGGTCGGACCGGAACCTATACGGCGACTTCAGCTTTCTTTTAAATTTATGTGGTCGGACCAGAACCTAAACGGTGATTTCAACTGTCTTTTAAACCTATGTGGTCGGACCAGTACCTAAACGGTGACGTCAGCTTTCTTTTAAGCTCCATTCGGTCGGACGAGAACCTAAACGGTGGCCTCGACTGTCTTTTAAATCTATGTGGTCGGACCAGAACTTAAACGGTACTGGCATATTTGTTTTAAATCTGATGGGTCGGATGAGAATTTAAAGGGAAATGTCAGGGGATAAAGGACAAAATTATTTTCGGCCTTATTATATAAAACCACTAAAATTTTGTAAGAAAAATAACCACAATTTAATTGTAATCTACATTTATTACTCGATTTCTAGTATTTACACAAAAAATTAAATATAATTAGGTGAATTATTTGACTTGATTCTTTCCTTGGGTATTTGTCGTATGGATTTAGCGTCGGGCAATTGGCGCGCCTGTATACAGATATCAAATCTGTGTCGATTTACCTTTACATCAGGATATATGTCGGGATTTGGCTCCTGCCCAGATTTATGGCCGTGAGCTGCTCCTCAACTCGATCATATTAAATATATGTGAGCTGGCTGTACGGCGTATATTAAAAAATGGGACAAAGCTCCACCTCGCCTTCTTCCTCTCAAAACGCAATTGAAAAAAGAGAGCCCCTTTATTTTATTACAAAACAAAGCGTTTGAATTTCTTTCGGATATATATGTGCATTTAATAAAAATGATATTAAATTCTTTAACTTATTTCTAGGACGTGGATTTTTTTAACAAAAAAACGCAAGGAAATATTGTTTTGGATTCCGACGTAAAGTGCCTGATTTATGTGTGGTTGCGTTTCTGTTGTCTTGCATATTTGGCCGGGGCACAAATGTCTGGAAGGCGATTTTCATGTTTTGAATAGAAAGAGAAATCGATAGCTAGAAAAAGACGATGTATTTTCAACCTACGTCAAATCAAATGGTTTAGAACAGTAATTAATATTTTAGCGCCGTTGCGACAATTATCGGAGCTGCTACAAGATTTATTAGGTCGGACGAGAACTTAACCGGTGATGACGTATTTCTTTTAAATCGGTTAGGTCGGACCAGAGCCTGAACGGTGACGTCATATTTGTTTTAAGTATGTTAGACCGGACCAGAGCCTGAACGGTGACGCCATATTTGTTTTAAGTCTGTTAGGTTGGACCAGAGCCTGAACGGTGACGTCATAAAAATGCAAATGTGGTTCTAATATCACAATTTTAACTAACTAGTAAACATATTATTTGAGTAAATTTTTATGTAAATATATTAAGCTGGACGAGAAACTAGACGATGACCAGCAAGATTTATCTGGTCGGACGAGAACCTAAACGGTGCCATCATATTTGTTTTAAATCTGTTAGGTCGGACGGGAACCTAAACGATGACGTCAATCTTCTCCACAGCCCACTTTTATTTTAAAATCAAGACCGAAAACGGAAGAAAAATTAGATTTTTAAATAATATTACGGTTTTAGTTTCTGACAAATTGCAATTGCAAGTTTCAACAAATTAAAAACATTAAATAAAAATGTGAAGATGATTTTAATAATACAATTTTAACTACCAAATTATTCGAATTAACCTCGGAAATAACCTCGGAAATAACTAATTTTTTAATATTAGCATAATTTGTTTACCAAGTAGAAATTGTGTTGTTAAAACCATCCTCAAAATTTTTATTTAATGTAAAAATTGTGTACAGGGTTATCCAACGAAAAGGCCCACCCTTATATTTTCTTTATTTTTCGAGTTAGGAAAAAATGTTTCAAATAAAAGTTGTAGTGAATCAAAGGAACTCATTTAAAACCCCTGCAAAAAATATACAGGGTGTTCCATAAAAGCGGGACAAACCTAACTTACATTTTTTTAAATGGAACACCATATATTTTTTTACATTTTTCAAATCTGTGTTTTTTTGTGAAAAACTAAAAGTGAGGAAGCAACAATAACTTTTTCATCAACTTAACGCGATAGCCAAGAGGAAGGTTCGATTGGCCGATGGGGTAATATTTGCCATTTTTGGTCAAAACATTATTCAATAAAAATCAATCATTTTATTCTTTTTATAGTTTAACTTAGGAAGGTGTAATTTTTTTGCCAATATATCGATTAAGAAGAGCTCCATAGCCAAAAGAAAAGATCCGGAGAGGGAAATTTGAACTATTTTTGGTAAATTTTGACCAAAAATAATTAATATTTGATTTTACGATTTTTTAATCTTGTTTGAGTACTTTGAATGATTTGGTTATCATCTGAGTACTTTGAATATCAATCGAGTATCAATTTTACCAAATCGTGACAGAAAGTATTGACATCAACAAGCTATTTTTGACAGGTAAGTAGGTAATTATTTAAAATGTAAATTTTGGTTTACTAAATCAAGGCATTTTTTTCAATTTAAAAATTTTAAAATCGCCATACCTAACTTCTGAACAAAGAAAGATAGGGCCTACGTTTATATGAACATTTCTTGATGAAATTAAATCTACTTTTCACTGCCGAAGCTTGCCCCCATCAGGCTAATAAATCACCCTGTATATAAAAACATTAAAAATCGTTAATTCTTTTTTTTTTGGAAATTCATATGCAAAGTTTAAAGATTGCAAAATTATGTAAAAGAAAAACATTTTTTATTAAACTTTTGGAGCTCCAAAAAACTGAAAATTGGCGTTTTTTTCAGTTTTTAAAAATTAACAATATTTTTTTTCCCCCATTTTCTGGCCTTGCTGTGCTTTGGCCAAAATTAACAATATTGAACTGGCTGTATGGTCCTTGACCGAAAGCCAAAAAAAAAACAAACAATATTTAAAACATCAAAATTTTGCGCCAGTTTTACGAAAAAGTTATTGAAGATATCCTGTTGGAAATCGGTCAAAAAATATTAAAAAAAAATTGTTTGAAAAAATGCTATTATTTTCTCTCTGTTATAAACAAAGATGTTTTAAACAATATCAGACCAGGTTACGGTTTGGTAACACGGATTTTCATAATCAGTACTGTCTCCTGAACTGGTACCAGCAAAAATCCAATTCGAAACTAGTTCGAAACGCCCTGGTCTAGAGTCTAGGGCACGTTTAATGGCAAATCCGATTTAAAACCGCAAAGTTCATTTAACAGAGCTCTAACAAAAAAAGGACATGCTATTTCGATTTTACAACGGGCGATAAAAATTGTCGAAAGGCAAAAAATTCAATTTTCCTAGAACTAAGGACAACGAATTGGGCTTTAGACACTCAAGTCGTCTAGAGGTAGACATAAAAAATTAACAATTAGATATTTACCTGGATCACATGTCGCTTTGTTTGATTTTCCTGCAACCTCCTTCACTTATCCATAAATTTCAGTTTAGTTCATCACATTTTAATTTAACATGCCAAACCAAAGATTTCGTCATCTCACAATCCATAAACAACCAGTGGATAGATTATATTCTGTTTTTTTCATCACAAAGCACTAGAAAAAATGTTTAATTTTGAGTTTAAGTGGGTAAGTACTTAGAATTTACATAATCACGAAAGTATCACGGTTTTTTTCTGTATTTATCCGCTATTAATCACTACCGAACGATTTATGGAACTCGAATAAAACTGCAGCGAGTAGCTAGGCGTTCGTGTTAGGTTAGTCGCAGTCAGTGTTTTGTTTTGATGCAAAATACAGTACAATGACATTAGCAACGATTGCCAATAAATATTACTTTTCTTTGGTTAAATGACCACAAAAGTTTACCGACATGACCCATTTTAAATACATAATAACAAAATACCTTAAGAATAACACGTTAAATATCAGAATACTTACTTATTCCAAAACTATTAACAGCAGGATCCTTCCGGGTGGGCAAGACACTTTTAGTTCCCTATGCTTATATCACACCCATTATTTTGCCTTGTACAATCGTCGACAAACACAAGCGTTCATTGCACCACAATTTAAACAATACACACACATTATTATACCAAAAATTGTTCATTTTATTGGCAGCGTTACCACCCGCGCACGTCTCAACAGGTGACCGTTGCATAAACTGCGACGTCCGCGCTTGCGCATTGCCACAGTGCCGCGTGACCAACCTTAAAAATTTAAATGTTACTGTTTGCGAAAACTTAAAACAATACAATAGCAGCTTTCCTTTAACCAACAATCTTACTCAAAGTGATCCGTGAATGAAGCTTCAACAAAAAGAAATTAAAATTAACAAGAAACATACAGTTAATTAAAAGCTAACAAAGACAGGGGCGGATTTCAATTGATAAGGACAAAGCGTAATTATTTCTTTTTGCATTTTATTTATAATTTTCTCCCCACTCTAGTACAGTACTGACTATAGAAGATTTTTTAAATAATAATAGGATGTTTTGAGAACAAATTAACAAATTAAAAGCGTTAAATAAAAATGTGAAGTTGGTTTTAATAACACAATTTTAACTACCTAGTAAGCAAATTATTCCAATTAATTAATTTTTTAATATTAGAATAATTTGTTAAGTATATGAAGTTAAAATTGCAGGGGCAGATTCATGAAGGGGCCATATGGGGCCTACGACCCCCCTAGATCGATTTTTTAATAAGTAGGAATTATATGCCCCCTCCCCCTTAATTTGGGGCTGTTAAAACAAGCATATTGTACACATTTAATTTGGTTTCTATCAGAAAATTATAAATAAAATACAAAAAAAAATAATTACGCCATGTCCTTATCAATTAAAATCCGCTCCTGCCTTTGTTCTCCTCTAATTAACTAATCTTGTTAATTTTAATTTTTTTTTTGTAGAAGCTGACTCATGGATCACTTTGAGTAAGATTGTTGGTTAAAGGAAAGCTGCTATTATATTGTTAAGTTTTCGCAGACAGTACATTGTTTAAATTTTTAAGGTTGGTCACGCGGCCCTTTGGCAGTGCGCAAGCGCGGACGTCGCAGTTTATGCAACGATCACCTGTTGAGACGTGCGCTGGTGGTAACGCGGCCAATAAAATGAACAATTTTTGGTATAATAATGTGTGTGTATTGTTTAAATTGTGGTGTAATGAACGCTTGTGGTTGTCGAAGTTTGTACAAGGCAAAATAATGGGTGTGATATAAGCATAGGGAACATAAAAGTGTCTTACCCACCCGGAAGGATCCTGCTGTTAATAGTTTTGGACTAAGCAAGCATCCTGATATTTAACGTGTTATTCTTAAGGTATTTTGTGATTATGTATTTAAAATGGGTCATGTCGGTAAACTTTTTTAGTCATTTAACCAAAGAAAAGTAATATTCATTGGCACTCGTTGCTAATGTCATTGTACTGTATTTTGCATCAAAACAAAACACTGACTGCGACTAACCTAATACGAACGCCTAGCTACTCGCTTCAGTTTTAATCGAGTTCCATAAATCGTTCGGTAATGATTAATAGCGGATAAATACAGAAAAAAAAAGGTGATACTTTCGTAATTATGTAAATTCTAAGTACTTACCCACTTAAACTCAAAATTAAACATTTTTTCTAGTGCTTTGTGATGAAAAAAACAGAATACAATCTATCCACTGGTTGTTTATGGATTGTGAGATGACGGAATCATTGGTTTGGCATGTTAAATTAAAATGTGATGAACTAAACTGAAATATATGGATAGGTGAAGGAGGTTGCAGGAATATCAAACAAAGCGACATGTGATCTTGGTAAGTATCTAATTGTTAATTTTTTATGTCTACCTCTGGACGACTTGAGTCTCTAAAGTCCAAATTTGTTGTCTTAGTTCTAGGAAAATTGAATTTTTTGCCTTTCGACAATTTTTATCGCCCGTTGTAAAATCGAAATAGCATGTCCTTTTTTTGTTAGAGCTCTGTTAAATGAACTTTGCAGTTTTAAATCGGATTTGCCATTAAACGTGCCCTAGACTCTAGACCAGGGCGTTTCGAACTAGTTTCGAATTGGATTTTTTTGCTGGTACCAGTTCAGGAGACAGTACTGATTATGAAAATCCGTGTTACCAAACCGTAACCTGGTCTGATATTGTTTACAACATCTTTGTTTATAACAGAGAGAAAATAATAGCATTTTTTCAAACAATTTTTTTTTAATATTTTTTGACCGATTTCCAACAGGATATCTTCAATAACTTTTTCGTAAAACTGGCGCAAAATTGATGTTTTAAATATTGTTTGTTTTTTTTTTTACTTTCGGTCAAGGACCATACAGCCAGTTCAATATTGTTAATTTTGGCCAAAGCACAGCAAGGCCAGAAAATGGGGAAAAAAAATTGTTAATTTTTAAAAACTGAAAAAAACGCCAATTTTCAGTTTTTTGGAGCTCCAAAAGTTTAATAAAAAATGTTTTTCTTTTACATAATTTTGCGTATCTTTAAACTTTGCATATGAATTTTCAAAAAAAAAAAAAAAGAATTAACGATTTTTAATGTTTTTATATTATACAGGGTGATTTATTAGCCTGATGGGGGCAAACTTCGGCAGTGAAAAGTAGATTTAATTTCATCAAGAAATGTTCATATAAACGTAGGCCCTATCTTTCTTTGTTCAGAAGTTAGGCATAGCGATTTTAAAATTTTTAAATTGAAAAAAATGCCTTGATTTAGTAAACCAAAATTTACATTTTAAATAATTATCTACCTACCTGTCAAAATTAGCTTGTTGATGTCAATACTTTCTGTCACGATTTGGTAAAATTGATACTGGATTGATATTCAAAGTACTCAGATGATACCCAAATTATTCAAAGTACTCAAACAAGATTAAAAAATCGTAAAATCAAATATTAATTATTTTTGATCAAAATTTACCAAAATAGTTCAAATTTCCCTCTCCGGATCTTTTTCTTTTGGATATGGAGCTCTTCTTAATCGATATATTGGCAAAAAAATTACACCTTCCTAAGTTAAACTATAAAAAGAATAAAATGATTAATTTTTATTGAATAATATTTTGACCAAAAATGGCAAATATTATCGGCCAATCGAACCTCCCTCTTGGCTATCGCGTTAAGTTGATGGAAAAGTTATTGTTGCTTCCTCACCAAAAGTGAGGAAGGTATGTATTCGTGAAAAAAGTTTTGAAAATTTTTATTGCATTTCTGGACGAATATCGACGAATTATGACGATTCTTCTGAATCCCAGCTAGTGCTGCTACCCTCGGATTCGGATGGATTATAGTCATCAGAGGCAACATGGGGGGCTGTGCCCCCTATTTTCATCGTCAATAACTAAGTCCATGTTGACAGGTAAAACGTGAACACTCTGTAACAATAATACATTACAATATGCAAAAATAAACAACAACTATTTCACTTGTCAAAGAACTAGGATCTCGAAATTTTTTCTGGTCTATTCTATTATTATTAATATTTGAGAAAATCTCTGTCAATTGCCAACTAAATTATAGTGGAAGATTCTATTACTAGCCCATAAGTAATAATTTGGATAAAGCTTTTGACACTGCAATCTTTTTTCAGATTAAGCCAAGGGACGAACTATTTGGGAAAGAAACAGATATTCAAGCGTGCAGTAGTTTCGACATCCATACCATGGACGACAAAGTGCATCGGGAGTATAACTAACAATATATAACAGACACTAGTGATATTTATTTGGACATATCTAGTTCACTCTATCGTAGAGAGAACGACCGGTTTCGTCAAACCAGAGCCGAGATCTCGACGAGTATCTTGTCAATATCTTTGTTATTTCTAAAATAGCTTTTTTATTACAAGTGTTAAGGCTTGTAACTGTATTCGGGGATTTTTTGGGTGCTTCGGAGCCCAGAAAAGCAGTTAGTAGGCTCTGGTTTTCGCGTGCGAGTGATGGTACTATGGAGACGAACCGCTTTAGGGAAAGGAGATAAAGGTATACATTATTATATTATTCAATTATTCTTACTAATTTGTATTTTTCTATTTGTAGGTAGGTTCCGAACGAGATAGGACATGGTGAAGATATCGTAGGGTAAGTATACATAACCACTACCTATATAATAATATCCGCACCACACTTACAGCAGTTATTTGACGAGTTATTAAAAAATTGACAAAAGAATGTTTTACTCTATATTTTGAGAATTTGTTGTCAAAAAAAACAAATGAACATCGGAAATGTCATATTCCTGCATAACCTTCAAATATCCTATATACTGATTCATTTGTTTTTAAAATCTAGGCGAAGCGGCCATGATGATTCATGGCTACTATGCTTTATTTATTGTTTTTAAAACTTTTAGACGAAATATCTCAAGAACGGCTTATCCAAACGTAGGCAAACTATATATTTTTGGAATCAGAGAAATGTGCTCTTTACACTCGGATCCATACAGGGTGTGCCATTAAAAAAAAATTAAGGTTGTGCAGAAATATTACATTTCCGATGTTCATTTGTTTTTTCTGACAACGAATTCTCAAAATATTTATAGAGTAAAACATAAATCTCTTGTCTTTACAATTTTTTAATAACTCATCAAATAACTGCTGTAAGTGGCGTGTCAATATATGAGGAATGACCCTGTACATATTTCCTTACTTTCGGAAACCGCGTTGTTACCCGTCCCATTTTTTCGTTTATTTCCACATCTGAAACGCCGAAATCGACTTCTCTCTAATGGTTATTCTCCAAGATATACGCTCGTGTTGTTCTGTTTCCATTTCCTCTCGAACAAAAGACAACATAATAATATTCCAAAGGCAAAGTATAAAATTCCTGTTTAATATCTTAAAGTTTCTCCTCGCAGTTGAAGTAGTGACAATCCTGCTCCTTATACGATTTTAAATCCTTGCAGAATTTTAAATTTATGGTAAAACATCAGCCGGTCTAGTTTGTTGGAATGAAAAATGGTTTAGTGCGGAAAATCGCAAATGAGAAAATAAAGCATCGACTTACGTGGAATATCTTACGTTGTTTGATTTAATCAAATAAAACAGTAAGAGATAACGGCCCCGACCAAGACATGTTGCTACCAGTTTACCAGATCGTAAAGGCGCGTTAACCAACAATCGCCTACTAAACTACGGTTAAATTCCGGTAAATCCAATTTGGAGTCAAAATATGAAAAATTAAATGGGCCCCACCGACGCCTCGCAAACTGCTAAATTACTATTATGTCGATACGGCAAGTGCCTGCAGGTTGTTATGGTAATTGTTTTAACATTGATTTAACAATATTCCATAATAAATGAACATGCTCCCATTGTTTACAACAAACTATTTTGCGCTGGAGCCATTAGCGGCGCGTTTCGAATCTAAATTCGATACCTATTTGAGTTTATGGTGCAGTTAATGGGCTCTGAACGATGCAAGGTCGGGCTAAAGCTAAAATTACAAGTTGGGTGAGAAATGATATTTAAGCTTACGATGGCTCTGAGAAAACATTAAAAAAACTAGAAATTTCTACTTTAAAACTAGAAATTTCTACTTTAAAACTAGAAATTTCTACTTTGAAACTACAAATTTCTACTTTGAAACCTAGAAATTTCTACTTTAAAACTAGAAATTTCTACTTTAAAACTAGAAATTTTTACTTTGAAAATTAGAAATTTCTACTTTGAAACTACAAATTTCTACTTTGTAACTAGAAATTTCTACTTTAAAAAATATAAATTTCTACTTTAAAATTAGAAATTTCTACTTTAAAACTAAAAGTTTCTACTTTGAAAATTAGAAATTTCTACTTGGAAACTACAAATTTCTACTTTAAAACTAAAAATTTCTACTTTTAAAATTAGAAATTTCTACTTTGAAACTACAAATTTCTACTTTGAAACTACAAATTTCTACTTTGAAAACTAGAAATTTCTACTTTAAAACTAGAAATTTCTACTTTCAAAATAGAAATTTTTACTTTGAAAATTAGAAATTTCTACTTTGAAACTACAAATTTCTACTTTAAAAAATATAAATTTCTACTTTAAAATTAGAAATTTCTACTTTAAAACTAAAAGTTTCTACTTTGAAAATTATAAATTTCTACTTGGAAACTACAAATTTCTACTTTAAAACTAAAAATTTCTACTTTTAAAATTAGAAATTTCTACTTTGAAACTACAAATTTCTACTTTGAAACTACAAATTTCTACTTTGAAAACTAGAAATTTCTACTTTAAAACTAGAAATTTCTACTTTCAAAATAGAAATTTTTACTTTGAAAATTAGAAATTTCTACTTTGAAACTACAAATTTCTACTTTGAAACTAGAAATTTCTACTTTGAAAAATATAAATTTCTACTTTAAAACAAGAAATTTCTACTTTAAAACTAAAAATTTCTACTTTGAAAATTAGAAATTTCTACTTTGAAACTACAAATTTCTACTTTGAAACTACAAATTTCTACTTTGAAAAATATAAATTTCTACTTTAAAACTAGAAATTTCTACTTCAAAACTAGACATTTCTATATATACACGTTTTATAAAGTAGAAATTTCTACTTATAAAGTAGAAATTTCTAGTTTTCAAAGTAGAAATTTTTAGTTTAAAAGTAGAAATTTGTAGTTTCAAAGTAGAAATTTCTAATTTTCAAAGTAGAATTTTCTAGTTTTAAAGTAGAATTTTCTAGTTTTAAAGTAGAAATTTCTAGTTTTCAAAGTAGAAATTTCTACTTATAAAGTAAAAATTTCTGGTTTTTAAATACAAATTTCTCCCTATAAAATAGAAACTTCTAGTTATAAAGTAAAAATTTCTGGTTTTCAAACTAGAAATTTTTAGTTTTTAAGTAGAAATTTCTAGTTTTAAAATAGAAATTTCTACTTATAAAGTGGAAATTTCTAGTTTTTAAATAAACATTTCTACTTGTAAAGTAGAAATTTCTAGTTTTCAAAGTAGAAACTTCTAGTTTTAAAGTAGAAATTTCTAGTTTTTAAGTAGAAATTTCTAGTTTTTTAAATTTTTACAGCGGGCCCCTTCAAAGCCATCGTATAAGCTTAACAAGATGGACTGGTCATAAATTTTTACCACTAATAAACGTACTTTATTATTATAAAACAAGCAATAATCGCCGTAAAACTGGCGATTTTAATGTCACGTCCCTTCCCGCCGCAGAGCAGCACCGCTCGGATAGGAAAGCAATTCCAATGGGTTTTATTATGATGAGAATGGCGTCGGTTTCATTTAACCGTTATAAGAGTGCAGTAAATTTCCTTAGGTACATTCTAATCTGCGCGACAAATTTATAGCAGTCTTGTAGCTTAAAGGGCCAATAAATCGTGGCGGAGTATAGACATGTAAATAGGGTGGTGTATGTCTTGTGCTTGCATGAACATCTTTATATTCTCCAATTTACATCACAACTGAGCTTGGCGTTGCTTGTTCCGTGTGTTAGCACAGCTCCAAGTGCATATCCGGAGGCATCGGTTTTTAATTGAAAGTAATTGTCAGACGAAAAATTTGGATACTGTAATACCGTTGAGATTCTTCAGTCCAAACAAAATGATAAAACAGCTGGCTTGTAAACAGAGCTGAAACAAAAAGAAATGACCTTCAGACGATACACAACGAAATTAAATCGGTAATTTCCCAAATAACTCGTATAATATTGTTTTACTACTTACCTAGCCATACAGACAGAAGTTAAGATATTAATTGAATATTTGGGACATTCATTTGTTTATATTTGTGCTCTTCGAACTGTCAGTTGATAGTACAGAATTTCTCTCGAATTTAGTCGTTGGATATCTGTGGCATAGCTGATGTTTTGAAGTAACGCCTTGGAGAGTCGTGGCGCTGTCTAATTAATTTATCGTGACGTTAGTCACGGTCGGAAATTGTTAAATTAAATCTGTAATTTCTCAAATAACTCGTATAATATTGTTTTACTACTTACCTAGCCATACAGACAGAAGTTAAGATATTAATCGAATATTTGGAACATTCGTTTGTTTATATTTGTGCTTTTCAAACTGTCAGTTGATAGTACAGAATTTCTGTCGAATTTAGTCGTTGGATATCTGTGGCATAGCTGATGTTTTGAAGTAACGCCTTGGAGAGTCGTGGCGCTGTCTAATTAATGTATCGTGACGTTAGTCACGGTCGGAAATTGTTAAATTAAATCTGTAATTTCTCAAATAACTCGTATAATATTGTTTTACTACTTACCTAGCCATACAGACAGAAGTTAAGATATTAATCGAATATTTGGGACATTCATTTGTTTATATTTGTGCTCTTCGAACTGTCAGTTGATAGTACAGAATTTCTCTCGAATTTAGTCGTTGGATATCTGTGGCATAGCTGATGTTTTGAAGTAACGCCTTGGAGAGTCGTGGCGCTGTCTAATTAATGTATCGTGACGTTCGTCACGGTCGGAAATTGTTAAATTAAATCTGTAATTTCTCAAATAACTCGTATAATATTGTTTTACTACTTACCTAGCCATACAGACAGAAGTTAAGATATTAATTGAATATTTGGAACATTCGTTTGTTTATATTTATGCTTTTCAAACTGTCAGTTGATAGTACAGAATTTCTGTCGAATTTAGTCGTTGGATATCTGTGGCATAGCTGATGTTTTGAAGTAACGCCTTGGAGAGTCGTGGCGCTGTCTAATTAATGTATCGTGACGTTCGTCACGGTCGGAAATTGTTAAATTAAATCTGTAATTTCTCAAATAATTCGTATAATATTGTTTTACTACTTACCTAGCCATACAGACAGAAGTTAAGATATTAATTGAATATTTGGAACATTCGTTTGTTTATATTTGTGCTTTTCAAACTGTCAGTTGATAGTACAGAATTTCTGTCGAATTTAGTCGTTGGATATCTGTGGCATAGCTGATGTTTTGAAGTAACGCCTTGGAGAGTCGTGGCGCTGTCTAATTAATGTATCGTGACGTTCGTCACGGTCGGAAATTGTTAAATTAAATCTGTAATTTCTCAAATAACTCGTATAATATTGTTTTACTACTTACCTAGCCATACAGACAGAAGTTAAGATATTAATTGAATATTTGGAACATTCGTTTGTTTATATTTGTACTTTTCAAACTGTCAGTTGATAGTACAGAATTTCTGTCGAATTTAGTCGTTGGATATCTGTGGCATAGCTGATGTTTTGAAGTAACGCCTTGGAGAGTCGTGGCGCTGTCTAATTAATGTATCGTGACGTTCGTCACGGTCGGAAATTGTTAAATTAAATCTGTAATTTCTCAAATAATTCGTATAATATTGTTTTACTACTTACCTAGCCATACAGACAGAAGTTAAGATATTAATTGAATATTTGGAACATTCGTTTGTTTATATTTGTGCTTTTCAAACTGTCAGTTGATAGTACAGAATTTCTGTCGAATTTAGTCGTTGGATATCTGTGGCATAGCTGATGTTTTGAAGTAACGCCTTGGAGAGTCGTGGCGCTGTCTAATTAATGTATCGTGACGTTCGTCACGGTCGGAAATTGTTAAATTAAATCTGTAATTTCTCAAATAATTCGTATAATATTGTTTTACTACTTACCTAGCCATACAGACAGAAGTTAAGATATTAATTGAATATTTGGAACATTCGTTTGTTTATATTTGTGCTTTTCAAACTGTCAGTTGATAGTACAGAATTTCTGTCGAATTTAGTCGTTGGATATCTGTGGCATAGCTGATGTTTTGAAGTAACGCCTTGGAGAGTCGTGGCGCTGTCTAATTAATTTATCGTGACGTTAGTCACGGTCGGAAATTAAATCTGTAATTTCTCAAATAACTCGTATAATATTGTTTTACTACTTACCTAGCCATACAGACAGAAGTTAAGATATTAATCGAATATTTGGAACATTCGTTTGTTTATATTTGTGCTTTTCAAACTGTCAGTTGATAGTACAGAATTTCTGTCGAATTTAGTCGTTGGATATCTGTGGCATAGCTGATGTTTTGAAGTAACGCCTTGGAGAGTCGTGGCGCTCTCTAATTAATGTATCGTGATGTTAGTCACGGTCAGAATTTGTTAAATAATAAATATCGATGAGATGTGAGTGTCATGGAATTGTTTTTTTAATAGGAGACTTGGTTTATCCTTAATAGGCTTTGTAATATAATATAAGCCGAATTTATGTTTTAAAAAAATCGACATACGTGCCAGCTACAATCACTCAATCAACTCATGCATCTAAACACGTCATTTTAATTTACACACCGGCGTCTTCAGGCGCCCGCACGCGCCGTTCCCCTTTGTCGCCGCCTCGCCAAAGAAGTTGTTAATTTCTTTTCCAACATCTATATAGTTATCTAGTTTAACGAGAAAAGGATGTTATTGTGCTTTAAAGCAGCAGCGATTTTCGTTTTGTTTATTCCGTTTATTTTTATGCAATTAAAGTAAACACATTTAATTTTAATTAAACTGTGAAGACATTTGCAAGTGTCGGGATTCGTGTCGACTTCATTAAAGAAATAATGAGACGTTTGCAATTAAAATTAAATATAAAGCCGTTGTCGGGCGGCCCGACGTGTTCGGATTTAAATAATTTGCATTTGGCAGCGAATTTATTAGTGGCCGAAGTGAGTTCGTTTATTAAAATCAATATGACTGCGGTTTTTTTGCGATATTTATGCAGTAATTTGCGGAAGGATTCATTTAGTATTTATCGCATTTTTGATTTCTATATTAGGTCTTGATCCCTCTAATTTTCGTCTCCGTTCCCCGGCCTGTTGAGACGTAAAATTTCCACGAGATAAAAACATAACAGTAACGTAACTTATAAGAGAGCCGGAATTGTATCGCATAAAGTGAGCAACTTCCAGCTAACTTTAAAGTTGAAGCGGTTTATTGTCTATTCTTCTGCAAAATATCCCGGCCAAGTTATAACAGTGTCTTCTGACGAGCAGTTTCAGATTTATCTTTGGTGTTAAAACGATATTTGTTAGATTAAGCCCCGTCAGGGTTTATGGCGAAATTTAACATCCAGTGATAAAGCTATCAAAATACCGTTAAAAATTTACTGCACGCTTCCTTCTAATCAATAAATACATTATATCGATGATTTATTTCCTATAAACAATTTTATTGAAAACCAGCAAGATGTAACTGTTCGAGAGTAAATGGAACAGTAAGTAGCAATTTTTCTGTCACTGCTTTCTAGCATCTCTTGTGCCTTCATTGTTTGCAAATGTCGCGCAACTAGTATACTGGCCATTTTGTTAATTATAAAACATTTTTCCCTGGGATGGGGAGGTAACGTACCGGCCATTCTCCAGGCAGGATAATATAGGGTAATAAAAAGAGGACTGTCAAGTCACGTGCCCGATGTTGTGCTGCAACTTTATTGAAATTTATAACGTCGTAGAATGCGTTTAATGATGCTGAAACATCTGAATCGGGAATATCCACACCGGCGGTGTACGAAGCGGTCCAAGAAATAAGGACAAATAAATAGGGAAAATATGAATATAATTATTTATTATGGTCTTCTGGTTCTATTATTATTATAAGGCTTTGTTAGACCTATTAGGTCGGACCAGAACTTAAACGGTGGCGCCAGATTTCTTTTAAAACTGATTAGGTCGGACGGGAACTTAAACGGTTACGTTAAATTGCTTCTAAAATCTATTAGGTCGGACGAGATCCTGAACGGTGACGTTAGCTTTCTTTTAAAATTCACTAGGTCGGACGGAAACTTAAACGGAGGACTGCCAAGTCACGTGCCCGATGTTGTGCTGCAACTTTATTGAAATGTATAACGTGGTAGAATGCGCTTAATGATGCTGAAACATCTGGAACAGGAATATCCACACCGGCGGTGTACGAAGCGGTCCAAGAAATAAGGACAAATAGGGAAAATATGAATATAATTATTTGTTATGGTCTTCTGGTTCTATTATTACTATAAGGCTTTGTTAGACCTATTAGGTCGGACCAGAACCTAAACGGTGGCGCCAGATTTCTTTTAAGACTGATTGGGTCGGACGGGAACTTAAACGGTTACGTTAAATTGCTTCTAAAATCTGTTAGGTCGGACGAGAACCTGAACGATGACGTTAGCTTTCTTTTAAAATTTATTAGGTCGGACGGAAACTTAAACGGAGGACTGCCAAGTCACGTGCCCGTTGTTGTGCTGCAACTTTATTGAAATTTATAACGTCGTAGAATGCGTTTAATGATGCCGAAACATCTGGATCAGGCATATCCACACCGGCGGTGTACGAAGCGGTCCAAGACATAAGGACAAATAGGGAAAATATGAATATAATAATTTATTATGGTCTTCTGGTTCTATTATTACTATAAGGCTTTGTTATACCTATTAGGTCGGATCAGAACCTAAACGGTGGCGGGAGATTGCTCTTAAGCTTATTAGGTCGGACGGTAACTTAAACGGTTACGTCAAATTGCTTCTAAAATCTATTAGGTCGGACGAGAACCTGAACGGTGACGTTAGCTTTCTTTTAAAATCCATTAGGTCGGACGGAAACTTAAACGAAGATCTGCTAAGTCACGTGCCCGATGTTGTGCTGCAACTTTATTGAAATTTATAACGTCGTAGAATGCGTTTAATGATGCTGAAACATCTGGATCAGGAATATCCACACCGGCGGTGTACGAAGCTGTCTAAGAAATAAGGACAAATAGGGAAAAAATGAATATAATTATTTATTATGGTCTTCTGGTTCTATTATTACTATAAGGCTTTGTTAGAACTATTAGGTCGGACCAGAACCTAAACGGTGGCGCCAGATTTCTCTTAAGAATTATTAGGTCGGACGGGAACTTTAACGGTTACGTTAAATTGCTTCTAAAATCTGTTAGGTCGGACGAGAACCTGAACGATGACGTTAGCTTTCTTTTAAAATTTATTAGGTCGGACGGAAACTTAAACGGAGGACTGCCAAGTCACGTGCCCGTTGTTGTGCTGCAACTTTATTGAAATTTATAACGTCGTAGAATGCGTTTAATGATGCCGAAACATCTGGATCAGGCATATCCACACCGGCGGTGTACGAAGCGGTCCAAGACATAAGGACAAATAGGGAAAATATGAATATAATAATTTATTATGGTCTTCTGGTTCTATTATTACTATAAGGCTTTGTTATACCTATTAGGTCGGATCAGAACCTAAACGGTGGCGGGAGATTGCTCTTAAGCTTATTAGGTCGGACGGTAACTTAAACGGTTACGTCAAATTGCTTCTAAAATCTATTAGGTCGGACGAGATCCTGAACGGTGACGTTAGCTTCTTTTAAAATTTATTAGGTCGGACGGAAACTTAAACGGTGACGTTGAATTTCTTTAAAGATCAGTTGGAGATTCTGGGTTTCAGTAGTAATGTTGGCATGTGTTTCATATATAAATTGTATTAATTTAGTGTGCTTCCTTACGCCAGTTTCTTAGAATGTTAAACATTTCATGCTTGTTAAGAAATGTTTACATCAGCCAGAACTGACATCTTAAAATTAACAGTTCTACACCATGTGGTCGGACGAGAATTTAACGGCGAGATCAGCTCTATTGGAAGATCAGTTTGGTCGGACGAGAACTTGAACGGTGACGTTAGCTTTCATTTAAAATATATTAGGTCGGACCAGAACCTGAACGGTGACGTTAGCTTCTTTTAAAATGTATTAGGTCGGACGGAAACTTAAACGGTGACGTTAAATTCCTTTAAAGATCAGCTGGAGATTCTGGGTTTCAGTAGTAATGTTTGTATGTGTTTCATGTATAATTTGGACCAATTTAGTGTGCTTCTTCCTTACGCCAGTTTCCTAGAATGTTAAACGTTTCATGCTTGTTAAGAAATGTTTACATCACCAGAACTGACGTCTCAAAATTAACAGTTTTACACCATGTGGTCGGACGAGAACTTAAACGGCGAGATCAGCTCTATTGGAAGATCAGTTTGGTCGGACGAAAACCTGAACGGTGACGTTAGCTTTCATTTAAATTATATTAGGTCGGACCAGAACCTGAACGGTGACGTTAGCTTTCATTTAAAACTGATTAGGTCGGACGGGAGCTTAAACGGTTATGGTAAATTGCTTCTAAAATCTATTAGGTCGGACGAGATCCTGAACGGTGACGTTAGTTGTTTTCTACTTGACTAAACATTGGTCTTGATGACCGTCTATCGATCTTCATTATCTTCTGTTTATCCGCATTTTTATCTTGAAGGTTTTAGCTTTCTTTAATTAAAAAATTATTTAATTTGAATCGTTTATTAAATTTGGAGATTTCGAGTTAGTTTCACCATTACCGAAATTATGGTATTAATAAGGTTGGCGATGCTGCAGCGTCTGCTTACCAACGCGCAACAAAAATATATCTTATAAAGGCTAAAAAGAGGGCAAACTCCAATAAAACATAAATCAATCGGAGCACTTACTGCAAATAAAAAGAAAATCCCTAATGTATATCTACTGGCTTGTTTTTCTTCGGAATTGTAACAAAAGACTGCGAATTTAGCAAAAAGGGAGACGATGGACGTTTATTGTCGGTGACGTCACCGCATACTAATATAAAAGACAATCGCCGTGGGCAGTATCGCCTGTTGCCATGGCGATCAAGTAGCCACTTTTTCAAGAATGTTACCCCATGCCAGTCGGTACAGCCGACCAAAATCGAAAATAAATAAAGACAACAGTCGAGTCGAGTTGCATTTAAGATTATTTAATAGTGGAATTTGCAGAAATTTAAATATATTGCGGAAACATTTTCGCGCCGAAAAATTTTACCTGCGAACCAGCGCCGTTGCGATGACACGTGTTTTGTTCCTTAGTTCGTTACGTTGTTGAGATCATCAGATTATTATTAGTAAGCAATAGGCAACTAGATTACTTCTATAAGATTACGTGTATGTTTATAATCACCACCTGGCACCCTCCACCTTATTTACGCAACAATTTAAGATAAACATTTATATGAAAATTCACCCTGCGTGTGTGTGTGTGTGTGTATGGCAGTACTTTATTTTTAGTTAAAGTTAAAGGACGCCAACTTGCCCTCACTCGCATCAAAACGTATAAACGAAGTTTATTCAAATTTCAGAGCTGAAAAAGCAATAAGATTGAATCCATATAGAACGACAAACGAAACGTACAACCTGCTTTAAAATATGTATACATTTTTCTAAATCTATTGTGTCCTCCCCCATGTCAAACTGATAAGAACCCTCTTCAAAGATGCTCGATAAACGACAGGAGTCGAGGAATCGGGTGGGGGTTTATAATAATCGGGGCTCCTCGTTACGTCGTCTCGCGGTATTGCTAAAAAAATAAGAAAATGTAGCGATTATGTTATGGGGCACTTGAGTTCGCGGAAATAAAACACGACTTGCCGGCGCAGAGTTATAAGAAAATTGTCTTCCATCGGAGATTATTTTTATATTTGTCGGCGCGATGCTCACTTCATTCTAATATAACTATACATTTTTGTTAAATCTATTAGGTCGGACCAGAGCTTGAACAGTGACGTCAGCTTCCTTTTAAGAATACTAGGTCGGACGGGAACCTGAACGGTAACGTCATATTTCATTTAAAATATATTAGGTTAGGTTAGGACGAGAACCTGAACGGTGACGTAAATTTAAAAAAAAAATCTACTAAGGCGGACGAGAACCTGAACGGTAACATTAGCTTTCTATTAAGAATTATTAGGTCGGACGAGAACCTGAACGGTAACGCCAGTTTACTTTTAAGATTTATTAGGTCGGACGAGAACCCAAACGGTGACGTTAGATTTCATTTAAAATGTATTAGATTGGACCAGAACTTAAACGGTGGTCTCAGCTTTCTTTTAAGAATTACTAGGTCGGTCGGGAACCTGAACGGTAACGTCATATTTCATTTAAAATATATTAGGTCGGACGAGAACCTGAACGGTGACGTAAATTTAAAAAAAAATCTACTAAGGCGGACGAGAACCTGAACGGTAACATTACCTTTCTTTTAAGAATTATTAGGTCGGACGAGAACCTGAACGGTAACGCCAGTTTACTTTTAAGATTTATTAGGTCGGACGAGAACCCAAACGGTGACGTTAGATTTCATTTAAAATGTATTAGATTGGACCAGAACTTAAACGGTGGTCTCAGCTTCCTTTTAAGAATTACTAGGTCGGACGGGAACCTGAACGGTAACGTCATATTTCATTTAAAATATATTAGGTCGGACGAGAACCTGAACGGTGACGTAAATTTAAAAAAAAATCTACTAAGGCGGACGAGAACCTGAACGGTAACATTACCTTTCTTTTAAGAATTATTAGGTCGGACGAGAACCTGAACGGTAACGCCAGTTTACTTTTAAGATTTATTAGGTCGGACGAGAACCCAAACGGTGACGTTAGATTTCATTTAAAATGTATTAGATTGGACCAGAACTTAAACGGTGGTCTCAGCTTCCTTTTAAGAATTACTAGGTCGGACGGGAACCTGAACGGTAACGTCATATTTCATTTAAAATATATTAGGTCGGACGAGAACCTGAACGGTGATGTAAATTTAAAAAAAAATCTACTAAGGCGGACGAGAACCTGAACGGTGACATTAGCTTTCTTTTAAGATTTATTAGGTCGGACGAGAACCCAAACGGTGACGTTAGATTTCTTTTAAAATGTATTAGATCGGACCAGAGCCTAAACGGTGGTCTCAGCTTCCTTTTAAGAATTATTAGGTCGGACGGGAACCTAAACGGTGACATTAGTTGTTTTCTGCGTTTCCACGTTTTTAGCTTAAGTAAAAAATATTGAATTTGAATGTAAAATTCAGGCGCGTCGTTTCTTGATATATTTATTAAATTATTTGTATTTATAAATATTTAATGGTAATTATGCGGTTGACGGAAAAGGCACAGGCCATCGACGGGAACTCCCGGTGTGGAATTAACAGCATGCGTCTGAAATTTCTGGCTCCATATAAATTTTTAGGCCCTTTCCCATTGTTATTTCGCTGATTTCTATCGAGTGTATGAAAATGTCGCTCACGTTTCGAGTGAATTTACATTGTAGGGCCCCGGAGTAAATTACAGGGGCTCAGTCAACTGAGAGGAGAGATTTAGTCCCATGGGATATGACAGTTTATTGGGATAAGCACTTAATAGAGGCTGGAACGGGGCTGCCTAACTTCGTTACAGCAATGCCTTAATTCATAAAGCTTTTGTTTTCGCATTGTCTTCGACTTGAAAGATATTGGTGTTGAAAGTAAGTGCTGCTTCTTTATTTTTAGGCTATACAACAAAACAAGTTTAAGTGGAAAGGGGGCGGGCGCCCGGTTCTTTTCTTTATTCTATCCATTATTTATTAGAGGGAAACTGTTTCTGAAATTGTCATTAGTCGGTGACGTGCGGCAACCTTCCCTTTAGCCTTTTTCAGCCGGCTGTTTTCACAGCAACTTATACAGAGCGGACCGGAAATTGCTGCCAATCCCACTTCTTACGTGCTATTTAATCTACAGATTATTGGCTCTATTGATACAGATGACCCCACAAAAAAGTCAAGAGGAGCTAAATCGGGCGACCTTGGGGGTCGTTCAACGGCATTTGTTTCAATTTTGATTTCTCTAAGTTGGGAATTAATTCTTTAAGCTTTCAACGACTAGGCTAAGCGAAATTCGTCCCTATTAGGATGGATGCTCGCAAACCAGATGATCCCTGTTCAATATGTACGTTTGGCCCGATTTAATAAATAATTAATTTCGACGGGAGCTCAGCATTAATTCTGCATACCTACTTCTTTATCCGCGTATAAATTTGCCGCACACAACATAAATTTATCTACTTCAGGGAAACAATCAAAGTGTCGTCTGCGATATACACGTTATTTATCTAACATAAAGTTGATGATTACGAGGAGATGTCTGATTAATGATGATTGGGAAATAACAGTAACATCGCAGTAGCGGCGAAAGATAAAGCAGAAACCGCCACCTTGATTAATGTTGAGCTACACGCAAATCATATTAACATATTAAATGCTCCGGTGGGAAAAGCCGGGGAAGAATGCCGTGGTTTTAGCGTCCCTCTCCAATTAATAATGGTATATGGCGTATTTCGTAACTTTTACGACCTTTTTATTTGCTTATTGTTACCCACCGCACCAAAGGGCGGGACCCGAATATTCATTGATTATTAATCGGCGTAATTCAAAAGTGCAACAGTGCCATGGGTCTCTTAAGGTACCAATCGTATATAAAACCGTTGTTCGTGAAGCCCCGTTACAAACTTATGCTAAATAATAATTTTTATATCGTTAATAGCAGCGCATAGAACGTGCAACAACTATATTAAACGCAAATAGCCTCTCGACTCAATGAACATACACGTAAACCCACATATAAAATAAATTATGCCGCAACCACTCGAACGACGCAAAGTAAATCTCGTTTGTCAAGTACAAAAATGTCGTGGAGTTTTAAAACTTACTTTTCCTGATCTACGCGAGAACTAAAAGTAGCAACTGTGTCGCCGAGAATTTAATTTAAACAGAGTAAATTCGATTTAACTGTTGCTCTCTGCAAGGGAACCTGGAATCAATGGGCGCGGAAAGGGATTTTGTTGATTGAATTTTGTAATTACTTCGGCCACAATGTACCGTCATATAATTTGTCGCAACAAAAAGTATAAATTTAATTCTTTCCTTAGTCTGAGGCTGGCACCATCACCACTGGTGCTAATTGCGAAACCGCTACTCTTATTTAGCAAACTTCAGAGATGCAAGAAACACACAAGTTTAACATTTTAACAAAGTTCTATAACGTTGGTGTCACCTTCATACTCGGTGGTGCTAATAGCTAAATCTTAACTATCGCTTAGTACCCTCCAAATATGTAAAAAATAGGTGCTGATTGTTCTAACAAAGTACGTTGATACCATCTGCGCGCCGATGCTAATTGCAACATTTACACTTACCACTCGTTTAGCACCATTTAAATATGTATAACCAACTTTATAAATCTGATTCCAACTTCACATTCACCGCTAATTGCGTACCTTCATCCAGTAGCTCAAAAGACTTTAAAAACAGAGTTGGTAGCTATTATAAATTTATAATATTCTGGTGCCAACTTCACACCCGATGGTGCTAATTGCTAAATCTTTACTCTCAGGTATATAAAAAGGGTGCTAATTGATAAAAAGGGTGCTAATTGATTTAACATGTTAATTACTAATTTTATCATTTTGGTGCCAAGTCCACATCAGCACCACAAACGTAGGTGCTAATTGTTGATTGCTTACCACCACTTAGCACCCCCAACTATGTAAAATTAAATGCCAATTGTATTATAATTCTAATGCCAGCAATAATTGATGGTTCTAATTGCGAAACCTTTATCGCTATTTAGCTCCTCAATAGAGAAAACTTAAAAACTATGTTCTAATTACTGAACTTCATCATTTAGATGCTAAATATATAAGTAACATATGCTAGTTCTTTTAACAAAGTTAATACTAGGTTTATAATTTTGGTGCCAACCTGTAGCGTCATTTATCACTTTAGCACCTTCCAAATAGGCAAAGAAACAATTGTATCGACAAATTAATAAACAATTTTATAATATTGTGCTCCACATTAGCACCACACCTCCTGCCAGTGCTAATTGTAAAATGGGTGCTAATTGTTCTAACAAAGTCATAATTTCAGTGCTAACTTCACACCAGAACTACATTAGCTGGTGCCAATTGATACATTTTTGCCCTCCAAATAGGAAAAATAGCCGTGCTAATTGTTTTAACATATATAGTTTGGTGCCAAGTTCACAGTAGCACCGCAACCACCGGTGCTAATTGTTGAACTTTTATCACCACTTAGCACCCTCAAAATATGTAGAAATAAGTCCTATTTGTTCTAACAAAGCAATTGTTTTATAATTTTGGTGCCAACTGCACACCTGCACCACAAGCACTGGTGTTAATTGTGTAACCTGTAACGTCACTTGGCTCTCATTTAACACCTTTAAAATATGTAAAGAAACAACTCCACACTAGCACCACACCTTTTACCAGTGTCAAATCGGTATTAATTGTTCCGAAACAGTCATTAATATTTCGATACTAACTTCACATCAGAACCACACCCGCTGGTGCTAATTACTAAACTTTACTGTACAAATATGTCAAAAATATAGGTGCTAATTGTTATTAACTGTTTTACAATGTTGGTGCCAAGTTCACACCAGGACAACGCCGGTGCTAATTGCTGAATCTTTACCATCACTTAGCACCCTCCAAATTTATACAAATGAATGCTATTTGTTCCAATAAAGTTATTAACTGTCATACTTGGTGGTGCTAATTGCGAAATCTTTACAGAAATTTTGCCCCTTCAAAATTGAAAATAGGTTAAAAAACTAAAAATAAATAAAAAAATAGTTAATATTTTATATCTTAGTGTCATGTCACTAGCTTCAGAAACATTGGTGCTAATTGCTGAACTTCATTATTAAGATGCTAAATATATAAATAAATAACAAGTGCTTATTTTTTTAGCAGTTACTGTTAGATTTATAATTTTGATGCCCACACCAGCACCATAATCAATGGTGTTAATTGTCACTTATTTAACCCTCGCAAACATGTAAACAATTGTATTGATAAAGTAACAAACAGTTTTATAGTTTTGTGCCGACCTCACATTACCACCACACCTGTTGGTGCTAATTGCAAAATAGGTGCCAATTTTTCTGACAAAGTTATTAACGGTTTCATAATGTCTGTGCTAAGCTCACACCAGAACCACACCTGCTGGTGTTAATTGATAAATTTTCACCCTTTTAAAAGATAAAGGTGCCAATTGCAAAATAGGTGCTAATTGTTCTGACAAAATTATCAACAGTTTCATCATTTCGATGCTGGCTACCGTCACCAGTACCATAATCATCTGAGCTAATTGAGTTACCTTTATCATCAGTTAGCACCCTCAAAGATTTTAAAAAGCAGAGTGTTATAAATTTACACCTTCTGGTGCTAATTGCTAAATCTTTACTCTACAAATATGTAGATAATTTTTCTAACAATTATAACTCTTATCATATTTATACCAACTCTACGTTAGCAACACAACCGTCGGTGCTAATTGCGAAATCTTTACCATCATTTGTCATTATTAGCACCCCCTAAATATGCGAAGAAACATAAATACTAATTGTCTTTAAAATGTAATAAACAGTTTTATAATTTTGACGCCAATTTTACATTAGTGAATATTGCCAAATAGGTGCTAATTGCTTTAACAAAGTTATTGCCAGTTTTATGATTTCGATGCCAACGACACGCTATTAACACCTTTCAAAATGTACAGAAGCAAAACGATAATTATTGTCTTAAAAATGTAATGAACAGTTTTATAATGTTGAATCCAAATTCTTACTAACACTGGTGCTAATTGGAAGATCCTTATCATTAGCCTCCCGGCAAATATGTAAAAATACACAAGGCTGCTAATTGTTTCGGCAAAGCTATTAACCTGTTATAATTTTGATGTCAACTTTACGCCAGCACCAACGGTGTTAATTGTGTAATAGGTGCTAATTGTTTTAACAAAGTTATTTTGATGCCACTGTCACAACCGATTATGCCAATTGCGACCTATTATAATAAATTTATGACAAGTTTTATATTCTGGCACCCACTGATGTTAATTGTTAGATTTTTACCATCATTAGCACCCTTTAAATATGCTACTTATTCTTTAAACAGACTAATTAACAGTTTTATTTTTCACACCAGCATCACAACCACTGGTGTCAATTGCGACCTCTTTACTATCAATTTAGCACCCTCATTAAAAATTCCGAAGGTGCTAATTGTTTAAACAAAATAATTAACATTTTTGTGATTGTGGAGCTGGTGTGACAAGCACAAAATTGCTAATAATTTTGTTTAACCAATTAGCACCGTTAGATTTTTACATGTTTAGAAGGCATTAAGGTTTTGCAATTAGCACCAGTCTCGGTGGTTGTGGTGCCGTTTGGTACCAAGACAAAGTAGATATAGGCTGGTTTAAACAATTAGCACCTTTGTTTTTTCTTTGGGTGCTAATTGTATGTTGCGACCTCTTTACTGTCATTCTAGCACCTCTACTAAAAATTCCAGAGGTGCTGATTGTTTAAATGAATTTATTAACAATTTTGTGATTATGGAGCTGGTGTGACGTAAGCACAAAGCTGCTAGTAATTTTGTTTAACCAATTAGCACCGTTAGATTTTTACCTATTTAGAAGGCATTAAGGTTTTGCAATTAGCACCAATCGCGGTGGCTATGGTGCCGGTGTGAAATTGGTGCTAAGATATAAAGTCGATAATAAGCTGGTTTAAACAATTAGCACCTTTGTTTTCCCTTTGGGTGCTAATTGTTGCGACCTCTTTTCTATCTATTTATTCTATCTATCTATCTATTTTAGCATCTTTATTAAATATTCCGGAGATGCTAATTGTTTAAACAAAATTACTAACAATTTTATGATTGTGAAGCTGGGGTGACGTAAGCACAAAACTGCTAATGATTTTGTTTAATCAATTAGCACCGTTACATTTTACATATTTAATGGGTATTAAAGGTTTTGCAATTAGCACCGGTTGTGGTGCCGGTCTAAAATTGGTACCACAAGATATAAAGTTGATAATAAACTTGTTTAAACAATTAGCGTCTTTGTTTTCCCTTTGGGTGCTAATTGAATGTTGTGACCTCTTTATTACCATTTTAGCACCTCTAAAAATTCCTATGGTGCTAATGGCTTAAATAAAATTATTAACAATCGCATGATTGTGGAGCTGGTGTGACGTAAGCACAAAACGGCTAATAATTTTGTTTAACCAATTAGCACCGTTAGATTTTTACATATTTAGAAATCATTAAGGTTTTGCAATTAGCACCGGTCGCGGTGGTTGTGGTGCCGGTGTGAAATTGGTACCAAGATATAGAGTTGATAATAAACTTGTTTAAACAATTACCACCTTTGTTTTTTCTTTGGGTGCTAATTGGCTTTCGCAATTACCTGGAAATTTGTTTTAGGTTTTGGAAACTTATAGGGTGGATCAAATAAAGTGGTTTTACTAAAACAGGGTATTTTAACTCATAGTAAAATTAAGTTTGTAGTTGGACGCTCGCTGTTGCTTGGACAGTAAGAAAACTCTAGCCTGGTCGGTTCACCCTGTATTTCTGTTATAATTCTAAAAACGCAATTTTGCAACTGGTTTATAAATAAATCCTATTGTATAACTCGCGTACTTTTATACAAATAGCCGAATTGTTTATAAACGATGGTTTACTGTTGTTCTGCTGGAAATATTTATTCCTCCGTCTTTAAATATAATTTTATTTAGCTATATATAGTGATTTATGTGACAACATTCAAATAAATCCGAGATAAATTGCGTTTATAACAACATTACTCAGAACTAATATTTATATTATTTCAAAAGTTCCATAGTTTACGTTCAAATGTTTATTGTATTTACGTTCAGGCCTTTTATCTCACCTAAAAAATGTTTTTTTAACGTTATTGGCTGGAATAACTCGCTTATTATTAGGAACGGGCCAATTAGAGGCGGCTAATAAAAAACATTCACTGCCGTCACAGAATCCGAGCCGGTCCCGACCAATGGCTCTGTATATTTTCCTGTCGGACAGCTCGATTGATGTTGCCGATATTAGCGTTTAATGTCCATCTAGGAAACAGTGAAAAGTTGATATAAAATTTTACAGCCCGCGAATAAATAAACACCCCTTTGCGTCCGAATGTTTTTCTAAATAATTTGTTATTTTTATGAAATATACTTTTTGATATATGAACAAATACTGTAAGCAACGTTTTATTTTGTATAAATAAATCTAATCGCACAGACGCCTCAAGTATCTAAATTGCTTTCTGTAATAAACTTATTTTTTATTATTTGCTTTTAATTGCGCAAACATTTTTTTGTTTCCGCTCCATATTTCTCCCACTCATAGGTAAATAAACGGGCAAAAGGAACCACACATCACCCCTTAAATAGCATATTATTGGAGAAATAAATTAAAGCAACTGCAGCTTCAGCGAATACTGAACGCCATTGAATGATATGAATTTTTTTTTTTTTTTTTTTTTTTATTCATCGTGGAAGTATTTAAGCCAATATCGTTCGAGGTTTTAATATAAACGAGTCTTGGCCTTAATGGAAAATATCAGATTAAAAATTCTGAATAACTTGCCGGCACAATAACAGAAAAACGGGGTTAAAAAAATACCCCGCACTTTCTCCTTGTTAAACTGTCAATCATCTCTTTCTGGGGTTATTTTATTTCTGCCATGAATAATTCAGAGTAAGACGGGAAAAGGGATAAGTTTATCTTATAAAAATAATCGGTTCGTTAGAGTTCGTTTAAGATTCAAACTGCGCTTCTAGAGGTGTTTGAGGCGCCCGCATGGACCGGCTCGTGGCAACAAAAAGAAGGATTTACACCCTCGGGAACGTGGATAATGCGGAAACTTGTGAAACAAAGAAACCGGCGGTATACCTATTGGATTCGTATCACACGCCTACACTGAGAAAAGGGGGGAATGTAACCGCCAAGTGTTATTTCGATTTCTGTGAGGCAGCCAGGAAACTTTATTATGGGGCAGCCGGGGCGGGGCGGGACGGTTTTTCTCCCCCATGTACAGATACGCAAAATAAAATCATTGAATGCAGTAAGCTAGTACAATATTTATTTTTAATTGTCGAACAGGGTGCAAATATAATTTTTTTTAATGTTTCACTTTTTAAAATAATTCTTACAAGGTGCTGTGTTGTGTTAACCATATCGTTGATTGTAACAAATATGTTTTCCAGTGTGGCAAAAAGTAGGGAAGGGACCGCTGCGCCACCCCATTCGATTCAGATCAGGTGGAGAGGAGCAACACCAGCACGTGTCGAGTTCCCGTAAGTTTCCCCATCCGGTGCAGGCGAAACTTGTGGATGTTTCAAATTATAAAAGGCCTCTCCACGAAACTATATCCGGTGTACAAACACCGCACCCTTTAATGGCTGTTGTTCTACTGTCGGCCGTTTAAAGTGTTGTTGTTACTTCTTCAGCTCCTGCTCCGTACATCGAGGTCGCATACAGCCGCGTGACGCTTTTTCTTTTATTGTTTTTTTTTTTAACTATTACAAAGAACTTGAGGTGTCGAGGGTGGCGTTTGTAGGGGCACTATAAAGCGTAATATCCTTTAAAACAGATGAATATTTTCAAGATTTGTCTTATACAGGTCGCATCCTTATGCCTTAGGTAGAATAAACACCTCATGTTGTTGAGAAATGTTTACAATGTCTGTAAGGATTGAAAGTCCTAAATAAAGGAACTATGCGGTCGGACGGGAACCTAAACGGTCACGTCAGCTCTATTGACGGATTTAGTCGGACGGAAACGTTAACGGTGACGCCAGTTTTCATTAATGAACTATTCGGTCGGACCAGAACTTAAACGGTGACGGCAGCTTACTTCAATGAACCAATCGGCCGGACCAGAACCTAAACGGTGACGTCAAATTTCTTTTAAGACTTATTCGGTCGGACGGAAACCTAAACGGTGACACCAGATTTTTTAAGACCTATTTGGTTGGACTGGAACCGAAACGGTGACGTCAGCCTCTTTAATGAGCTATTTGGTCGGACCAGAACCTAAACGGTGACGACATCTTTCTTTAATGAGCTATTTGATCAGATCAGAACTTAAACGGTGACATCAGCTTTCTTCAATGGACCATTCGGTCGGACCAGAACCTAAACGGTGACGTCAGATTTTTTTAAGACCTATTCGATCGGACCGGAACGTAAACGGTGACATCAGCTTTCTTCAATGAGCTATCTGGTTAGACTGAAACCTAAACTGTGACGTCAGCCTTTTTAATGAACTATTTGGTCGGACGGAAACCTAAACGGTGACGTCAGATTTTTTAAGACCTATTTGGTCGGACGGGAATGTAAACGGTGACGTCAGCTTTCTTCAATGAGCAATTTCATCGGACTGGAATTTAGACAACGACAGCCTTCTTTAAGGAGCTATTTGGTCGGACCAGAACCTAAACGGTGATGACAGCCTTCTTTACTGAACCATTCGGTCGGACCAGAACCTAAACGGTGACGTCAGATTTCTTTTAAGATCTATTTAGTCACACCGGATCTTAAACGGTGAAGTCAGCCTCTTTAATGAACTATTTGGTCGGACCAGAACCTAAACGGTTTCCTTCTTTCCCAAATATTGGTCCTGGTGACCGTTTGTTGGTGTTTTTAATGTTAATTATTCAAGCTTTCAGCTTATAAGGTTAAGCTTAAAGTGTTCGTAATTCGATTAATATTTATATTGATTGTAATTATTCGTAGTAATAAAAATGTCGTTAAGGCTTTAATAATAGCCGGTGCGCTACTTGTTCGAGCATTAAAATAAGGTAAGTACCAGCTGAGAGGTTGGCGCTGAGACAGGGCGAAAGATTAAATATCTTTTTATTTCTGTTCTCGCGTTATCAGGAGATAAAGTGGGTTAAAAATGTCTCTTAACATTTCGTTTTCGACTCCCTTCCAGAATAAAATACGTAGGTAATAAATTTCGGCTGCAGGCTATCGATTCTCCTCTTAAATGCATTCGAAAAGATACTTTTTAAACACTTTTTGCTACAGAACAAACTGCGGGCCGTTATAAGATTTAAATCTTTAACTCTTGAGATTTTTAGGACCAATATAAACATGAAAATTCGAGTTTATTGTTACCATAAAATATAAGCAAATAAAAGTCGAGCATTTTTAAGCCCGGCGTTTCCTCTATTATGGTTCTCGTGGAGAGTTTAGTAACAAATCTCAATTTGATCGACGTTTTTCCATTCTATCTGTAAAAGAATATTACTCGAATATAAAGGAACGATTGGGTTGGCCTCGTTTAAGTTAAATCTGCTTCTATAACCGAACTGCACTCGACGACAGAATGCAAAGGTATTGTCAGCCTGCGCGCTTTTTCCACGCGAGCTTATCTAGACGGGTTTTTCCTTATAACAGCTTAGGCCAAATATATACAGCTACACTTTCCCAACTAGAAACTCGGCTTTCCTATGCGGTTATTTTACTACCCAAACTTCGAATCTATAACTATGTGGCAAATAGTTTGGTTTATTTTTTTAAGGATGGCTTAATATAGTAATTTTAAATGAAGACGTCACCGTTTAGGTTTTGGTCCGACCGATTAGTTCATTAAAGAAAACTAGCATCACCGTTTACGTTTCCGTCCGATTAAATTCATCAATAAAGCTGACATCACCGTTTAGGTTCCCGTCCGACCAAATAGTTCATTAAAAAGGCTGACGTCACAGTTTAGGTTCCAGTCTAACCAGATAGCTCATTGAAGAAAGCTGATGTCACCGTTTACGTTCCGGTCCGATCGAATAGGTCTTAAAAAAATCTGACGTCACCGTTTAGGTTCTGGTCCGACCGAATGGTCCATTGAAAAAAGCTGAAGTCACCGTTTAAGTTGTGATCTGATCAAATAGCTCATTAGAGAAAAAACGTGCTATTCACGTGCAAGGCGGCCCCGAAGGGGCCGTACGCATTTCCAAACGTCGTTTTTAATTTTCACGAGTCAGATTACCTTCATGGAGGATAAATAATAATAATAAGGAGATTACTAACAACACGCGTGACTAGATTTCGCGCCGTGGCAAAATAAATGTTCAGTCTGCCCCGAGCCCCAATTACCCCCGGCGCGCGTGTTGCTCCTGCCCCTGCCCCACACGGCCGTAGCCGAAAAGCCCTATCGCAGCATTTCCATTTATTTAGACCGTACCATCCCACTAAGTGGGCCGAAATAAATTCCCTTGATAAATCTAAACGCGTAAAGCTACATCCTAATCTCAGATCGGCATTAATACCGTCCTGTAGAAAGAATCCTCAAGAAACCGACAGCGTTTTCATTATGGGGCGCCTCATTCAACAGGAGAAACAGGGGCGAAGAAGAGAGTGTAGCTTATCGCTTAATCCCAACTGTCTCCATATATCACGGCCTGCCTTGGCGAACGCTGGAAGGCGTCTGTCCAGCCGGTTGCCGCGCGGATGCCCCTTGCATGATGTGCCGATGTACAAGGTGTTCAACGAAAATTGACACTTCATTTCAGAGTTATACATAATTTTTTCTAAGGCGATTTTAACAGAATTTTATTACGTTGTTTCATTAGGGAGGAAATGGCATAATTCTCCGGGAGGAAGTCACACTTCACTTCGGAGTTATATTTATAATTTTTCCTAAGGCAATTTCAACAAAAACATAATTACGTAGTTTAATTAGGGAGGTAAATGTTTAAATTTCTCCCACGGGTTTAATAATCTCCCAAGAGAGGAAATCGTTCGTATTTCCAGAGTTATACATAATTTTTTCTAAGGCGATTTTAACAGAATTTTATTACGTTGTTTCATTAGGGAGGAAATGGAATAATTCTCCGGGAGGAAGTCACACTTCACTTCGGAGTTATATTTATAATTTTTCCCAAGGCAATTTCAACAGAAACATAATTAGGTAGTTTACCTAGGGAGGTAAATGTATAAATTTCTCCCACGGGTTTAATAATCTCCCAAGAGAGGAAATCGCTCGTATTTCCAGAGTCATACAAAATTTTCTCTAAGACAACTTTAACAGAATCTTATTACGTTGTTTCATTAGGGAGGAAATGGCATAATTTAATTCTCCGGGAGGAAGTCACACTTCACTTCGGAGTTATATTTATAATTTTTCCTAAGGCAATTTCAACAAAAACATAATTACGTAGTTTAACTAGGGAGGTAAATGTATAAATTTCTCCCACGGGTTTAATAATCTCCCAAGAGAGGAAATCGCTCGTATTTCCAGAGTCATACAAAATTTTCTCTAAGACAACTTTAACAGAATCTTATTATGTTGTTTCATTAGGAAGGAAATGGCATAATTCTCCGGGAGGAAGTCACACTTCACTTCGGAGTTATATTTATAATTTTTCCTGAGGCAATTTCAACAGAAACATAATTACGTAGTTTAACTAGGGAGGTAAATGTATAAATTTCTCCCACGGGTTTAATAATCTCCCAAGAGAGGAAATCGCTCGTATTTCCAGAGTTATACATAATTTTCTCTAAGACAACTTTAACAGAATCTTATTACGTTGTTTCATTAGGGAGGAAATGGCATAATTCTCCGGGAGGAAGTCACACTTCACTTCGGAGTTATATTTATAATTTTTCCTGAGGCAATTTCAACAGAAACATAATTACGTAGTTTAACTAGGGAGGTAAATGTATAAATTTCTCCCACGGGTTTAATAATCTCCCAAGAGAGGAAATCGCTCGTATTTCCAGAGTCATACAAAATTTTCTCTAAGACAACTTTAACAGAATCTTATTACGTTGTTTCATTAGGGAGGAAATGGCATAATTCTCCGGGAGGAAGTCACACTTCACTTCGGAGTTATATTTATAATTTTTCCTAAGGCAATTTCAACAAAAACATAATTAGGTAGTTTAACTAGGGAGGTAAATGTATAAATTTCTCCCGCGGGTTTAATAATCTCCCAAGAGAGGAAATCGCTCGTATTTCCAGTTATACAAAATTTTCTCTAAGACAACTTTAACAGAATCTTATTACGTTGTTTCATTAGGGAGGAAATGGCATAATTCTCTGGGAGGAAGTCACACTTCACTTCGGAGTTATATTTATAATTTTTCCTAAGGCAATTTTAACAGAAACATATAATTACGTAGTTTAACTAGGGAGGTAAATGTATAAATTTCTCCCGCGGGTTTAATAATCTCCCAAGAGAGGAAATCGCTCGTATTTCCAGAGTTATACATAATTTTCTCCAAGACAACTTTAACAGAATCTTATTACGTTGTTTCATTAGGGAGGAAATGGCATAATTCTCCAAGAGGAAGTCACACTTCACTTCGGAGTTATATTTATAATTTTTCCTAAGGCAATTTCAACAGAAACATAATTACGTAGTTTAACTAGGGAGGTAAATGTATAATTTCCTCCCACGGGTGAAATAATCACTCAAGAGAGGAAATCGCTCTTCATTCCAGAGTTATACAAATTTTTTTCTAAGACAACTTTAACAGAAACATATTACGTTGTTTCATTAGGGAGGAAATGGCATAATTTTCCGGGAGGAAATCACACGTCACTTCAGAGTTATATTTATAATTTTTCCTAAGTCATATAATTACGTAGTTTAACTAGGGAGGTAAATGCATAATTTTCTCCCACGCTTGAAATAATCACTCAAGAGGGGAAATCGCTCTTCATTCCAGAGTTATACATAATAACAGAAACTATTACGTTATTTACCTAGAGAGGAAAGTGCGTAATTTTCCGGGAGGAAATCACTGTAGAAATTCGCTGTATTTAACGCCAAATTCTGTACTTTATAATCCCCTCCGAGGCAGGTTTACGTTCACCTCCTCCTCGATACGGCCCGGCCTTTTACGTACTGGTTCATAATTTTATTAGAGTTGTTTGCCTTGTTGCTATCACGAAGGCCATCGGAGCCGCTGCTTTATCTCTTACTTTAAGAGTTTATCTTTAGTAGCTGTTTGCGATGCTTTTATAAGTTTAGCAACACAAATAAAAATATTTTTAAAGCATTATAAAAATGAGGAAGTGTGAACAAAAGAGCCATAAAACGGGAGCTTTAATATCTCATACTTTTATTGGGATTTTTTCAAGTTAACGATATTTGTTACTTGATAACAAATAAGATACTTTGTTAATGGGATGCTGCAATAAAATTTATGGGGGAATCCGGAACGGTTAGGAGTTATAATATGGAAATATTAGGCCGCTTCTTGCCTCTATAAATAAAAATTATGGCTTTATTTTTATCACTTTGTAATGCCTTTGTGTTCCTTTGTTTCAAGTTTTCTGCACCGCGTTTTGTAATACAGCCAGCGCAACAATTAAACCGTAAAACAAGGCGCCTTATCACTGGCACCTTCGCCATTTTCAACGCCGGGTCGGAATTTTAACGCTTAATTATGATTCGCTCCTTTGAAAAATTTATTAAAATTTTATAATAGATATATTTCGCAACTACAGCGCCTAATTAGCCAACATAGTGAGAAAAGCAATAAAATAATACAGCCCACACAAAAGTAATTCGCCTCAAACAGACAAACAAGCGCGGCCTGGCTGGAAATGCCTTAAGTAGCTCTGAGGCGTCCTGCCGTAATAGATCAAGCATAAATCGAGCTTTTCCCAACGCTATTTTAGGAAGTATTAGAGTCGCCGTAGCCGGCGGTCATCCGCAAACTAGCAAGTGTCCGTTCGGCCCGCCACAAACTAGTTATTTATCACCGTCTTCGGGCCTCGGCCATTAGATGCAGCGCACCGCGGCCAACAGGAGTTAATAAAGCTATCATGGCACCGTTACAGGACCTCTCTTGCAGGAAAATTGCCCGGCAGAGTGTCTGTTAGGTTCAGATGGGCCCGTTTAGGTCCAAGGAGAAACTTCATGTCTCGCTTCCATTTTTACAAAATTTCGTAATATAAATTCCATAAAGAATTAACAAGCCTATTTCCGCTTGAATATACGGACCGGACCCGCCGCCCAGCGCGGAAGTTCCGAGGGCGCCCGGAGCCCACATAACTAAACTCCTCTCTGTAAGAATGGTGCCCCGAGGGACAAATTGCGTTACAGGCCCAATACTCCATCACCGGCTATTACACGGCAAGAAATCATAACTGGCTGATTGTCACTTCTCTTGATTGTTCCTCGGCGATGATTGCTTTTGCGGCCAGAAAGGACGTGGCCGAAATTCAGTTTCGTTTATTGGGTTTAACCGCGTTTTTTACCGGGAGTCTCATTTCAAGCCGAATGACAAAAAGCCCTTGTGTACACAAGGACGCGTGTATCCGTTCGGGGATTTGCGAGGCTCCACAATCCAACGTTAACTCGATATAATGTAGCAAAGTAATGGTTCGTTAATGTCGGTGAAATGTTGTATTTTAAATAGATTGAAAGTTGAAATTTGTCGATTTTCCTCCAAAAAGCAATAGAATAAATAAATTTGTCGATTTTCGTCCAATTTCGCCGTCCGTATCTCGGTAAGGAAACGAGATATCGATCTCGCGCTTGTGCCATTCGTTTTCTTTCGCCGAATTACGTGTCCATGAATTTTTTCAGATTTTTAAACGAGAAATTCAAATTTCGTGATTTTCGCCCCTAACTCTAAAAAGCAATAAAATACGTTTGCATGGTATTTCTCACAAATCGCATAATTTTCTGGGAGGAAATCACACTTCACTTCGGAGCTATATTTATAATTTTTCCTAAGGCAAATGCAACAGAAACATAGAATTACATAGTTTAACTGGGGAGGTAAATATATAATTTTCCAGAGGAAAGTGCGTAATTTTCCGGGAGGAAATCACTTCCTTCAAAATAATGTCTAGAATCTAGATTGAGCATGAGGTGTGTCGTATTTTTTTTCGAGTTGATCTACTGCGATTTCTCTCACTGTCATTTTAATTCCTACAGTAGTTGAAGAGTTCCTGTTCGTTGGGTTTCAGTTTGCTGTGGGACAACAAAAAGAAGCACATCCCGTACAATTATTAATATTTGCGTTAACAAATTGCCGGCGTTTATGGCCGCCAATGGCGGCATTAAGTTGCCGATAAGAATAGCAGAAAGGCTCAATTGTATTTTTGCCACGTTCATCTGCAATTGCAAATGAGACAGCTGAGTAATGGCCGTAATAAATCAAATAAAAGACCCTTTTTAAATCTTAAAGACTGACAATGCCGATGGCAATCACCTAGGGCTATTATCTGAGGCACCATTAGTCAGTTAGGATCGAATTACCGTTCTGTGCCCCGATGGTTTCCGGATCGTGATTTTTAATTTCCGCACTGTACTGTCTTACCCACGTAGATTAATATTACGGAGATACCGGGCTGGGAAGGAAAATAAAGATAAATCGGGCCCGGTGGAAGTGATGGGCACGGCCGAAAGAGAAAAATTAAATTAATGATTCAACAGGAGTGTATTGTGTGTTTTGGGAAAGGGGTAGTTCTGATTAATTGCCGATATCGCCCGCGAAAGCACGGTCACTGCCACAAATCGCAAAACACCGGTTGATTAGAGAGGGGTGGCGAGGTAGAGACGCAACGAGGATTATTTACATAAAAAAGAAATGTCAGAATTACGGAACGGACTGCTCCTGCAAGGATTACGACAAATCGCAGTAGATCAACTCGGTAGATGTGGACTTAATTTCAATTCGCGGCGATGAAAGAACTGAGCCTCTGCCAATTATAATATGAAAACGGTAAAATCGGAACAAGTATGACGTACCAAAAGTGACGTAGAAATCAATTTACATGAACTAGTTTCAAGATTTTGCCTACCGCTGTCGACTCTTCGCTTTTCACCGCGGTGATCGACTGTCCTTGTTTGTATAGTCCTCTGAGGTACTATCCTGAAAGCGGTGTTGTATTACATCATTGGACATTGATGCTACAAAAGTAGGTATGTTATTAGCTGTATATGGCGTCATCCTCATTCACCTTGAAGCGATAATGCGATTAGCGGAAATGATAACGCCACAAATTCGCTGTGTTAAAAATTATGTAATTGAATTTTTTGCAGTTTAAAAAAAAGGACTAAGAAGAGGAAGTAACAACCTGTGATAAGAACTGGCTGTTACATTCGCTATTGCGAAATACCTAGAAAACAAAAAACCGTTACAATTTTGCGGTCGATAATAAAAAAAGCCGTTCGAATAAACGACTAAGAAACGGAAGTAACATCCTGTGATAAGAACTGGCAGTTGTTGCGCATCGGAATGTGTTCCTGGCGCTTTGCGCATTTCAGCAATATCCATTCATTTTACAATAAAACAACAGCTGGTCTGTGCAATATTTACAATTTATTAAGTACGTAATAAAAAATAGGCCAGCTTACTGCGTTCAACAATTTCCTTTAAAATCCCAGAGCCGGGGGAAGTTTCTTTTGCCTTCTACCTGTTTACTTTTACCGGCCGAGCGGAATTAAATATTTCGTGTGCAGTAAATATAAATTACCGTTCGCTTTGCTTGATAATTCCTCCTTTGTGTGGTGATTTTTGTGCCCGTGAAAGCTTTCATGTTTCTTTTAGAGCGGCGTAACTGTGAGAACGGAACGTGTGAAAATCTAAGCAGGAGATAGGGCACGGCAACGACCCCAATCAATATATTATTTAATTAGGCCCCTATTTGTTCGCCGGCACCGGATGGGGCTTTGGAATATCGAGTTTTTTCCCGCCACGGCCTCATCAAGGAATAATGAACGGTGTCCGTGCGCGAAACAAAATATAAAGTTGAATGGGTTGTAAATATATCTACCTCGCATAAACAAGAATAATCTGTTTGTTTCCGATTATACCTTCTCATTTTAATAACTATTCTTTTCTCCTGCTGGGTCTCTGGGGAAGCGTTTCGTTAAAAGGACCTTTTTTGCAGAGTTACTGCAATTTACTGCTGCACAGCCAGGCACTTCGCCCCTAACTCTAAAAAGCAATAAAATTTTTCAATTAGATTTAAATTAAATATCAAATGAGGTTTCCACTAAATGAGCGTATAGTACTTATAAAGTTTTGAAGCACAAAATTTACTTTGTATACTTAATGCAATTAAATGTATGGACAACCGGTATATTCCTCGATTCCCTACGCAGAGTTGCCGGAATCTTGGCCATTAGACCGGCTGGAAATCCAGCGCCATATTTTACTAATTTCGCGGCGGAAACGTAATGGGTTTTCTTTGCCGCCAACTCCCGCAGATCTGCGTAAACTTGTTTTTCTTTTCGAGACGGATACAGGCCGAGATCTTATCTGCGCCGGCAAGCGAAGGCCGCAGGAAACTTTTCCGGGGCCATTAAGATAAGATCATCCTTCCACTGCAAATTTTATCTGGGCGCGGTCAAGTATCATCTCCGGGGATTAAAAATTATCCCTGTGGGGGCGACAGGCCGCGTATCACAATCGTTAGAGATTTCACACACCAAAAATCCAATCGAAGCATTTGAAATTAAAATAACAGCAATACCGACGGTTCCCGAGCTCAGTTACGAGTGGAAGCATATTTTTTACTAACTTGAATAAAAAATTTCGCGCCTATGTTTGGTAGGACATGTCAGGTTCATCGGTGTTTGATTCTTATTCTTTAGTCGCTTCCCTCATCTCCCCTATTGCCGCTTTATGGCAATCGTTTAAAGACTTTTAACGCCAGTAAGCCAACATTCGCTTAATGAAAAATTACACTTAATTGCAGAATGCACAAGGTCCCATTAAGCGGGCGATTTGGGATAAAGAAAAAATTAGGGGATGATAGGAAGTCTCGGGGTCATAATTTGCCCTCGCGGCTACAACGCTTTAAAATAATCGCGCACTAATTGCTCATGGATGTGGTAGATATATTATTTTTAATAACTATGAGGGGCATGCTTGGTTACTTTGTTTGTCGCGGACTGGGTTCGATCCCAGCAGCGCTGACACTTTTTTATGAAAACACAACATGGTCTAAATCCCACAAAATTATCTTTTATTGATCAAGAAACAACACTTTCTCTTTTGGCGGTTTCCAAGTCAGGCGGGGGTAGTCTGCAGTGAAGATACGGACGTATACAGGGGTCTGTGGGATGACTGTCGGTTTTAGCGGACTGGACAATTTCCCATACGGGTCTAATTAGTTCTACACGCCAGAAATAATAACTATGAGGTTTTAAAGTAACATAAAAAGTATTTATTTACCATTAAAATGACAATAAAAAGAAATTTTGTGTAATTTAGACCATTTTGTTTTCGTTAATTATTTAATTAATTGTCGTTAGCAAGAATGTGTTTTTAACTTTCATAATTGAACTGCAGATGAATACATTTATGTGCGGCAAATCTACGTTTCTGTTGAATTGATATACGATTAAAATTATACAAAAAAAAATTAAAGCGGGATAAAGAAAATTAAAAGCTATTGTATTAAAGATCCAGCGACATCAGCTTTATCATCAGAGCGTATTGTTTCTAATCTTTTAATATCTAAAAACATAATAGACCCTAAATTATCTTTTCGGGCTCACCCTTTTTTCTTATACACTTCTAACGAACCGACGTATCAGAGAGGGCGATATTTCTTTGTACTCATTACAACCAGCTCATAAATTTATAACAAAAATGAGATGCGATTTAACGGTGTTGCTCCCGTTTTGAGCTGACAACGACTTTTTTAATTTAACCGGCTCTGTCATCCGATGGCCGTCTTTAAATCATCAAAAATGCTGAATTGTCGCAGTGTGCCAGGTCTGCCAGGACCTCTGCGAGTCCTTCGAGCGGATTAACATCGCAAAGGGGATATATGGGGATGATTCCGAGTCGAGTTTAAAAGAAGATAAATGTTGCGTTTTATCTAGGTGAATTTATGAGAATTCCGAGCATAATTGTGGACTGTTTATACGCTTGGATGGTAGTAATGAATTTTTGCAGAAGTTGATGTATACCTCTTGGTGCTCGACATATAAACACGGGAAATAATGAGACATTTTTTTGTTTTATTCATGAAAAGGGTCCGAGAGCGGGACTCGAAATTAACTAAAAATATTAATATTTTTTTATTAACTAAGACTGTGAGACGCATTTCCTACTACCTATTGGGCTCCACTGTAAAACGGTTTTCTTTATACACTGGAATCAGATCCAGTTATACCAATTGTACAATCCGGAATCCGATCGGCGTACAACAGGGGGTCTCGCTGAACCACCTATTATAAAGTCGTACGACCTTTAGGGTTCCACTGTAAAGCGGTTCTCTATGCATTGAGATCGGATCGAATTATACGCAGTGTACTAGAGACTTTACGATGAAAAAAATACAGCTAATGTTGTACGTATGCGCCAGTTGTTCCTGGAATTACCACACGCCCCGTAAAGATTGGTTCTCCCCTGCTAGTAGATAATAAATAATCGCTCGTCCCCTCTAAAAATTAATAGCGGACGCCCATTCTTATCGAGAGTATAAAGCTGCCTTTTTACCGGCTCCGAATGCTCCATAAACATTATCTAGACTGTGTGGATGATATGTAAGGAGTAAACTTGCTTTATCCTCTTTTATACACCACACTTTTGTACGTTTAATGAGACTTGTTTGTTGCTGGAATTATTCCTCTGGCAGCTTAGCGTGCGGCGGAAATTTTTCGGTTGGATTTCGCGATTGCGTTTTTGCTGATGTTTTTGTTTCCTTTTCACGGGTCCTCGGTTTCCAAATCTGAAAGAGAAAGTGTATATTATTTTGCGCTGGGAGTTAATTTCGCGAGGTTTTAATGCAGGCGATATTTTTATCTCGGACGAGTGATAATAATGAAGATAACAAGGCATACTAAGCTGTCGTATGCAGGATGTTGCTAGATTTAGAAATAAAATATATATACATATAGAGTTATAAACAGACATTGCTGAGCCCGTTGAATATATAAATGGTCATTGTGGAGCCCAAAATGACGCTGTTGAGCCCGGGTTCGGCCTCAACAACATATCGAGGTGTATATCATCGCCATTTGGTTAAATATGGACACCGTATGCAAATTTTAAGGTGGGCTCAACAGCGCACTGTTCACATCTACGTGTATATCTCGATTGGTTCTCAAGGTGTATACCATCGCCATTTGGTTAGATATGGTCTTAGGGCACCGTACGCAAATTTTAAGGTGGGCTCAACAACGTACTATTCCCATCTTCGTGTATATCTCGAATAGTTCTGTCACGTACGCTGCAACTAGCAGGCAAAATTTAAATATTATACACCAACGATATAGCAACAATGTTGGGCGCAAAATTTACTCGTCTATTTTGGTTTTAAAGGGCGGGATCAACAGCGACCTGTTGATATATCGGGCTCAACAATGTACCGTTTTTAAGTATATAAATATGCTGATTTAATTTTTCGGAAGATTTAAATTTGGTTATCTTTATACACGAGGATTATATTCCGTTATACAATCGTACAATGTGGAAACCGAGCGGTATATATTAAATTAGAACGACAGCAATACCGTTTTTTAGTAGTTTCAAAGTAGAAATTTCTAGTTTTAAAGTAGAAATTTCTTGAAAGTAGAAATTTCTAGTTTCAATGTAGAAATTTCTAGTTTTAAAATAGAAATGTCTAGTTTCAAAGTAGAAATTTCTAGTTTTAAAGTAGATATTTCTAGTTTCAAAGTAGAAATTTCTAGTTTTAAAGTAGAAATTTCTAGTTTAAAGTAGATATTTCTAGTTTCAAAGTAGACATTTTTAGTTATAATATAGAAATTTCTAGTTTCAAAGTAGAAATTTCTAGTTTTACAATAGAAATTTCTAGTTTCAAAGTAGAAATTTCTAGTTTTAAAGTAGAAATTTCTAGTTTTAAAGTAGATATTTCTAGTTTCAAAGTAGAAATTTCTAGTTTTAAAATAGAAATTTCTAGTTTTAAAGTAGAAATTTCTAGTTTCAAAGTAGAAATTTCTAGTTTCAAAGTAGAAATTTCTAGTTTTAAAGTAGAAATTTCAAGTTTCAAAGTAGAAATTTCTAGATTCAAAGTAGAAATTTCTAGTTTCAAAGTAGAAATTTCTAGTTATAAAGTAGAAATTTCTAGTTTAAAGTAGATATGTCTAGTTTCAAAGTAGACATTTTTAGTTATAATATAGAAATTTCTAGTTTCAAAGTAGAAATTTCTAGTTTTAAAATAGAAATTTCTAGTTTCAAAGTAGAAATTTCTAGTTTTAAAGTAGAAATTTCTAGTTTTAAAGTAGATATTTCTAGTTTCAAAGTAGAAATTTCTAGTTTTAAAATAGAAATTTCTAGTTTCAAAGTAGAAATTTCTAGTTTCAAAGTGGAAATTTCTTGTTTCAAAGTAGAAATTTCTAGTTTTAAAATAGAAATTTCTAGTTTTAAAGTGGAAATTTCTAGTTTCAAAGTAGAAATTTCTAGTTTCAAAGTAGAAATTTCTAGTTTTAAAGTAGAAATTTCAAGTTTCAAAGTAGAAATTTCTAGTTTTAAAGTAGAAATTTCTAGTTTTAAAGTAGAAATTTCTTGAAAGTAGAAATTTCTAGTTTCAAAGTAGAAATTTCTAGTTTTAAAGTAGAAATTTCTAGTTTCAAAGTAGAAATTTCTAGTTTTAAAATTTGGTTATCTTTATACACGAGGATTATATTCCGTTATACAATCGTACAATGTGGAATCCAAGCGGTATATATTAAATTAGAACGACAGCAATACCGTTTTTTAGAAAATTATTTTCGTTGTTTTCTGAACCATCTCGTATACGATTAGAAGCGAAACAAACTTTTGCTCAAATTTTCTGGAATATGCTACGAAAACGAAAGGTCTGGCTACGTGCCTAGTGGAAAACAGGACACCGCACATAATTCACAAGATGTAAAGTTTATTACGCGTTGGGTTTTATGTTCGCAATATCATTTCTGTATTCTAATAAAATTGGAACTCGTGCAGTTCGTTTTCTATGCAAATTTATCTAGATAAAAATTTACAACTGAATTTATAATCTCATTTTCAACAGTATTATTGAATTGCTTTTTTATTTGTTTTCCAGCTTTCAGTTATTTCCTTGAATGTTGGCGTGACTACAGTATCCCAGTTATTATGTTCCTAACACGTGAATACTGATTTACGTTATTATGTTTATTACCTATCTGACGCCATAATGTGTGCTCAGGGCGGGTTGTTAATATATCTGCACTCGTAAAATATTCAAAGTTAGATTAAACCGCGCCATTCCCCATAAAAATTTGAGCCAAAAATAATGAAAAAAATGTTACAAGGACCCTTACCAAACGGCCCGACAGCACGAGATCAGGAAATATATTTGTTTAGGGTTCATTCTAGTTGCCAAGGTAGCCGATGATGTGAACAAATTACGCACTTTTTTTTTATCAAAATTGCCTCACTGATTTCTCTATGCATCACATTTTATTAGCTCTGGCAGAACTCAATTTTCGCAAACGCTTTTTACGGCCGGGCAGTTGACGTAAAGAACTCGACCCACAACCCCACCCCAACAACCATTTGATAGCGGTATATGCAAAGTTTCTGACCTTTCGCCAAAATCTGGCGATAATTTTCGGTTTTAGATTAAATTCTAGCTGGTGATCTGGCTGCCGGCCGTGAGATAGTGCCTGGTCCGGACGCCATGAATCACGGAGAGAGGGCGCCGGGTGGTGCTGATCCACGCGTCGCGGCGCCGCCACATCGCCCCTGCGGAGGGGACATTTATTTGTGTACGCATTAGACTGTTTGTTGTCCGGCTGAGCAACAACGGTTGGCGAAATGACATATTCGGGGACCTTGGAGATTCCAAGGCGGATGTTTTTTCCATTTCTATGGCTTAAAATTGTTGCTATAATGCACGTGCTATTACTGTCACGCATTCAAAATTTTCTGTTACAACGTATATGCCGACCGATGCAACCGACGATGCGATCGGTGCAGTTTCATGTCAATCCCCATTTATTCATCTAACTGTGGGCGTCCGCGCCGTCGGATCCAGGGTCCCATTTACGTTGAGCTACAACTTTCCTGCCTACTTGTCGCATTTGTCAACAGATGATCCACGTGCCTATACTGCCTCCTGTTGATGGAGTTTGTTGAAAAAACAACCCGACATTAAAATCTCATTACTTAGTGAGTTTTTAACGATCTACATTATCAAGGCGGCTTGTACACGGGACAAGTTGTCGGATGCGTCCCAGTAAAAAGATCCTCCCACAGCTTTTTTTAAGTTTCTTCTGCAAGTCTAATTTTTTGTGGGGAGGTTTAAGAGGGGACCGTTCGAGTGCAAATTTTGCGCAGTCGATATTTCCATTTGTTTTTGTTTATTTAAGCTTTAAGGGTCCTGCTGATTGCCAGCGAATCATTAGTGACGAAGGGTTATTTTTAAAATGATGAATAATCCCGAAGCGGCATAATTGGCGGAGAAAAAAATAAACAATTGTATTTTTGTGGATTACATCAGACGCTAGAAAAGCGTCCACCTTATTCGGGAGACGTGCGTTCCGGCTGAAATTAAATTATCCGGTATGAAATCATGATAATTTATTTTCCCAAACCCTGCACTAATTTCTTTAAAAGCAGGTAATTTATAAAATGTTTCAGTAAGTAAACTTTTTCGTACGTAATCATTTACTAAAGTTTTTTGTTAATCATCAATCCATTACCCAAAACTGATACCATCTAACGAGACATAAATTATATAGTAAACAATTTTTATATTATGCCGGCGTAGGCTCCATTAAGGTAACAGTAGATCGTAGAAGCGCAAAAGGCGTAATTTTGCATAAATATATGAATTTTTTAATTTAAAGAGGAAAATTTCAAGAGAAATTTCTACTTTAAAAACTAGATATTTCTACTTTATACGTAGAAATTTTTACTTTAAAACTAAAAATTTCTACTTTACTTTAAAACTAAAAATTTCTACTTTGAAAACTGGAATATCTACTTTAAAACTAGAAGTTCCTGCTTTAAAAACTAGAAATTTCTGCTTTAAAACTAGAAATTTCTACTTTAAAACTAGAAATTTCTGCTTTAAAACTAGAAATTTCTACTTTCAAAACTGGAAATTTCTACGTGTGTAGTTTGTGCATCACCCCTAGATAGATACAAATGATGTAAGTAGCCCTAAATTAAATGTTTACCTTTCTTGTCAACATAACAGATTTTTATACAGGGTCAGTCGAAAAGTAAAAAAGAATAAAATTTCCAAACAAACACCCTACATAAACTTAAATTGTGTATAAAGATATGACCGAATCGAACACTCCATAAAGTTTTTCGATATGAATTGCCTAATAGTCGATCTAAAAATTTCTACTTTTAAAGCAGAAATATTTCTAGTATTAAAGTAGAAATTTCTACTTTTAAAGAAGAAATTCCTAGTTTTGAAAATAGAAGTTTCTAATTTGAAAGCAGAAATTTTTAGTTTTCAAAGTAGAAATTTCTAGTTTTGAAAGCAGAAATTTTTACTTTCATAGTAGAAATTTTTAGAAATCAAAGTAGAAATTTCTAGTTTTAAAGTAGAAATTTCTAATTTTAAAGTAGACATTTATAGTTTTAAAGTAGACATTTCTACTTTCAAAGTAGAAATTTCTACTTTGAAACTAGAAATTTCTACTTTATAGTTTCAAAGTAGAAATTTCTAGTTTCAAAGTAGAAATATTTAGTTTCAAAGTAGAAATATCTGGTTTCAAAGTAGAAATTTCTAGTTTCAAAGTAGAAATTTCTATTTTTACAATTCTCCTTCTTTGCTTGATATGCATTGTTTATAAATAAATAAATAAAATTGAATAAAGCCCAAATAAAGTCGTTTATAAAAAATATAGAAATTTCTAGTTTCAAAGTAGAAATTTCTAGTTTCAAAGTAGAAATTTCTAGTTTCAAAGTAGAAATTTCTAGTTTCAAAGTAGATATTTCTAGTTTCAAAGTAGAAATTTCTAGTTTCAAAGTAGAAATTTCTAGTTTCAAAGTAGAAATTTCTAGTTTCAAAGTAGAAATTTCTAGTTTCAAATACTAGAAATTTCTAGTTTTAAAGTAGAAATTTCTGGTTTCAAAGTAGAAATTTCTAGTTTCAAAATAGAAATTTCTAGTTTTAAACTAGAAATTTCTAGTTTTACAGTAGAAATTTCTAGTTTTAAAGTAGAAATTTCTAGTTTCAAAATAGAAATTTCTAGTTTTTTTTTAAATTTTTACTGTGGTGCTTCAGAGCCATCGTAGATTTCACTATTTTTTTAAACCTGCTATAATAAATTTTATAGGCCCATAGGTGCTGTAAAAAACCAGCCCTGCAGGGGCTGTCAGCTCTATTTTTTTTATTTTTTCAATTTTAAAGCAGAAACTCTAAATTTTTTGCGCAAGAGAACACAGTTGGCCACCGTGTATCTCTCTTGAACTATCTCAGCTGTGGCAGATGACAACGTTGCAGGAAGTAGTTGCGTTATGATATCCTAGGTAGATAGCCCCACTAAACTATTTTTTATTTCATATAAATTTAATCAATGTATTGGTGGTGGGACGGAAGGCAATAAACTCCTCCTTGTTCGGACGCCGCAACTTAAACGTTTCCATTAGAAAAACATGAGAATTCAGTGCAGGAATGCTCCAATAAATTCCGAGCAAATATCATAAAACCCGTCGATAAAACCGAAGAAACAGACAACAAAGCACAGAAGTATAATAGACCAAAAAGAGAAATGAGTCGGTAACTGAATTTTTTAATCCATATCGAACTAGTGCCTGTCTAACAAGAAACGGAAATGACGGCCATCGTTGCTGTAACCGGAACTTGTGGTATTTCCTTTCGGATTCCTCGGTGTCTGTTTTTATAAACGATTGTACAGCTATTTGAGCCATTCTCCGCCAAATCAAGATGAATGTTTCATTCCTCTATCGATTCTCCGGCCAGCGGCGTACACATACCTTGCAATACACAATATTCAATAGTGATTGTGATAAAACGGCTCCTATGGCAAATTGTGACGCATCGGTTGTGAAGAAGTTTTACAACGAAGTCTCGGACGCCAGTTTCTTATTTTATAGAGCACTTTCTTGGCTGTTTTCGAGACAGGCGGGGGTAGTCTGCAGTGAAGAAACGGAAGTATACAGGGGTCTGGGGGACGATTGTTGGTTTTAGCGGGCTGGTCGACTTCCCATACGGGTCCAATTAGTTTTACACACCAGAAATAGCGACTCGGAGATTTTAGAATAAATGTCATAACTGGATTAAACATCTTACCATATGAAGAGTGATAAATAATTTCTTCACTAAGAAATGTTTCCTGGGAAAACTTTCGAGTTTCTCACCAAGACGAATAAAAATATGATTTTAAATGAATCCTCATATATGTGAAAAATGTGCGCCTATGTGTGGATAGCTCACAGAATTCTGCTTTTACGATTATTCGTTTACTGAGGCTGCTTTCAACGCATATATCCCGACATAACTTGATCAAATTCTTGACGTACTGTACTAACATGTATATTTTTCCTTTCACTGCGCTTTTTTAAGAGTATTCAGGTCGTTACGAAAGTTACGGGCTTTTTTCCCCGAGCAAACAGCGGCTTTCTGTGCGCCGTACAGAGACATTAAACACGCAGTCCTATAATTTTTCAGCGGTTTTTTATTTGCGGATGCAAATGAAGAGCCGCATTAATGTTTCTCCTCTTGCGGAATTTGACGAATAGATAAAAAGTGGGTCGACGATAATATTTATTTAGTTAGAATCCATTGAAAGAGGCTATTGTTCACAACCGATGCGTCGCAATTTGCAATAGGTGCCGTTTTATCACAAGGAAATATAATGTTCCTCAACTGATATTCTAATGCGCACATTGTGTAAAAGTGATATGCCGCTAAGAATTATAATAAAACGGCGTGGGAGCAACAAGCAAGCACAAACGGATGCAAAAAACAGGGATGATATTACAGTGAATGGAAACGGCAGACCAGTCGTAATTGAGCGATATTTTAGGACTCTAATCCCTGAAGCTCACAAGTGAGAGCTTAGAGAATAGAGTTTCTGACGAGATAAGACCTGCAAGAGGCGCAACTGCCTAGACTTGTATGTTGAGGGACATGAGGGATCATTGAAATAGAAATGCAAGAGAGAGACACTTTTTGCCTGGATTATTATTATTGTATTAAATCAACAAAGAAAAATACCGTGATGAGTTGAATATGATGAATTCCTTCAATTATTTCCTCATAATAACAAAAAGAGGCGACTCTCTTGGAATTCGTCCCTTGTTTTTTCTTGCGACTTCCTACTTCTCTGGCGCGGATGCATGAAGGACACAGCAGGATACGCGATACGTCTGCAATAGATAATGCGGTCCTCCCACCGATGCCAACTTGATATATACGCGTCCACGGCACACTAATGGCCGCATGTTGATTGCGACTTTTAAAGGGATCCAAATTTATGGGTAGATCAGGAAAAGGGTCCGGTTATCTGTTGTTATTTATCCGGGGGTTCTTATAGCGCATTAACTTTTCGTATTTGTGAGATATTAAGGAATATGAATGTTTCGAACCGAACCAGAGGGTTCTTATCGTGTTCGGCTATATTAGCAACATTGCAAGTCGTTCCAGAAAGTTAAATTACGTTACGCCGGGTTGATTTTGTGATTTATTTTAATTCGGGCAAGTAGACGCGAAAACGGCGTGCGACAAATGCCTTCTTATGGTTTTAGATTAATAATGAGCAGACTTCTGCCCTTAGTGGGTCCTTATAATTGAAAATAGATTCTAGCTTACTGCATTCAACGATTTCGCGTTGCGTACGGTGTGGTGTTAATGAAGAAAAGGTGCGATGGACTATTTATATGGGTGAGTGGCTTATTCAGGGCTCAACTGCAAAGCTCAACTAAAACATCTCCGTCGCTAACATTAACGAGGGGAAGAAGGCCTCGTTCAATATTTGTTTTTATTTGATAATGAAATGTAAACAAGGCGATGCTCCCGGATCAATAACGTGTAAATTACATTTAATATTAAATGAACAAACAACAGAAATCGGCTTACATGCATTAACCGAGATTAATAACAGCAGAATGGGTGGTTTGCGCTTCTATCCAATGTTAATATGATAGTATGTTACATGCTGGCTTTGTAGACGCGAGATGAAATCCGTTTCTGAAATTACACAATTAAGAATAAACCAAGCACTCACATCTCATCGATATTTATTATCTAACAATTTCCGACCGTGACTAACGTCACGATACATTAATTAGACAGCGCCACGACTCTCCAAGGCGATACTTCAAAACATCAGCTATGCCACAGATAACCAACGACTAAATTCCACAGAAATTGTGTGTAAATATTTCTTCTATTCAGCTTCATTGAAAACCACTTAATCACCTTTGTTTCCAGATAACGTTACACAAGGTACATAACCAAAATCACATGAAATTCCCACCGAAACAAACTTGCACTTGGATTTATTTAACTTATATTTTTTCTCACCGATTACTTTTGGAGTATTATCTTCTTTCTTGAACTCAGGTAAACTTGGTGGAGTATCCAGCTGAGCCACATAGTGAGGGAAGAAATTTAATGGCCTAGACATTTTTGACGACTAATACATGCTAGGAATATGTCAACTGACAGTTCGAAAAGCACAAATATAAACAAACGAATGTTCCAAATATTCAGTTGATTCCCTTAACTTCTGTCTTTATGGCTAGGTAAGTAGTAAAACAATATTATGCGAGTTATTTGGGAAATTACCGATTTAATTTCGTTATGTATCGTCTGAAGGTCATGTCTTTTTGTTTCAGCTTTGTTTACAAGCCAGCTGTTTTATGCACAACATACTTTATATGCTAGCGCGACGCTATCTATTAACGGTTTTCATCAGCAAAGGATAATACATATCCATTTCTGCGAATCATGTCAAAAAGGAGATTCGGGCTCACACTCTAGTTTCCAAAACCGAATTAACTTTTACCCTATCCGCAATAATCGCATTCCGGCCTTAATTAAGAACGCAAATTAGAAACGGCACACAATAGGTACAGACTTGCAATAAGTTTTATGATCCACTCCCCTAATAAAATTTCCCGCAGATAAGACAAATTTTAACGTCTACAATGAATGAATTAAAATTACAATCTAGGTTGAGCTGCCTTATCTGTCCTGTTTAATACGTGCTCCGAGACGGGTATTATGCCAGATTATGTTTTTCCTCAAAAGTGGCTTGCGTTTGTTAATCAGGGGATGAGGAGCAAAAAGTTCCAGGTCATAACTTACGTTTCATAACCTAACAAGTTGTTCAACCAAAATGCCACAATGTGTCTAAACAACTGACTGCCCGACAAGACCACCTTGGCGAAACAAAAATTAATCACTTGTCAACTGCTAAAGTAACGTATGACTTAATTAATTAGACTCACACATGGAACCCTCCGACGTAATATTTCACGTAAACCCCGTTGACATGCAAGGACAAATTTAGTAAAAATAATAACGTTATGAGTGGGTGTGAATGGCTTCATGTAACGTGTTCATTAGAAGGCAAAATCTACCGGTTAATTAATCGTGAGGTGGTTCTTACCAGAACGGAAACAGCGCCGACAAGGTATTTGAAGAGGTGTCGCGGACCCCATTTGACTTCGCAGGTCAGTAATAATAAAAATTCACGCCGAGTCTACGCAAATAGTTAAAATTCAGTCCGCAAATTGAATGCATGTGTAGCCGAAATACGCCATTTGAACGTCGACATTTCCCGCTTGGGTGGTCAACACAGTCCCAGTGAACTTTAATTTATAGCTCCTTCCAGTCCAGTCAAATTTCTTTCATTAAGCAGGAAAATGCTCCCCTTGCTTGGTAAAATAACTCTACATTTGAGGCAGTCGTTAGCCGCGTTTATTAAGCCAGAACCGAAATTTCTCCTTAAAAAGGTGTCACAACATTAACGATTTCTAAATAAGTTAGATATGTTTCTGAACTTAAGGTTTTCTTATTGAACTGCCACAAAGTTAAAACAACAAAATCTGCTACGCCTCAACTGCGTTTACTTAGAAACAACAGAACTTCTCGTGGGGTCGGCGTTTCGCTCGAAGTTAAACTCGAATAAGTTACTTCTATCCCGCTTCTGATCCCGATTGTATTGGACAGACGCGTTCCGGGTGAGAAGAGCAATAAAATATAAAAGAAGCTCGGCGTAGTGGGCCCTCCCGTCTCAAGAATAAGCCGGCCGGCTTGATTAGCATAAGGAGATCGCCTCTTCTTCGCGCCCTCCGTCTGAAGCTGTTAATGTGTTCATCGGAACGCGCAAGAACTGAGAGGACGTTCGGATTGCTCGGCAACGGTCAATTCTCCTAGCAGTTGAAATGTCAACAGCATTGGGAGCGTTGCAACCTGATAGATAAAAGCTTTATTATTATTAATTTTATTATTAAATCTAGTGGAAATTGACCGCGTGGTTTGTCCAATATACTTTCTTTTACAATTTATAGAATCCATTCAATGAGCCTATTCACAGCCGATGCGTCGCAATTTGCAATAGGAGCCGTTTTATCACAAGAGTTCTGAACAAGTCTTACAAAGTACTCAGTGATGATGAACGTTAATCATATGTTAATGCTATGCATAATTGTCGGAGAGTGTTTGAATATGATTTGTAAATTTGCGGAATTAGGGGAATTTACCCTGCCAGTCGGCTAATGTGTTTATCGGGAAGTGCAAGAACTGAAACTGAAATAAGGACCTCTGAATAGGAAACAGCCCGGATTGACTCGGATCTGCGATCGCCGTTCCGGGAGCGGCAAACAAAACAAAATAAAAGATTGCATTTAAGATTAGGGATAAAACGTTCTCTGAGCTACTCGGGTAATTTTCTTGAATTATAGTTGTCCAAGTTTCGCCTTATTTTCTTTCCGCTTCTCGCAAACCACTTCTCCTGAATGCCTCCAATTTACATTAATAAAAGTTGATTATGCCATTTTGCTATTAGACTTTGTTTTCGCAACGGGAAGTCGCCGCTTCCGCTAAGTTCATTAATTTTCAGCCATTAACTTATCGGAGAAAACTAGCAGTAGTCGAGCGAGACCGACAGAATTATTTTCGGTCAAATCTGACGTAGTCAAAAGCTTGACCGTTTGATCCGGTTCTTTTTGCAAGATCAACTGCGACAATTTATTTCCGTTGTCCACTAGGTTAAATAATTATCAGAAGTTATGTAATACTCTTCCGAGGTATTGGTTATAAATTCACCGGGAGCAACCAATTCGTTCTCAGCCTCAGTTGTCTGAGTTGCTCAGATCCGTTGAACAATGTGCTTAAGACGTAGCAAAGGCAATTGCCCCCTTATTTGGTTCTTCTATTAGTTTTCTGTTCTATGTTCGCGAATACAGGAACTCTGAAATACGCAGAGACAACTGCCCCTAATCGGAGATTTAGAAATTTGTATGTAAACACGACACATAATGAAAGCGTACATTTTTTGTAAAACTTGTTTAATATCACTAAATTATGTTTGATTTAATTATACGGAGCGAGTGTAAGCTTCATTAATTAGAGTTCGATGGGGATTAATTGCAAACCAAATATTAACTAAGGCATATCAATCCAAAATAAACAATCCAGCGTGTAGGAAATGTAGTCGCAGCGGAGCGTATTAATACACACTGTGGTTTCAGTACAGTTTGGAATTCGAAATCTAATCTCAAAGTCCATACCGTTCGAATGGCAAGCGTGAGAAATTGGTAGAATAATATATACACATCTCGTTTAAGTGGACTATTGGGATAGCGTATAGAAGCGAGGCATTGTTTAGACACGGATATTCAATCCAGGCACTTAGTCGTCGTTTGCATAAGGCTCACTCAGAACTATGTGGATCAACAATTCGCGATTTACTTGTTGCCACTCCTGTGAACAAAGAGCGAGGGCGCCCCGGCCGACTTTTATCAGGTCGCGATACACAACACGTCTAGGGCCACCCCTACAACTATCCCCTTCCTAATATATATGGATAACTATAATTGACAAGTCTTTAAAACAGACGATTCGCAATTATAACAAAAATTAAAAAAAGTCATACAAGCATATTTAAAACCTAACACCAAAAGAAAGGAAGTTTCCATAACATATTTTGTTACCAGGCCTGGTATTTGTGGCCATTGTAATTATCTGGCCAATCACGCTCGTTCAACATAATTCACCGAGCGAACAACACATAATGTTATTCAGCCTGAATGAGGAGCTCGTCATGTACCCTTTACAAACGGGAATTAAAGCGGGGTGACTGTTGTTTTGCAAATTCAAGGGAACGGCGGATATCCAGAACTGATTTATTTTTGATCGCGACTTTTTATTTTGCGTAAATTCTCGAGGATTTTAAACTCGCAAAACAAACGACAAGCGCAGATAGATTATCGAGTTCAATTCATCGAGTTGATTATTATTATTATTATTATTAAGAAGTAGTTATAAACAAACAACTTGAGGAAGCAGAGGGAAATATCCAAACAAGGAAAGAAATATACAAGGTACTTACCTAACTTAAAAATAACGTTTAATATACCCAAAGTGGACTAACTTTTCATGTGCAAAGTGTAAAAACCACATAAGCAGGCAAAAGACAGCCATATTTTCAGTTTTGACAACCTAAAACACTGTCTGAAAATGCCCATCGAGCATAAAACTCTAAATCAGTGTAGATCGCTAATTCACGTTTAATTAAGCTTTAACAATTTAAGAATTTCACAATAGTTCACACAGTGAACCAATTTTGTAGCACGTTATAAAAATTAAGTAATCGCAGGATTATTCTAACTAGATATTAAGATTATTTGTCGTTGATTTGCAATAAATTGTATTATGTGTTCTGAGGCATCTGATCTTTTTTTCATGGAACTATAAAATCTCTATAAAAGACTAAAGTAAACGCCATCTAGGCACAGTGAGTTACAATTATCATTCTCTAATTCATCTTAGTATAAACATAACTTTATAGAGGGAGCAGCTATCTCTAATAGGACTTTTCTTTAGTAAATAAAATCGCCTAGTTTCACACGCATTCTCATTCACAGATCTAAAACAGGTGTAGTGTGTACTGGGAAAGAAATTTTGTGTGTGTTAGGTGGAAGAAAGTAGTGAGTAAAATAAAATCAAAAAAATAATTAAATAAAATAAATTTATCTCCACATCTTTCACCACAATACATCCAATACAACAAAGAGTAAGAAAAATACTCAGTGGTTGAAAAAGAAAATTGTTGTTACATAAAATACGTTGAACAATGTGCTTACGACAAGATCTTGCCATAGCGAAGGCAACTGCCCCCTTATTTGTTTCTTTTATTAGCGTTTTGCCCTATGTTGGCGTATACAGAACTCTGAAATACGCAGAGACAACTGCCCCTGATCATAGATAAACGTTCTATCCTTGTTTGATCTTTTCATTTAACATCATCGGCAAAACGCCAACATTTAACGTTTATTAATACTACATAAGAAGCGGCCCTAATATGGTACCTTGTGGGACTCCTCGTGCAAAGTTTCGCTTTCTACTGCTCCGGTTGTTTATTATTATTTGTATCTTGTTGGTAATTGCCTTAGTAGATCAGAGCAATTTGCGAAAGGACCTCCTCACGAGCCGCTTACGGCCTTTTTATTTCATCTAATTAATATTTATCATCGGCAACAGCTAAAGTTTAAACGCTCCTCAGACTTGCGCTCCCCAACTTATCCCCTTGTTCAGACCTTTCAAATTAATAAGATTAATTATGTTGTTTAGTGTAAGCAAATACCAATTAATTATGATTGACTTGGTCCTGCAGCAAAATATGGGTAAGGGGAATTTGGCAAATTTACTTGTTGACAAATTGTTACAGCTCGCAGAATGTTCTTGGGAGCATTATAAGGTCAAAATTTCAAAAGTGCCTGTTGGGGTGTGTAATAAATTAACGGCTTGATATTTTGCGCGGTTTCGATAATTAATTAATCAGCAATTGGGGAGGCCTGGAACTGTCGATGCCTCGATGAATTTTAATCATCTCCAGATAATACCAACTTGGTGGGCGGAATATAAGTCGACTAAAGTTTTTACCGTTTTGATGCCAATTGGTAGTTTCTTTAGCGCATATTTTGCCATTAAGTATTTTTTCATGCGCCCTGTGGTAAAGAGGGGCAAAATCCATAACGAAGTTGCGGCGATAAATCTTGAGGCTTAAGTGAACGACGCGATAAAAAATGCATGTGTTAAGCGTTTGCAGTCGGTGCAGAAATTCGATGTAGACTTTTAGTGGAAACAAGGTCGGATACTGGCAAGCGTACAAGACACTTTAAGCCGTAAAACGCTAGTAATTGAGTAATAGTAAAGTAAAGCAACCGTACAAGTTCTAAAATCCATAATTCCCCTCATAAAATGCCTGCTTCGTCTATGCTAATGGATCGGCGTGGCTCCTCCACGACCCCCTTGGAAACGGTGCCACTTGTCATCTGCAGAGCAAACAGCCGACTCGATGTTTGCTTACGAGCTTGCTATTTGTCAAACATTTTATTTTCTTTCGTAGTTCAGTTCGTTGCAGGAATGAAGGGATGACATATTGGCTCATTTAGCAAAAGGCGAGACTTCTTGTGTACTTTTATCGCTGTAGATTACTTTGTCTACACAACAGATTAAATCAAATATTTTTCATTCTACGAAATTGCGCAGCTTCGTCTTTGATTCCCTTCGCTAACAACTCTAACAAATTTGGACTCGGGAGAAAGACAAATTTGTTTTGTTTGGCCCCGCTCGCGTCCGCCTTAAACGTTTTTAATTTCCAGGCGCGGAGCCCCGTAATTGCTTCCTTATTTCGAGGCGTTTTCAACTTTTTTTTACCTTTGTCGTCGGGATTTATCTGTTGCATCTTAAGTGGTTAGCAACAACGCCCAAATTTTTTAAAACAGATACGTCATAAGTTGCAATAGGTTCCGTTCTATCACAACCAGTAACACAGACCACAGATTACTCGATGGGTTAATCTCTTTAAAAGTTTCACGGAATTTCTTTAAGACGATTTTTTCTGATTTTATAAATTAGAGAGTCCAAGCCATTTTACAAACATTTTAGTTCCTTTCTTTTTTAAAACATTTCGTACATAACACATGTGTCAAAACTGACCCTAGCAACATTTAAGAGGAGAAATCAGAGCAATACAATATATTTTTCTAGACAATGACCATTTTAAACAAGTGAGGCTATATCGATCCACGAGTTGTGGTCTTTAGAGAGGCCAAGCCATTTTACAAACATTTTAGTTTCTTTCTTTTTTAAAACATTCTCTACTAGGTACACATCGGGGTATTTTGCTTTTAGTAGCTCCAAATGAAGAGAGGACATACAATACAATATATTTTTCTAGACAATGACATTTTTGTTTCGCACAGACAGCTGTGTATCGATGAGAAACTGCCAAATTGATCGATCGCTTTGCCCTGCCTGATTCCAGTAATTCGCTGTGACCCTGTACGGCGTAGAAACCAAAAAATAAATGAGTAGTATTTTCAACCAACGGAAGTTATTTAATTCCGGCGCAATTCCCTGTATTCATTACGAGAAACCGTTTTCCCAGTATCCGAGCCCAGTATCAATATTCCGAGATACATTAGCAAAATGTTAGTAATAGCGTAAGAAATTGCGGTCGCTTTGAAGCAGGAGACCATCCAACATCGACAAGAGGGAACTCCACCAGCACTTAGATATTGTTTGCCGCCAGATAGGTGTCACAGGCGTTGTAATATGATAATAACGGAGTGATTAATCGCAGAGGAGGCCAGGGCCTTCGCCACGCTCGAACTTTACCTATTTGTTAATGTTGTCAAGTTTGCCTGGTAGCTTGGTAGTTTAAAATGAAAATATTGCTTGGAACTGAAGCGGAGACGCTTCCGTAAAAATAAAAGTGGGAGTCCTAAAAACTAAACTCGCTAATTTGGAACTTTTGGCAAGGCGAGTTGTTTTCGAATGCTTAGTGACGCACAGGGTGGAACTGTTACCCTCCTCGGAGGAAGGAAGGGTCGATTTTGAATATGAAAAATATTAGATAAGCATGAAATTTGAAAAATAAACGCAACAAAAAAGATAAGATAAAAAGATTTTTAAAATAGTCGGTTTCTGCCAACTGCTTATTCTTCGGAACGATAGTAAATAGTAGAGAGCTCCGGGTTACAGGTGTAAATAAAACTCTGGTGATTTATTTATTTTTTGCTTCCCACAATGTCCTTGGATGATGGCTAAGAAAGAGAAATGTGACGAAGACTACTATTCACGCAAATATATTTCTTGAGGTCATAAATAATAATTCCACTTAAACACTGAATTTTAAATACGTTTTATTTCTTTTGTAAAGTTTTTTATCACTGATACATTTAAATTGTTGAATTGCAGGTGGGGAGCGGTATAGCGTGAGAGCCGGGTGATGACTGACTAAGTATCGATGCAGTGAGGCAGTGATCTCTGTTCTGCATTTATTGCCTGCGAATAAGTAAATTCCAGTCGGACCGTAGACTGAGCGGCGGCTGAAAGGCCCCTTGCTTGTGTTTTACTCCCGTAATATGATCGTATGTAATTAGCTACACATGTATGGTGTACGTTGGGAACTGAGTCGGAATAATAATTTATTCTTATAAAATAACGATGTTTCACCAATTTTATTTAGCATACCAGTAATGTTGCGATGACACGTGTCTTATTCCGCAGTTCATTGCACTATCCTATTGAGTTATATATATTATATAAGGGTTAAATCCGTCTACATTAACCGTGTACAAAGCAACAGGGAAGTCGGTGGAGCGCCCAAGCTAAAACACCGCCTTGACTCGAAAGGAAACTCGCAAAGTACGTAAATTAAGTGGTCAACTAGCAGACGAGTTGAGGCCCTTGTCAAATTTGATCTTGCAGATTAATGAATATTTTGTTCGTCAACCTTAAGTCCCTTGTTCAGTTTTACTAATGCAACAGGACGTTAAGTTGGTTTCTGGGATGGGGATTGTAGAAAATAATAAACATTTTAAACATTTTTTTTCTTGATTAGCCTATAGTCATATTCTCGAAGTTCCTTTTGTTCCTTATACATGCCACGAATGCAAAATCGATGCGTCAGTTGTCCATACCTCAGCCCACACTTTGCTCAGCTTGGCACTTAGAGGCCCTTCGATTTTGTATAAACTTTTTATAGTTATTGCCTTTTTCGAGAGGTCCTTTTACGACGGATTACCGAAACTTAAGCTTGGAGGAGAGACCCGACCCTCGCCCCCTCAAACCGGATCGAGTTCATACTTATAGCCATACTTTATAACGATTGTTATTTGAAGTGAAAAACTTTTCGGTTTAACTCAATTATAGCACCTAAGGATTAGCAAAGCAATCGGAAGATTTCTCAAATAAATCACTAAATTGTTTGCCCGGATGCGAATATGGCGCAAATAAGCAGATCCTGGCCGTCCCTTTCACTAGAAGTTTTCTTATAATTTCGCGGATATTTGAAAACAATTTCACCCCTCAGCTGGGGAAGTTCTCTGCGGAATACTTTTAAGTTTTGCGAGAATAAGGTGTCAATAAAGTTAATATCATTATGAAAGTTGGGATTCCAGACGGCTTTGCAGTCCCAATTTCTTTATATTTTCGTTTCAATTACCACTTAGGCGTTATGAGCTCTATCTTTTCTCTTAAAGCTCTCCTAATCATAACGCCAATGAAAGTGCAATGATAATTTCGCCGAGGCGATCCCACCGGATGGTAGCGGAAATTTAACAATAAAAATATACGGCAACTACAAATTCAGCTTTGTAATAATTTTTAGTACGGATTCTCGGGCGCCAGTTCCTTATTTTAAAGCACTTTCTAGCTCACCGGGGCGAGAACGCTAGTGGGGTAGCTGTCAGTGGAGATACGGTTTTTGTCCAGAGGGTTGAAAGATGATTGTCTTGTCTGGACTGGACGATTTCTCAAGCGGATTAATATTTTAACTAGTTTTAGTAACTAATGATTTTTATTTCCGACTCCGACAGGCAATCCTTGACGGAAAAAATCACCTTGTTACACTAGGAATATTGAAAGACGGTAGCCCGTTGACCCGTTTTACTTTATAAACTTTGTCAGTATCACAAAAACAGTAGCGTCAGTTTCATTATATTGTATTATAAATATAAACAGCCCGGCGCGGCGTCCACTTCTGTCCTTCCTGCAGGACTCTATCCTGCCCCGTCTCCCCGCCCCTCGCCCACTTGCGGCGCTCATTGTTAACGCGGGGCTCTGTTGAATGCGATAACCGCCGCCCGATCGTCCGTTAGAGGCAGACATCGTATCAACCGGTTATAGAGCGGGCGATTGCAATCTCTATCATTACTCATTTGTTCCGGAGCGGCTGGACCGTGTCGACACACGCAAAACGTCAGCCGAAATACAATTTATGCGGCCTAACAATAGCATTTGTCAATACCAAATCTGTGTTGCGGGTGGGGCAGCGTGATGTGTAGTTCCAGAGCGTGACGACGACACGGTCCAAGGCTCGTCGACTTGGCCGAGCCGGGTCCGCAGCAGTCGCTAATTCTGTTATAATTATCGACGTTTCGTTTGCAGTCCGACTGACAGCCGCAAAGATTTATCGGGTTCTTTATACAGGGCCCGAAATCAATTTAACGTGCAGATGTGGGGCAGGCAGGAGACTCCATTGGAGGGGGGGGGGGGGGGTAGAATATTCCACTGCTAAAGATAATTATCAATTATGGTCAAAACTATATATGTATATATATAAATGTGTATATATATTTATATACACATATATACTTTGTAATTTTAAGCTGCCTAGTTTTTTCTTACTATTTTTATTCTAATGCATTTCGTACCCTTCTGTGTATATATCCTTAGTGAACGTATTTGTTCCGGCGTTCCGGCTTATCCAAGCGGGGGCCCGGCGCGGTCAAACCCGTCCATGATTCAACACTCTTATCGGGGCCGGCTGTGTGCGTGTGCACGCATCACTTCAAACCACGCACTAGAGACTTCACAAAACCGCACTTCTAATTGATTTCGAGATAGTAGCTCACTAACTCCCCGAAATCCCATCCAATCTCCTAAAGTTTCTGTCTGTGGCACACTTGTAAGTTTCACTCAATATGGCGCTGTACTCACTCAACCCCAAACTCAATCTTATCATCTTAATGATATAATCTCCTTAGTAAAGTTCTCGTGTCTAATAGTTTTCAAGTAAATAGTGCGGGAGTGCTGTTTGTTATAAAAGGGAACATTAGTAACATTAGTTTGGAAACTTTTCTCAATTATATGTATTATAGAAATGGCGGCGGGCGCTTATGTGATTGTAATGTGTAATTTGACTTGGGAATTGACGGCCATGCTGCACAAAATTTCCTAGAAGGGGCCAGTTTTTTGGTGATTCTTTTACCGGCCTCATAGGGGACCAAAGGTAAAGGGGGGGATGTAACCGTCCATTGTCCTTGTGGCGTTAATGTCTAATTTTATGTACCAATTTCTCCGCATGAGTGTATGGTAAATATCGAGGGAGATAAATATTCCCAGACACGTATCCCCTTAAAGATTTAAAGGAGCCCTAACACAAAGGGCGATGCATCTCTCGGATGTGCTAAAAATAAATCTTTTTATTGCCAAATTGATAAAAAGATAGTGATTATGTGCAGTTTAGGATAAAAAGAAAGAGCTCATAGGATTTAGTCGCTCCCAAAAAAGTTAAAAAGTGTTTGAAATGAAGCGTGTCTAATAAAATATTCACGAGAAGATTTTCTTTTATTTAGCGGAGAATCTTATAATGTGAATTGAGACGCAAGCACGCCGGGCCATGGGCGTAACAAGGACGCGTATGCCAATTGTTGTCGGGAAAGTTGCCAAGTAGTAATTTTCCTCTTAAAAATTTCTAGCAACTTTTTCGTGTAGCCACCGCTGCCACCGTGTTTGTATTTCCCCGCAAAATATTACAAAACAGAGAAGTTAGAAGAAATAGACAATCAATGTTTGAGGACCGTAATTGATTTCTTTCTTTCAACTAGTGTAATTTCTTTATTCACCCTGCTGGGCTGTTTGCACCTTACCGTAATTTTTATTACGGATTCTCGGGCGCCAGTTCCTCATTTTAAAGTGCAAGGAACAGCACTTTCTGGCTCACCGGGGTGAAAACGCTAGCGGGGTAGCTGGGCTGGCAGTGGAGATACGGTTTTTTGTCCAGAGGGTTGAAAGATGATGCCTGGTCTGAACTGGACGATTTCTCAAACGGATTAATATTTTAACCAGTTTTAGTAACTAATGATTTTTATTTCCGACTCGGTCATTATTTATAATAATTCACGGATTTTAGTTATACCAGGGATTATCGAAAATGAATCTCAGAATTTCGGACCACAATTTATAACAGTATTTCCTGAATTTAACTTACGTAATGCTACTGAAGAAATTTCTAGCAACTTTTTCGTGTAGCCACCGCTGCCACCGTGTTTGTATTTCCCCGCAAAATATTACAAAACAGAGTTCATTATTCCGTTCGGTGGACGTCTCTGGTGGGAGCTCTGTGAAAGCGGCAGTACTTTACGGGACGCGGTTCCCTTTAAAGAAACTCCTTTCTCACACTAAGCCTCGAGATGCCTTATTTTCTTTCTATTTTTTCGCAGTGTTCGTGTGTGAAGGAGCTGGTGTCAACATGGGATTTTCTCGCGGAGCATTCCACCCGCGGCTAGGGGCGAAAACGCTATTCATTTTTATAAGGGAGCACAGAGGCGGGCAGCCAGACTCTCTAATTGCACGTATAATATAAAAAAGCTGGCTACGAAAAGCAACCAATATAAATTTATCACAGCATAATAGTATCTTTTAATATTTCTTTAATTGAAAGAAATAAACCGACCTGTTTTTGAGTCGTACGTGTTCCATCTTTTGCCGCTCTATCAACACCGCCCTCCCCCCATCAGCACCGCCGCCCCCATCACCATGATGCTCACCCCCTTTCCCCATGATGCTCACCCCCTTTCCCCAAGACCTTCTGGTCATTGACCACCACTTCCTCCGATCATTCGAGATGGCCGCTCTCGATAGACACATGCCATCCGAAGTTGTTCCAGTCCAGAACTCTCCCTGCTTATCTACTTTTCTTTGCTTCTTGAATTCTTCACATCGTATGTCGCAGCTGCTACGCCGGAACTGCCCCAGGGTTCTAATTTAGGCCATCTGTTGTTTAAAGCATGCGCAAATGATTTTTCCAGCGTTTCAGCCCCTGTCATGCCTTCTGCGATTTTTGCTATTTGTCAGTTAAATGCTGATTCTCGCAGTGCCGACATTCGGGGCCGCCACTGTGGCCCTGCATTGGCATTCTTCGCGAGCACGTAATCCTTACCCGCTCCTCTCGACGGTAAGTTCGTTAGGCGGCGCTCCACACTGTGATCAGGAGCGTAAGTGCCAAGGACCCCAAATCAAACGGCACTACTCGAATTAACATACTGCTGGTCCCCCGCAACCCCCTGCTGTCTTTTCAGTCTGTTGGTCCTCGACGGATCAAAAGGGATTTTATATTTTTAAACGAAGTCGGATTTCGACGTCGATTAGGAGGGATGTTTGATTAAAAGTGTATCAATCTTGCGTCGACAGTCTGTGAAGTTTTCGTTCGATTTTAATAAAATGTTTCGGATTTCTTAGGACTTGTTGAATACTATTTGCGCGCGGAGGAATATTTTGTCTTGGCGTCCGAAATGGTTTTCTCCAACCGATCTGTTTATCACAAGCGCAAAGTTATTTGGGAAGCTTCGCTTTGTTTCTCCTTTTTATTTAATTTCGCCTGCATTTGAATGTCATAAATAATGCATAAGATATTTTGCGGAACGACAAAGAAGCAGAAGCCGAAATGATGATTGGATGTTTGTGTCCCTAATTTCCGATGGGCTACATGCAGACTCCAAGTCAAGCATGTTTGCGGTCCTTAATGAAAGGTGAACGTAAATTGGGCCACAATCCAGGTGGGTCGTTTTAAATATGTATTACGTTTCGGTGCTATTGACGACGGTGTGTAAAGCTAAAATTTGCTTAAGGCGATGTAAAACTAAACAAACAAACAAACTATATATGTGTCTGTTTTCATTAAGTTAGGGGTGTTGGTGCTATCTAGTTCGCGATAAACAACCCAATCGTCTATATTGAGCCAGCAGCGCTAAGATCCGCTTTATGGCCGAGCGGATACAGCGAATTGTCCATATGTGGGCAGGGCTCATACATCGAAGTGTATACCCTGATGTAAATCTGCACCGATCTACGATAATGGCCGGCATAAACAATGAAACAACCCTTGTAATTGTGATTTATCTCATAGTGTTTGCTTATCTCCAATTGTAATTAGCACGTATAATATAAACGGTCTGCCAAGTGTGTGTGCTGATATTAACGTGCATATTACGATTCCCCACTAAATTCACACCACAATAAAGCCGTAGGTTATTCGGGTGACCCCGCCGTCTCGTTACGGCGATGATAATTTCTGAAATTTCGGCTAGGATTTGTGTTGGCGTTATTAAGGGCGGAGATGGACATTAATTTCGATGGCTTTATTATAAACAGCAACATATTTGGCGTAACTAAATTACACCTCGCTCAATTTTTTTTATTACCACGCAATCAGTCCGCCACTGGGCAGGATTTCCCAATGTTTTTAACAATAAGCGACAGTGCGTATGATTTTAAGATAATTTAACGTGAAACTTACTATAGGTTAGCTATAATTACTCTTTTACCTTTCAGGGCCTTTGGGGGTTCCCTTCTACCATCGAAGAAATATCTTACCTATAAATCTGCTGTTGTACAAGTTTTGAATAAAGATTATTTAAATTTCGTGCTGGTTTATTTCTTATTTGATTTGAATTGTAAGGATTTAGAAAAGGTAGGGATCTTTATCAGGATAAATATTACTTTGTGATTAGACAGCTAGATGTCTCTGATTCTGCTGTAATTTAGATATCCAGCTACAAGTATAGGACAGTGTCCTTGTGGATAACAAAATTAAATAAAGTTAAGGTTTCAAATTTCGGTTCAGAGTACTCTCCTCACACTAAAGTTACCGTGTCGCGTTAGTTACACTTGAATTGTCAGACCTGTTTTAAGTTTTTACTTGTGGTTTGTGGTCCAGGTATGGTAGCTGGCTGTTCTAGAATTTAGTGCCCCATTTACTGCATTTGCATAAACTAAATAGGCCTTGGATGCACTTTCGGATTTCGATCAATCAGGTGGATGCTTATTAATTAGGATAAATTTTGACCTTTATTCTTGGTAAGTTGAATCTGCTTTACTGTTACCTTATCGTATTTGGTCTTGAACCATCATTCGAAAGTACTGGGAATATAATTTTCCAATTTAAATTTTAAAAAATTTACATAAATAAAGTCCATCTTTGTTTAACTGTAGTTGACATTCGTTTAACCTTGGTTTAAAGCATGTAACTGACAGCTGTTCTGTTATTGATTATTTAAAAGAATTTTTCTTTCTTTTTTGTTCCTTATCTCTTTTATTAACCAAGATATTGATTGGACTTCCGCACACTAGGTGAAAACCCTGTAGGTATGTGACTGGTAAATTGCTGCAGACATTTATTGCCTCATTTCTATAATTGTTAAGAAACTATATGGAAAAACATGTACTTCTGATTTATTTAATGCAGTTGTAAAAGTTTCACTAAATAAACAGGTTCTGAGTACAGTGGTGGCCAAGAAAAGGTTTCCAACCAAAAGAATTAAATCCACTCATTCAACTAGTCTTCAGTCTTCTTTAACGACTTATTTCCGCCGCTGGGGTTGTAAACTTTTTTCGGCCACGGCCGTACTCGTTGCGGCAGTGTTCGTGGGGATAATTATATTATTTGGGAGCACGCAGACCATAGTCGCGAATCCTACTGCGGTGGTATTGATTGACGATTGTTCGACTGCTCGTTAGAACTAATTCCCATGCGTCCTCGCTCGCTATCTTCACAGGTTGGCCCCTTAACGCTCCGACGTGCCTTCTTAACGCACAAGGAATGAAGTAGGAGTGCATGGATGTAATACAAATCAGTCCGATCTTATTCGAAATAATTGTTAAGAATAAATATGTTAATCACGAAATCCTGGTCAGGTCTGCCTCAGCGGTAACTCAAAAATGACCAGTTGAATATATTCGGGATAACGTAGCAAGACAAAGGTCAGTTATTTAATATACAAAAATTGTTATATGAATATTTGGCACTATCAACTGCGCCACATTTTATATTCTGGCTCAAGTAAAATTCGTGTTGTTTTTTTTCTGAAATTTTTCGTTGGCAGCCCTCCCCTCGCTTCCTACTTCTATGCAAATCCCGATTAAAAGGCACCCTCGCACGCAGCCATCTCTGTTGTTGTTAGCGCGTGCGAGAGCAACAGGCCGATAGACACCGATAGACGCTTAGCGTCGCACACACTCACACACTGTTGCGTCCCGACGGCCGGCACCTGCGTATCCCTCGGGAAAGACTACATCAGTACATTCTTGACGCGCTTGATTGCCTGGGGATCTTCTATTCCCACGGCGGAACTTTTGTTTATGCAATCGAAATTGCTGTATGGCAGATAATTGATGATGTTAGCTATTTTTACATCTACTCGGTTTCTTTTTCTCTCCGCACGTCCCTAAATGAGGGGTGATTTTTCTTGCGATGCGAGCTTTATCTCCTAAGGGTTTCCTATTTCACATTTCTTTTTACTAGAGCTGTTCCAGGGCGTCTTCTAATTTGGGTGTAATAACGACTTTTTTATTTAAAAAAACACGAAACTGATTAATTTTGGTTTAATTTGCTCAGAATACCTTTAAATATAGTAATAAGTTAAAGTATGTTGGACAACATAGACGTTCAATAATAACTAGGTTCAAGGAGCATGAGTGTCGTCTCTAATCCGGAACAACTGATAAGTCTAATATTGCCCAGAATACCTTTAAAAATAATAGTAAGTTCAAGTATGTTGGACAACATAGACGTTCAATAATAACTAGGTTTAAGGAGCATGAGTATCGTCTCTAATACGGAACAACTGATAAGTCTAGCGTTGCCCAGAATACCTTTAAAAATTAACGTTAAGTTCAAGTATGTTGGACAACTTAGACGTTCAATAATAACTAGGTTTAAGGAGCATGAGTATTGTCTCTAATACGGAACAACTGATAAGTCTAGCGTTGCCCAGAATACCTTAATTAACGTTAAGTTCAAGTATGTTGGACAACTTAGACGTTCAATAATAACTAGGTTTAAGGAGCATGAGTATTGTCTCTAATACGGAACAACTGATAAGTCTAGCGTTGCCCAGAATACCTTAATTAACGTTAAGTTCAAGTATGTTGGACAACTTAGACGTTCAATAATAAATAGGTTTAAGAAGCATAAGTATAGTCTCTAATACGAAATAACTAATAAGTCTAGAGCTTCTCAGAATACCTTTAAAAATAATCGTAAGTTCAAGTATGTTGGACAACATAGACGTTCAATAATAACTAGGTTTAACGAGCATGAGGATCGTCTCTAATATGGAGCAACTGATAAGTCTAGCGTTTCTCAGAATACCTTTAAAAATAATCGTAAGTTTAAGTATGTTGGACAACATAAACGTGCAATAGTAAAAAGGTTTAAGAAGCATGAGTATAGTCTCTAATACGAAATAACTAATAAGTCTAGAGCTTCTCAGAATACCTTTAAAAATAATCGTAAGTTCAAGTATGTTGGACAACTTAGACGTTCAATAATAAATAGGTTTAAGAAGCATGAGTACAGTCTCTAATACGAAATAACTAATAAGTCTAGAGCTTCTCAGAATACCTTTAAAAATAATCGTAAGTTCAAGTATGTTGGACAACATAGACGTTCAATAATAACTAGGTTTAACGAGCATGAGGATCGTCTCTAATATGGAGCAACTGATAAGTCTAGCGTTTCTCAGAATACCTTTAAAAATAATCGTAAGTTTAAGTATGTTGGACAACTTAGACGTTCAATAATAAATAGGTTTAAGAAGCATGAGTACAGTCTCTAATACGAAATAACTAATAAGTCTAGAGCTTTTCAGAATACCTTTAAAAATAATCGTAAGTTCAAGTATGTTGGACAACTTAGACGTTCAATAATAAATAGGTTTAAGAAGCATGAGTACAGTCTCTAATACGAAATAACTAATAAGTCTAGAGCTTCTCAGAATACATTTAAAAATAATCGTAAGTTCAAGTATGTTGGACAACTTAGACGTTCAATAATAAATAGGTTTAAGAAGCATGAGTATAGTCTCTAATACGAAATAACTAATAAGTCTAGAGCTTCTCAGAATACCTTTAAAAATAATCGTAAGTTCAAGTATGTTGGACAACATAGACGTTCAATAATAACTAGGTTTAACGAGCATTAGGATCGTCTCTAATATGGAGCAACTGATAAGTCCAGCGTTTCTCAGAATACCTTTAAAAATAATCGTAAGTTTAAGTATGTTGGACAACATAAACGTGCAATAGTAAAAAGGTTTAAGAAGCATGAGTATAGTCTAATACGAAATAACTAATAAGTCTAGAGCTTCTCAGAATACATTTAAAAATAATCGTAAGTTCAAGTATGTTGGACAACTTAGACGTTCAATAATACATAGGTTTAAGAAGCATGAGTATAGTCTCTAATACGAAATAACTAATAAGTCTAGAGCTTCTCAGAATACCTTTAAAAATAATCGTAAGTTCAAGTATGTTGGACAACATAGACGTTCAATAATAACTAGGTTTAACGAGCATTAGGATCGTCTCTAATATGGAGCAACTGATAAGTCCAGCGTTTCTCAGAATACCTTTAAAAATAATCGTAAGTTTAAGTATGTTGGACAACATAAACGTGCAATAGTAAAAAGGTTTAAGAAGCATGAGTATAGTCTCTAATACGAAATAACTAATAAGTCTAGAGCTTCTCAGAATACCTTTAAAAATAATCGTAAGTTCAAGTATGTTGGACAACTTAGACGTTCAATAATAAATAGGTTTAAGAAGCATGAGTACAGTCTCTAATATGAAATAACTAATAAGTCTAGAGCTTTTCAGAATACCTTTAAAAATAATCGTAAGTTCAAGTATGTTGGACAACATAGACGTTCAATAATAACTAGGTTTAACGAGCATGAGGATCGTCTCTAATATGGAGCAACTGATAAGTCTAGCGTTTCTCAGAATACCTTTAAAAATAATCGTAAGTTTAAGTATGTTGGACAACATAAACGTGCAATAATAAAAAGGTTTAAGAAGCATGAGTATAGTCTCTAATACGAAATAACTAATAAGTATAGAGCTTCTCAGAATACATTTAAAAATAATCGTAAGTTCAAGTATGTTGGACAACATAGACGTTCAATAATAACTAGGTTTAACGAGCATTAGGATCGTCTCTAATATGGAGCAACTGATAAGTCCAGCGTTTCTCAGAATACCTTTAAAAATAATCGTAAGTTTAAGTATGTTGGACAACATAAACGTGCAATAGTAAAAAGGTTTAAGAAGCATGAGTATAGTCTCTAATACGAAATAACTAATAAGTCTAGAGCTTCTCAGAATACCTTTAAAAATAATCGTAAGTTCAAGTATGTTGGACAACTTAGACGTTCAATAATAAATAGGTTTAAGAAGCATGAGTACAGTCTCTAATACGAAATAACTAATAAGTCTAGAGCTTTTCAGAATACCTTTAAAAATAATCGTAAGTTCAAGTATGTTGGACAACTTAGACGTTCAATAATAAATAGGTTTAAGAAGCATGAGTACAGTCTCTAATACGAAATAACTAATAAGTCTAGAGCTTCTCAGAATACATTTAAAAATAATCGTAAGTTCAAGTATGTTGGACAACATAAACGTGCAATAATAAAAAGGTTTAAGAAGCATGAGTATAGTCTCTAATACGAAATAACTAATAAGTCTAGAGCTTCTCAGAATACATTTAAAAATAATCGTAAGTTCAAGTATGTTGGACAACTTAGACGTTCAATAATACATAGGTTTAAGAAGCATGAGTATAGTCTCTAATACGAAATAACTAATAAGTCTAGAGCTTCTCAGAATACCTTTAAAAATAATCGTAAGTTCAAGTATGTTGGACAACATAGACGTTCAATAATAACTAGGTTTAACGAGCATTAGGATCGTCTCTAATATGGAGCAACTGATAAGTCCAGCGTTTCTCAGAATACCTTTAAAAATAATCGTAAGTTTAAGTATGTTGGACAACATAAACGTGCAATAGTAAAAAGGTTTAAGAAGCATGAGTATAGTCTCTAATACGAAATAACTAATAAGTCTAGAGCTTCTCAGAATACCTTTAAAAATAATCGTAAGTTCAAGTATGTTGGACAACTTAGACGTTCAATAATAAATAGGTTTAAGAAGCATGAGTACAGTCTCTAATATGAAATAACTAATAAGTCTAGAGCTTTTCAGAATACCTTTAAAAATAATCGTAAGTTCAAGTATGTTGGACAACATAGACGTTCAATAATAACTAGGTTTAACGAGCATGAGGATCGTCTCTAATATGGAGCAACTGATAAGTCTAGCGTTTCTCAGAATACCTTTAAAAATAATCGTAAGTTTAAGTATGTTGGACAACATAAACGTGCAATAATAAAAAGGTTTAAGAAGCATGAGTATAGTCTCTAATACGAAATAACTAATAAGTATAGAGCTTCTCAGAATACATTTAAAAATAATCGTAAGTTCAAGTATGTTGGACAACATAGACGTTCAATAATAACTAGGTTTAACGAGCATTAGGATCGTCTCTAATATGGAGCAACTGATAAGTCCAGCGTTTCTCAGAATACCTTTAAAAATAATCGTAAGTTTAAGTATGTTGGACAACATAAACGTGCAATAGTAAAAAGGTTTAAGAAGCATGAGTATAGTCTCTAATACGAAATAACTAATAAGTCTAGAGCTTCTCAGAATACCTTTAAAAATAATCGTAAGTTCAAGTATGTTGGACAACTTAGACGTTCAATAATAAATAGGTTTAAGAAGCATGAGTACAGTCTCTAATACGAAATAACTAATAAGTCTAGAGCTTTTCAGAATACCTTTAAAAATAATCGTAAGTTCAAGTATGTTGGACAACTTAGACGTTCAATAATAAATAGGTTTAAGAAGCATGAGTACAGTCTCTAATACGAAATAACTAATAAGTCTAGAGCTTCTCAGAATACATTTAAAAATAATCGTAAGTTCAAGTATGTTGGACAACATAAACGTGCAATAATAAAAAGGTTTAAGAAGCATGAGTATAGTCTCTAATACGAAATAACTAATAAGTCTAGAGCTTCTCAGAATACATTTAAAAATAATCGTAAGTTCAAGTATGTTGGACAACTTAGACGTTCAATAATACATAGGTTTAAGAAGCATGAGTATAGTCTCTAATACGAAATAACTAATAAGTCTAGAGCTTCTCAGAATACCTTTAAAAATAATCGTAAGTTCAAGTATGTTGGACAACTTAGACGTTCAATAATAAATAGGTTTAAGAAGCATGAGTACAGTCTCTAATACGAAATAACTAATAAGTCTAGAGCTTTTCAGAATACCTTTAAAAATAATCGTAAGTTCAAGTATGTTGGACAACATAAACGTGCAATAATAAAAAGGTTTAAGAAGCATGAGTATAGTCTCTAATACGAAATAACTAATAAGTCTAGAGCTTCTCAGAATACATTTAAAAATAATCGTAAGTTCAAGTATGTTGGACAACTTAGACGTTCAATAATAAATAGGTTTAAGAAGCATGAGTATAGTCTCTAATACGAAATAACTAATAAGTCTAGAGCTTCTCAGAATACCTTTAAAAATAATCGTAAGTTCAAATATGTTGGACAACATAGACGTTCAATAATAACTAGGTTTAACGAGCAAGAGGATCGTCTCTAATATGGAGCAACTGATTAGTCTAGCGTTTCTCAGAATACCTTTAAAAATAATCGTAAGTTTAAGTATGTTGGACAACATAAACGTGCAATAATAAAAAGGTTTAAGAAGCATGAGTATAGTCTCTAATATGAAATAACTAATAAGTCTAGAGCTTCTCAGAATACCTTTAAAAATAATCGTAAGTTCAAGTATGTTGGACAACTTAGACGTTCAATAATAAATAGGTTTAAGAAGCATAAGTATAGTCTCTAATACGAAATAACTAATAAGTCGAGAGCTTCTCAGAATACCTTTAAAAATAATCGTAAGTTCAATTATGTGGGACAACCTAGACGTTCAATAATAACCACGTTTAACGAGCATGGGGATCGTCTCTAATATGGAGCAACTGATAAGTCTAGCGTTTCTCAGAGTACCTTTAAAAATAATCGTAAGTTTAAGTATGTTGGACAACATAAACGTGCAATAATAAAAAGGTTTAAGAAGCATGAGTATAGTCTCTAATATGAAATAACTAATAAGTCTAGAGCTTCTCAGAATACCTTTAAAAATAATCGTAAGTTCAAGTATGTTGGACAACTTAGACGTTCAATAATAAATAGGTTTAAGAAGCATGAGTACAGTCTCTAATACGAAATAACTAATAAGTCGAGAGCTTCTCAGAATACCTTTAAAAATAATCGTAAGTTCAAGTATGTTGGACAACTTAGACGTTCAATAATAAATAGGTTTAAGAAGCATGAGTACAGTCTCTAATACGAAATAACTAATAAGTCGAGAGCTTCTCAGAATACCTTTAAAAATAATCGTAAGTTCAAGTATGTGGGACAACCTAGACGTTCAATAATAACCAGGTTTAACGAGCATGAGGATCGTCTCTAATATGGAGCAACTGATAAGTCTAGCGTTTCTCAGAATACCTTTAAAAATAATCGTAAGTTTAAGTATGTTGGACAACATAAACGTGCAATAATAAAAAGGTTTAAGAAGCATGAGTACAGTCTCTAATACGAAATAACTAATAAGTCGAGAGCTTCTCAGAATACCTTTAAAAATAATCGTAAGTTCAAGTATGTTGGACAACTTAGACGTTCAATAATAAATAGGTTTAAGAAGCATAAGTATAGTCTCTAATACGAAATAACTAATAAGTCGAGAGCTTCTCAGAATACCTTTAAAAATAATCGTAAGTTCAAGTATGTGGGACAACCTAGACGTTCAATAATAACCACGTTTAACGAGCATGGGGATCGTCTCTAATATGGAGCAACTGATAAGTCTAGCGTTTCTCAGAGTACCTTTAAAAATAATCGTAAGTTTAAGTATGTTGGACAACATAAACGTGCAATAATAAAAAGGTTTAAGAAGCATGAGTATAGTCTCTAATACGAAATAACTAATAAGTCTAGAGCTTCTCAGAATACATTTAAAAATAATCGTAAGTTCAAGTATGTTGGACAACTTAGACGTTCAATAATAAATAGGTTTAAGAAGCATGAGTATAGTCTCTAATACGAAATAACTAATAAGTCTAGAGCTTCTCAGAATACCTTTAAAAATAATCGTAAGTTCAAATATGTTGGACAACATAGACGTTCAATAATAACTAGGTTTAACGAGCAAGAGGATCGTCTCTAATATGGAGCAACTGATTAGTCTAGCGTTTCTCAGAATACCTTTAAAAATAATCGTAAGTTTAAGTATGTTGGACAACATAAACGTGCAATAATAAAAAGGTTTAAGAAGCATGAGTATAGTCTCTAATATGAAATAACTAATAAGTCTAGAGCTTCTCAGAATACCTTTAAAAATAATCGTAAGTTCAAGTATGTTGGACAACTTAGACGTTCAATAATAAATAGGTTTAAGAAGCATAAGTATAGTCTCTAATACGAAATAACTAATAAGTCGAGAGCTTCTCAGAATACCTTTAAAAATAATCGTAAGTTCAATTATGTGGGACAACCTAGACGTTCAATAATAACCACGTTTAACGAGCATGGGGATCGTCTCTAATATGGAGCAACTGATAAGTCTAGCGTTTCTCAGAGTACCTTTAAAAATAATCGTAAGTTTAAGTATGTTGGACAACATAAACGTGCAATAATAAAAAGGTTTAAGAAGCATGAGTATAGTCTCTAATATGAAATAACTAATAAGTCTAGAGCTTCTCTCAGAATACCTTTAAAAATAATCGTAAGTTCAAGTATGTTGGACAACTTAGACGTTCAATAATAAATAGGTTTAAGAAGCATGAGTACAGTCTCTAATACGAAATAACTAATAAGTCGAGAGCTTCTCAGAATACCTTTAAAAATAATCGTAAGTTCAAGTATGTTGGACAACTTAGACGTTCAATAATAAATAGGTTTAAGAAGCATGAGTACAGTCTCTAATACGAAATAACTAATAAGTCGAGAGCTTCTCAGAATACCTTTAAAAATAATCGTAAGTTCAAGTATGTGGGACAACCTAGACGTTCAATAATAACCAGGTTTAACGAGCATGAGGATCGTCTCTAATATGGAGCAACTGATAAGTCTAGCGTTTCTCAGAATACCTTTAAAAATAATCGTAAGTTTAAGTATGTTGGACAACATAAACGTGCAATAATAAAAAGGTTTAAGAAGCATGAGTACAGTCTCTAATACGAAATAACTAATAAGTCGAGAGCTTCTCAGAATACCTTTAAAAATAATCGTAAGTTCAAGTATGTTGGACAACTTAGACGTTCAATAATAAATAGGTTTAAGAAGCATAAGTATAGTCTCTAATACGAAATAACTAATAAGTCGAGAGCTTCTCAGAATACCTTTAAAAATAATCGTAAGTTCAAGTATGTGGGACAACCTAGACGTTCAATAATAACCACGTTTAACGAGCATGGGGATCGTCTCTAATATGGAGCAACTGATAAGTCTAGCGTTTCTCAGAGTACCTTTAAAAATAATCGTAAGTTTAAGTATGTTGGACAACATAAACGTGCAATAATAAAAAGGTTTAAGAAGCATGAGTATAGTCTCTAATATGAAATAACTAATAAGTCTAGAGCTTCTCAGAATACCTTTAAAAATAATCGTAAGTTCAAGTATGTTGGACAACATGGACGTTCAATAATAACTGGGGTTTAAGGAGCGTGAGGATCATTTCGAATACGGAACAACTGATAAGTCTAGCGTTGCCCAGTTTATTTTTAAAAATATTCGTAGATACTTTAATGACTTAATACGTAATCAAATAATATAATACTTTAGTATGTTGGACAAATAGACGTTCAATAATAACTAGGTTTGATGTACTTTTATACGTGTCTCCCTGTATACACTGAGCTGAAAGTGAGATCCTGCTTCAGAATCCACCGGTGGAAATAATTCGAAGATCTCCCATTCTTTGTCTAAGGAATCACAAAGGGAAAATGATTCCAGAACAAACACAAATTTCATCAAGTAAAAATTAACAAGTTATTAATTTTAATGAATTCTTTTTTGCCAATCTGCGGAACAATACACGCCTAGCTGAAAAACGCCTCAAAAGCATTTATTTACAAGAATTTCCTTATTATGCGACGAAAATTAAGTTCCACTTGTTATATCAAGCGTTTTTGTTTAAATGAAAATTTAAAGAACGTTTAAGCATTCCTTTGTTTTGGAACGGTGGAATAACGACAATTAGTCATCTTGTACATTGTATCTCGTCTACTTGGGATAACATTTAAATGTGAAAGACGCTTCTAGAAAATAGAAGCATAATTTAATAATATCACTTGGAGAGTATTTGCAATCCATTTAACAGACGTCACCGTATTCTGAAGCGTATTTGTAATTCTAACGCTGCTGTAAGTTCCCGCTTAACTGACAATTGAATTAATATTATTTTCAAAACATCTCAAAGCTAGACTGAATTATATTATTATGTACAACGGTTAATTTCCTATCCACCAATGAAGAGAGAGGATATTTACATTCGATTATTGCGCGCCATTATTTCGGGAATATTGTGTGGTTGAAGCGGAGGGGTGGGAAGTATCAAAAATTCAGCAGCAATTAATTGAGAAACAGTCACAACTTACGCGCAGTTGGAATTATTTGCAAAAATTGTTGAGCAGAAGAGACGTCGATAATAATTAAACTCATGTTTAAATTTATTTAAATTGCACTATAATAACACAAATCAAACATTGCATTTACATTCCAAATAAAACAGCATTTACATTATCAATTTAACGATGTTATACAATATAAATCTAACGTTGCATTTACATTAAAAATGTAACGTTGCGTTGACGTTAAATATCAAACATTGCATTTACATTCCAAATCAAACATTGCATTTACATTACAAATTTAACGTTGCGTTTACATTACAAGTCAAACGTTGCATTTATATTACTTTAACGATGTATTTACTTTGTAAATCAAACGTTTTCACTTACATTACATATCTAACCTTGCATTGCCGTTACAAATCAAACATTACATTTACATTACAAATAATCATTGCATTTACATTCCAAATCAAACTGCATTTTCATTCCAAATCAAAGAGGCATTTACATTACCAACTTAACGATGTATTTACATTATAAATCTAACATTGCCATTACATTACAAATCTAACGTTACATTGACGTTAAACATTACATTTACATTCCAAATCAAACATTGCATACATTACAAACGTAACGTTGCGTTTATATTACAAATCGAACATTGCATTTACATTATTTTAACGATGTATTTACATTATAAATCTAACGTTGCACTTACCTTATAAATCCAACGTTGCATTGACGTTACAAATCAAACATTACATTTACATTACTAATCAAACATTGCATTTTCATTACAAAGTAACGATGTATTTACATTATAAATCTAGCATTGCATGTACATTACAAATCTAACGACAAGGCGAATAACAAACTACGTAATGTCTATCACACACATCGTCTACAGAAATGAGAACATTCCTTCCTCAAAACACAACACGATCCCCGCAAATCTCTTGACGCCGCCGGTGACGTATTAATTCACGGCTCTTAAACAAAACACGTCCAATTTCATTGGAACAATCCCACCCGAAACACAGGTAGATAACTTTAATCCTGGCAAAATAATTAAACGATTAAACACATTAAACAAACTTTCAATTAATAATCATGTTGTAATGCTGAATATTTGCCGGTATAAATTGGAGTAGGGTGACATAATCCCAATTCTGATGGCGTAATTAATTTCCCTCATCGTTAAATGTAGTGGAGTGGAGCTCGTTAGTAAGCCGGTGGACGCTGATTAGAGGCAGGACCTCCGTTAGCACAGGTGGTGAGCCCTAAAACCGACTCGCCCGGACAGATTTTTTAGCAGCCGTACGTTGTCGCACCAAAAGGTTCAGTCGATTAGATATAGTGTTGGAACTCGGTTGTGCTTGTGGATAACAAAACGTCTTTTTCCAGTATTGCTCAAAGATCAAACTTGTTCCTGCCGAATTTATTAATAGTTCTTCTATACCAACTACTGACGCTACTGATACACGCCCACGATTACAAAATCCAATTTCCCAGTCGGTTCCGGCCACTGTATTATTTACGGCACAACACCTGATCTATAGAGGAGCTCTTGGGCGGAAGGTGGGCGAGTCGCTATCACTAATCGCCAACAATTGACAGCGGTTACGCGATGCATCGGTTTAAACCAAGTTTAAACGAGCCGGTAAGCGGTAACACCAACATTTGTGTTGACTTATCGCTGCTCTGGTACTAGCATTGTTATTGGGGAATCGTTCCAATTCCGGTTTATCGATTGCGATCGTCCGTGGGTCTGTGGGGCGAAATGTTAAAATGACCATCTAAATTTCGTCCAGTGAGTGGACTACTTGCTGCTGCAACATTGCATCCATTACAAATTTAACGTTGCACTTACATTACAAGTCAAACGTTGCATTTAAATTACTTTAGCGATGTATTTACATAATAAATCTAACGTTGCACTTACATTATAAATCCAACGTTGCATTGACGTTACAAATCAAACTATATTTACATTACAAATCAAGCATTGCATTTATATTACAAATCTAACGTTGCATAGACGTTACACATTAATATTACATTTACATTCCAAATCAAACATTGCATACATTATAAATTTAACGTTGCGTTTACATTACAAATCAAACACTGCATTTACACATTACCGATGTAATTACATTATAATTCTAACGTTGCACTTACATTACAAATCCAACGTTGCATTTACGTTACAAATCAAACATTACATTTACATTACAAATCAAGCATTGCATTTACATTAAAATGTAACGCTGTATTTACATTATAAATCTAACGTTGCATGGACGTTACACATCAAATATTACATTTACGTTCTAAATCAAACATTACATACATTACAAATTGAACATTGCGTTTACATTACAAATCAAACACTGTATTTGCACGGGTGTTACACAAGGATCTATCTTTGTTCTTTGTTCACTTTCACACTTGTTCACAGGTTTATGTGTTTTTAACTGATCTACACATCTGTCGTTCACTGTATAAGGAATTTGTCTCTGAATGGATACGGCGGTATTCCGTGACTCGATTGTATGTATTCCCATTTCGACCGGCAGTTCCCCTTTAACCTTTAAGACCCGCGCATACAAAGCACAACTTACGGGAGTAACATTTTAAAACTTTGATACAAATTGATCTTATTTTTTTAACAACCCATCGCTCTGTCGAACATAGCGTCCATAAATCAAAAGTTATAAATCAGTAAAGTAGGCCACGTTCGTTTACGTTCCCCGATGATCAATATTTTTTACCACAGACCCGCGGCACAGAATCGGAATCCATAATTTCGTCCTTTGTGAATAAATTGAGCTGTTAGAATTGCCAATGGAGTTATTAAAGATGGAAAAGTCACCGTTTTGTGATTTTCTGCTGAATCGTTTTATTCGTTAATTGCGCGATCGTTACAAACGCAATTATCTCGAGCTGGGGGCTTTATATTTACTGAATAAATACAGTGGAAATCGGTGTCGACCATGAGCAACAGTTTCCCTCTATGCTTTATGTCGTCCCAATCCGAATGGCTTTTGCAAATTGTTGTCGATTCGCTTCAATAATGTTTGCAAAATAATTTTAATTCAATTGCTAGCTAAGCAGGAAGCTACAATGGCGTTAAAATTACAAACAGGATAAGCTGACGCCGTTCAAATGGATTTCCAATGCTCTCTAACTGATATTATTTAATTAATTCGCCAAGCACGCAGAACTGGATTAGAGCAAGTTATTATCTATCAATTATGCTTGTTCATTTCCGAGCTTCTGTCTTACTGATCCACACTCCAGCGACGAGACAAACAAGTCGAGGTAAATGATGAAGTATGAAAGGAATATTGAAAACTACGATGGCTCTGAAAGGCCACAGCAAAAATTAAAAAAAAACAGAAATTTATACGTTAAAACTAGAAATTTATACTTTGAAACTAGAAATTTCTACTTTGAAACTAGAAATTTCTACTTTGAAACTAGAAATTTCTCCTTTAAAACTAGAAATTTCTACTTTGAAACTAGAAATTTCTCCTTTAAAACTAGAAATTTCTACTTTGAAACTAAAAATTTCTACTTTAAAACTACTTTGAAACTAGAAATTTCTACTTTGAAACAAGAAATTTTTACTTTGAAACAAGAAATTTCTACTTTGAAATCAGAAATTTCTACTTTGACACTAGAAATTTCTACTTTAAAACTACTTTGAAACTAGAAATTTCTACTTTGAAACAAGAAATTTCTACTTTGAAACTAGAAATTTCTACTTTGAAACTAGAAATTTCTACTTTGAAACTAGAAATTTCTACTTTGAAACTAGAAATTTCTCCTTTAAAACTAGAAATTTCTACTTTGAAACTAAAAATTTCTACTTTAAAACTACTTTGAAACTAGAAATTTCTACTTTGAAACTAGAAATTTCTACTTTGACACTAGAAATTTCTACTTTGAAAATAGAAATTTCTACTTTAAAACTAGAAATTTCTACTTTGAAACTAAAAATTTCTACTTTAAAACTACTTTGAAACTAGAAATTTCTACTTTGAAACAAGAAATTTTTACTTTGAAACAAGAAATTTCTACTTTGAAATCAGAAATTTCTACTTTGACACTAGAAATTTCTACTTTAAAACTACTTTGAAACTAGAAATTTCTACTTTGAAACAAGAAATTTCTACTTTGAAACTAGAAATTTCTACTTTGAAACTAGAAATTTCTCCTTTAAAACTAGAAATTTCTACTTTGAAACTAAAAATTTCTACTTTAAAACTACTTTGAAACTAGAAATTTCTACTTTGAAACTAGAAATTTCTACTTTGACACTAGAAATTTCTACTTTGAAAATAGAAATTTCTACTTTAAAACTAGAAATTTCTACTTTGAAACTAAAAATTTCTACTTTAAAACTACTTTGAAACTAGAAATTTCTACTTTGAAACAAGAAATTTTTACTTTGAAACAAGAAATTTCTACTTTGAAATCAGAAATTTCTACTTTGACACTAGAAATTTCTACTTTAAAACTACTTTGAAACTAGAAATTTCTACTTTGAAACAAGAAATTTCTACTTTGAAACTAGAAATTTCTACTTTGACACTAGAAATTTCTACTTTGAAACTAGAAATTTCTACTTTGAAACTAGAAATTTCTCCTTTAAAACTAGAAATTTCTACTTTGAAACTAGAAATTTCTACTTTAAAACTACTTTGAAACTAGAAATTTCTACTTTGAAACAAGAAATTTCTACTTTGAAACTAGAAATTTCTACTTTGACACTAGAAATTTCTACTTTGAAAATAGAAATTTCTACTTTAAAACTAGAAATTTCTACTTTGAAACTAGAATTTCTAGTTTTTTAATTTTTGCTGTGGTCCTTCAGAGCCACAGTTTTCAAAGTAGAAATTTCTAGTTTCAAAGTAGAAATTTCTAGCTTCAAAGTAGAAATTTCTAGTTTTCAAAGTAGAAATTCCTAGTGTCAAAGTAGAAATTTCTAGTTTCAAAGTAGAAATTTCTAGTTTCAAAGTAGAAATTTCTAGTTTTTTTTAATTTTTACTGTGGCCCTTTAGAGCCGTCGTAGAAAACAATGACTAGGGTTGCATTTTATTTTATTAAATAAAAAAATCCTCTCGCCTATTAAATATACATTTATTCGCAATGCTTTATTATAGTCAGTGCAACTCGCATATTAAAGAAATTAAATACAAATCAAGCGGGGAATAATTTTGCAATGCAAAGCTGATAATATTCAATTTACATATCATAGAGTACTCTTTAAACACGAATTTTTGCTTGCGATTTATTATACACCTATCTATTTTTTTCTGTCAGGTGGACGGAACAAAATCTATTTAAGGGGCGCAGGTAAGTACCGCTCGAAGTTTTAATTTATTAAAATGCAAATGCAAAAGAGTCTTAACGCTTCGCATTAAAAAAAGTAAGAACCTTTTAAATTTTAATCACCACCTCAATTTAAAACAGATGCTCTGCATCCGCCGTTAAATATGCTCTAATTTATGTTTTTCGCAAATTATGGACGAGATAGTATCGTTGCAAATTGCTGGAGGTAGACAGCGGCGGCGGATTTTTATCTTCGGAAGAGACCTGCTAAATCAAACATGAGTTGAACCAACCGGTAGTCGCGTAACCCTAATTAAGGTGACACCAACCCGTGAGATATCAAATTCGTGAAAACAGTTATCTCATTGGTCGCCGCGTTAGATGAAAGGAAAATTGGACACTTCATTGCGTGAAAACGATTGGAGTCTCAACGATCCAGCCGACATTACATATTAGGAGAATTGACACTTCATTGCGTGAAAACGATTATCAATGCTTTGCCAAATATCTGAGTAGTAGGGATGAACACAAAATAAGCAGCGCAGTGAATAAATGCGTCACGGCTGGACTTTGCCGAAATTCAGGCCCTGGTTAACTTACTTTACGGTGGGTACGTCTGCTTGCTTTCGATGACAGTTCTTAACTCCCTTCAGCTCTCTTGGATTCGGAATATTAATCTTCTACAATATAGCGGAGTGGTAGGGGTAAGCGTAAAACAGCAGCGCAGCGAATAAATGCGTCCCGGCGAGGCTCTGACGTAGGACGGCGTGGCTTATGCGGGCAGACTGGCTCGGTGGTAACATTGAAAAAGCTTTTCTTCAGAATTAGTCATATGAGGACGTGCATAATAAATTCTGTTTCTCTTTGAGGTATCGCCATTAGTCGTACCTCTTTCATAAGTTGCTCAAGAAACTATTTGACGGTTTCGATATGAATGTGAAATTATAGGTGCGACTCGTTCATTCCCAGATCAATCACGTCTCGGAGAGGAGCCGCGACGGCCTTCCTCGAACAAACGTATTTTTAATTCGGTCCGCCGGCACTGGCGCTGATGCAAAGAAAATTATCGTCAATAGCTGGGACGTTAAAATTAAGCACTTTCGTTTCATTTCGGGGTTTCCGTCCCCCTGAACTGTGCCGCCGATTAGCTAATGAGTTTGCGTATGTCAGTCACGTAGATCGTAGCAGGCAGGGTTACATTAACGATTAGATAAATATCACTCAATGTACACTATATTAACATACCGCGACTAACGCCTAAACGGCATTACGATAATCATTTATGAGGTTATACTGAATATCAAACATGTACGTGATTTTCGTTTATTGTACTAAATATTTGCGTCATTACTGGAATGGAATTCATTGTTATGATGATGATAATAGTAATTACCTAGCTAGAATGTAGTGTTTGAATACACCGCATGGCCGATTTAAATGTTGACGTTCGTTTGTGTTTGTGTTGATAATGGATAGTTGACATTGTCATACTCTCTCTTGCTCAGTTAACTTTGTTCGGCATAGTTTCTCTTTTTCTATCTCTTCATTTACGACGGCACGGAATGAAAAAGTTTACTTGTATTTCTCACTAATGTAACTAAAATACAAACACAATTATGGAAACCAATTTGGGAGGATTACTCACGGACGAGACATTTATAAGCATAAAAGTTTCTTTGTTGGGGCCTTCCTCGAGTAAGTTCGTAATTACACACGGGCGTGGCTGTCTGATAAGAGGCACAATAATTAGGATAACTTTGTTGTGTGAAAGTGTGATATAATCCGTAATATTGGCAAAATATCTTATTTATTATCTAACAATTTCCGACCGTGACTAACGTCACTATACATTAGACAGCGCCACGCCTCTCCAAGGCGATACTTCAAAACTTGTTCAAAAGGAAAGTGCAAAGAATGTTCCCAGAATGTTTTTTCCTTAATTTATGTAAAGAAAGCCGCAGAAATTTTCTTGAAATTTGGGCATTTTCGAGCAATAAACGGCTGCTGAAATATTCTACAAAAATGCTACTTTTGGAGGCTAATAACAATTTTTTTTATTAGAATAAAAGACGGGCATAGTACGAGAGGAACGAGGAATGTTTAAATAACGTTCCTTAAAAATTTAACTTTCTAATCCCTGTAAATAAAAACGCTGCGATTTTACGAGCAGAACGAGGAAAGTGCAAAGAATGTTCCCAGAATGTTTTTTCCTTAATTTATGCAAAGAAAACAGCAGCAATTTTCTTGAAATTTGGGCACTTTCGAGCAATAAACGGCTGCTGAAATCTTCTACAAAAATGCTACTTTTGGAGGCTAATAACAATTTTTTTTATTAGAATAAAAGACGGGCATAGTACGAGAGGAACGAGGAATGTTTAAATAACGTTCCTTGAAAATTTAACATTCTGATCCCTGTAAATAAAAACGCTGCGATTTTACGAGCAGAACGAGGAAAGTGCAAAGAATGTTCCCAGAATGTTTTTTCCTTAATTTATGCAAAGAAAACAGCAGCAATTTTCTTGAAATTTGGGCACTTTCGAGCAATAAACGGCTGCTGAAATCTTCTACAAAAATGCTACTTTTGGAGGCTAATAACTATTTTTTTTATTAGAATAAAAGACGGGCATAGTACGAGAGGAACGAGGAATGTTTAAATAACGTTCCTTGAAAATTTAACATTCTGATCCCTGTAAATAAAAACGCTGCAATTTTACGAGCAGAACGAGGAAAGTGCAAAGAATGTTCCCAGAATGTTTTTTCCTTAATTTATGCAAAGAAAACCGAAGCAATTTTCTTGAAATGAAAGCTATGCCACAGATAACCAACGACTAAATTCGACAGAAATTCTGTACTATCAACTGACAGTTCAAAAAGCACAAATATAAAGAAACGAATGTTCCAAATATTCAGTTGATTGCCTTAATTTCTGTCTTTATGGCTAGGTAAGTAGTAAAACAATAGTATGCGAGTTATTTGGGAAATTACCGATTTAATTTCGTTATGTATCGTCTGAAGGTCATGTCTTTTTGTTTCAGCATTGTTTACAAGCCAGCTGTTTTATGCACAATACCTTAGCAGTAACAATAAAATTGTGTGTGGCGCCCTACCGCATATTTCAGTATTTTATTATTATGCATTTCAGTATTTTGATGTTGGTCCATCCATTAGAAATGTTATAAACTTCTGACGAATCGATTTCTTCCGGTGACTTAGTTACTGAATTAAACTCGATGCTACTAGAATCGGGACAAAAATAGCAAACGCCCTTCACAACGCGTCAATACGTGCCAAAACAAACCAGCAACTGAAATTGTATATTTTTAGCATTCGCCTTATCATTTTTTTTTTAATTACTCCCCTTCAGTTGGAGCGACCGCAGTTTTATTTCAGTGAGTGACATTTAATACTGCTCGAATACAGTACGCCTACTAGAAATTCATTTTGTCATTCAAATTTATTGTGTATCGTGCTCGTTGGGTTGTCGAGGGCCTCCGTTCCCAACATGACAATTTAAGTTCTTCTATTTTTATGCAATTTTATATCTTTGACATTGGCATTATTTCAAATAGCGTTCCATATTGAAATTATGGATTGCTTTTATTATGTTCCCATATATTGCGACAAAAAAGGCTCGATAAATCATGTTTTCCTGTTGCTCGCATGCATGCATTATTACTCTCTCTCCCTCCCCCCATAAATATTGGAAAGGAACAAATTATGCTGCGCGATGATAAGATAAAAGGTAATAAGACGCATCGCTCATTAATCAATCTTGACGTTAACTAAAATATGGAAAGTACCCTGTAATACAAATTTTTCAGCCAAGCTTTTAATCTTTTTCTTGCCTTATTAACTTTGATGAAAGTGTAATTAAACGGGCGCATAATTAATAAGTAATTAAAATAAATGTTGACAGCTCGGATCTTAACATTCCGCGAATAGTGCTGTTGAGTATTTGAACCTCGTCAAGGCTTTTCCGTCTGGAAAATGTTTCGTCTCGTCTAGCAGAAGACACAAGGTGTACGGAAAATCAAAAACTGAAAATATTCAAAACGAAGCAGATACCAAATTAGGACACGTTAAGAAAAATAACAATTAAAAATGATTAGGGGAAGTCGTTTTGGGACCATACGGTACAGCGGGTTGTAGCCAGCAAAGGAAAATATTTATCAGTCAACAAAAACCAAACCGGTTCATTAGCTCTAAATAAATTTAACCCCTCTCAACCCTTTGTGTCGAGCGCCGCCTCGATCCTGAGTAAATAAAGGAAATGATATGTCATTCGGACTGGTGTCCCGATTTAGGCCGTCCGCGATAATAAGTCCACTGTCAAGCTGAAGTGACCACCTGTCAAATATACCGATACTCAATTAGCTGGTGAATAAACGCACTTAAATCAAATAATCGGATTCGAGCTCCGCTCTAAACATTTATTTATTGCCAATTGCAGCGCGTCATAGCGACGGTCCCATTAATCTCGCCATTGTGGGAGCGAATTATTTTAGCGCGGCGCCTAAATTTACGTCGTTATGGCTTGTAATTAATAGGAACGGTCGGCGCGCGGACATATCCATAATAATCTACATGTTATTAGCTAGAACAAGAACCGTTAGGATATACGAAAATTCGAATGATTTCAACCGCGAAGCTGAACCACAACTACCGAAGGCAGGAAGTCGGTATAACCATGAAGATAAAGATGAAGAAGATCTTAGGCCAATGAGTAAATATCTAAATGATGTAAACTCGGACATATCCATAATAATCTACATGTTATTAGCTAGAACAAGAACCGTTAGGATATACGAAAATTCGAATGATTTCAACCGCAAAGCTGAACCACAACTACCGATGGCAGGAAGTCGGTATAACCATGAAGGTGAAGATGAAGAAGATCTTAGGCCAATGAGTAAATATCTAAAGGATGTAAACTCGGACATATCCATAATAATCTACATGTTGTTAGCTAGAACAAGAACCGTTAGGATATACGAAGATTCGAATGATTTCAACCGCGAAGCTGAACTACAATTACCGAAGGCAGGAAGTCGGTATAACCATGAAGGTGAAGATGAAGAAGATCTTAGGCCAATGAGTAAATATCTAAAGGATGTAAACTCGGACATATCTATAATAATCTACATGTTATTAGCTAGAACAAGAACCGTTAGGATATACGAAAATTCGAATGATTTCAACCGCGAAGCTGAACCACAACTACCGATGGCAGGAAGTCGGTATAACCATGAAGGTGAAGATGAAGAAGATCTTAGGCCAATGAGTAAATATCTAAAGGATGTAAACTCGGACATATCCATAATAATCTACATGTTATTAGCTAGAACAAGAATCGTTAGGATATACGAAAATTCGAATGATTTCAACCGCGAAGCTGAGCCACAACTACCGATGGCAGGAAGTCGGTATAACCATGAAGATGAAGATGAAGAAGATCTTAGGCCAATGAGTAAATATCTAAAGGATGTAAACTCGGACATATCTATAATAATCTACATGTTATTAGCTAGAACAAGAACCGTTAGGATATACGAAAATTCGAATGATTTCAACCGCGAAGCTGAACCACAACTACCGATGGCAGGAAGTCGGTATAACCATGAAGGTGAAGCTGAAGAAGATCTTAGGCCAATGAGTAAATATCTAAAGGATGTAAACTCGGACATATCCATAATAATATACAGGTTATTAGCTAGAACAAGAACCGTTAGGATATACGAAAATTCGAATGATTTCAACCGCGAAGCTGAACCACAACTACCGATGGCAGGAAGTCGGTATAACCATGAAGGTGAAGATGAAGAAGATCTTAGGCCAATGAGTAAATATCTAAAGGATGTAAACTCGGACATATCCATAATAATCTACATGTTATTAGCTAGAACAAGAACCGTTAGGATATACGAAAATTCGAATGATTTCAACCGCGAAGCTGAACCACAACTACCGATGGCAGGAAGTCGGTATAACCATGAAGGTGAAGCTGAAGAAGATCTTAGGCCAATGAGTAAATATCTAAAGGATGTAAACTCGGACATATCCATAATAATATACAGGTTATTAGCTAGAACAAGAACCGTTAGGATATACGAAAATTCGAATGATTTCAACCGCGAAGCTGAACCACAACTACCGATGGCAGGAAGTCGGTATAACCATGAAGGTGAAGATGAAGAAGATCTTAGGCCAATGAGTAAATATCTAAAGGATGTAAACTCGGACATATCCATAATAATCTACATGTTATTAGCTAGAACAAGAACCGTTAGGATATACGAAAATTCGAATGATTTCAACCGCGAAGCTGAGCCACAACTACCGATGGCAGGAAGTCGGTATAACCATGAAGATGAAGATGAAGATGAAGAAGATCTTAGGCCAATGAGTAAATATCTAAAGGATGTAAACTCGGACATATCCATAATAATCTACATGTTATTAGCTAGAACAAGAATCGTTAGGATATACGAAAATTCGAATGATTTCAACCGCGAAGCTGAGCCACAACTACCGATGGCAGGAAGTCGGTATAACCATGAAGATGAAGATGAAGATGAAGAAGATCTTAGGCCAATGAGTAAATATCTAAAGGATGTAAACTCGGACATATCTATAATAATCTACATGTTATTAGCTAGAACAAGAACCGTTAGGATATACGAAAATTCGAATGATTTCAACCGCGAAGCTGAGCCACAACTACCGATGGCAGGAAGTCGGTATAACCATGAAGATGAAGATGAAGATGAAGAAGATCTTAGGCCAATGAGTAAATATTTAAAGGATGTAAACTCGGACATATCCATAATAATCTACATGTTATTAGCTAGAACAAGAATCGTTAGGATATACGAAAATTCGAATGATTTCAACCGCGAAGCTGAGCCACAACTACCGATGGCAGGAAGTCGGTATAACCATGAAGGTGAAGATGAAGAAGATCTTAGGCCAATGAGTAAATATCTAAAGGATGTAAACTCGGACATATCCATAATAATCTACATGTTGTTAGCTAGAACAAGAACCGTTAGGATATACGAAGATTCGAATGATTTCAACCGCGAAGCTGAACTACAATTACCGAAGGCAGGAAGTCGGTATAACCATGAAGGTGAAGATGAAGAAGATCTTAGGCCAATGAGTAAATATCTAAAGGATGTAAACTCGGACATATCTATAATAATCTACATGTTATTAGCTAGAACAAGAACCGTTAGGATATACGAAAATTCGAATGATTTCAACCGCGAAGCTGAACCACAACTACCGATGGCAGGAAGTCGGTATAACCATGAAGGTGAAGATGAAGAAGATCTTAGGCCAATGAGTAAATATCTAAAGGATGTAAACTCGGACATATCCATAATAATCTACATGTTATTAGCTAGAACAAGAATCGTTAGGATATACGAAAATTCGAATGATTTCAACCGCGAAGCTGAACCACAATTACCGAAGGCAGGAAGTCGGTATAACCATGAAGGTGAAGATGAAGAAGATCTTAGGCCAATGAGTAAATATCTAAAGGATGTAAACTCGGACATATCCATAATAATCTACATGTTATTAGCTAGAACAAGAATCGTTAGGATATACGAAAATTCGAATGATTTCAACCGCGAAGCTGAGCCACAACTACCGATGGCAGGAAGTCGGTATAACCATGAAGATGAAGATGAAGAAGATCTTAGGTCAATGAGTAAATATCTAAAGGATGTAAACTCGGACATATCCATAATAATCTACATGTTATTAGCTAGAACAAGAACCGTTAGGATATACGAAAATTCGAATGATTTCAACCGCGAAGCTGAACCACAACTACCGATGGCAGGAAGTCGGTATAACCATGAAGGTGAAGGTGAAGAAGATCTTAGGCCAATGAGTAAATATCTAAAGGATGTAAACTCGGACATATCCATAATAATCTACATGTTGTTAGCTAGAACAAGAACCGTTAGGATATACGAAGATTCGAATGATTTCAACCGCGAAGCTGAACTACAATTACCGAAGGCAGGAAGTCGGTATAACCATGAAGGTGAAGATGAAGAAGATCTTAGGCCAATGAGTAAATATCTAAAGGATGTAAACTCGGACATATCTATAATAATCTACATGTTATTAGCTAGAACAAGAACCGTTAGGATATACGAAAATTCGAATGATTTCAACCGCGAAGCTGAACCACAACTACCGATGGCAGGAAGTCGGTATAACCATGAAGGTGAAGGTGAAGAAGATCTTAGGCCAATGAGTAAATATCTAAAGGATGTAAACTCGGACATATCCATAATAATCTACATGTTGTTAGCTAGAACAAGAACCGTTAGGATATACGAAGATTCGAATGATTTCAACCGCGAAGCTGAACTACAATTACCGAAGGCAGGAAGTCGGTATAACCATGAAGGTGAAGATGAAGAAGATCTTAGGCCAATGAGTAAATATCTAAAGGATGTAAACTCGGACATATCTATAATAATCTACATGTTATTAGCTAGAACAAGAACCGTTAGGATATACGAAAATTCGAATGATTTCAACCGCGAAGCTGAACCACAACTACCGATGGCAGGAAGTCGGTATAACCATGAAGGTGAAGGTGAAGAAGATCTTAGGCCAATGAGTAAATATCTAAAGGATGTAAACTCGGACATATCCATAATAATCTACATGTTGTTAGCTAGAACAAGAACCGTTAGGATATACGAAGATTCGAATGATTTCAACCGCGAAGCTGAACTACAATTACCGAAGGCAGGAAGTCGGTATAACCATGAAGGTGAAGATGAAGAAGATCTTAGGCCAATGAGTAAATATCTAAAGGATGTAAACTCGGACATATCTATAATAATCTACATGTTATTAGCTAGAACAAGAACCGTTAGGATATACGAAAATTCGAATGATTTCAACCGCGAAGCTGAACCACAACTACCGATGGCAGGAAGTCGGTATAACCATGAAGGTGAAGATGAAGAAGATCTTAGGCCAATGAGTAAATATCTAAAGGATGTAAACTCGGACATATCCATAATAATCTACATGTTATTAGCTAGAACAAGAATCGTTAGGATATACGAAAATTCGAATGATTTCAACCGCGAAGCTGAACCACAATTACCGAAGGCAGGAAGTCGGTATAACCATGAAGGTGAAGATGAAGAAGATCTTAGGCCAATGAGTAAATATCTAAAGGATGTAAACTCGGACATATCCATAATAATCTACATGTTATTAGCTAGAACAAGAATCGTTAGGATATACGAAAATTCGAATGATTTCAACCGCGAAGCTGAGCCACAACTACCGATGGCAGGAAGTCGGTATAACCATGAAGATGAAGATGAAGAAGATCTTAGGTCAATGAGTAAATATCTAAAGGATGTAAACTCGGACATATCCATAATAATCTACATGTTATTAGCTAGAACAAGAACCGTTAGGATATACGAAAATTCGAATGATTTCAACCGCGAAGCTGAACCACAGCTACCGATGGCAGGAAGTCGGTATAACCATGAAGGTGAAGGTGAAGAAGATCTTAGGCCAATGAGTAAATATCTAAAGGATGTAAACTCGGACATATCCATAATAATCTACATGTTATTAGCTAGAACAAGAATCGTTAGGATATACGAAAATTCGAATGATTTCAACCGCGAAGCTGAACCACAACTACCGATGGCAGGAAGTCGGTATAACCATGAAGGTGAAGGTGAAGAAGATCTTAGGCCAATGAGTAAATATCTAAAGGATGTAAACTCGGACATATCCATAATAATCTACATATTATTAGCTAGAACAAGAATCGTTAGGATATACGAAAATTCGAATGATTTCAACCGCGAAGCTGAACCACAACTACCGAAGGCAGGAAGTCGATATAACCATGAAGGTGAAGGTGAAGAAGATCTTAGGCCAATGAGTAAATATCTAAAGGATGTAAACTCGGACATATCCTTAATAATCTACAGGTTATTAGCTAGAACAAGAACCGTTAGGATATACGAAAATTCGAATGATTTCAACCGCGAAGCTGAACCACAACTACCGACGGCAGGAAATCGGTATAACCATGATGAATATGAAGCTAAAGTTCTTACTTAGCCCAATGAGTAAATATCTAAAGAATGTAAACTATCAGTGGCAATAATTCGAACGACGGAAGTTCTCAATCGGCCATATTTGATAAACCACTTTTTGCACGTCAGTTTTGTGTTTTGAAGCGTCAGAAACCTAACCTGTTCTGTCTGTGGTGTCAGCATCTTATGCAAAACTTTTTGTTTAGTTTGGCTTTTGTGTTAAAGCGATTTACAAGGATCATATTTATTCGTGTGTGCGTGTTTTGTGCGGAATTAAGAGAATTTGGCTAGTTTAATTTTTGCCGCGCGAGTTTATTTCACAGAAACCAGAACATTAAGCCTCCCCGACACAACAGGTAGTTACACATTAATTAATCTCATCCAGCTACAATAATGACAATGAGTTTCATTGGAGTGCTCGGTCTTGCAGAACGCCACTGCGGGCGGGGGGGCAGGAACAGAGAATGCAATTCGCCTTGGGCTGTCTCGGGGGAGAATTTATGTCGTCGTTACTGTCAGACACTGTTTGGGTATTCCAGAGCTGGCGGCGAGGCCGTGATCTCCTAGTGCTCCCCTGTCCCTTAGGTGTTGTGATCCTCAAATTACAATCTAGCTGCTGCTTGTCGTTTTCGAACTGTAAGAAGCTGACCGGAATAAAATCACTCATTTCGGTGGGTTCGGCCGGCTTGCGGATCGATCTCCTCGAAACTTTGTTGCCGGAGTTGTATGTATAAACAGTTTGGACGGCAGGGCTTCTGGATACTTGTTGCAGGGCGAATAAAATATATTGGGAAAACTTTCCGAGTGGTGGGAAGTGAAGCAATTAAAAATGAGACGGCTACTATTCGTCCAATTGTATGAGGAATGAACGTGCTCGCTGCACATAATACACAGATAAATCAGAGAGATGGGATGAATACGTTAAACTTCCGAACAAACAGATCTAATAAACATGGCAAAGATAATCCGGAATACAAAGTGGATGTCCGAAATGTCTAAACTGTCTTTATATTGTATTAACCGAATGCCGTTTCGGAGACTGGATCCCTTCCAGGGACCACCTGACAGAAGGATCGGGAGAGGATTTCCTCGTCAGACGCTCAAGTTTCGCTGGATTCTAACTAAACATGTGTCTATTGCCCCAGATCGGGCCGCAAGACTAACTATTGCGGCCTGCCGGCCAGATCGCAGCATAGCCTGCTCCATATACTGGCATAAACTGGGATTAATTCCCGCTTCGGGAAAACTCCCACGTCTTGGTTGGGAATCGAACACCAAGCCTCAGGAAGGGAGTCAAGAGTAGTAGCTCATACATAGAATTATAGTCGTACGGAGATGTTTGGCCTCATAAAATATCAGACAAAGCTGATTAAAATGAACAAAGTTACGCCGAAAGTGGCGGCTCGCTTTATTGTAGAATTTACTTGAGAGTTTTACTGATAAAGCCAAGCCATCCAATTCGACTCTTCGCCCTGAAGTTACAGGCCGCCGAGCGGTAACTGTTGCGTCAACATCAAACGTCAGACGCAGCTCTCTTGTCAACGTCTCTACCTTGAATATGACATGTAACTTGTTGTGATAGCATACGGTCTAATTGACTTTATAGTTTGGGTATTCAATTTAGAACTTTTGGCAGTTATAGAATTGTAATTTAACAACTATTGGACTGGATGAGGAGGGCTTTCAATTTCGTTCTGGCTGTATAAATCGACTGTAAAGCGCAATATAACTTTTGTTGGGAGAGCGAGTTCAATCGTTTTCATCATTTCAATTTGCGTTGTAAGCAGGGAGTCTGTGCTCTTCGACCGGACGACCGAACTGCAGATTTTAATTAACTCGATAGCGTGATGCACGTCGACGTTGTTGTTTAATTTTTCGTTGTAAAATTGAGGCTGAATATACGGACTTTTTTTGTCTTATAAAAGATTTTAATTTTTTAACACGACGCGCTTTCGTTTTACGTACTCAAACTGGTAGATGGCGCGGTTACTTACTAAGCTGGACTGGTCGGGCTGATAGCTGGTAGCAAACTGAATTTTACTCTGGTCTCTTCTCTCCTAGTTGTTAGTTTCTCTCTGTAGTTCTGGTAGTTGCCTTCTGGTCGGATGTGGAGCGGATTGCTAACTAAAAATTTAATCTCTAGATCTAGCTATCTTAAGCAGACGATTCGTACAAAAATGAAGATAGAAAAAACTCCGCAAAAAAAATTGAAACCAGCGCAGTAAATTTCTCAGAAGGAAAAATTGTTTCCCTTATGTCAAATGAAAGAGACTTGTTATAAGGAGAAGAAGATTGATACCTCCAGAAGCTTTTAAAGGCGACAGAATTTAAAGAATTATTGATCTAATGCGGCAATAATTGTCACCACTCTATTTTTGGGACCTTTTTCCTTTCTCTAATTGAAGGTAGTTTTAACGTTTCAATTGTTTACTGATAGTTCTAAATACTCCAGCAATTGAAGGCAATTCAGTTTAATAAGTGTGAATGTTGTAATGAATGAGAAATCCCTCATGATGTGTGAAATGTGAAGCACAAAATAAAAATAGAAAAATCTCCGCAAAAAAATTAAAAATCAGCGCTGTAAATTTCTTAAAGTGAGAAATTGTTTTCTATTATGTCAAATGAAGGAGATTCGTCAGAATCTAAATAATTGTTGATCTAATGCGACTATTAATTATGTCGCCACTCTATTTTTGGGACCTTTTTCCTTTCTCTAATTGAAGGTAGTTTTAACGTTTCAATTGTTTACTGACAGTTCTAAATGATCCAGCAATTGAAGGCAATTCAGTTTAATAAGTGTGAATGTTCTAATGAATGAGAAATCCCTCATGATGTTTGAAATGTGAAGCACAAAATAAAATTAGAAAAAACTCCGCAAAAGAATTAATAATCAGCGCTGTAAATTTCTTGAAGTGAGAAATTGTTTTCTATTATGTCAAATGAATGAGATTCGTCAGAATCTAAATAATTGTTGATCTAATGCGACTATTAATTATGTCGCCACTCTATTTTTGGGACCTTTTTCCTTTCTCTAATTGAAGGTAGTTTTAACGTTTCAATTGTTTACTGACAGTTCTAAATGATCCAGCAATTGAAGGCAATTCAGTTTAATAAGTGTGAATGTTCTAACGAATGAAAATTCCCTCATGATGTTTGAAATGTGAAGCACAAAATAAAAATAGAAAAATCTCCGCAAAAAAATTAAAAATCAGCGCTGTAAATTTCTTAAAGTGAGAAATTGTTTTCTATTATATCAAATGAAGGAGATTCGTCAGAATCTAAATAATTGTTGATCTAATGCGACTATTAATTATGTCGCCACTCTATTTTTGGGACCTTTTTCCTTTCTCTAATTGAAGGTAGTTTTAACGTTTCAATTGTTTACTGATAGTTCTAAATGACCCAGCAATTGAAGGCAATTCAGTTTAATAAGTGTGAATGTTCTATGGAATGAAAAATAATCCCTCATGATGTTTGAAATGTGAAGCACAAAATAAAAATAGAAAAATCTCCGCAAAAAAATAAAAAATTAGCGCAAACTACATTTGTAGCAGTGAAAACTGTTTAAAAATATTTACTAATCCAGTTGAAAAATCCGGTGTTCCATTAATAGGTCGCCGCTCACCTCGCCCAGTACCAATAATCGCCTTCCCCAAACGCGCAACCCTTAGGATCGAACATATCCGCTGAAAACTCTCCCTTAAAATTTTTTGATTAAGTGACGCGGACCCTCGGCCGTTTGGCCTTCCACCAATTAAAATTGCTAATTTATTTTAAATATTTGAACGTTTCCTCGCAATTTTCGAACCAATTAAGTAAGCCACATTAAAGCACGACTTTTAAATCGCATACGAGTGCCAAATTAATATTTCAATAACCCCTTTGTGCCGCGCTTTGACTTGCAGGGGAATAATGAAACGCCATGGGTCGGGGACCGCGCAATCGCGCATCGAGCACAATGAAGACGAATAATTATGGCAATAATGACATTTGCTCGGAGAGGAATCGTTTTTTGTTTCGAGCATAAATTGGGGAAGAATTAGGGAAAAAGTATACAAGGCAACCGCGCGATTACCACTTCTAGCTAATACGGAGGCAGGACCGGCTCGGAAGCACGATATTTATAAATAACCTTCTTTTAACTGTGTTTCGTTTTATAATGGGCAGTTCGGATTTATTACCCCATAAAAGCAATATACTTTGCATATTTCCCGCTCTCTGGATATTCAAAAAGGCCGGGTTAATAAAATTCCGTAATTGGATGTGCCCTTATAAAGCCGCTTAATTTACTTTTCGCGACACACACACAAAGTTGGAAACTTTTAAAAAAGCCATAAATCAAAAATAAATTGTTCCGAACTTCACCAAAGATTAAAGCTGAAATTTACGATGTTGTGTAGCTCAAACAGAACGTCAGATTGTATCTATCGGTTTACAACGAGACACTGTCTCCGTCAATATTTTACTTCTGGATCTGCGGAATATGAGCAAAATAAAAATAAATAAATAGAAAAATAGGGCGTAAAAAAATCTCCCTGTCCGCCGCCCGGCGTCGCCTTATCGATACAGGTGGTTGGTTGGTACAAAGGTTGCGTATTTTTATATGTATTGTATTTTTAAACACGCACGCACGGCACGAAACATTAAAGCTTGTTGAATACTTAAACGGTTCACGTGATAATGTTATTTAAAAAATGACATTTCTCTCGCCAGCCACGCAACCGAATTTATAAAAATGCCCTTAAATTAATTGTTAGTGCCGGCCGGCACGGGGCCGGGGGGCAACGCCATGAGATAAGAGGGAAACTATTGCGGAAACTCCCCAATCGCCTCGCGTAAACCCATCCGCATGTTGCTAGTAAAAGTAAATTAATCCCATCTTGTTGTCTTTATAGTCCCCAGAGGTAAATTCCAGTATCGTTTAACCTAGAGCCGGCCCTGGTTTTGATGACGTGGCCGTGCACAGATCCGGCCGCTAGTAATTTGTAAACCGATTTAATTTATTTCTGATTTGTATATAAATAAAATTGCACTCTTATCGTCGACGCATTTCTTATACTAAACTAAAGTTTCTGTCGCGAGATGGGGAGAAATGAATGGCCGGGGAACCAGGCTTACTTTTCCATTTAGTCCCGAAAAGTTTAATAAATTCCAACCACAATATAGACAAATCACTTAAAAATTAGGAGAATGGCTAGCAGAGAGCCATAATGAAAAAGTTAAAATTGCATTGAAGCCAATTTAAGGAAATACCTCACGTTGAAGAGTCACTTGAAAGTTTTTCACGAACTAATCAATGTTTGGAAGCATTGCGCTTCTGATCATTCAACCACAACTTCTATAATTAGACTTTTTGGCTGGAAGTTTCGCTCTGCGTTCCATCGGAGCGTGAACTTTTTCGTATAAAAATTAAGGGTAAGGTTAACTGAATTTCTAGCATTGAACTCACGACATTTCTGATATTTGCTACACGCGAAATAAATCCGTGAGGTTATTTTAACTTATAGCGTACAGGGCCTTACGTACAGTGCTTGCAAATACACGCCATAAACAGAAACTGAGATAGAAGCAATTTACTGTTAATGGGCCCATAAAAATGAAACTCTCGGTACGATAGTACATCACACCGATCTATCGATCTTGCAACTCGGTAAGTAACGCTAAACATTTCAAACTGAGACTAGGTATTTACTTGTTGCAGTAAAGTCATAAGCGAAGTTACATACTGTAAAAGTTGCTGCAAGTGCTGTCGTATATTATATCTTGCGAAATATACTCTGAAGTTATTACGCTTTTGAGATATTTGTTTAGAACGCTGAAAGTTTTTAATGCTGTGATAAATTTCTACGTGGCGTTAACAGTGCTTCACCTCCATATTACTTGCTAGTCTGGTACACCTCTGTGGTGTTTACAAAAACGTAACGATGAAACACAACGTCTCAAATTAATAAGTTAACGGTTCAACTTCATCACAACAAACGTCGCGTTTACGGTCATTCTTGGCATTTTTTTCATCAAATAACTAAAAAAATAAAATATTGATCCCATCAGAAAGCCTTAGAATCATGTCAGTAATTAACGGTTCAACAACATTATAACGCCCTTCACATATAAATGATTCTTCAGTTTTCGTTAATAGTATCATCATAATCGTCAAGAAGTTATGTTACCGTTACCAATTTTTCTTCACAATTTCACATTAATATTATTAAAATGACTATGAAAAAATCTAATATTCATCGTAAAAAAAAATTAAAAAAATTATCATTCTTATCATTAGACCTTACACTCAAATCAATAAATTAACGGTTCAACATCATCACAATTCACGTTATAAATGACTAATCACAGTATTTCATTAATATTATCATCATAATCATCATGACTATTAAGAAATTTTAAAAAGACTTAATTTTCAGCGTCGTCATAAAAATAATTAACGGTTAAATTTCGTTACCTCATGTTGCCACAAGGTACCAATATTTTTTTAAAACTATTTACTTGATAATATCATCACAATTATCATGAATACTATTAAGAAGGTTAAAAAAATTAACGAATCAACTTCAACTCATCACACATTCACATAAATAATTAACGGTTCAACTTTGTTACCTCACGTTATTTTTTATTATTACTCCATAATATTATCATCGCAATCATTGTGACGCCTATTAAGTAAGTCTAAAAAATTAACGGTTCAACTTCAATTTCAACACAACACACATCATATTCTAAGTGATCATTCATAGTTTCTCGTTAATATTATCATCATATTTATCATGATTATCAAGTTATAAAAATGCGTAGTCTTATCATCAGATCTGACATTAACGTAAATAATTAACGGTTCAATCTAAAGGTTTGATCAATTATTAACGGTTCAATTTTATCATAACGCACTTTCACCACAATGTCTCGTTAATATCATCATCAATAACTTTAAAGAAAATCTAAACATTCGTCGTCTTCATCAAAAGACCCAATCATTAACGGTTCAACATCATCACAACACACTTCATGTAACAAGTGATTATTCATAATTTCTCGTTAATATTATCTTCTTAATCATCATGACGTCTATCAAGAAGTTGCAAAATTCTTCTTCGCCAGACCTCACACTCGCATATATAATTAACGGTTCAACCCTGTCATATAACGCCACGTCACGTTATCAATCTTTTTTCCTTTCTAAAAAGGAGGTTTGAACAATTAACGGTTCAACTTTGGCATAACGCACTTTCACGACAATTTCTCGTTAATATCATCATCAAAATTATAAAGGAAATCTAAACATTGCACCCAAATAAATAATTAACGGTTCAACTTCATGTCATAAGCGATTATAAATAGTTTCTCGTTAATATTATCTTTATAATCATCATGACGTTTATCAAGAAGTTGCAAAATTCTTCTTCGACTGACCTCATACTCGCATAAATAATTAACGGTTCAACCCTGGTCGTATAACGCCATGTCACGTTATCAATCTTTTTACTTTTCTACTCGGTAATTTAATAAAAATGACTATCAAAAAGGTTTGATTAATTAACGGTTCAACTTTATCTTAACGCACTTAACGGTTCAACTTTATCTTAACGCACTTTCACGACAATTTCTCATTAATATCATCATCAAAACTATAAAAAAAATCTAAACATTCGTCGACTTCATCATTAAACCTTGCACTCAAACCAATAATTAACGGTTCAACATCGTCACGACACACTTCTTGTTACAAGTGATTATTCATAGTTTCTCGTTAATATTATCTTCATAATCATCATGCCGTTTATCAAGAAGTTGCAAAATTCTTCTTCGTCTGACCTCACACTCGCATAAATAATTAACGGTTCAACCCTGTCGTATAACGTCACGTCACGTTATCAATCTTTTTACTTTTCTACTCGGTAATTTAATAAAAATGACTATCAAAAAGGTTTGATCAATTAACGGTTCAACTTTATCTTAACGCACTTAACGGTTCAACTTTATCTTAACGCACTTTCACGACAATTTCTCATTAATATCATCATCAAAACTATAAAAAAAATCTAAACATTCGTCGACTTCATCATTAAACCTTGCACTCAAACCAATAATTAACGGTTCAACATCGTCACGACACACTTCTTGTTACAAGTGATTATTCATAGTTTCTCGTTAATATTATCTTCATAATCATCATGCCGTTTATCAAGAAGTTGCAAAATTCTTCTTCGTCTGACCTCACACTCGCATAAATAATTAACGGTTCAACCCTGGTCGTTTAACGCCATGTCACGTTATCAATATGTTTCCTTTCTATTCGATAATTTCATAAAAATGACTATCTAAGAGGTTTGAACAATTAACGGCTCAATTTTATCATAACATACTTTCACGATAATTTCTCATTAATATCATCATTAATCCTTGCACTTAAATCAATAATTAACGGTTCAACATCATCACAACACACTTCATGTTACAAACAATTATTCATAGTTTCTCGTTAATATTATCTTCATAATCATTATGACGTTTATCAAAAAATTGGAAGTCTTCTTCATCAGACCTCACACTCACATAAATAATTAACGGTTCAACCTTTTCTCATTATTACTCGATAATTCCATCATAATGACTATTTAACAAAATTTACAATTTAACGGTTCAACTTTATCATAACACACTTGACGTTCCCCATTTCTCATCGCAATTTCTCATCATCATCCTAATCATCAAAATAACTATAAATAAAATCTATTAATAATTAACGGTTCAACTTTCCCATATATACAATTATCATCATCATGATTACTTTCACAAAGTTTTAAAAATTGATCGCCTTCATTATGATAGTTCCCACTCAAATTAACGGTGCGGCATCATCACACGCACTTGGCGCTTCGATTACAATAAACAAGCAAGCCCTTCGAAAGAATCGATGGAAACATTCCCACATATTATACGAAACTGTTCAGCATAAAAACATTTTGCACCGCGGTATTTCATTTTTACTAGGATTACGGCCATTGTCATGTTGTTTTTGCAATAAAAACTTTAGGCAATCCAATTTTGAGCTGCGGACTTTTGTAAACAATATCATTGTAATCGCCTGCGGTTTTATTGTAACGATGGCCGTTTAAACCTGGGAACTAGTCGATGTCGGATTATTTATATGACAGCATCAGGTTCGTGCCGTTGAAATTTGAATTTATTTTAGGAGGACGCCTAGATAACGGGCAAATGAAAATGACTAGTTGTTGATAAATTTTTAATCCAATTACGCCGTTCTATTCTATCAATTGCGATTCAATTTAAAATTTCATTTATTTGGAATGCGCGCGGAGGCGTTAATTTAAATTATTTTCGCGGAAAATGCGCGCCCACGACCAAATCATTTAAATTTATAATAAACATAACGGCAGCTCTTTCATGCACACGAGGCGTATAAAGAATACAAGTCCGAGCTCAAAACTGACAAGCTCGCAGGATGTACAAATTCGCCGAAATCTAAGAACACGATTTACGGCTGTAACAGACCTGTAAAAGGTTGAACCAATTAACTGTAAAACCAGACCTGTAAAAGGCAGTAAGATATCTGTAAAATGCTGTACCAGGCCTGTAAAAAATCTGTAGCAGCAGCACTTGAGCGCGGGAACATTTTAGGGGCCGTGACACCTGTACAGCCTTTTACAGATCTGTAGCAGCCCTGTAAAAAGCTATACGAGCAAAATATGGATCAGTAACATGCCATACCTGTAGAAAGTCATTACAGACCTGTATAAAACAGTTCTAGATTTGTAAAAAGACTGTACAAGTAAACTACAGATCTGTAAAGTTCACACTGTTCCTATGAACTTCCCAGCATTTATGTGGAAATATTCTGGGGACCGTAGTAACTCTACAGCTACAACTACAGCCCTGTAAAAACTGTACTAGTAAAATACGGAGCAATAACATGCCAGACCTGTAAATGGCCGTAACAGAGCCATATAATGCTGTAGCAGACCTGTAAAAAGATTGTATCAGTAAACTACAGACCTGTAAAGTTCCCGCAGACCCCGTAATGTTCTCAGTACTTGTGTGAGTACCATGACAATTCCACAGCTTCTTACAAGTTCACGCTTTACTGCTACAGCTTTTTTACAGGTTTAATACAGCTTTTTACAAGTTTGATATGTTCTACAGACCTGTTTTAACAACCATACCTGTATAAATCTGTATCTGAACTTTATAAATCTGTATTAGACCTGTAAAAACGCTGTATCAGTAAAAAGCAGTCTATTTTCTCACGATGCTGCTCTAACTCTTGTGCTTTAAAAAAAAGTGAGTTGAGGTATACTAGTCGGGCCCTGTATGAAGGTAGAAGCTAACCAGACCAACTATACGTACATTGCTAGAGTACAATAGAAAGTAATTGTTATTCTTGGCTTTGGTGTGTTATTACGTTATTATTTACGCCTGTACAAAGTCCCGAATCCACAACAGTCGCATAACGTTTTCGATGTTAAAGGCAAAGGCAAGTTATGGCCGACTACTTCGTATGCAGACAATTGCCGCAATGAAAAATAAAAAATAATGTATTCCGGGACGTAGTTTTGTATTTTTCTGGTTCAACTAGTTTCCGCGGAATGGGATCGGAACGTTTTCAAAGTTTATGACAAATGGTTAGTATAAATTTTCAATTTTGCGTTTGTTTATCGAATTTTTAGGGCCGTGCATCACCGCGGGATATTAGGACGGGTCGGAATGCATTCACGTCTCATCTTTTCGATTGTGTGCGGATAAATGATGGTTTCTAAATATTATAGCAAAAAATTTGATTTATCTTTATACAGTACGCAATAGTTTGATTCAGATATATTTACAAGGCAGACTAATGAAAAATCGTAGCCTGTACCACATCTGTAAACAGACTGCAGTTTTCTTGGTCCCCATAAAATTTCCAGTAGGCTATGGGAGCTCTTGAGTGTGGGAATTTTTGTAGATTGTGGCACAGGTCTGTAAAGGGCTGTATGGAAATTCTAAAAAAATTATACAGACCTGTAAAATAGCTGTATTAGTAGAAAACGTAATTAAATGAGTAGAATACGAGCTGAGGTTTTATAAATTCGATACAGTTTTTTTTACAGGTCTGTAAAAGGCTGTATGAAAACTGTGAAAAGCTGTACGAGCCCTGTAAAACAGTTGTACCTGTAGAACATATAATTAAATGAGTAGAATATGAATGTGGTTTTACAAATTCGATACAGGTTTTTACAGGTCTGTAGAAGGCTGTATGAATATTGTAAACAGTTATACTAGACCTGTATAACAGCTGTATCTGTAGGAAATTTTGTAATTAAATGACTAGAATATGAGATGGGGTTTATAAGTTTTTTACAGGTCTGTAAAAGGCTGTATGAATATTGTAAGAAGTTATACCAGACCTGTAGCTGTACTTGTAGAAAATGTTGTAATTAATAGACTAGAATACGAGCTGGGTTTTATAAATTCGATACAGTTTTTACGCGTCTGTAAAAGGCTGTATGAATATTGTAAAAATTATACTAGACCTGTTAAACAGTTGTGTCTGTATAAGATGTAACTAAATGAATATAATATGACTGCAAATTTGATGCAATTTTTTACAGGTCTGTTCAAGGCTGTATGAAAATTCTAAATAAAAATTATACTAGACCTATAACACAGCTGTAGCTGTAGAAAATGTTGTAAATGTATAAAAAATAAGAATATGAGCTGGATTTCATATATTCAATACAGTTTTTTACAGATCTGTAAAAGGCTGTATGAATATTGTACCACACCTGTAAAACAGCTGTACCTGTAGAAAATATAATTACTGAGTAGAATACGAGTGTGGTTTTACAAATTTGATACAGTTTTTTACAGGTCTGTAAAAGGCGGTATGAAAATTCTAAATAAAAAGTTGTTCTGGAACTGTAGGAAATGTTGTAATTAAAAAATAAGAATATAAGCTGGGTTTTCATAAATTCGATACAGTTTTTTACAGGTCTGTAAAAGGCTGTATGAACATTGTAAGAAGTTATACTAGATCTGTAAAACAGTTGTACTTGTAGAAAATGATGTAATTAAAAGATTAGAATATGAGCTGGGTTTTATAAATTCAATACGGTTTTTACAGGTCTGTAAAAGGCCGTATGAATATTGTAAAAGTTATACTAGACCTGTAAAATAGCTGCACCTGTAGAAAATGTTGTAATTAAAATATTAGAATATGAGCTGGATTTTATAAATTCGACACAGTTTTTACAGGTCTGTAAAAGGCTGTATGAATATTGTAAAAAGTTATACCAGACCTGTAAAACAGCTGTCCCTGTAGATAACATAACATCTGTACCTGTAGAAGAAATGTAATTAAATAAGTAGAATATGAGCGGTTTTGCAAATTCGATACAGTTTTTTACAGGTCTGTAAAAGGCTGTATGAACATTTTTAGAAGTTATACTAGACCTGTAAAACAGCTGTACTTGTAGAAAATGTTGTAATTAATAGATTAGAATACGAGCTGGGTTTTATAAATTCGATACAGTTTTTACAGGTCTGTAAAAGGCTATGAATATTGTAAACAGTTATACTAGACTTGTATAACAGCTGTATCTGTAGGAAATTTTGTAATTAAATGACTAGAATATGAGATGGGTTTATAAGTTTTTTACAGGTCTGTAAAAGGCTGTATGAATATTGTAAGAAGATATACCAGACCTGTAGCTGTACTTGTAGAAAATGTTGTAATTAATAGAATAGAATACGAGCTGGGTTTTATAAATTCGATACAGTTTTTACAGGTCTGTAAAAGGCTGTATGAGTATTGTAAAAGTTATGCAGGACCTGTAAAACAGCTGTATCTGTATTAAAATGTTATTAAATGAGTAGAATACGAGCGAGGTTTTACAAATTTGATACAGTTTTTTACAGGTCTGTAAAAGGCAGTATAAAAATTCCAAATAAAGGGTTGCACTAGAACTGTAAAAAACGGCTGTACCTGTAGGAAAAGATGTATTTAAAAAATAATAATATGAGCGAGGTTTTACAAATTCGATACAGATTTTTACAGATCTGTAAAAGGCTGTATAATAACCCTGTAAAACAGCTGTACCTGAAGAAATGGTAATTAAATGAGTAGAATACAAGTGTGGTTTTACAAATTTGATACAGTTTTTTACAGGTCTGTAAAAGGTAGTATGAAAATTCTAAACAAAAAGTTGCACTAGAACTGTAAAACGGCTGTACCTGTAGGAAATTTGTAATTAAAAAGTTAGAACATGAGCTGAGTTTTATAAATTCTTTACAGTTTTTTTACAGGTCTGTAAAAGGCTGTATAAACATTCTAAAAAGTTACCAGACCTGTAGAATAACTTCTTTTCTGAGAATTACTTCACATTTTTCCTCCAGCAGTTTTTAAATATGTGGTGTTTCTAAAGCTATTATTCGAAAATTGTAGTGTATTTAATAGGATAAAGGAAGGGACGTTAATTATGCACATTGCAGATATTAATACAGTTTATAGCGACTCGTAAATTTTTTTAATTGTATCTGCAACTGCACTTGCAAATCGCTGATTCAAAATAGAGGGGAAAAAAACATGGAGAGTCTGAGTAAGTAAAGTGGGAACGCGATAAATTTAATTGCGCCGTGTTATTTCTTGCCGGTTGTTGTGAATGTGCTAGTGGATGTCCTAATCCCCGTTTTGACGTGAAGTAAATCAAGATAAAGGAGTAAGAAATAAGAACAAGCGCGAGACAAGGAATTATCTCAAGAATAACACGATGACACAATTTATATAAGTACTTGTCTCGCATTAAAGCGTCGTGAGAACGAAGAAGACGATATCAAGTGACATCGGGAACAGTGGGACGCACAAATCACGTCACGAGCAAATGCTGGTGGAAATGCGAAGAGAATAGAAATGCGGGCATTCGGGGTGCGAACTTCGCGCCGCAGAATACTAAACTCGGTAAGAAATGTGTGCTTAGGACGGGAATAATTTCACGAGAGAAAAATGCGTTTCGTTTAGAGGACAAGAGAGGGACGGGAAAAAATCTCCAGTGTTCCAGAGGGATCATCTATCACTTTTTGTCGAGATTTGCAGGACGAGGTCGGGCGGATCATCGACATAACGGCGCTCTAAACCGCAATCGCCGGATTATACACACGTCGCAGGAATATCGGGAACACATTTTTTTATCGGTGTAAAATACATGCGATGTACCCTTGCTTATCGCCTAGTACAAGGTGGCAACTCCCTTATCTCTTTTAGGGCCGAATGGCGGACTATTAGTGTATGCCAAATAAATTGAATTTCTTTTTATTTGTATGTGGCGAGAAATTAAAAATAAAAGGCAGGTCCGTACTCAGGAGTTAAACCCAGAGAGGGGTTGGTGTAAAAACTAACAGGAGGAATTTAAAAAGAATATAGCATCAATATTAATTTTATCACAATGAAAAAACTTTTTCACTAAACTTACAAATCCATTCCCGCGGCTTGACCAATCCAGGAGCGTCAGATTTTAAACTAATACATATTTTTATTCAGGGCAATTAAAAAATGCACTCCATATATGTTTTTTATACAAAGAAATTTTTATTTCCTTTAAAATTACCCATAAATGTTTTTATGCGGCTCAATTAAAAATATGTACTAGAAATGTTTAATTCATTGAAAAACATGAAAAAATTTAAAATGGCTTAAAAAAATATATCTAGTAGAAATTGTTATTATATTGAAATCTCTAATAAATATTTTTAAATGGCTAAAAAATATTTAGTAAATATTTTTAAATGGTTTAGAAATGTCTAGTAAATATTTTTATTCAACATAATTAAAAATATCTACTAGAAGTTGTTATTATATTGAAAAATACATAATAAATCTTTTTAATCGGTTTAAAAATATCTACGTAAGTTTTTACCGAATTAAATTATCTACCGGAAATGTTTAATTCATTGACATATACCTAGTAAATATCTTTAAATGGCTTAAAAATGTTTAGTAAATATTTTTAAATAATTTAAAATGTCTAGTAAATATTTTTATTCAACTCAGTTAAACATATCTTCTTTAAACTCAATTAAAAGTATCTACATTGAAATATATTTAGTAAATATTATTATATAGTTTAAAAATTTCTAGTAATTATTTGTAAATGATGTAGAAATGTCCAGCAAATATTTTTATTCAACTCGATAAAAAATATCTAGTACAAATTGTTATTATATTGAAATATCTCTAATAAATATTTTAAATGGCTTAAAAATATTTAGTAAATATTTTTAAATGGTTTAGAAATGTCTAGTAAATATTTTTATTCAACTTAATTAAAAATATCTACTAGAAATTGTTATTATATTGAAAAACACATAATAAATCTTTTTAATCGGTTTAAAAATATCTACAAGTTTTTACCGAATTAAATTATCTACTAGAAATGTTTAATTCATTGACATATATCTAGTAAATATCTTTAAATGGCTTAAACATGTTTAGTAAATATTTTTAAATAATTTAAAATGTCTAGTAAATATTTTTATTCAACTCAGTTAAACATATCTTCTTTAAACTCAATTAAAAATATCTACATTGAAATATATTTAGTAAATATTATTATATAGTTTACAAATTTCTAGTAATTATTTGTAAATGATGTAGAAATGTCTAGCAAATATTTTTATTCAACTCAATAAAAAATATCTAGTAGAAATTGTTATTATATTGAAATATATCTAATAAATATTTTTAAATGGCTTAAAAATATTTATTAGATATTTTTATTCAACTCAATATAGAATATCTAGTAGAAAATGTTATTATATTCAAATATATCTAATAAATATTTTTAAATGACTTAAAAATATTTAGTAAATATTTTTAAATGGTTTAGAAATGTCTAGTAAATATTTTTATTCAACATAATTAAAAATATCTACTAGAAGTTGTTATTATATTGAAAAATACATAATAAATCTTTTTAATCGGTTTAAAAATATCTACAAGTTTTTGCCGAATTAAATTATCTACTAGAAATGTTTAATTCATTGACATATACCTAGTAAATATCTTTAAATGGCCTAAAAATGTTTAGTAAATATTTTTAAATAATTTAAAATGTCTAGTAAATATTTTTATTCAACTCAGTTAAACATATCTTCTTTAAACTCAATTAAAAGTATCTACATTGAAATATATTTAGTAAATATTATTATATAGTTTAAAAATTTCTAGTAATTATTTGTAAATGATGTAGAAATGTCCAGCAAATATTTTTATTCAACTCGATAAAAAATATCTAGTACAAATTGTTATTATATTGAAATATCTCTAATAAATATTTTAAATGGCTTAAAAATATTTAGTAAATATTTTTAAATGGTTTAGAAATGTCTAGTAAATATTTTTATTCAACTTAATTAAAAATATCTACTAGAAATTGTTATTATATTGAAAAACACATAATAAATCTTTTTAATCGGTTTAAAAATATCTACAAGTTTTTACCGAATTAAATTATCTACTAGAAATGTTTAATTCATTGACATATATCTAGTAAATATCTTTAAATGGCTTAAACATGTTTAGTAAATATTTTTAAATAATTTAAAATGTCTAGTAAATATTTTTATTCAACTCAGTTAAACATATCTTCTTTAAACTCAATTAAAAATATCTACATTGAAATATATTTAGTAAATATTATTATATAGTTTACAAATTTCTAGTAATTATTTGTAAATGATGTAGAAATGTCTAGCAAATATTTTTATTCAACTCAATAAAAAATATCTAGTAGAAATTGTTATTATATTGAAATATATCTAATAAATATTTTTAAATGGCTTAAAAATATTTATTAGATATTTTTATTCAACTCAATATAGAATATCTAGTAGAAAATGTTATTATATTCAAATATATCTAATAAATATTTTTAAATGACTTAAAAATATTTAGTAAATATTTTTAAATGGTTTAGAAATGTCTAGTAAATATTTTTATTCAACATAATTAAAAATATCTACTAGAAGTTGTTATTATATTGAAAAATACATAATAAATCTTTTTAATCGGTTTAAAAATATCTACAAGTTTTTGCCGAATTAAATTATCTACTAGAAATGTTTAATTCATTGACATATACCTAGTAAATATCTTTAAATGGCCTAAAAATGTTTAGTAAATATTTTTAAATAATTTAAAATGTCTAGTAAATATTTTTATTCAACTCAGTTAAACATATCTTCTTTAAACTCAATTAAAAGTATCTACATTGAAATATATTTAGTAAATATTATTATATAGTTTAAAAATTTCTAGTAATTATTTGTAAATGATGTAGAAATGTCCAGCAAATATTTTTATTCAACTCGATAAAAAATATCTAGTACAAATTGTTATTATATTGAAATATCTCTAATAAATATTTTAAATGGCTTAAAAATATTAAGTAAATATTTTTAAATGGTTTAGAAATGTCTAGTAAATATTTTTATTCAACTTAATTAAAAATATCTACTAGAAATTGTTATTATATTGAAAAACACATAATAAATCTTTTTAAAATCGGTTTAAAAATATCTACAAGTTTTTACCGAATTAAATTATCTACTAGAAATGTTTAATTCATTGACATATATCTAGTAAATATCTTTAAATGGCTTAAACATGTTTAGTAAATATTTTTAAATAATTTAAAATGTCTAGTAAATATTTTTATTCAACTCAGTTAAACATATCTTCTTTAAACTCAATTAAAAATATCTACATTGAAATATATTTAGAAAATATTATCATATAGTTTAAAAATTTCTAGTAATTATTTGTAAATGATGTAGAAATGTCTAGCAAATATTTTTATTCAACTCAATAAAAAATATCTAGTAGAAATTGTTATTATATTGAAATATATCTAATAAATATTTTTAAATGGCTTAAAAATATTTATTAGATATTTTTATTCAACTCAATATAGAATATCTAGTAGAAAATGTTACTATATTCAAATATATCTAATAAATATTTTTAAATGACTTAAAAATGTTTAGTAAATATTTTTAAATGGTTTAGAAATGTCTAGTAAATATTTTTATTCAACTTGATTAAAAGTATCTACTAGAAATTGATATTATATTGAAAAATACATAATAAATCTTTTTTAATCGGTTTAAAAATGTCTACAAGTTTTTTACCGAATTAAATTATCTACTAGAAATGTTTAATTCATTGACATATATCTAGTAAATATCTGTAAATGGCTTAAAAATGTTTAGTAAATATTTTTAAATAATTTAATATGTCTAGTAAATATTTTTATTCAACTCAGTTAAACATATCTTCTTTAAACTCAATTAAAAATATCTACATTGAAATATATTTAGTAAATATTATTATATAGTTTAAAAATTTCTAGTAATTATTTGTAAATGATGTAGAAATGTCCAGCAAATATTTTTATTCAACTCAATAAAAAATATCTAGTAGAAATTGTTATTATATTGAAATATATCTAATAAATATTTTTAAATGGCTTAAAAATATTTAGTAAATATTTTTAAATGGCTTAGAAATGTCTAGTAAATATTTTCAGTCAACTTGATTAAAAATATCTACTAGAAATTGTTATTATATTGAAAAATACATAATAAATCTTTATAATCGGTTTAAAAATATCTCAAGTTTTTACCGAATTAAATTATCTACTAGAAATGTTTAATTCATTGACATATATCTAGTAAATATCTTTAAATGGCTTAAAAATGTTTAGTAAATATTTTTAAATAATTTAAAATGTCTAGTAAATAATTTTATTCAACTCAGTTAAACATATCTTCTTTAAACTCAATTAAAAATATCTACATTGAAATATATTTAGTAAATATTATTATATAGTTTAAAAATTTCTAGTAATTATTTGTAAATGATGTAGAAATGTCCAGCAAATATTTTTATTCAACTCTCAATAAAAAATATCCAGTACAAATTGTTATTATATTGAAATATCTCTAATAAATATTTTAAATGGCTTAAAAATATTTAGTAAATATTTTTAAATGGTTTAGAAATGTCTAGTAAATATTTTTATTCAACATAATTAAAAATATCTACTAGAAATTGTTATTATATTGAAAAATACATAATAAATCTTTATAATCGGTTTAAAAATATCTACAAGTTTTTGCCGAATTAAATTATCTACTAGAAATGTTTAATTCATTGACATATACCTAGTAAATATCTTTAAATGGCTTAAAAATGTTTAGTAAATATTTTTAAATAATTTAAAATGTCTAGTAAATATTTTTATTCAACTCAGTTAAACATATCTTCTTTAAACTCAACTAAAAGTATCTACATTGAAATATATTTAGTAGATATTATTATATAGTTTAAAAATTTCTAGTAATTATTTGTAAATGATGTAGAAATGTCCAGCAAATATTTTTATTCAACTCAATAAAAAATATCTAGTAGAAATTGTTATTATATTGAAATATATCTAATAAATATTTTTAAATGGCTTAAAAATATTTAGTAAATATTTTTAAATGGCTTAGAAATGTCTAGTAAATATTTTCAGTCAACTTGATTAAAAATATCTACTAGAAATTGTTATTATATTGAAAAATACATAATAAATCTTTATAATCGGTTTAAAAATATCTCAAGTTTTTACCGAATTAAATTATCTACTAGAAATGTTTAATTCATTGACATATATCTAGTAAATATCTTTAAATGGCTTAAAAATGTTTAGTAAATATTTTTAAATAATTTAAAATGTCTAGTAAATAATTTTATTCAACTCAGTTAAACATATCTTCTTTAAACTCAATTAAAAATATCTACATTGAAATATATTTAGTAAATATTATTATATAGTTTAAAAATTTCTAGTAATTATTTGTAAATGATGTAGAAATGTCCAGCAAATATTTTTATTCAACTCTCAATAAAAAATATCCAGTACAAATTGTTATTATATTGAAATATCTCTAATAAATATTTTAAATGGCTTAAAAATATTTAGTAAATATTTTTAAATGGTTTAGAAATGTCTAGTAAATATTTTTATTCAACATAATTAAAAATATCTACTAGAAATTGTTATTATATTGAAAAATACATAATAAATCTTTATAATCGGTTTAAAAATATCTACAAGTTTTTGCCGAATTAAATTATCTACTAGAAATGTTTAATTCATTGACATATACCTAGTAAATATCTTTAAATGGCTTAAAAATGTTTAGTAAATATTTTTAAATAATTTAAAATGTCTAGTAAATATTTTTATTCAACTCAGTTAAACATATCTTCTTTAAACTCAACTAAAAGTATCTACATTGAAATATATTTAGTAGATATTATTATATAGTTTAAAAATTTCTAGTAATTATTTGTAAATGATGTAGAAATGTCCAGCAAATATTTTTATTCAAGAAATGAAATCCAAAGAAGTCAGAAATCCATAGAGGTAAACTTTAATAGAATAAAATAGCAAAATAAATTTTACTATTCAGCCTAAATCCTCTAATGTCTTAAAAAGACATAAATACTCTTTTCAGAGCTTATTTGCAAACTATCTACATTTAACTGATAAAAATTTGGTCAGTACTACGAATGTAGAAAACAAATAATTTAATAATTGCAATAAGCCCCACCAGACGGATTAATCCAAATAAGGACTCCCTCTGTTACCAGGCAGTGCAAGTCACCAACCCATGGACCGGTTTCTGGCTTATTAGCCTTCATCAGCATGGTATAGGCAACTCACACTGCACGATAACAAAGGGACTCCAGATCTTGTCAACATCGATCGACATGAATGTAGATAGTTTGCAAATAAGCTCTGAAAAGAGTATTTATGTCTTTTTAAGACATTAGAGGATTTAGGCTGAATAGTAAAATTTATTTTGCTATTTTATTCTATTAAAGTTTACCTCTATGGATTTCTGACTTCTTTGGATTTCATTTCTTTCATACGAGCCTAGTCTGGGCAAAATCCACATTGCAATAAGTTTCACCAGAGGGCCCCACGGTCCACATTCGCATCTTACCGACTTCATGTCGATCGATGTTGACAAGATCTGGAGTCCCTTTGTTATCGTGCAGTGTGAGTTGCCTATACCATGCTGATGAAGGCTAATAAGCCAGAAACCGGTCCATGGGTTGGTGACTTGCACTGCCTGGTAACAGAGGGAGTCCTTATTTGGATTAATCCGTCTGGTGGGGCTTATTGCAATTATTAAATTATTTGCTTTCTACATTCGTAGTACTGACCAAATTTTTATCAGTTAAATGTAGATAGTTTGCAAATAAGCTTTGAAAAGAGTATTTATGTCTTTTTAAGACATTAGAGGATTTAGGCTGAATAGTAAAATTTATTTTGCTATTTTATTCTATTATTTTTATTCAACTCGATAAAAAATATCTAGTACAAATTGTTATTATATTGAAATATCTCTAATAAATATTTTAAATGGCTTAAAAATATTTAGTAAATGTTTTTAAATGGTTTAGAAATGTCTAGTAAATATTTTTATTCAACTTGATTAAAAATATCTACTAGAAATTGATATTATATTGAAAAATACATAATAAATCTTTTTTAATCGGTTTAAAAATGTCTACAAGTTTTTTACCGAATTAAATTATCTACTAGAAATATTTAATTCATTGACATATATCTAGTAAATATCTTTAAATGGCTTAAAAATGTTTAGTAAATATTTTTAAATAATTTAAAATGTCTAGTAAATATTTTTATTCAACTCAGTTAAACATATCTTCTTTAAACTCAATTAAAAATATCTACATTGAAATATATTTAGTAAATATTATTATATAGTTTAAAAATTTCTAGTAATTATTTTTAAATGATGTAGAAATGTCTAGCAAATATTTTTATTCAACTCAATAAAAAATATCTAGTAGAAATTGTTATTATATTGAAATATATCTAATAAATATTTTTAAATGCCCTAAAAATATTTAGTAAATATTTTTAAATGGTTTAGAAATGTCTAGTAAATATTTTTATTCAACTTAATTAAAAATATCTACTAGAAATTGTTATTATATTGAAAAACACATAATAAATCTTTTTAATCGGTTTAAAAATATCTACAAGTTTTTACCGAATTAAATTATCTACTAGAAATGTTTAATTCATTGACAAATATCTTTAAATGGCTTAAACATGTTTAGTAAATATTTTTAAATAGTTTAAAATGTCTAGTAAATATTTTTATTCAACTCAATTAAAAGTATTTACTAGGAATTGTTTTTATATTGAAAAATACCTAATAAATCTTTTTAAACGGTTTAAAGATATCTACTAAATATTTTTATTCGATTCAATTAAAAATATTTACTAAAAACGTTTAAATTCTAGAAATATATCTAGTAAATATTTTTAAATAATTAAAAAGTGCAATAAATATTTTGATTCAATTCAATTATTCACAGATCCGCGAAAGCCTTAGAACCAAAATATCGGGAGGAAAAATTGTTGCTTCCCTCGGCGGATTTTTGCAACCAAGCTAAACAAACAGCTATTGTTGTAATTATTCAATTTCATTTGTACTGTCTGTTTGTATTGCATCTCGTTAACTCCGATTCCGCGAAATTATATTAATAAATATCCCCGTTTGCATTACCAATATTGTGATTTTCATCGCAATCAAATTTCTATAAAGTAATAAGCCGATGTGCATAATCGTGAAATTTATTATATTGTTAAATATTTTATTCGCGGCAACGTTATTTATCACAGAATCAACGTAAACAATGATTGCCGCGCCGATTAAATTATATTTAATGCGCGGTTTTACAGGCGGCCAACAGCAGTGTCAATTGTGAGCTCTCCATAAATTTCAATAAAATCATTACGATCGCACAGACATGTAGGCCTTAATTAAAAACGTGCCGCCGCGCCCTGTCACTTTTCGGCAGAGCTCTCGCATAATATTAATCATTCCATAGTTGTTTTTTAATCATGATGTCGATATTATGAATATGTTAAGTTCACAATGGGGTTGTCAGCAGGTACGGGAATATATAATTTTAACATTGTAAATGTTGATGCAGTAATCGTAGATTTTTTTCAGTCAGTGAGAATAAATTTGTTTTCAATGTCTGATTTGACTTGAAATTTAATTTTCTCGTTCTCTAAAACAATGTCGGATAAATACGTCAAAATATACATTTGGCAACAGCGCACCCGTTGTTTACGCCGCACGTGACCTAAGAACCGGTACTGGATTGGCAGAACGGGGCTAGATTGGCTAGATGTTAGAATAGCGCTGTTGCCATATAAATTTAGTTTCCCTAATTTTTATAGAATTGTATATTTATTTAAATTTTTACCGGTGACTAGTGATTTAAAGAAAATTAAGGCCAATGTCAGCAATGTTTAAAAAAAGGCATGTATTTGATTATCAAAATCCACCGCATAAAACAAATCGCGCTCGGGACTGTCGCCGTTTCTCTTGTGTGCTATCTCTGTTAACTAATTAAGCCAAACCGGTAAATTTCCAACTAAATGTTCGGCAGTTTTATTAAATTATAATAATTAAAAATGTTTGACCCGGTTTTGTGGACAGAATTAAATTAGCCGACGTTTGTTTGGTGCGATTAAAAGAACAATATTTAAACTGGCTGCAAGGTCCATAAAGCGGCAATAACTGAATTTGTATGGATGACAAAATTCATTAAATCGATAAGAATTCCATCTAAATTATTATTTTCATCAAGTTAACAGCTTTCAACTGTCAAAAGTCATTTTTGACATCCAATTCTTATTCAATTTATATTCAGCGACCTTAAAAGCAAATATATTGATAGAATTCTATTCGAAAAACCTTAAAATTATCAAATTGACAGGCTTAATGACAGCTGTCAACTGTCAAAAATCTTTCTTGATTTCAAATTCGTGTTTAATGATGACAAAATTGATTAAATCGATAAGGATTCCATCTGAATTATTATTTTCATCAAGTTAACAGCTGACAGCTGTCAACTGTCAAAGTCATTTTTGACATCCAATTCTTATTCAATTTATATTCACCGACCTTAAAAGCAAATAGATTGATAGAATTCTATTCGAAAAACCTTAAATTTATCAAATTGACAGCCTTAATGACAGCTGTCAACTGTCACAATCTTTCTTGATTTCAAATTCGTGTTTAATGATGACAAAATTGATTAAATCGATAAGAATTCCATCTAAATTATTATTTTCATCTAGTTAACAGCTGAAAGCTGTCAACTGTCAAAAGTCATTTTTGACATCCAATTCTTATTCAATTTATTTAGCGACTTTAAACGCAAATAGATTGATCGAATTCTATTCGAAAAACCTTAAATTTATCAAATTGGCAGCCTTAATGACAGCTGTCAACTGTCAAATCTTTCTTGATTTCAAATTCGTGTTTAATGATGACAAAATTTATTAAATCGATAAGAATTCCATCTAAATTATTATTTTCATTAAGTTAACAGCTGACAGCTGTCAACTGTCAAAAGTCATATTTTGACATACAATTCTTATTCAATTTATATTCAGCGACCTGAAAAGCAAATATATTGATAGAATTCTATTCGAAAAACCTTAAATTTATCAAATTGACAGCCTTAATGACAGCTGTCAACTGTCACAATCTTTCTTGATTTCAAATTCATGTTTAATGATGACAAAATTCATTAAATCGATAAGAATTCCATCTAAATTATTATTTTCATCAAGTTAACAGCTGACAGCTGTCAACTGTCAAAAGTCATTTTTGACATCGAATTCTTATTCAATTTATATTCAGCGACTTTAAAGGCAAATAGATAGATAGAATTCTATTCGAAAAACCTTAAATTTATCAAATTGACAGTCTTAATGACAGCTGTCAACTGTCACAATCTTTCTTGATTTCAAATTGGTGTTTAATGATGACAAAATTCATTAAATCGATAAAAATTCCATCTAAATTATTATTTTCATCAAATTAACAGCTGACAGCTGTCAACTGTCAAAAGTCATTTTTGACATCCAATTCTTATTCAATTTATATTCAGCGAACTTAAAAGCAAATATATTGATAGAATTCTATTCGAAAAACCTTAAATTTATCAAATTGACAGCCTTAATGACAGCTGTCAACTGTCGCAATCTTTCTTGATTTCAAATTCGTGTTTAATGATGACAAAATTCATTAAATCGATAAGAATTCCATCTAAATTATTATTTTCATCAAGTTAACAACTGACAGCTGTCAACTGTCAAAAGTCATTTTTGACATCCAATTCTTATTCAATTTATATTCAGCAACCTTAAAAGCAAATAGATTGATAGAATTCTATTCGAAAAACCTTAAATTTATCAAATTGACAGTCTTAATGACAGCTGTCAACTGTCAAAATCTTTCTGGATTTCAAATTCGTGTTTAATGATGACAAAATTCATTAAATCGATAAGAATTCCATCTAAATTATTATTTTCATCAAGTTAACAGCTGACAGCTGTCAACTGTCAAAAGTCATTTTTGACATTCAATTCTTATTCAATTTAAATTCAGCGACCTTAAAAGCAAATAGATTGATAGAATTCTATTCGAAAAACCTTAAATTTATCAAATTGACAGCCTTAATGACAGCTGTCAACTGTCACATTCTTTCTTGATTTCAAATTCGTGTTTAATGTTGACAAAATTCATTAAATCGATAAGAATTCCATCTAAATTATTATTTTCATCAAGTTAACAGCTGTCAACTGTCAAAAGTCATTTTTGACATCCAATTCTTATTCAATTTATATTCATCGACCTTAAAAGTAAATATATTGATAGAATTCTATTCGAAAAACCTTAAAATTATCAAATTGACAGTCTTAATGACAGCTGTCAACTTACAAAAATCTTTCTTGATTTCAAATTCGTGTTTAATGATGACAAAATTCATTAAATCGATAAGAATTCCATCTAAATTATTATTTTCATCAAGTTAACAGCTGACAGCTGTCAACTGTCAAAAGCCATTTTTGACATCCAATTCTTATTCAATTTATATTCAGCGACTTTAAAGGCAAATAGATTGATAGAATTCTCTTCGAAAAACCTCTAATTTATCAAATTGACAGGCTTAATGACAGCTGTCAACTTACAAAAATCTTTCTTGATTTCAAATTCGTGTTTAATGATGACAAAATTCATTAAATCGATAAGAATTCCATCTAAATTATTATTTTCATCAAGTTAACAACTGACAGCTGTCAACTGTCATAAGTCATTTTTGACATCCAATTCTTATTCAATTTATATTCAGCGACCTTAAAAGCAAATAGATTGATAGAATTCTATTCGAAAAACCTTAAATTTATCAAATTGACAGTATTAATGACAGCTGTCAACTGTCAAAATCTTTCTGGATTTCAAATTCGTGTTTAATGATGACAAAATTCATTAAATCGATAAGAATTCCATCTAAATTATTATTTTTATCAAGTTAACAGCTGACAGCTGTCAAATGTCAAAAGTCATTTTTGTTTTGTGTACAGGGTGAGTCAACGATGCGAAAAAGTCCAATATTTCCTTTATTATCGATAATAAAAACAAAAATTTTGTATAGAAGCCGGTATATTAGACCGAATCTAAGGTGGCAAAGGAAACCTTTACACCTAGCCCTCACATATTTTGACTTAGTTGTTCCGCCACAATGCCGACGTAATGCCGTGACATTTTTATGTAGTCCGCAGAATAAATTTAATTATAAAACTGGCCGCCTTCTGTAAATGTGGCAGTTTTAAATGGGATTACATTACTTTTTTTTTTATTTTTTCGGCGCAGAGGAACTCCGTGATTTATTCGTGCGCTTTTCACAATGGAAGTCGGAACTTATTGTTCATTCCGATTTATAGTTGTATTTATGGGATTTCGGCGACTCCACCGAACGATATAAATATTAAATTACATCATGCGAATTAAATAGCTGGAATATTATTCAATATCGCAATAAATATTTGCTTTGGATGGGCGCCCACAATGAAAATTTAAATGCAAATTTTGATTGTTGTGATTTTGATGCCCGACCAAAGAGATTAATACCGCAAATAATTTTTTGTGCATAAAAACTGTTACCGTTAGCCTACTTTGTCGCCTCGCAACCTCCGCAGTTCAATTAGTAATAAAAATAACGGGAATTAGGGCGAGTAAGAGGAATAAACGGCGTAGCGAAATTCTTGTACCTATTTATTTTGCGCTCAGTTGATTCACATATCTCGGCGCTAAAGCTGTGTAATCAGCAGTTTGTGAAAGGCATGGACTCCCGATCGGATCGATTTTACACTTAACTCGCTGATACCCCGAGCTTTTCCAGCTTTTTCATTTTGATGAGAAATGCAGATTTCGCTGCACAAGACATAATGCGCTGCGCTTTTTATTGCCCCGGATTTCGGATGCACTTTAATACATTAGCATTTCTGAAATGTTTTCCAGCCGGAATGTGTGCGGTGATATAATTTGTTACTTTGAGTCTCTAACGCCGTGGACAGTCGCTCTTTTTTCCGTTCGCTTAAATTTCCATGCTACAGAAGATGATAAACAATTTAATTCAATTCAGCACGTACGTACAGGGAAATGAACAACTTGTAAACAAATTAATTCAATTCAGCACGTACGTACAGGGAAATGAACAACTTGTAAACAAATTAATTCAATTCAGCACGTACGTACAGGGAAATGAACAACTTGTCTCGCAGGGTAGTAGATATGCTATGCCGATTCTGGACCAATTTTACCCCCTCCACATTTTAGCTCCGCCCACTCCCATTGAGAGCTAGCCCCGCCCACAAAGGTCCCCACTCCAATTCCTCCGCCCACGCCAGCTAAGCCCCGCCCACTCCATCTAAGCCTCGCCCACTCCAGCTAAGCCCCGCCCACTCCAGCTAAGCCTCGCCCCCAACTAATCAGAACGCTCCATTTTCTAAGCCTCGCCCCTTCATCCACTCCTACTCAGGAGAGCATCAGCCCCCTATAGGGTTCCGGTCCGCATAAAATGTTTTTGAGGGATTCGACACTAATTATTGCGTTCTAAAGTGTTGCACCAGTTGCATCTGTGATGAACAATTCCGTTGAACCCGAAAATATATTCGCAAATACGTTTCTCTTATCACTTGTGGCGCGTTTTCAAGTTAAAGAAAAGTAAACCCGATCCTGTTCACCTCATTAGCCGGTCGTCGACGAACGTGACCAAAAAATAAATCGAACCCACCCGAAACGTAGCAGGCCAGGAAAATCCGAGGCGCGAGGCATCCGACCGCAACTAGGTAGACGTGGGACAAATGGACATAGTGGATGGATTGACACGCAACAGAGCAGCGAAATTGGCTTCGTTTCTCGGTCGTTCATCAGCTGCTAATGGCCGCTCATTCCGAGGGCGACAGGTGGCGTTGGTCCGGCCCAGCAGCGGACCCGAGGGTCAAGGGAAAGGGCCTTCTCTTTGGCCTAATCAGGAATACGTGTAGGAACGTTTCCGCCATCTTGTCGCGATATTAAAACACACCGTTGCTCCTGGTAGTTTGAATTGGAGCAGAATTACTGGCATCGCCTGCAGTAACATATATATCCCTGTTTCGGTTTTTATGACTTACCTACGCCTCGCGAGCGGGTCTCGAGGCCATCATTAACTAGCGATTACGGCGCTGAAACATTGAAAATACTTGAGAGTTGCCAACTTTCCGATGACTTTCCTGAGAATTCGTATTGTTCGCGGCGGCAAAGCGGGCGCCATAATTTTGGCTACATTAATTATGAGAACGACACATTTCCCAAATGTGCAGATGACATTCTTTGTACAAAATTAATGATTTTAGCTGCTGCTCGCGGATGCCATCCGCAAGAGGGTTTATATTTTCTTTGGAAACTAGTTTGATGGCTTTTATTCACCCCCTTGCGTAGAGGCCTAAAGGCATCCAATATATGTCTTCTTGCCTATGCGGATCGTTGTGTAATCACAGAGTTATAAAATTTTAAATTAATGGGCCATATTTCAGGCCGCAGGGAAAATTTAAGGACCTCTCTTAAAAACACCCTGTTTCAGGCCTAATGGGTGGGGAGCATGTGAACGGGTGGACTATTATTAGCTACTTATTTTATTAGAGGGGCCTCCAAATTGCTTAATGATCTTCGGAATATGGGAGAATAATAAGTGCACTTAGCTGTGACGCGAGGGAGCCGAAGACAAAGGATTCCTGCTGCAATTTGAATTCGTCGAAATAAATTCCGTCCGTGTAATTTGCAGCGTGTTTAAGAACGTCGTTGATTACGTTCCGGCTAAGCTCGAAACCCAACTGCCGGAGTGATGCGACGAAAGTAGCTTTTTGTCAAAAGGTGGTCAAGGATCGTTAAAATAATTAAATTGTCAAGGGAACAAAATGTGGTTAAAGAGTTTAGCACTCTTGGCAACACTAGATCCTTCTAAATATATTTTTCACAGGCGAAATGCAGTTGCCTACTTACCCTTTTAAAGACTGGCGAGACATCCCCTGGTCTATGTTTTTTTTTTTTTTTTTTTTCCTTATAGGTTGCGGTCTTTTGGCCCGCTGTACTGAAGCTGAAGCTTATTGTACCCCCATAGTCTCCCTATTCCATGAGACCCGTTCCTCCCACGAAGGCGAGTATACGGTCGATGGGAGCATTAGCTATCTCTTCCGGTGTCACTGATGGTTCACCGAAGTGTGCAATCCTTCTCGCCGCTAGGGCCGGGCATTCACATATGATGTGGTGAGGTGTTTCTTCCTCTTCACCACACATCCTACAATCTGGATCATCCTTCACCTTTATGTTGGTGAGATGTTTGTTTAGCGTGCAGTGTCCTGTTAAAATACCCACTGCACATCTTAGCTGTCTTCTGCTCAGCTTCAGCAATTCCTTAGTCTTTGATTTGGATGGGTCACCTAAGAATATGCGTGATTGTCTCATTCCTGGTGCCTCTCTCCAATGCAAGTTGTGTTTCTGTCTTAAAAGTTCCTTTACTGCGCCTTTTGCGGTGCTATATGCGATCCCGCATGTCGGCTCGGGTCCTATCAAGGCTTTCTTTGCTCCTTCTTTGGCCAGCCTGTCAGCTTTCTCATTACCTGAATTTCCCTGGTGTCCTCGCGTCCATTCCAATTGCACATTGTTGTGTTCTGCTAGTTTCGCCAGGGGCTTCAGGCAATTTCTTACTGTTTTAGAACGTATTTCTACTGCCTCCAGAGCTCTAAGAGCTGCCTGACTGTCAGTGATGATACGGATTCTTCTGTTAATGTAAGACATCCGTACCATTTCTTGTGCACAAGCCTCTATGGCTGTTATTTCTGCTTGGAACACGGTTGCAGTGCTGCCCAGGTTCAGACTGAAGTATGTCCCTGGTTGGTCTCCCGCAATTCCTGCTCCGGTACTACTTGACGTTTTTGATCCGTCCGTATGCCATATGGTATCATTTGGGTGACTTCGCATCTGCCTTTTACCCTCATCTTCCCTATCAGGTATAATTACCCTGAAGGTTTTTGTGAAGTTATAAGTAGTGCTGATTCTGTCAGACTGCATTTCAAGTAGTCGGTTATTTCCCAGTTGTTGGGCTATTTCTGTATGATATCCTTTTCTTGGAAAGGTCTCATACCCGTTGTTTCTTAGCCTGTAAGTCGCTATCAATGCCTCATTCTCCACCACTAGATTTAATGGAGGTAGGCATAGCAGTGCTTCCATAGCTGCGGTAGGCGTTGTTGTCATGGCCCCCGTTATCCCTAGGCACGCAAGTCTTTGTACCTTGTTTAGTTTCCTCAACGACTCTCCTTTTCCAGCTTTGTGCCACCAGATCAGGGAGGCGTAGGTTATTATTGGTATCGCAACCCTTTGGTACAGCCAATGTACCATTCGTGGTTGTAGTCCCCAGTTTTTGCCCACCATTCGTCTGCAAGCCCATAGGGCCCGCGTGGCTTTGGTGGTCACTTTCCCTATATGAGCTTTGAAGTTCAGTTTGGTGTCTAGAGTTAGTCCCAAATACTTGGCTTCACCGCTCATTTGTAATTCTTTTCCCCGAAGAAATAGTTTCTTCAGGTTTTGAATTTTTCTTTTCCTTGTAAAAGCTACCACTGTGGTCTTTCCTGGATTGACGGATAGACCTTCCTGGGTGCACCATTTATCTACCGTTTTGAGGGCTCTTTGCATCATTTCTGATGTGACGCCCTCAAATTTTCCTGTTGCCAGGATGGTGATGTCATCTGCATATCCCTGCGCATATATTCCTTGCTGTTCTAATTGTTCTAGGAGTTCATCAACAACCAGACACCACAACAGGGGTGATAGGACACCCCCCTGCGGACAGCCCCTGGTTGCCGACACCTCCTCTGTCGTGGAGCCCAGCATTGTTTGTATTTTCCTAGTTTTGAGTGCTGAGTCAATCCATCTTGTTATCGACTGCTTGACCCCGCGTCTCTTCACTGCTCTGCTTATAGAGTCGTATGAGGTGTTATCGAAAGCCCCCTCAATGTCCAGAAAGGTTCCTATAGCCGTTTCCCGGCTGTCCAGTGCCCTTTCTATTCTGTGAGTAAGCTCATGTATGGCTAGCTCACATGATTTTCCTGTCTGGTAGGCATATTGGTCTATGTTACAGAAACTCTTCTTAAACCCTTTTCTACAACTTCTCAGCAAAATATTTATATGTGCACCAAAAAGTTCCTAGATCTGCACTGATAAAGGTGTACTAGCAGGTATGGCGCCGGTTGAGACGTACTTCTTCACTTTTTAGCTCCTCCCCTCGCTCCCGCCCACTCCAACTAAGCCTCACCCACTCTAGCTAAGCCCTGTCCACTTCAGCTAAGCTTCGCCCACTCCAGCTAAGCCTCGCCCGCTCCAGCTAGGCCTCGCCCCCTAACCAATCAGAACGCTCCATTTTATAAACCCCGCCCCTTGGATCTGCACTGATAAAAGAATATTAGTAGGTATGGCGCCGACTGAGACCTACATCTTCATTGTTTAGCTCCTTCCCTCTCCCCGCCCACTCCAAGTAAGCCTCGCCCACTTTAGTTAAGCCTCGCCCACTCCAATTAAGCCTCGTCCACTCCAACTAAGCCTCGCCCACTTCAGCTAAGCCTCGCCCCCCAACCAATCAAAACGCTCCATTTTCTAAGCCTCGCCCCTTCATCCACTCCTTCCACCCAGGAGAGCATCAGCCCCTGTAGGGTTCCGGTCCGCATAAAATGTTTTTGAGCGATTCGACAATAATTATTGCGTTCTAAAGCATTTTTAATAATTTTCACTAACAACAGATTTTCTATTCTATATTTTGTATGTTCAGAAGTAGAGCATCAATAGAAATATATTAAATTCGATATTTTTGTTATTATTATGCTTGTATAAGATCTAAATATAGTTATTTTTAAACTCTTTTTGTTCATTGGGAATGGCATATGATTGACATAAGCGAATATATTTGACAGAAAGTTTTATTTATTTATTTCACTTTTTAGCGCCTCCCCTCTCCCCGCCCACTCCAACTAAGCCTCGCCCACTTTAGTTAAGCCTCGCCCACTCCAACTAAGCCTCGTTCACTCCAACTAAGCCTCGCCCACTTCAGCTAAGCCTCCCCCCCAACCAATCAGAACGCTCCATTTTCTAAGCCCCGCCCCCAACCAATCAGAACGCTCCATTTGCTAAGCCCCGCCCCCTCCTCCAGTCCTTCCACCCAGGGCCCCATCAGCCACTGTAGGGCTCCGCTCCGCATAAAGAGGAGCTGTTTTTGAGGATTCGACAATAATTATTGCGTTCTGAAAGTGGTTTCAATCGTTTCTACGAACAACAGATTTTATATTTGTATGATCAGAAGTGGAGCAACAATATAAATATATAGCTTGTATCAAACCTAAATAAAGTTATTTTTTAACTCTTCTTGTTAATAGGGAATGGCATATGATTGACGTAAGCGAATATATGTGTGCAGAAAACTTTATTTATCTACAATAGGTAATCATTTGATCCAAATGGGCCGTATCCTGGCAAGTGTCGTTTCGCGTCCCAGTACTTGCCCCCGAACTCACTGTTGCAGCATATCGGGCAGGTGCTGCATTCAGGCAGCACGACCACATCGGATGCTGGGATTTTCACGGCAAGGGCCAATTCTTTCTTTGGTACAGCCTTGGAGGTTGAATGACCAATCACACCAAGTAGCAGCAACGAAATCATCTGAGAAGAGAGCAGTGTCAGGGTTGTGGTTGGGAATATTTTTAAATTATGCTGCGCAATTTCTATTGAGCAATCGCCAGGCAAATAACAGAATTTTTTTTTAAATGAACCTAATCAAATGCCCTGTATTATCTTTTCGTTATTTATCTCTTCTTAACGCACATTGTTTTAGTACACAAAAGCAGAAAATATTTTTTAAGCGATAAAGAAATCTACTTACAATAATTTTGCACATTATACCGTCCGACACTAAAACTCGAATGAAAAATATTAGATTTTTTGGGAATTATTCGATAAACATATTAATTAATAAAACTCGTTTTAATAATGGTGAGCTTCTCTGAAATCAACAACTTGTTTGATTATGCAGAATGTTTATCCAGCGGTCACTGAACATGCAAAATTTATTGACTACATTAAAGCATAGACATAAAAAAACCTAAATTTAAATGGTCATATTCGAAGGATAGGCGTTTACGAAAACAAATGATAGTAATGGGTTTTTAGCGAAAACGTAAAAAAGGATGTTGTTTTGGACGTAAAAGAGGACCTCGACTTCTATTTGTTATATAGAATTATAATAAGAAATTGAACATGACGGAAAATAGTAGTTCTAAGTTCTAAGTCGAAGTATATAAAGGCCAAGATGGTCCACTACAGTTATTTGAATATTGGAAAGTGAACTGAACAGAACAGAAAAGGAACAGTGACAAGTAGTGAATAATAGTAATAGTACAGATTTTTTATAAATGACTTTGTTTAGGCTTTATACAAGCATAATAATAACAAACATATAAAAAATTGATATACTTATATTGATGTTTCATCTCTAAACATGCTATTATTAAATTCATTGGACTATGTTTATGAATATTGGATTAAAAATTATAAAATTCAAAACGTCTAAAAACAAATTATTAAAATTTTTCTAAGTTCTAAGTCTAAGTATATAAAGGCCAAGATGGTCCACTACTACAGTTATTTGAATATTGGAAAGTGAACTGAACAGAACACAAAAAGGAACAGTGACAAGTAGTGAATAATAGTAATAGTACAGATTTTTTATAAATGACTTTGTTTAGGCTTTATACAAGCATAATTATAACAAACATATCCAAAATTGATATACTTATATTGACGTTTCATCTCTAAACATGCTATTATTAAATTCATTGGACAATCTTTAATACATTATGAATATTGGATTAAAAATTATAAAATTCAAAACGTCTAAAAACAAATTTTTAAAATTTTTCTAAGTTCTAAGTCCAAGTATATAAAGGCCAAGATGGTCCACTACTACAGTTATTTGAATATTGAAAAGTGAACTGAACAGAACAGAAAAGGAACACTGACAAGTAGTGAATAATAGTAATAGTACAGATTTTTTATAAATGACTTTGTTTAGGCTTTATACAAGCATAATTATAACAAACATATCCAAAATTGATATACTTATATTGATGTTTCATCTCTAAACATGCTATTATTAAATTCATTGGACTATGTTTAATACATTATGAATATTGGATTAAAAATTATAAAATTCAAAACCTCTAAAAACAAATTATTAAAAAAAATTTTTTTTATTTTTTTTTATTTTTTTTTTTAATGCATATCAAGCAAAGAAAGAATTGTACAGATTTGTTACTATTGTTATATTTAATCTACTACCTACTCCAATTAGCCCAGACCTGCAGTTATTTCAACCAATTTCCATTTCCTCCTATTAATCACAACTTTAAAACTACTTAAACGCCGCGCTACTTACTAACCAGCTACTAGGGGGTAGCATACTTTGCAGGACTTTAACAAAATCCTTTAAATTTAACTCAATTTTTTGCCATCCTGATTTAATTATGATTATGCAGTAACAAAAAGGGCTAATGTCTCCAAAAACTTGAAAACTTTCAGGCAGCTAAACTTCAAGTTGCCAGAGGACTCATTAAAAAGTTAATTAAGGCGAAACTTGTATGCAGCGAGAAAGATACAGGTCATGAGGACGTTGAGTGGAGACTGGGAAGTATTTACGCGAGTCATCTTTTCGGACACGTAGCATAAAAGTTAAATATACATACAGAATAATCAGCCTAGAGTTAAAAAAATCGTAAAATCGCCTTGGAAGTTGAATAAAATACATTAATAGTAATAATAATCCTCTTGGAGGAATTTCCCCTTAACAGCCATAAAAAATCTTGTTTCCTCGTGTGGAGGTGCTTTGAACAATAGGCGGTGCATTACGAACTATTTTTCCGAGCCTATGTTTCCGCTATTCGATACACAACTTTGAACTAGCCATCGCGTGATCCAGACCTAAATCCAACTGAAAATTTGTGAGATATTCTTAGGAGACAACTAAGGAGACTGTCAACTTCAAGGTGTTTGCGTTAACGACGTTGAACACATTTTGGTAAAAATATAGAAAGAATTTCGACGTTTAATTCCTTGAGGAAGAATTAGATTGGACAGAAACCAATGTTGTATCCTTGATTATGTCTGCAAAGTTGCAATACATCATCTACGAGGATCAGCAAATAAAATATTGACATTTGCATGAGCTGTGGAAGCAGGCGAGTCGTTGATATAATTTGGAAATAGATCCGGGCCAAGAACGATGGCTTGTGGGACACCTTAAATGGAATGGATTTATTGTTGTTTTTTGGAACTGAATGATTGGATTTAAACTCGATGCTGGCACATATCAGTCGGAATGCACATTTATGCCGAACCGTATTATTTTGTAGGTCATCAACTCCTGCCGGATATTAGGCCGAACCCATCTCAAAGCCGGAGCTTCTCCCCGTGTAGTTTGTTTTAAAGAAACAACCATTCGAGAATACGTACCAATAGAGCCAGGAGAATCGTTCGCCGCTCCATTAATGATCTCTGCTTATCCCCGCAGAGATAAGCGGGGCATTTTCAGATTACCCGGCGAGAGTTTCTGCAAGGGGGCCCGTTAAAGACTTTCAGCTCCAAAGGAAATACAAGCCCCTTGATGCATCACACGCTCATACGTAAACATAACAAATTGCAGAATCAGTTCCAGGGCTTAGTAGTAAAGTAATGAGTTTGCTTTCGAAGTAAGAGCCGGCTGATGGATGCCGCCATGGGCGTAGGCCCCGACTGAGGCAGGAAAAGGCACACGAGTTGTGGCCAGGATGAGGTGGAGAATTTCTTGCATTGCATCCCCTGAGATACCCCGACTTAACCCGCATCGTTTTTTTAACTATCTTTTAATACGACGCGAGTCATTTGGGTGTTTTTTAATCTGGAAATAAATTAGGAAACGTTGGAAATGGGGAAACTAATTTTTTAAGCAAAACGCCGTAAATAAATAACACCGATGATACAATCGCCGAAGTCGTTAATATGTATAAGCTCATTAATAATAAAATCGCTCCTGCTGCTACGGCATTGCCTGGGTGGGTGTCACGCGTGCCTCACTTAAGGTTTTTTTTCAGCCATTCACCGCTCGCTTTATATGTTTAGACTTGAAATGGACTTCGATGTTCGATCACCCGTCAATTTCAAATTGAATTAAGCTTTAAAGTTTATCGGGAAGTATTTACATAAAAAAGAAAAGCTAAAGATAAAATGTGTGTATGCTGGGGAAAATGCTCTTTTCAACCTTCAAGATTGAATGTTTATGTATTTTTTTTGTAACGTTCGTGCGCTATGATAGATTTGGGTACGGTATAATATAAATAGCGGGTAGTTGTGGAGAGTGGCTTTATTTTTTATATGTATATAGAAAAAAATGCCTAGATGCATGCCAGGATAACGCCAGTCGGAAGGTACAGGGTGGTTTGTGAGCGAGACCAGTTCCTGCTGACATTATCTAGCTGTATATTATCAGAAATCCCTTGAAAACTGATGAACTAAAAAATATCAATTTTAACAATATCCGGCTCGAAGGACCATGTAAATATCAATTTTAACAATATCCGGCTCGAAGGACCATGTTTTACCAAACCGATTTAACTTTGTTGTAAATCGAATTAGAAAATTAGTTGGAGATGAAATGAGACGCGCGTGTATAAAATGCTGCCAAGGATTCGCAGGAATTCGTTTTATGACTCGCTCGCCTCGTATTAAGCAAACGCTGTAAAGGTTGATGCACATTTCTTGTTATATCCGATATTCAAAATCACAGAAATATGATAATGTTAACGGATGGCCTCGTAAAACTGTCACTGATGGCTGAAACCAAAAAACTTGCGCTATTCCGACTCATATGCACCCCATTTATTTAATATTCTTCGGGATATAAATCCCCTTAATGGACCAGTGCCCAGATTACTCCCAAGTCTGTTCTGTTGTGACCCTCGTCAAATGTATAATTGGAAAGTTTTTTGCCGGTTCAACTGTAGTCGTAGTTGGTTTCCTCAAATCGCAATTTTTGTCAGAAACTGCAGGCAAATATTTTATCCTTAACTAACAATTTTTATAACTAATCGTAGCAGTGCGCATGCGCTGGTGTGCGGGTGACCTGCTCTCGAATAATCGAGAAATAATATAAAATTTGATAAAAGCGGCACTCCATATAATATAACTGTCCCTGTCATCAATATCTGCACATCAATAGGTCGCAGCAGGCGGTGATCCGTCCTTGAATGGCTTCAGGTTTATGTGGAAGTTATCACGTCAAGCTATTCAACTTCTGCGAGGGATTTGCCGTGTTTGTGTTCCAGCCAAACACATACACTGCATAGGTCGGCGGTACCAACTGTTGAACCTGAAAGCCCTAAGCGTATATTTGCTGATATGAGGGATCATGGAATTCCGTAAAAAGTAAAGTTGATACAAGTTTTATAAAACTTTATGGCCGTCCTTAACTTTATGGCTTTACCAATCGTATTTTATTTTATTCAAAAAGTTTTTTTTATATTAAATTTTTTATTTCTTCTGTAGGCGGACGAGTCCAGATTTAGACGTCTTTTAATATTGCTGTAACTTTATGAAAGGCGGGGATTTTTATCAATTGCTTTCCATATGGGTCAAGACGGGAAAGTTTGCTTGCGCGGCCCCGCCGGTACGGGCTCTGACCTAAGGGAATCGCTCTATAACTCGTTATTATTAACAAAACTTTATACTTAATAATATGGACGAAAAGGCATTATTCAGGCATCAAGCTAACATCCTTATATTATATTTTCAAGATTTGATGCAAACAACTTGTGTTTTCATCAACCAGCAGCTCATACACAAGAAAGAAAAGAAACTGAGCCAATAATCATCGATATCGATATCGAAAAAAATATGGAGTACGGTCCTAACACGTAGTGAGCAGAGCCGTAGCGAGAGGCAATAATGACCCTTAATTTAAGAAAATAATATATTGCATGATCACTGAAGAGTCTTATACAGCTTAGAAAATAACAGCAGTGTAAAAAGTTATGCTTTTATTTTTCTAACTTTTCTTTTTTATAGATTGGAATGTAAGTATTTTTTTAAGCACATGGTATGTTCTAGCAACAACAACAACAACTCTATTAAGGGAAAATAAGAATAAATAATAATTAAAAAAATAATAATAAGTATAATAATAAAGAAATAAATGAAGATAAATTAAGCATAAAAATGATGTCTAAAAACAAGATAAATAAATAAATATAAAGTTAAATTAAGGACAAGTGAGTATAAATAATAAATGAGGATAATTAAGAATTAAAAAGAAGATAAATAAATATAAGTAAAGATACATTAGGGATAACTGAAAATAAACAGATGAATAATAAATCAAAATAAAATAAGGATAATTAAGAATTTAAAAAATAATAAGGATAAATAATGATTAAAAACGAGATAAATAAGTACAAGTGAAAATAAAAAATAAAATAATAAATAAAGGTAAACCCAAATTAAGTGGGAATAAATAACAATTAAAAACTAACAAGCAAAAATATAGATAAATCAGGGATAAGTGAGAATAAAAACATGAATGATAAATCCGAATAAAATAAGGATAAATAACGATTAAAAATAAAATAAGTGAAAATGAAGATAAATTAGGAGTAAATGAGAATGAAAGAGTTAAATAAGAAAAAATTAAATGGAGATAAATAAGAATTAAAAAAGATAAATGAGGATAAACCAGAATAAAATAAGGATAAATAAGAATTTGAATAAGCACAAGTAAAGATAAATTAAGGATAAGCAAGAATAAAAATAATAATGAAAATATATCCGAGTAAAATAAGTATAAATAAAAATTAAAGACAAGATAAATTAGTAAAAATAAAGACAAATCAAGAATAAGTGAAAATGAAAGGATAAATAAGATTTAAAAATGAGAAAAGTAAGTAAAAATAAAGATAAATTAAAGATACATAAAAATGAAAAAGATATACATGAATAAATAAAAATAGGGATAAATAAGATTTTAAAATAACAAATGAGTATAGATAAAGATAAAATAAAAATAAATTAATACAATAAGATGATTGAGGATATATCAAAATAGATTAAGGATTAGAAACAAGTAAAAATAAAAATAAATTAGGGATATATGTGAGAATAAAAATATGAATGAAGAAAAATCAAAATAAAATAAGGATAAATAACGATTAAAAACAAAATAAATAAGTGGAAATAAAGATTAAAATTAGGGATAAATGAGACTGATAAAGATAAATAAGGAAAAATAAAATGGGGATAATTAAGAATTAAAAAAGATAAATTAAGATAAATGAGAATAAATGGACAAATGAGGATAAACTAAAATAAAACAAGGATAAATAAGAATTTAAAGAAATAAATAAGCATAAATAATGATAAATTAAAGATAAGCAAGAATAAGAAGAATAATGAAAATAAATCCGAATAAACTAAATATAAATTAAAATTAAGGATAAATTAGTAAAAATAAAGACATATTAAGAATAAGTGAAAATGAAAAGGTGAATGACGATAAATCCAAATAAGAAAAGGATAAATAAGGATTAAAAATTAGATAAATAAGTAAAAATAAAGATAAATGAAAATGAAAAAGATATACATAGATAAATAAAAATAAGGATAAAATAAGACTTTAAAATAACAAATAAGTATAAATAAAGATAAAATAAAAATTAATCAAAAGAATAAGGATAAATAGGAATTAAAAACAAAGTAAATAAGTAAAAATAAGATAATTTTAGGATATGTGAGACGAAAAAAAATGAATAAAGATAAGTATAAGGATTTAAAAAAATTAAATAAAGATTAATAACGGTTAAAAACAAGTGAAAATAAAGATAAATTAGGGATACATGAGAATGAAAAAGATAAAATAAGAAAAATGAAATGGGGAGAATTAAGAATTAAAATAGATAAATAAATATAAATAAAGATTAAGTGAAGATAAATGAGAATAAGTAGATAAATGAGGATAAATTAAAACAAAATAAGGATAATGAGAATTTTGAAAAATAAATAAGCATAAATAAACATAAATTAAGGATAAGCTAGAATAAGAAGAATAATGAGATTAAATCTGAATAAAATAATATAATTAGTAAAAATAAAGATAAATTAAGTATAAGTGAAAATGAAATGGTGAATTACGGTAAATCCAAATAAGAAAAGGATAAATAAGGACTAAATATAAGATAAATAAGTAAAAATAAAGACAAATTAATGAAAATGAAAAGGATATACATAGATAAATAAAAGTACGGATAAATGAAACTTTAAAATAACAAATAAGTATGAATAAAGATAAAATAAAAATAAATTGGAATAAACACGATTAAAAACAAGGTAAATACAAAGTAAGAATAATTTAAATTTGGGATATGTGAGACTAGCAAATTTAATGAAGATAAAACAAAATAAACAAAAGGATAAATAAGAATTTAAAAAAATTATAAAGATTAAATAAAGATAAATGAGAATATATAAATACATAAATGAGGATCAATTAAAATAAAATTAGGATAAATAGGAATTTTAAATGAGGTAAATAAGTAACAATAAAAAAAATTAAAGATAAATGAAAATGAAAAAAAATACTTGGATAAATAAAATAAGACTTTAAAATAACAATTAAATATAAATAAAGATAAAATAAAAATTAATTAGAATAAAAAGACGATTGATGCCAAATCAAAATAGAATAAGAATAAATAAGGATTAAAAACAAGATAAGTAAGGAAAAATATTTTTATTTTTGATTAATTAGAGATGTGTGAATAAAAAAAATGAATAAAGATAAAATCAAAATAAAACAAAAATAATTAAGAATTTAAGAAAATTAAATAATGTCTAATAAACGTGATAAATAAGTGAAAATAAAGATAAATTAGGGATAAACAAGAATAAAAAGATAAATAAGAAAAAATAAAATGGGGATAATTAAGAATTATAAAATTTAAATATATATAAATAAGGAATAATTAAGATGAATGAGAATAGAATTAGGGATAAGCAAGAATAAAAAGAAAAATGAAAATAAATCCGAATAAAATAAGTGTAAATTAGTATTAAAGGCAAGATAAATGAAAATTAAAAAATATACATAGATAAATAAATATAATTATAAATAAAACTTTAAAATAACAAATAAATGTAAATAAAGATAAAATAAAAATAAATTAGAATAAAAAGACGCTTGAGACTAAATCAGAATAGAATAGCGATAAATAAGGATTAAAAACAAGATAAATAAGTAATAATAAAGATAAATTTGGAGTATGTGAGAATAAAAACATGAATAAAGATAAATCAAAATAAACCAAGGATAAATAGGAATTAATAAAAATTAAATTAAGGTTACTAACGAGTAAAACAGGATAAATAAATGAAAATAAAGATAAATTAGGGATAAATGAAAATGAAATATAAATAAGGAAAAATAAAATGGAGATAATTAAGAATTGAAAAAGATAAATAAATGTAAATAAAGAGTAATTAATATGAATGAGAAAAATAGATGAATGAGGATAAATCAAAACAAAAGTATAAATAAGAATTTTAAAAAATAAATAAGCATAAATAAAGATAAATTAAGGATAAGCAAGAATAAAAAGAATAATGAAAATAAATTCGAATAAAGCAAGTATAAATAAAAATTAAAAACGAGATAAATAAGTAAAAATAAAGACAAATTATAATAAGTGAGAATGAAAAGGTGAATGACGATAAATTTAATTAAGAAAAGGTAAATAAGAATTAAACATAAGATAAAAACAAATGAAGGCTAAATGAAAAAGAAAAAGTCTAATTAAAGATAAAATAATAATAAATGAGAATAAAAAGATGATTGAGGTTAAATCAAAATAAAATAAAGATTATTAAGGATTAATAAAAAGATAAATGAGTAAAAATAAAGATGAATACATAAAATAAAAATAAAAAAGATAAATTAGGATAAATAAAATAAAATCAAGATAAATAAGAATTAATAAAAGATAAAGTTTAAATAAGAATAAAGATAAAGAAGTATCTATAAATAAGAATAAATACTAATGCGTTTGTTAACGTACAGTAAATTTTTCAAATTATTAAATGTCTATTAGGCTAATAATAAGTATAAAAGCAACGCCCCACTTTCAAGAACACCACGTATTTACTAAAGCATCGATGTCAACTAGCCATTCGTCGTTCCACATTTCAAAACGCGTTGTTTTCGAAACCGAACTTAGCGTATTGCAACTTTAGCCGGTTTAATGGATTATTGTGAAAAAGTGAACAAAAGGGGACCGCATTTAAAACCAGCCATGCCTGTAATATTATTATGTTTATTTGCGCTGCAATTGTGGTTTTGTATAAACGTTTGAATGTCTGGTTCTGTGAAATATAATTAAATTTATATCGCACAGCGAAATTGTATTTTACTCAATTATCCGAATATAGTAGCAGCGTTTAGAATCTGCGTTGTATGATGCATTGTAATCAGTTTTGCGAGGTTGTGGTGCGCCATGTTGGAAACGTTGCAATTCTTGACATCTTTTAAATTTTTTTTTTCGAAATATGGAGGAGATTGTTTATTTGTGGCCAAGGTAAGAATAGAAGTTGGCCGGTTTGTTTGATGGATAGACCGGAGCCGGTTGAAAATATGTGCCAAATCCTCGCCAGTTTTCAAGGCGAAATGAATCAAACACCAGAGCGGCGGCGGCGGCGGCGGTCGATTTAAATGTTCCGCGATCCCTTTAAATTCTCATGTTTCCATTCCGTTTAGTAAATTGCATAGTATATCATCCGACCCAATTCCGTTGGTAGCAACAGTGGTTGGAGCATGTGTTGAATTTTTAAGCGCCACCCTGTTAGAATTGATGGATAAGCCTGGAAAAGGGTCAGCAAATATTCATGCTTTATAATGGAAAGCCGATGCGTTCTGAGAGGGTGTCTATATATGTTATTTTTCTCACCCCGTTAAGTGGCTGTCAATCATGTGCATATGAAAGTGGAAGACCGATATCGATGACATACTCTAACATCAAATTGAGCTTATCTGACAATGAAAACTCACAGAGTGTGTGGGTTTTCGAATTGATTTCGTGTTTGCATAGGAGGAATCACGGTTAAAGGGCGGCAATGCCATAAAATGTGGGATCTTCTCTGTATCGGAAAATACACTTCCTACCTCTTCAAATTAACATGTCGAGGCAACGGCGAGGTTATTTTCGATGCATAAAATTTCGGCGAAGGCAGGTCTTCGTAGTTCTGGTGCAATTATATCAAACTGTCCAGTAATAAAGAGGAACCTGTTGAAAGAGGCTCACATTTGTATTCGACCTGTACAGTCCCCGGATATCACATGCATATCACGTGATTATTTATGGATAAAATTTATTTTTCTTCCGGCCTAACATAAAAAGTACTTTTCGAATCGGAATGAAAACATCTATCAATGCCTTCCTGTTATGTTCCGCAATTTATTACAGGGCGCAGTGATATAACATATATATTGCAGAGATTGATTTTTAACACTTTCCCCCAAACATGGCGCATTGTCTGATAAATGTGGTTTTAGAGCCTGTCAGCAAAAGTGCGTTTTGATATTTTTTATTCGAAACGCAAATGACATATTTAAAATATCATTTTCCCCTCTAGAGTACACAAAATTGCCATTATTGGAAAGGTCAATCAACAATCTTGCCATAAGGATGCGTTGTTTTATTATTTCCAACAAGTTTTCAATGAGGTTGGGACCTAGGGATCGCGCTGGCCGCAGCAAAATCAAATTCCAGTTTTGTGCTCAGGAATCGTCCGAGCGGGCCCACCCGGTACATCTCTTGCTCCACCTAGCTGCTCCTTTTTGCGTTTCTACGCTTTTTGTTAGCGAAGCAAACCCGAACTATCGACCTGAGATCCCAGATTGTAGATTAAAATACAATAAATGGTTCCCGACCACGAAAAATTAATCATAGACTTTCATGCGTGCAATAAAAACATGTATCCTACATCTAAATCTAAACAAAAAAAGCAATTATTGGAAAAATCCTTAACATCATTAAAGTAACAAAGTAGGGTAGGTTTTTTATCGGGATCGAAGCTGGTATTGTATAAGGAGATAACGCAAGCTCATCCCATGTGTTGGAATCAAAGTGGGCGCATTAGGGAGGCCTGTAATGTCCCTAGATTACACGCGTGGGGTGAAACGGCGCAAGATAATAATTTGCGGTAACAAGGGAAGTCGTAGCCCGCGCAGATCAAGGACGATTAGGAATTAATACCAATTAGAATAGGTGAAAGATAGTAGGAGCCGATAAAATTACGCCGGATAGAGCGGTTCTTATGAATATTGGTAAGTCGGCTTAGGCCAAGAGTTTATCCTTTTTATGGCGCCTTCAAATATATATATTCATGTTAACCTTCATTTATACTCATCTACTTTTTAATTGTTATTTGCCCTTATTTTTATGTATCCTCTTTCATCTATTTTATTCTTATTTATCTTTATTTTATCCTTATTTACCCTTAATTTATCCTTAAAATTTTTTAAAATTGTAGTTGACATGTGTTTCACGGGAAATACCTACTTTTGCAAGTAAACCAAATTAGAAAAAAAGAGGCATATTAACATCAAAATAATAAAAAATGGGAACTAGACCAAGAGAATGTTTCACTACAAATATTACATGTAATTTTTGCTGTATATCAGATGACTAATAAGCATCTATATTATTTGTCCATATGATACTAAAGCCCCCATATTTATCCTTATTTTATCTTTATTTATGCTTTTTTATCTTTTTTTTACCCTTTTCTGCCCTTTCTATTCTTGTTTACATTTTTTTATTTTTATTTATCATCTTTTATTTTTTTATTCTTGTTTATCTTTATTTTATTTCATACATCCTCATTTATCTTTTTTATTTTTATTAATCCTCTTATTTTCTTTATTCTTATTTATTTTTGTTTTATTTTATTTAACCTCTTATCTTTCTTATTCCGATTTGTAATTTTTAAAATTTTTATTTATCTTTATTTTATTTATCCACATTTAACTTTTTTATTTTAATTTTAATTCATCTTTTTAATTGTTATTTATCATTTCATTTTTATTTTATCTTGACTCTTATTTATCTTTATTTAATTCTTAGTCTTCTTTGATGTTTGTTTATCCTATTTTACCCTGTTTATTCTTATTTATCCTCATTTTATTTTTATATATCCTCGTATCTTTTTTATTCCTATTTATTTTTTAAAATTCTTATTTATTCTTATTTTATTTTTATTTATTCTCTTTTATTTTTTATAATCGTTTATTCTTGTTTTATATATTTATTCCCTTATATCTTATTCATTCTTATAGATCCTTGTTTTATTTTATTTAACCTTTTACCTTTTTATTTTTGTTCTTTTTTAAATTTTTCATCTTCATATTATTTTTGTTCATTCACATTATCTTTTTTATTCTTATTCATCTTTTTTAATTCTTATTCATTTTCATTTAATTTTAATTTTTCATCCTTTATCTTCTTGATCCTCATTTATCTTCATTTAATTCTTATCCTTATTTTAATTTTTGTTTACCCTCTTTTACCCTTTCTATTCTTATTTATCCTTATTTTATTTTTATATAACCTCCTTTATCTTTTTTTTATTTATTCTTGTTTAATTCATATTTATCCTTATTGTATTTTCATTTATCCTCTTTTATTCTTTTTATTCTTATGTATCTTCTTTTTAAATTCTTATTTAGCTTTGTTTTAATTTATTTAACCTCTTATCTTTTTTATTCTTATTTATCCTTTTTTAAATTCTTATTCGTCCTCATTTTATTTTTATTTTCCTCTTATTCCACAGTTTATCTTTATTTAATTCTTATTCTTGTTTAATTTTTGTTTATCCTCTTTTGCCCTTTCTATTCTTGTTTATCCTTATTTTATTATCCTCTTTTATCCTTTTTATTCGTATTTATCTTTGTTTAATTCATATTCATTCTTATTTTATTTTTATTTATCCTCTTTTATCTTTCTTATTTTTATTTATCTTCGTTTTATTTTATTAATCTTTTTTTATCCTTTTTATTATTTATCTTCTTTTTTTAGTTATTATTTATTCTTATTTTATTTATCCTCTTTTATCTTTTTTATCCTCATTTATCTTTTTAAAATCTTGTTTATCCTTATTTTATTTTCATTTATCCTCTTTTATGTTTCTTATTCTTATTTATCCTTGTTTTATTGTGTGATTGGCTAAAATAAAAGTTTCTAGCACCTTTCTTTTAGCAAACTCACTTTATTTTTTAATAAAAACTCGTTTAATTCTTGTTTATCTTTATTTTATTTCATACATCCTCTTTTATCTTTTTTATTTTTATTTAATCCTCTTTTTTAATTCCTATTTATCTTTGTTTTGTTTTATTTAAATTTTTATCTTTCTCATTCCTATTTGTAATTTTTATAGTTTTTATTTATCCTAATTTATCCACATTTATCTTTTTATTTTTATTCTTTCTTTTCTTGAATCGTTATTTATCGTTTCATTTTTTTATCTTTTTGACTCTTAGTTATCTTTATTTAATTCTTAGTCTTCTTTAATGTTTGTTTATCCTCTTTTACCCTGTTTATTCTTATTTATCCTCATTTTATTTTTATATATCCTCACCTTTTTATTTCAATTTTTTCTTTCAATTCTTATTTATTCTTATTTTATTTTTATTTATTTTCTTTTATTTTTTATAGTCGTTTAACCTTTTTTATTTTTATATTATTTATTCCTAATATATTTTATTTATTATTATTGATCCTTGTTTTATTTTTGTTTATCCACATTATTTTTTTAATTTCTATTTATTTTTGTTTAATTCATATTTATTCTCTTTTATTCTTATGTTCCTGTTCCTTATTGCTCCTTTTCCCCCTACGCGTCCTAGATTACACCCGTATATCGAAACCAACAGTGGTATCGCATCTCAATTCATTGGTTTCAACGTCTTAACAGGTTTATCACCATCTCTATTGCCTTTGAACGTCTCACTTTTCATCCTTATCGGAAGGAGGCAAGGACGCTATTAGTGCGATTTTTGTCTTTCCTAGGCTAAATGAATTAAAACAAAAACTCCTTTTCTCACGGCACAACAACGAGGTAGTAATAGGAAAATATAATATAGTGATTAGAAATATTTATGCGTAGTAGTACGAATTGTAATTATATAACTATTTATTATATTAGAATTCACAGATGACAAAGCTGTAGGAGACTATACTTAGACTCTTCTTCTTTCTGTGATCTGTTTCCTGCCTCCTCTATCACTGTCTCTACCTCTTAATCTTGCTCGTCATCCCCCCTTCCTCTGTTGTTCTTGTTTAATCTCTCGTAAAACTAGATTAATGTAGGTTACAGCAAAAGCCATGGAGCTTCAGCTACCAACCCACTCTTCCTCTTCTTTGCCTTCTTCCTCTTCCTGGTCTTCCGCCTCTTACTCTTCTTCTTCCTCTTCATCTTCTTTTTAACCTCCTTCTTCGCCTTCTTTTTCCTCTTCTTCTCCCTTTCCCTCTTCTTCCTCTTCTTTTCCTTCCTTTTCGGTTTTCTCTACCACTACCTCTACCTCTTCTGCTTCCTTTTCTTCCACTTTAGATTTACTTTGATACAACTGGTACAGCAGTGGTCGTGAGGGCTCCTTTGGCTTTGTCGACAAACAGATGTCAGTAATCGAAAGTACCAGCATTTAATAAGTAAGTTAGAAAGATACGACACCAAAAGATGAAGCTAATCAGAAACACACTTGAGTTGCTTTAACAACAAAAGCATTTTAGATCAGATGTAAGTAAACCGTGTGTTTCCGTTCGAGCAGAAGGGCATTTTATGTATATAAAATTGTCTGCAGAATAAATCTCTCTGCGCTCCCTCGACATCTTTATTGCGTGTTTTTTGTCGAAAACTACTCGGGAAACTTTCGCTGTATCCGCGCATGCAGAATCCATTTGAGAGTTGTCGTTATTTTTTGCAACTCGAGAACCGTAATTTATTTTATTTAGTCTAGTCGTGCATAAATATTTAAACGAGAAATCTTCAAGGTGTTAAACCTATATCAAACGGAACTTTACCACTCACGGCCGCGTTTGGCGCGAGACGTTCCGCTGAATTATTAACGCGGACCGAAATTCCAGATCGCTCACTTTCGCAGCCAAATAAATAGTATAACCACATGAGTAGGTTTCAGCCCAATAGTTCAACGTACTCTGTTATTATTGAAACTGATTTTTTCCGAAGCGCCCCGCACGAACTAATTTTAAATGAATCTTTAGTGGAATCTCCTTCGTAAAGGAGAGAAATTCTGAGTATCCGCATGAAAAATCGCGCAACTTAATCCCTGCGGAGCTTAAAACGATTCACCATCGTTTTATGTGCAATTTTTTCAGCTACCTGCTGATAAGCGCAATTTAGAATCAACCCTCGAGCCATCTGTGTCCAAGAGGGGAATATATTCCGATCTACAGAGTGACTCGGAAAATATGCTTTTATTTAGACAGGAGCAGGTGTATTGTATCTCTTGAACGGCTAATGTTGGAAAAAACTTCTCACGGTAAACGAGTTCTAAATAAATATTTGCCAATAGCTTATTAATTGTTGAAGTAAGTTTTGGTGGTGTGGAACAAATTGAAATTCTAAAACTTTTTTGCCGTATTCTAAAATTGTTTGGGCCGCCCGGTGGCGTGACAGAAAACATTCGAACTGATTTATGGAAAAGATTTAATCTAGTAGACGCCTAGACCTCGCTGACCTGTCCAATGAAGCGGACGACTGATAAGGATTAGATTCTGGCCCAATCGGACACCCGACAGTGACTGATGCGATCATCGGCGGTTACTTGATTAAATACGGACTGTCACCGCTTCCTTGATATCCTCAGCTAAGGTGAGCCTATATTACCGCACTACTTAATACTCCATTAATCACGATTACTTGATTAATGCGTTAGACTTCTTATATCGCGGCTCCTCTGATTAGGAAATGTGGGGAGGTGGCGCTGGGAAAAAGCGGTTCGATGCTCGGTTGGTGACCGCAGAAGTGGGATGATTGACTGCCCAAGATATTGCACCATTGACTTCGATTAGTTCTCATATTTCTTCATTGTTTGATGAGTAGAGATGCTTTGTAGACGGTAAATTCATTCAATAATAGCACATACAGGGAAATCCAATATTTCAATGAAACGAGATGCGTCTTAGGAGGCCATCGGGGAAGTCGTGGTGCAGGCTTTGCATCATCTTATTCGGCCACGGCTTCTTCAACGTCAATATTCTGGTTGTACTATGACCTGCAGAATCACCCGATTTAGGCCTTATTGAACATTAATTCTTTCTTTTACGATTTGCCCCGTTTTCTAATTTCATCATTACTTTTGCGAAATATTTATTTCCATTGGCACAATCTATAGGGAGATTATTAAATTAGACGATTACTCGATTTTATTGTTCTTTCCGCCGAGCCCTAATTGCCCCTCCGCCGACGCGTCTTAATTCCAACCGTTGTAATTATGTACTTCCATATAATTTTGAACTTGTTGAAAACTTTAAATTACTTTATTACGATGGTCGAACGATTGCCGGGGCTCTTGTGACCCCATTTACAACATGTGGATGCTTTACTGCGACAGAGAGCGTCATAAGGTTCGCAGTATAATGCTAGTAAAACATTTTTATTTGGAGTTAAGCCTTTTTATTATTTAGAACGGTTTGTTTGTGTATTAGGTGGAGGAGTAATTTTTCCTCAAATGTTATCCTTTAGAGTCCTGTGTTTCCTTCATTCATACAACTTTTGATCATTTAGATTTAGGAGGGTCATATTGTCCATTGCACCTTGACAGGCTCATAGGATTCCCATGACAGGCTCATAGGATTCCCATGAAATAATTTTTTATCATCGTGGACGTCTTTAAGGTATGTTTTTGTCCGACGCCTTCTCCGCAATCCTCCAACCGGTTGCCGATGCCATGATCGATAAAACGAAACTGAAAATAAAATATTTCCCCAATTTCCGCTACAACAGAATGACTCGGCGGTAACAGAGCATGCAATTGATGTCGAAACTCCGATATTAGCATGTTTTCAGGCTGCTCGGCCTATTCACAAATAATTTGGGAATTCTTAAGAATAATGTTGCATCCATCATTTTAAACGTCAGCCGCGTTGGCATTCATGGGCTTTTGTTTTCCGTTCCGCATAAATCATAATCTTAAATATAAATAGAAAGATACGCTGAGAGAAAACAGCGCCATAAGCAATACCGAAAGCGTCTGTATAATAATTACACAAACTGTTTTCTCAGTGTCTGTGGCCTACCACAAAGTTAATGTAATGTATTCAGAATGTTTATGCTTCAGCTATTTGCAGTTCTATTTTTACTCTCCTCATTATTCGGACACCAAAAAGGCGAATAAAACACGCATACTGCTAATACACGATCTGGAAGTGGCACAAAAAAATGGTTTAATTCCTTTAATAAAACGCGAATACTAAAGTTGTTGCAATTACCTTCTTTGCGCAATTTTGGATTGTCATTTACTCGGATACGTCACTTGATCGATCTGCCTGGATGCGGGATATTTATTTTTTAATTAAAAATGTGCAACCTACCGCGCTAAACGAAGAATGGGGTTTACGGTGAAATAATTCGGGCGACATTTCTGAAAGGTCGTGCAGGGGCCTGCAGGAATACACAGCAGGAGCGTTGGTTTAGCGGGAAAGGCAGCGACAGGGCCACCAACCACTAATGAGGTGTGCTGACATTACATCCTCCTCAACAATTACTACCTAGTCAGCACTCACTATGGCGGCTTTGAATTAGATGGGTTTCTATTAAATATAATATCACGTTTCGCAGAGAAAATAGTAACGCCCGGTTTATCTCGCGTTTATCGATTCCCGGCCAAAGGGTTTTTCTTTGTGGAAAACACCACACAGCGGGGGGAATTGCTTATTCTCAGGACTAGGTGATCCTATTAAGCGGTGCGGCGCTGACGGAAATCCGAATCCACAGTATATACGTATATATGTGTATATGTGTGTATATAGGTGTGTGTATATATGTGTATATATATGTATGTATGTTTTATATTTATATTTTATATTTATATTTATATTTATATTTATATTTATATTTATATTTATATTTATATTTATATTTATATTTATATTTATATTTATATTTATATTTATATTTATATTTATATTTATATTTATATTTATATTTATATTTATATTTATATTTATATTTATATTTATATTTATATTTTTACATATTTACATATTTACATATTTACATATTTACATATTTACATATTTACATATTTACATATTTACATATTTACATATTTACATATTTACATATTTACATATTTACATATTTACATATTTACATATTTACATATTTACATATTTACATATTTACATATTTACATATTTACATATTTACATATTTACATATTTACATATTTACATATTTACATATTTACATATTTACATATTTACATATTTACATATTTACATATTTACATATTTACATATTTACATATTTACATATTTACATATTTACATATTTACATATTTACATATTTACATATTTACATATTTACATATTTACATATTTACATATTTACATATTTACATATTTACATATTTACATATTTACATATTTACATATTTACATATTTACATATTTACATATTTACATATTTACATATTTACATATTTACATATTTACATATTTACATATTTACATATTTACATATTTACATATTTACATATTTACATATTTACATATTTACATATTTACATATTTACATATTTACATATTTACATATTTACATATTTACATATTTACATATTTACATATTTACATATTTACATATTTACATATTTACATATTTACATATTTACATATTTACATATTTACATATTTACATATTTACATATTTACATATTTACATATTTACATATTTACATATTTACATATTTACATATTTACATATTTACATATTTACATATTTACATATTTACATTTTTACATTTTTACATTTTTACATTTTTACATTTTTACATTTTTACATTTTTACATTTTTACATTTTTACATTTTTACATTTTTACATTTTTACATTTTTACATTTTTACATTTTTTACATTTTTTACATTTTTTACATTTTTACATTTTTACATTTTTACATTTTTACATTTTTACATTTTTACATTTTTACATTTTTACATTTTTACATATTTACATATTTACATATTTACATATTTACATATTTACATATGTACATATTTACATATTTACATATTTACATATTTACATATTTACATATTTACATATTTACATATTTACATATTTACATATTTACATATTTACATATTTACATTTTTACATTTTTACATTTTTACATTTTTACATATTTACATATTTACATATTTACATATTTACATTTTTACATTTTTACATTTTTACATTTTTACATTTCTACATTTTACATTTTTACATTTTTACATTTTTACATTTTTACATTTTTACATTTTTACATTTTTACATTTTTACACTTTTACACTTTTACACTTTTACACTTTTACACTTTTACACTTTTACACTTTTACACTTTTACACTTTTACACTTTTACACTTTTACACTTTTACACTTTTACACTTTTACACTTTTACACTTTTACACTTTTACACTTTTACACTTTTACACATTTACACATTTACACATTTACACATTTACACATTTACACATTTACACATTTACACATTTACACATTTACACATTTACACATTTACACATTTACACATTTACACATTTACACATTTACACATTTACACTTTTACACTTTTACACTTTTACACTTTTACACTTTTGCACTTTTACACTTTTACACTTTTACATTTTTACATTTTTACATTTTTACATTTTTACATATTTACATATTTACATTTTACATTTTTACATTTTTACACTTTTACACTTTTACACTTTTACAATTTTACATTTTTACATTTTTACATATTTACATATTTACATATTTACATTTTTACATTTTTACATATTTATTTACATATTTACATATTTACATATTTACATATTTACATATTTACATTTTTACATTTTTACATTTTTACATTTTTACATTTTTACATTTTTACATTTTTACATTTTTACATTTTTACATTTTTACATATTTACATATTTACATATTTACATATTTACATAATTATATTTATATTTATATATATATATTTTTTCTCCATGACTATAATATGTATCTGCTGTTGGTCAATAAAGTATTATTATTATTATTATTATTATTATTATTATTATTATCTCGCAAACAAGGGAATCAAGAAGATTTCCTAAGAAGTCCGCGTCGCCCCTTATTTATTAATCTACATATGTATAACCACCAAGTTAACATCAAAATATGTCCAGCGCCATGCGCGCAAATTCAAAATGTTCTTCAAAGATCAATCCTAGGGCTTCTACTGTATATATAAATATTAACGATAAGAATGCTAACAATACTCCTTATTTGTAAACTTTTAAACTTTTTAGATTAATACGCAATTATTTTGTCGGATAACATGGTCACATTATTGGTTATATATTCATTGCCTAATTAGTGGCAACAAATGAATATCGGAGCATCACGATGGCGAACAATTTTTTGCAATTCAGCCACATTTATAGAACGCATTAGAGAGTAAGAGATCTGGCCCCGTAAATCCGGCGGGCAGGCGTCGGGACGTCCTCGGTGATGCGAATGATTTCAATCTTCTGCCGTTTAAATAGGATCAAGCCGGATCGCTTATACCGCCGACTCATTTAAATGCATCTCTCGAATAACGAGCTTAACGAGACTTTACTCTTGCAGTTATACGTCTCGGAATTGAACTGCACCACAGCCTCATTTGATATCCGGTTTATTACAGGTGCTCTTCCACTTCCGTCTGTGTACATTGTTTCACATTCAAATGAGGAACATTTTAATAACGCCTCTACGGTATGCTTACGCCTTTTATAATGTAATTTGTTACCGGGAATGGCTCCCAGCGACTTGGCAGGCGACTTTGTGTGATCGCTTGTTATTTCGGGGCCGGAGCGCTCATTTTTTTCTCCAGAGAAATATTCCAGGAAATAAAGGTCGTGCAGGTTCTTATACGTATTAGTATACGGCGCCGGTGTAAGGTTTGCGGTGCGATCAGGAGGTTTCACAGGTAAGTCTTATACTATTCACTGTTATGTTGAAAATCGTTCAAAGTTTGTTTAAAGCATGCAACTAACAGCTGTTCTGTTATTGATTATTTTAAAGCAGATTTACTTTATTTTCGCCTTTGGGAAACAAATTCCTTGAGAAAAGTTCATCTTTATTTTAATAGAATTAAATGCGAAAATTTAATCACACCACAATGGTGAATATAAACCACATACTTATTAAATGATAACCATTAATCGCTTTTAATTCCCTACCCAATGTTTGTTTTTAGAACGGATGCGTCAGGATATGCACTAGGAGCAATTATGTTACATGATGATGATGGATGAGTCATAAGCAAGTCACACTAAATCAAGCTGACAAGACGACAGATGAGGCTTTAGGGGTAGTATGGACCATAAAAAAGTTTTGTTCCTACAAATTCTCTAAAAAAAATTATATCTACCATAAATCGCTGGTAGATTTATTTGGGATGAATAATCTTGCGTAAAGTCAAGGATTTCATATTTTCCATCCTGCCTCCAGGCGGGATAGAAGCAAAACCATATTTTTCGAGGCTGCATACGCCACATAAAATATTCCGGTCCAGTATATGTTCCGAGATGATTGTAAGTGTGTACAGAATAAAAAGCTCCGCAAGAAAACATAACGTAACACTTCAAATATTGCAATCGTCGCCGGGCAGCAGGTTCTGAAGGAGAAGTGACGGCAGATAGGAGGGTCGCACGTAACACGTCTCGCGATCAACATTTTTATGGGGCCAGTACGGAATATAAAACAAATATATGAGAATGACGAATGAGCACAATTGGCTGAATCCAGGCTGTTATGGCGGTGATGACCCCAGAGGCGTGCGAACGGATTCACACGGTGCCCAGGATTGTTCCTGGCGGACGGACCGAATCGTAAACCCCGCCGCCCTCCCCGGCGGCACGTCGCGCCGTTAAGTCGGTGATGTTGGGATAATATGAGCACTCGGGCTGTGTTTTATGGTGACCGGACCCGCTCGCCTGCTGACGATCGCTGAATAAACTAGGTAACAGTCGGCGGCATTAAAACTAGGGCTATTTGATATGTGTGTGTGACTTGACTAGCTAGCCGAGACCTGCTGATACGCCATTTTCCAGACCCGTGTCATATACACCCTTACTTCAATGTGCAACAAATAAAACCCATTTTATCAGCAGCTAAAGGTAATAAAATGTAACATAAAGAGGGCCCAGCGGTGGGTATCTCTCCGGCTTACTGCCGATACGATTTTAAATGACTTTGACGGTTGGTCTCCCCAATGCCGTTACCGATCGAATAATAACGAAAACGTGATTAAATATATGCAAGTGACGTAATAACCTATAAGAATTTCTGTAAGTAAACTATGGATCTGTAAAATGCTGTAAAGTTCCCGGAGTTGAACTCAACAGATATGTCCAGGATGCTTCGAACACGACATGGATTGGGACGAATATACGAGTGGCCGACAACTCGCCTCAGTTCGAAATTTTTTTTCTATTAATGCATCAGGCATGAGATCTATTGCGAGTTAGAAGCTGGAGGCGATAGCCGGAGGCAGGTTAGATATGTGTGTTTTTACCCTGATAAAGGAGAGCAGTTGAGGAAGAAGAAATATCCAGACCGTACAGCTATTATTTTAACTGTTGCAGGTGTAATAAAAATTTTAATTTTAATTGCAGTAGATGCCTGGATGATCAACAACAAACTTAAACAAAGTAACTCATTTATACGAAACACCGCCATGCATTTCGCCCCGTACCCCCGTACGAGCGCTAATTCCATAAAAATTCAAATCCGTCGCGGATCGCCCCGCGCCTTTTATAAATTATGATTAAGGTAATTTCTGCAACGATAAAATCCTAAATAAACGGAAGCTGGAGAGGGCGGATGAAAAAGGAATTACTCGCCCCTGAAATAAATACCTTTGCACGCGGCGATACTTTCTGCGAGTCCATAAACAAGTGCAGTCATTTATGATGATCTGGCAGCCGGGGGTTGCGACCCCTGCAGACTGAAGCGCTTCTCGGTAGAACGGCAGGGGATAAACTCCGGACTGAAGCAACAAATAGAGGAGGATTCTTATTGAAATCTGCGATGCTCTAACGCCAGATAGCCCCGGCACTTCTGTTTTAGCTGAGTAATTATTTTTGGTCCATACGCATGTTTCAGGGTTGTTACTCCTCATCAGCATGGCACTGATCCCTATTTCTTGTTATTATTTCACCTTTTCTGCCTTATTATAATAAATATCACATCATGTGCCTTTTCATACCAGCTGCTAGAAATAGCGTGCCGATGCTAAGGATGACGTACCGAAATCTGCCACGACTTATTACAGTATTGCAACTCTGTTGTTGCTTGTAATAAAATCCGCTCCTTAAAATTCAAGAATTTCCATATAAATACGGAAAGAAATTTTTTAATATAACGCAAATTACATAATACAGGCCTCGAATTTCCTGCCCCGATATTAGGCATTGAAGGGGAAATAACATACATTTATGACAAGCAATACGTGCTTTTAAGAAAGTAAGTATATTGGATTAACCACATGTTAGCGGTTCGATATTGCTCATGTAATAGTTCCTAATAGAATTCTCAACGGTGACAAAGTTTACTGGGTGGAACCGAATATAGCTCAAGTACGCTGTCATCGTTTCAAATACTATTAAATATACACTTGAGTAGATCAAGACTGTAATCTAGATATTTACACAGTATAAAGAACTCATCTGACTCATCAATGTTTCTGCCATTCCCAGCATAGGTAGAAAGCTAGGATTTAACATAGTTGTCGCTTTTGACACTGAAAATAATGGCAAGAAATAGGGTGCTTGAGAGAAACTCAAGACTGCAACTTAGCTATTTATGTAATATAAATGAGGAAGCTCACACTGACTCATCAATATTTCTGCCATTCCCAGTATCAGTCACTGAGATTTAACGCGGTACTTGCTTATGAAAATCGTGGTAAGTGGGTTAAATCCAGGCTGCAATCTAGCTATTTATACAGTGCAAAGAATTCATCTGACTCATCAATACTTCTGCCATTCTCAGCAGAGGTAGAAAGCTAGGATTTAGCACTATTGTTGCTTTTGACACTGAAAACGTTAAAAAATAAAGTGCACTGAAGCCCAGCTATTTACACAGTATAAACATGGAAACTCATACTGACTCATCGATATTTCTGCCATTCCTAGTATGCCACTAGCTGAGATTTAACTCGGTACTTGCTTATGACATTGAAAATCGTGGTTTTAAGACTACAATCTAGCTATTTATACAGTATGAAGAACTCATCTCACTCATCAATGTTTCTGCCATTCCCAGCAGAGGTAGAAAACTAAAATTTAGCACTATTGTTGCTTTTGACACTGAAAATAACGTTAAAAAATAAAGTGCACTGCAAGTCTAACTATTTACACAATATAAACAAAGAAAATCATACTGACTCATCGATATTTCTGCCATTCCTAGTAAGCCACTAGCTGAGATTTGACTCGGTAATTGCTTATAACATTAAAAAACGTGGCATCTAGACTGCAATCTAGCTATTTATACATTATAAAGAATTCATCCAACTCATTAATTTTTCTGCCATTCCCAGCAGAGGTAGAAAGCTAGGATTTAGAACAGTTGTTGCTTTTGACACTGAAAATAACGTTAGAAAATTAAGTGCACTGGAAACCTAACTATTTACGCAATATTAACAAGGAAACTCATACTGACTCATCGATATTTCTGCCATTCCTAGTAAGCCACTAGCTGAGATTTGATTCGGTAATTGCTTATAACATTAAAAATCGTGGTATCAACACTGCAATCTAGCTATTTATACATTATAAAGAATTCATCCAACTCATCAATGTTTCTGCCATTCCCAGCAGAGGTAGAAAGCTAAAATTTAGCACTTTGTTGCTTTTGACACTGAAAATAACGTTAAAAATAAAGTGCACTGCAAGCCTAACTATTTACACAATATTAACAAGGAAACTCATACTGACTCATCGATATTTCTGCCATTCTTAGTAAGTCACTAGCTGAGATTTGACTTGGTAATTGCTTATAACATTAAAAATCGTGGTATCAAGACTTCAATCTAGCTATTTATACATTATAAAGAATTCATCCAACTCATTAATTTTTCTGCCATTCCCAGCTGAGGTAGAAAGCTAGGATTTAGCACAGTTGTTGCTTTTGACACTGAAAATAACGTTAAAAAATTAAGTGCACTGCAAGCCTAACTATTTACGCAATATTAACAAGGAAACTCATACTGACTCATCGATATTTCTGCCATTCCTAGTAAGTCACTAGCTGAGATTTGACTCGGTAATTGCTTATAACATTAAAAATCGTGGTATCAACACTGCAATCTAGCTATTTATACATTATAAAGAATTCATCCAACTCATTAATTGTTCAGCCATTCCCAGCAGAGGTAGAAAGCTAGGATTTAGCACAGTTGTTGCTTTTGACACTGAAAATAACGTTAAAAAATTAAGTGCACTGCAAGCCTAACTATTTACGCAATATTAACAAAGAAACTCATACTGACTCATCGATATTTCTGCCATTCCTAGTAAGCCACTAGCTGAGATTTGACTCGGTAATTGCTTATCACATTAAAAATGGTGGTATCAAGACTGCAATCTAGCTATTTATACATTATAAAGAATTCATCCAACTCATTAATTTTTCTGCCATTCCCAGCAGAGGTAAAAAGCTAGGATTTAACACAGTTTGACACTGAAAATAACGTTAAAAAATTAAGTGCACTGCAAGCCTAACTATTTACGCAATATTAACAAGGAAACTCATACTGACTCATCGATATTTCTGCCATTCCTAGTAAGTCACTAGCTGAGATTTGACTCGGTAATTGCTTATAACATTAAAAATCGTGGTATCAAGACTGCAATCTAGCTATTTATACATTATAAAGAATTCATCCAACTCATTAATTTTTCTGCCATTCCCAGCAGAGGTAGAAAGCTAGGATTTAGCACAGTTGTTGCTTTTGACACTGAAAATAACGTTAAAAAATTAAGTGCACTGCAAGCCTAACTATTTACGCAATATTAACAAGGAAACTCATACTGACTCATCGATATTTCTGCCATTCCTAGTAAGTCACTAGCTGAGATTTGACTCGGTAATTGCTTATAACATTAAAAATCGTGGTATCAACACTGCAATCTAGCTATTTATACATTATAAAGAATTCATCCAACTCATTAATTTTTCTGCCATTCCCAGCAGAGGTAGAAAGCTAGGATTTAGCACAGTTGTTGCTTTTGACACTGAAAATAACGTTAAAAAATTAAGTGCACTGCAAGCCTAACTATTTACGCAATATTAACAAGGAAACTCATACTGACTCATCGATATTTCTGCCATTCCTAGTAAGTCACTAGCTGAGATTTAACTCGGTAACTGCTTATGACTCTAAAAATCGTGGGATCAACACCGCAATCAGATACTTATACAGTATAAAGAATTCATCAAACTCATCAATTTTTCTGCCGTTCCCAGTAGAGGTAGAAAGCTGTAGCACAGCTGTTGCTTTTGACACTGAAAATAATGGCAAGAAATAAAGTGCTTGAGAGAAAATCAAGACTGCAACCTAGCCATTTGTGTAATATAAACGACGAAGCTCACACTGACTCATGAATATTTCTGCCATTCTCATTGTCACTGAGATTTAACGCGGTACTTGCTTATGAAATAAAAAATCGTGGTAAGTGGATTAGATCCAGACTGCAATCCTGCTATTTATACAGTAAAAAAATGCATCTGACTCATCAATCTTTCTGCCATTCCTAGCATAGGTAGAAAGCTAATTTTGACTCTAAAAATAACGTCAAAAATAGGATTCGTGAAGGAAATCCAAATTTAAAATAAATGAGGACAACACAAATAAGTTGTTGGCTTATTAATTGGCAGAATATTTAAATACTAATAAATAACACAAACATTAGCTAAACATTTTTTTGGCGATTTTTTTCATAAAAACAATCGTTTCAAGTATTATTGCGTCCACCATATATCTCGTTTCAACGATTCCATCTGCCTGAATAAAATATCTGCCATTTCCCGGAAAACACCGACCATAATTGATAGGTATCGTATTATGATTATTGTGGGTATTCGATACAGGAAACGACATTTGTGGGTATCGCTAGATGGACTCCATACTGCACCCAGACTTCCACGTCGAATGTAACACACACCTGCAGCCTCGTATCGAATTGCCACAGTATCGTTTCCAGCGGAGTGTGTAACTGTTGTAATTAACGATCACTTTGCGTATGTTGCGGGGGAATGGTTGGAAAGTTTTTGTACGCCCTGACTAATTAGTTTGGTTAGCAGATATTTTTAATGCCGGTAATTTGTTTGATAACAACAAAGGGAATATCCCGTTCGACTTTCAAACTGTAATTTAAGTTTGGATTAATTATGGCCCGTTTAAAATTTTTCAGCGGTTTTATTAAAACAGCTGGGTTTGTCGGTGATCGCGAACGCATTTGAGGCGAACGTAATGGGAATGGTCCGATGGAAACGGCTTAGCGCGTTTATTAAACTGTGGCAAAAATCAGTTGCTCATGTTCATTTTAGGATTATTTATACGATAGCAACGTGGAGCTCACGCAGATTTCTCAATGTTTCTGCCATTCGCAGTATAGGTCGAAAGCTGAGATTTAGCACAGATTAAAAATTGTAGTAGTTGAGGTAGATCAAGAATCTAACTCTTTTACACTGACACTGACTCATCAATGTTTCTACCATTCCCAACGTAGGTATAAAGCTAAGATTTGACACAGTTGTTGCTTATGACACTCAAAATTGCGTCAAAAGAATAGAGTTAGATGCATTCTAATTAGTTATACAAAATACACAACAACTAACACAGACTTATCAATATGTCTGCCATTCTCAGTATAGGTAGAAAGCTAAGATTTAGCACAGTTGTTGTGATTTTTGCTCCTAAGGATTCCGTCGAGAAGTTAAAGTCAGTGTAGCTGTTTATTCAATATAGACAAACTCACTGGTGTTTCTGCACTTTCTGCCATTCTCAATGTAATCGGAAAGCTAAGATTTAGCACACTTATTGCTTACGACATTTAAAATAATGCTGAGGAAGTAGGTAGGTGTAGTAGATTTAGCCTTCTATACAAAATAAAGTGAAAGTTCGGACTGACTCAATAAATTTTCTGCCATTCCCAGCATTGATGGAAAGCTAAGATTTAGCATCTTCTGACATTGAAAATTATGTCGAAAAAAAGAGAGTGAGTAAAACAATAAAAATAATGACGAAAAAATAGGTAGGTGGAGTAGATCTAGCCTTCTATACAAAATAAAGTGAAATCTCATACCAACTCTTCAAATTTTCTGCCATTCCCAGTATTGATAGAAAGCTAAGGTTTAGCAGCTTGTGACACTGAAAATTACATCGAGAAAATAGAGAGAAGGAATCAGATAACGCCTGCGATCTAGTTATCTATGAAGAATAAACGCAAATGCAGCCTCTAATTCGTCCAAAGTTTCTGCCATTCCCAGTATAGGTAGAAAGCTAAGATTTGGCACAGTTGCTATTTACGACATTGTTTTCTATACAAAATAAAGTGAAAACTCGCACTGATTAAATCAAATTTTCTGCCATTCTCAGGTAGGAAGCTAAGATTTAGCACAGTTGTTATTTTTGCTCGTCGAGAAGTTAAAGTGAGTGTAGCTGTTTATTCAATATAGACAAACTCACTGGTGTTTCTGCACTTTCTGCCATTCTCAAAGTAATCGGAAAGCTAAGATTTAGCACAGTTATTGCTTACGACATTTAAAATAATGCTGAGAAAGTAGGTAGGTGTTGTAGATTTAGCCTTCTATACAAAATAAAGTGAAAGTTCGGACTGACTCATTAAATTTTCTGCCATTCCCAGCATTGATGGAAAGCTAAGATTTAGCATCTTCTGACATTGAAAATTATGTCGAAGAAAGAGAGTGAGTAAAACAATAAAAATAATGACGAAAAAATAGGTAGGTGGAGTAGATCTAGCCTTCTATACAAAATAAAGTGAAATCTCATACCGACTCTTCTGCCATTCCCAGTATTGATAGAAAGCTAAGATTTAGCAACTTGTGACACTGAAAATTACATCGAGAAAATAGAGAGAAGGAATTAGATCACGCCTGCGATCTAGTTATCTATAAAGAATAAACGCAAATGCAGCCTCTAATTCGTCCAAAGTTTCTGCCATTCCCAGTATAGGTAGAAAGCTAAGATTTGGCATAGTTGCTATTTACGACATTGTTTTCTATACAAAATAAAGTAAAAACTCGCACTGATTAATCAAATTTTCTGCCATTCTCAGTATTGGTAGACACTGTGTGTGACACTGAGAATTACGTCGAGAATCTAGAGTGAGTGAATTAGATCACGCCTGCGATCTAATTGTCTATAAAAATAGACATAAATACAAACACTCACTCATCAATGTTTCTGCCATTCCCAGCATAGATAGAAAGCTAAAATTTGACGCAGTTGCTATTTACAGTACTGAAGATAATGTGAAACAAATAAGAGGGTGGAAAATATCGTAACCTTAAATACAAAATAAAGTGAATGCTCACACTGACTCATCAAATTTTCTGCCATTCCTAGCATTGGTAGAAGCTAAGATTTAGCAGCTTATGACACTGAGAATTACGTCGAGAATATAGAGTGAGTGAATTAGATCACGCCTGCTGTTTATTCAATATAGACAAACTCACTGGTGTTTCTGCACTTTCTGCCATTCTCAGTGTAATCGGAAAGCTAAGATTTAGCACAGCTATTGCTTACGACATTTAAAATAATGCTGAGGAAGTAGGTAGGTGTAGTAGATTTAGCCTTCTATAGAAAATAAAGTGAAAGTTCGGACTGACTCATTAAATTTTCTGCCATTCCCAGCATTGATAGAACGCTAAGAATTAGCATCTTCTGACATTGAGAATTACGTCGGAAAAAAAGAGTGAGTAAATTAGATCTCGCCTGCGAAAAAATAAACGTAAATTCGGGCATTTACTCATCGTTTCTGCCGTTCCCAGTATACGTAGAAAGTTAAGATTTGAGGCAGTAATTGGTATTTACGATATTGAAAATAACGTTTGGAAAATAGGTAGGTGGAGCAGATCTAGCTTTCTATACAAAATAAAGTGAGAACTTGCACTGACTCATTAATGTTTCTGCCATTCCCAGCATTGGTAGAATATGAAGAGTTAGTAGCTTGAGTAGCTGCATTAGATAAAGACTGCGATCTAGTTATTTATAAAAAATAAACGTGAATGCGGAAACTTGTTCATCAATGTTTCTACCATTCTCAGTATAGGTAGACAACTAAGGTTTGACACAGCTTTGAAAATAATGTTGAGAAAATAGATAGGCGGAGCAGATTAAGCTTTTTATGCAAAATAAAGTGAGAACTTGCACTGACTCATCAATATTTCTGCCATTCTCAGTATCGGTAGAAAATTAAGATTTAGCACAGTTGTAAAATAAATGGAGTGGCTTATTAATTGTTAACTATTGTTGACTTTTCCACATTCTGTTTCAGTTTATAACTTTCTACGATCCTAATAAGCTGTCTGTGAGTTCTGAATATAGAAGCTAGTCTACAAAATTTGTAAGTAATGAATAAGCGATCAATATGGATAATTGCGCTAACACATGTCCAGGAACAAAGAGAGCGTACATTAATATTTTTACAAGTTTTCCAGTGTTGTTTTTAAGTCAAATCGCGGAAATGAAACGCTCGCCGAGTCAAATACAACTTGCAGGAAACTTTTAACGACCGTAATGAAAAGGAAACATTCAAAATAAAAAAACTAGTACTTTTACGACTTTTTTCCAAAGAATTATAAAGTTGTGTATTTAAATTGTATTTGTTTTTCATCTGGAAGTATCACGTACATTACATTGTTTAATTTATCTAATATCCTTTTTTAAAACTCTTAATAGTTTCGTAACGTTCAACATGTTCAACTTTCCTTTAGTTTGTTTGCAATAAGATTGGAATTGACTGGCCATTTTGTCGCGTTCTTGTTTCATTCTTCATCGATGGGTGGCAAATCTGGACACCTTGAAGGCCAAGGCAGTAATAGAACAAATGCTTCATTTATGTACCTGATGACGATCCCCCCCCCCCCCCCTTAAGAGTAAGATTGCCAGATTGTCCACGCAGAATCGCACCATTTAATTAAGCTACAAACCATCCGATTATGTGCCCGGCTATTACATTTTAGTGCCTATCTCGCCGTGGAATCATGAATAATATACGCTCGTTAGCGATAATAACACAAGTCAAGATAATTTTCTTTTCAATAATATGGTAATGGCTCCTCCATTGTATCTGTTGTACGCTAACGATATTTTGATTTCATAACACAAAACACATCCAGGCCGCTTCCGTAATTCAGTTTATAGGAAACGACTTTTACGAGACTTTTTATGTAAATGCGTTCTTTCAGATGAAAAAAGCACGCACACACACACACACACAAACGCGGACCATTACACGCACGGGCTTCGTCGTGTAAGTCAACTCATTAACATGTAACACGATACGTAATAAAGGATTACTGTTTTTTCATGTCGGTACAACCGAGCTGCAACGAATATGCTATTAATGACTAACAAACGTCATGGAAATGTAATCAGCTCCGGGAAGTACGTGCTAATTGGTAGCGGCAAGTATGAGTACTTGTTGAATCATCTGTTAATAAAAGCATTTAGGCAGTGACTCATCAATATTTCTACCATTCCTAACGTAGGTAGAAAGCTAAGATTTAGAACGATTGTTGCTGGTGGCACTAAAAGTAAAAGTAGCGTAAGGAAAATTGGGTAGGGTAGATTAAAACAGCGATCTAGCCCGCAGTGACTTTTCTAATTTTCTACCATACCCAGCATTGGTAGAAAGATTTAGCAGCTTGTGACACTGAAAATTACGTCGAGAATCTACAATGAGTGAATTAGATCACGCCTGCGATCTAATTGTCTATAAAAAATAAACGTAAATGCAGATACTCACTCATCAATGTTTCTGCCATTCCCAGTATAGATAGAAAGTTAAAATTTGACACAGTTGTTATTTACAATATTAAAAGTAATGACGAACAAATAAGAGGGTAGAGAAGATCTAGCCTTCTATACAAAATAAAGTGAAAGTTCGCACTGATTAATCAAATTTTCTGCCATTCTCAGTATTGGTAGAAAGCTAAAGGTTTAGCAGCTTGTGACACTGAGAATTACGTAGAGAATCTAGAGTGAGTGAATTGCGATCTAATTGTCTATAAAAAAATAGACTTAAATGCAGACACTCACTCATCAATGTTTCTGCCATTCCCGCATAAGGAAGCTAAAATTTGACACAGTTGCTATTTACAGTATTGAAAATAATGTGGAACAAATAAGAGGGTGGAAAAGATCTAACCTTCTATACAAAATAAAGTGAATGCTCACACTGAGTCATCAAATTTTCTGCCAATCCTAGCATTGGTAGAAAACTAAGATTTAGCAGCTTATGACACGTCGAGAATATAGAGTGAATATTAGATCACGCCTGCAACCTAATTGTCTATAAAAAATAAACGAAAATGCAGACATTTACTCATCAATGTTTCTGCCATTCCCAGCATAGATAGAAAGCTAAGATTTGACACAGTTGTTATTTACAATATTAAAAGTAATGACGAACAAATAAGAAGGTAGAGAAGATCTAGCAAGATCTAGCAAAATAAAGTGAAAGTTCGCACTGAATCAAATTTTCTGCCATTCTCAGTATTGGTAGAAAGCTAAGATTTAGCAGCTTGTGACACTGAGAATTACGTCGAGAATCTAGAGTGAGTGAATTGCGATCTAATTGTCTATTAAAAAATAGACTTAAATGCAGACACTCACTCATCAATGTTTCTGCCATTCCCAGCATAAGAAAGCTAAAATTTGACACAGTTGCTATTTACAGTATTGAAAATAATGTGGAACAAATAAGAGGGTGGAAAAGATCTAACCTTCTATACAAAATAAAGTGAATGCTCACACTGACTCATCAAATTTTCTGCCAATCCTAGCATTGGTAGAAAACTAAGATTTAGCAGCTTATGACGTCGAGAATATAGAGTGAATGAATTAGATCACGCATGCAACCTAATTGTCTATAAAAAATAAACGTAAATGCAGACATTTACTCATCAATGTTTCTGCCATTCCCAGCATAGATAGAAAGCTAAGATTTGACGCAGTTGTTATTTACAATATTAAAAGTAATATCGAACAAAGAAGAGAGTGGAGACGATCTAGCCTTCTATACAAAATAAAGTAAAAGCTCACACTGACTCATCAAATTTTCTGCCATTCTCAGTACAGGAAGAAGGCTAACATTTAGCAGCTGGTGCCACTGAAAATTACATCGAGAAAATAGGGTGAGTGAATTAGATTGTGATCTGCAATACAATCGTACAGGCTTACACTGACTCATCAATTTTTCTGCCACATTCACTATTGGTAGATAGCCAAGATTTAGCAGCTTGTGACCCTGAAAATAACTTCGGGATAGACCAAGGCTAAAATCTAGCTACCTATATGCTGTAAACGTGGAAGCTCACACTGACTCATCAATGTTTCTGCCATTCCCTCGCATATTACAGACGATTTGTGCTTTAAATGTGATAATACATTTAATAACGAGTTGGTGGTCTGTTTTAATGAATGCTGGTCGTAATATTTGCTGTTATAAAGTCGTTTTGGTTGTAAACGACGAATATTCGAGTGAATGCATAGGAAGTGCTGTATATTACCCAATCCGTCACGTAAACTACCACCGAGTCCTTATTTTTTCCTTCCGCCATTACCCGGCGTTCATATAAAATTCTTAACTGCCACTTAGGCGAGCAAACGAACCGTTTTCCGCGTCGATAATTTTAAATAGTTAAAGCAAATATCGACAAAACAATTGCGGGGCGCACAACAAGTTGGTAATTCTACATGCAGACGGGCCCGCGAAACGAGACGGCGAATAAGAAATCAACGAGAAGAGAAGTCTGTTTGAGTTCGTTTTTCTCATTACCGTTCCGGCGCTCAGAAATTATAATCGCGCGCCGTTGCAGTGGCGGACAAAGACCATTAATCTCGGCTTTATTCCGCGCCGACTTATTGTTGCTAACAATCCTGTTGCTGCGTCCTGGAATTTATTGCGGCGCGTTGTTGCTCCCGCAACTGGTTTCGCCTCGATGATGGGAAGGGAAGCGTCAGCGTTTTAACTCGCGTCATATTGCGAAACAATTATTGGTCATTGAATAACGTACCTGCCGATTTCCTCGGCCTCCGCCCTTGCGATTTGCGAGCGCCGTATCCACTGGGCGCGTAAAATCGCAAGATAGGAAACCGAGTATTTTCTATGGTTTAACTTAACCAAGCACATAAATTATGAGGCGACTTCCTGGCACAATAACGGAACTTAAATGTTGCATAAATAATTTTAAAGGAAGCAGAACAAATTAATGGAATATAAATATTACTTCTTACGTGTGGGGCGGGTGCAGAACAATGAGGATGCTGCTGCGAGTTATCTTGTTTGCTCAAGCAACTTGCACCCAACCACGCCTCGTTATAACGCTAACACGTTGTTATATATTTCTACAGTCGCACACACGTCGGAGTGATTTGTTCTCTGGCGTTTAATCAACAGAGAGAGGTCGTTAAAACTCCCTTCGGCATGATCTCCGGATTTGGTTCTTTAAATATGTAGTAACAAAGTATACAAAGCAAAAAAAAAAATACGTTTCCCAAGCCATAGGAACGCATAACCCACTCTCGGTTTGCAACCAACATCGATGTGTATCTATAATTGATGATATTTGACATGTTTTCGCAATCAGGCCACCCTTTACGGCAACCCTCATGTGCATAAATATCAGAGGGAGCATCTCGTCATGTTGTGATATATCTAGTGAACACCCCTGCGAGTGACAGACGCCCCCCCACTCTGCCCTCCGAAGCAACAGTGAGTCTAACAGTAACGATCTGAATAGGGCTGTCTACTACATACATATCTCATAACTGAATTACCAGTCGGCATTGCAGAACACCCCCTAACCACCCGATAGACAGGGGAATCAATTGCACCGGATCCGCTGGTCCATTAATCTCTTGTCCGGATCCACCCTGATTTATTCTGCGTATTTTTGTTGATATTTGGCTTTGTTGAATTTTGGCTAGGCTAGTTTAACGTTACCTTTTGATTATAATTTGTGGGAATTCTCTTCTACGTTGAGGTTTTCCAAATGTTGTGGTCTTCACTCATTTCAGAAGGAGAAAAAGAAGTAATGATTTGTGTTCAGTGTTCAACCTTCAAAACTAATGGCCAGAGCAAAGGGACCAGTGGTCAAAATCAAGATGGGCACTGGATTATCCTAAATACCCTAAGTTTTTACCCCAAACATCCTAACTTTATTATTTAGGGTAAAAGGTAAGAGCAATGAGGGTAAAAAGTTATGGTATTTAAGGTTATTCAGTTCCCACCTCGATTTTGAACACTGAATCCTTTTGCTTTGTCATTAGTTTTGAAGGTTGAACTGATCCGAATCCACTCGTGCCTTCATGACTCTGCAAATATCAAGCGCTACACGATATTTGTCTAAGGAAGCGATTAGTAAACCGAGTCCGTGCAGTTTAGGCGCTCCATTCCTACCCTAGTCACTCCGACTGCAATAATTCATGGCGCCTTCACTTCACTTTCATGAAACATTAGTGTCTCTGCTAGTAGCGGGGCTTCCTCCATGGGACTTGTTTGTGTGTTGTTTGGTCCTTCCGATTCCCCTTTGAATTGCCTGACACCTCCTAGATGCGAACATCTAAGCGCATGCAATAATAATGGAGCATCGAAGAGATTTTTGGATTTTTTTTACTTATTCATCAGCTCTTTGAGTCGAAAGTGGGCTCTAATTGGTACTCGGCTGCGCCGCCAAAATTAATTTGCAACTTACTCTCGACGATTATTGTATTTCTATATCTAAACTTGCTAAAATACTTTAACCGAGCCACAAACTCCAAGAGACAATTTGTGGTTAAACAACGTTAAACTTTGCCACCTACAACCGGCTCTTGAATTAGAAATTATAAAGCCGTCACGTTCGCATCTATCGCGGCCATAGGCGGGGCCCGATAGGAGCCACGATTAGATAATCACTTTGTACTCTAAAATATTTCATGTGGGATATGACTCATCTCAACCGTCTGATAATAATTTAACAAAATTTTCTTTTTAACAACTTTCGGTCTCTACTCAGATATATAGGACATCAAATGAATCGTTTCGGTGCCTCTAACAATAATTCAATTACATTTTTCATCCCAAGTGTGAAATTTAGCAGTTATAGTTTGTTTTTTAATAATATTTATAAAGCATATTTGGAATACCACCCACCAAAGCTTCTCGCGCGCACATGGTCGCGTAAAATCACTAATTGTACGTAAAGATTGGGGGAGTACGTGGAGTGTAACTATTTGGATTGAATGTTAAACAATTCCGTGTGTAGAGCCAGCAAAGCCGAGCATAACGTCGAGTGGAGCGAAATAACGAACAACTCAGCGGGTAACGGCCAGATCTTAGCCCCAGCCTCGATACTTCCGCTATCGGTATTTCTCCGCGTAATCTGGACTGTAATGATCGGATCGCGGGCACCGCACGCCAAGGCTGTTATCGAACAGGAACGGTTGCTTGTTTTAATCGTCCTGCCACTTTTGCTACTTATATAATTTATTTGCAACAAAAACTCGAATTATTAATTGGCATATGGTAACACTAGTGCTTGGGAGGGTCGTTGAGTTTTCGTGCCCGTTGCACTCTCGGACTAATGGGCCTAGTTGAATCTTTTGTTATTATTATTGTTGTTGGAGTGAGCTCTTTGGGTGGGCCGCCTAGCTTTCGTGCCCATTGCACACCTGAAGTTGGTACTGGGACATTCAGTGCCAAGAACAGTGATGAGTCTGATATAATTAGTTTGATATGATAAGTTTGATATCACAGTTTTGATATGATAAGTTTGATGTCATGGTTTAATATGATAAGTTTGATATCATGGTTTTGATATGATAAGTTTGATATCATGGTTTTGATATGATAAGTTTGATATCATGGTTTAATATGATAAGTTTGATATGGTTTTGATATGATAAGTTTGATATCATGGTTTAATATGATAAGTTTGATATGGTTTTGATATGATAAGTTTGATATCATGGTTTTGATATTATAAGTTTGATATCATGGTTTTGATATGGTTAGTTTGATATCATGGTTTTGATATGGTTAGTTTGATATCATGGTTTGATAAAATAAGTTTGTAATCGTGGTTTTGATATGATAAGTTTGATATCATGGTTTAATATGATAAGTTTGATATCATGGTTTTGATATGATAAGTTTGATATCATGGTTTAATATGATAAGTTTGATATGGTTTTGATATGATAAGTTTGATATCATGGTTTAATATGATAAGTTTGATATCATGGTTTTGATATGATAAGTTTGATATCATGGTTTAATATGATAAGTTTGATATGGTTTTGATATGATAAGTTTGATATCATGGTTTTGATCTGATAAGTTTGATATCATGGTTTTGATATGGTTAGTTTGATATCATGGTTTTGATATGGTTAGTTTGATATCATGGTTTGATAAAATCAGTTTGATATTATGGTTTTGATATGGTTATCTTGATAACATATTTTGATAAGATAAGTTTGATACCATGGTGCTCAAATATTTTTATTCATTTACATTGGCTATTATTTGAGTGTTTAACCCAAGGTATCACCTCGTCATCACAATAACCGCTATCTGTCCTACTTTAATTATATAAGATTATTGACAACAACGTCTACTTAATAAGTTTACTAGGAATATTATTATTATATTTTCACCCTGTCTTGCTTGTATTTTTCTCCAGTCTTGCATAATTCCAATTATTTCCTCCTATAGAAGGCTATAAATTGAAATAAACAATATTAATGTCGGGCCGAAAATATAACATTAACCCAGAGTATTTGTGATAATATCGGAATTATAGGCAGGCAATAAATCATACTTATAAATAATGAATGAAATCAGATATTACAAATTTCAAATTATTATAAATATGCTTTCCCGCCGTTTATGTTGTCGATAATTCGAACAAACGTATTTCACTCCTATAATGAAACGCAAACAGAACTGTCTAGACCTGGGACTATTAAGGTAAACGAAACCGAAACATTGACCACTTTACCTGACATTTTTTATGGTATCCATAAGTGAGGTACTCGCAGCGCGGCGATAATGAATGCTCGGCGTTTTTTAGCTTTGCATTAAAAGCAAACAAATCATCCAAAGAAATGATAAATCATATCGACCGTTAGGAGGATCACGCTGGAAGGGCGGATATGGATACTAGAACTATCGTGAATATTTCCATCCATCCTGAAATAATCTAAATCTATTCAAATATCCGGATGGAGAGGAAAAAGACCATGATATATGAGTGCGAAATGAAAATATAAATCAATGGCGCACTAAGAAAAGGTCTATATCTCTCTTGTCGTCCCAGATACATATATTAAGTGATTTAAAGGAATTTTTTGAAGTGGACGGTTTAGATGAAAAACCATAGTATACAGTGTGCGTTACATTCCCCCCTTTCCAACGAAACTCGAACTTCTTGAACGCGGTCAGTGCAACTCGCCTTGTATGCCGGGCACAAACCCCGACAGACTCTTGCACGTTTTCTGGCTGGAGCATTAACAAAAAAAGACAATCAATCTTCTGATTGACGCGCCAGCCGCAGCGCTAATTTCTTTGTCGCAGTTACATGCCTTTTCTTCGGCTACACTTTTCAAGAGGACCTGAAATACTGTTTTTATCGTCCCCATCTTGGAGTTCGGAGGCGACGTGACGACAGAGATTGCCTCATTGATTTGCCGTATTAAAAGGAGCACTCTCGCCTGCTGGAGATCCTGCGGTGGAAGCGATCCGAGTTGCGAGCCGAGATCATTTCCTTTTATCCGCGCCACACCTTCCAGTAATGTGCCATTACATTAATTCTATTACGACACGGCAGGCGAGAACTACACTTGATTGCCGTATAAACTGGAATGTCGACTATAAATGCCTCCGAATTACCCTCCTCTTACCAGTAGTGTCGTTCAATTTTAACCTCCTAACGAATAGTTCAATTAAACTTCGCGCTAATGAAAAACATGACTGATTGTGCCCTGAATGTTTCTTTGTTTCATTTCCGGCGTTTTAATTGTGTGGTCGGCCGCGTAATGAAAACGAGAATAAAGAAAATAAATAATTCGCCGTGAAAAAACAGCACTGACGTGTGTTAAACGGCGTCCCGTTGTGATGGTCGATTTTGATAAACACACTAATGTTTTTTTAAATTGTTATGAATTTATATTCTATTATTGATGAGGGAGAGGGGGTATACATTTGATAAAGTGTTTTGCTGAATCAATAAATCAGGTTGGCCGAGCAGTCTAAGGCGTCAAACTTAAGATTTGATTCCTATGAGGAGCGTGGGTTCGAATCCCACACCTGACATTTTTCTCGGGGCAATATCAGGGACGTGATTGTGAATATATAAAATGTTTCATTTCCGGCGTTTTAATTGTGTGGCCGGCCGCGTAATGAAAACGAGAATAAAGAAAGTAAATAATTCGCCGTGAAAAAACAGCTCTGACGTGTGTTAAACGGCGCCCCGTTGTGATGGGCGATTTTTACCGTCACGAAGCCTGACAGGTAATGATTTTTTACAAGTTCAGCAGTCGTACTTTAACTATCAAGTTGGCATCATTAGGTGACCTGTGATAGTTAAAACTTGAAATCAAAGTGTTATACATGAGAGAGAGATTACATCCGCTAAAATATAAAAATAGCCAAACTTATACTTTCCTCAAAAATCTCCATCTCATCAAACAAAACAAATGTAAAAATAATAAACCGCGGGATAACATCACCGCATCGTAGGTGGCGTAAAATATATTAGATTAGTAATAAACTCTGTTGTACACACGAGATTGTGGATATATGAAGCCTGGATCTGCCTGCCTGGAAAGATACGAGTTATTACAAATTTAATTAAAATGCTAGGATTGTGCATGAGTTAGTTTCGCATAATGCAATTAAAATTGTATGGACAGCAGAGAGTAGGAAGAGATTCTCTAGAAATAATACGCTGGCATTTATCATTTGTGTTATTATTATTATACAGCGAGTGACGCCGGATATTATATTTTATATGGAATAATCCAGTTATATCCAAGATATAGAAATTTTAGGTTACAATAATTAATAAATTTTGCTTCCCTGTCCCAACTCATGCAAATGGGAGTTTTATATCTATTACAATTGAATATTTACCGAAAGAACGACAAAATAATAAACACTACACGAAATCATAAATGTAGGAGAGTAGAATTAAAAAATGAAGGTTAATTATCCCCCAGTATGGATTACAGCAAACGAAACGCTCGGGAGTACGTACACACATAAATTATTTGTAAAGGAGCAACCAGGAAATGTTATGAGTTTTTCCTAGAACAGAGCCAGCCTTTCAGCATGTATAATTCAAGTCCAATACATTTTATGGTGCACCGTAATATTTTATTACTTAATTTATTATATTGAAAAAAGTTGCATGCAACGTCTCCGGCTCTTATAAATATGAAAATAGTATTAAATATCAAACTTTTTCGATCTAGAGCTTTACAGGTCACGTTACGTGTTATTATTACCGTACATTTTTTATATCGGAAGTTCATGGACATCGGAGGGATTTTATTCATTTAAAACAGTTCCAATTAAGAAGATGCATCCATTGTTTCAATTTGGGCATTAACTTACCGCCTAGTGATCAAGTAAGGGGTCCTGTTTGTAGATAGTAAGTTGCAAACAGTACAAATAGGCAAAAAAAGAGCGTCACAAGTGGCGCCCGAGCAGGGACTTTATAAAGAAAAATTCGTAAAAAGGCCGTTTAATTTAGTACTGCCGAAATATATTTGTTTCGTGTGAATTACGCATAAAATTATTTAATAACAGAGTACCAGAAATAAGGCACCGTCTTCTCCACAGAGAGTGCTGCTCCTTGCACTTTGAAGTGAGGAACTGACGCCCGATATACCGTCTTTTAAAGTGTTATTATAAAGCTGTAAATTCCTGTTTGCAAAAAGTAAGTTGCAAACAGTACAAATAGGCAAAAAAAGAGCGTCACAAGTGGCGCCCGAGCAGGGACTTTATAAAGAAAAATTCGTAAAGAAACCGTTTAATTAGGTACTGCTGAAATTGTAAATTTGTTTCGTATGAATTACGCGTAAAATAATTTAATAGCAGAGTGCCAGAAATAAGGAACTGTCTTCTCCACAGAGAGTGCTGTTCTTGCACTTTGAACTAAAGAACTGGCGCCCGATATTCCGTCTTTAAAGAGTGTTATAGAGCTGTAAAGTTCTGTTTGTAGATAGTAAGTTGCAAACAGTACAAATAGGCAAAAAAGAGCGTCACAAGTGGCGCCCGAGCAGGGACTTTATAAAGAAAAATTTGTAGAGAAAGGGACTACTTTAAGGTCATTTATTTTAATTAACAAAAAGTTGCTTGCGTAAGTACTTCTGAAAATAAGCAAGCCATAACTGTTGCTCTGTGTCGAGTTGTTAGGCCGCTTCGAAACTTAGTTTGGCGTTGCCAGGGTGGTTTGATACCACTGTTGCACTGTGTTGAGCCGTTAGGCAACTTCAAAACTTAGTTTGATATTACCAGGGTGGACAGATACCGCTGTAAAACTAAATTCGCCACCGCCACTTCGGTCAATCAAAGCGGAGTCGAAACATTAGCATAGCGTTGAGATCCATAACGGGGGATCCATCGTGAAAACACCGCAAACACGACATTTCTGTAATTAATGTCTTCTAATGTTTATTACTTGGATTTATGGTGAGTGGGGGGGCGACTGACGCGTCCCAATTCTCGTTCTGTCACTAACGATCGGTAAAAACAGATGCAGATGTATAAAGGACGTTTTCTGAATATGAATCGGCGTCCTAATGGAAGGATTGCCGTTCGACTATGCTAATTGTGACCCTGAGAGCTTAATTTAGACATAATGTCCTTCGGGTCCTCGAGAATTAATGGTTGTCGTCGTGTCCTGCACTTCAACTTTATATTAAATCGTTATATTCCTGGTGCTAGGAGGCGCTTTTACTACTCCAACATGTGTGTGCGGTTGGTTTATGGTGCCGAATAATCGTATGTAAACTGCCATCGTCTGTCTGGATACGAGATTACATTTGTTTAAGGTAAGGGTAGTTGTTCTCCACTATAACTCTGGTTTAACTGATTTTTGGTTAATGTTACAATTAAGGAGGGATCTTGAGCGATCGGCACGGGTTTAATTGGAATTGTTCAACGCAGATGCAACCGACGATACATTTCCCGCTTGGGTGGTCAACACAGTCCCAGTGAACTTTAATTCATAACGTGGACTTATACTCCGGCGGAATTTTGCATTTCCCGGTTGCGGAGGCAACCTTCCACTCCAGCGTAAGCTCTAAGTCAAGTCTTATGCAGTTTAGCAGCGACTATTAGAAAAAATAGCAACTTACCTTTTACCCTGAAGCGCCAGAGCTCTCGAACATCCTTTCGCCAGCCATCCATCGCCTCTCCTCAATCAACATAGTTACATTATTTGCATTTACATCTTGTAAAGCTCTCGCACGGCACTGGCATCGTATGCTGTGAGTATTTTGAAGAATCCTTTGTCTGGTTTTGATGCTTGGTCGGCGCCGAGCCGGACGGACGGTTGTTTGGATGCGTAATATCATCATCAAACACAAGCTATTTGATGTTCTATAAGGGCGAAATTAGACGGTTATTGCTAGCCAGTACGCTTTGGATATCAACAAGCAAGTTTTGCATTATGAGATTTTTAAGATATAGTGCCCGGCTTCGTAGATATTGCAATATTTTACGCAAGACACGCAAGCTTAATAATACGCCACCGCGTTTACTATCGAAGCATATAAACACTTCTTTTGCGTTGTGAGGGTATTGTATAAAAAGAAAACTTTGAAAAATTGGTTGTAAAGCTATGAATTGTGAAGCTATCATCGTAATATCTATAAACACACTAATGTTTTTTTACATTGTTATGAATTTATATTCTATTATTGATGAGGGAGAGGGGGTATACATTTGATAAAGTGTTTTACTGAATCAATAAGTCAGGTTGGCCGAGCGGTCTAAGGCGTCAAACTTAAGATTTGATTCCTATGAGGAGCGTGGGTTAGAATCCCACACCTGACATTTTTCTCGGGGCAATATCGGGGACGTGAATGTGAATATATAAAAACCGTTGTTGGTTTGAATTGCCAGTCCCGGAACTGGGATCGAACTTAGCCCACTATAGAGAGTGTTACCAAGCACCAATACTCTAGAATGTTGAAGGGAAGGGGACGTTCCAGCCAAATTGACTTGATTAAATTGTGACAGCTGCTTTAAAATTGGAGCACAAACAAAGTTGCCCCTAAATACTTATTTTATATTGGGCGCATTCTAATGTGCGATACAAATTCAATGTTGCTCGTCGATAGACCGAGACAAACGCCGGCATTGTCGAGGAGTTTCGTGCGGGATTTAAATTCCGCATGGGGAGGCGATACGGTAAAGTCAAAATTCAATATTGAGCTTCGACTTGTTGGTAAATACCTTGCGGAAGACCTGTTGCCACTTAGAATTCGGCAAGGGTCTTGCATGAACATCACGTCGGGCTTTTATTAGAGCCATCTTTGCTCGGCCGAGAGCAACCAGTCGCTGCTGTGACTGCGACGGTGGCAATCTAGAAAATAGACTAGAGCGTGGCACGAGAGGAATTGCTGAAAATAAACGCTTATTTTTACCCCTGCGAATGGCCTCAGACTTTATTTTTATGTCCCGCCATTATTACACAAATTGGACTTTACAGCGTAAACGCTCCAACAGAGCTCCGAATTTGTTCCAGGATAACGCCAGGAATATTTATATGTATATGGGGTGTAGTAAGGGATAGTACCATGTATTAAGGAAATTTCAAACTTCCACCATAAAGTTCATTCATTCCGATAATTCTAAAAATTGAATCCCTCAGTAGAAGCTGTTGCAAGGCTAGTCCCAAATATTTGGCCTCCTTGCTCGCCCGGTCTCTTTAACTTACTGAAAGACTCCTGAAGACTTACTTAAGTGACTGCGACCGTTACAAATCCCCTTTAATGGAAGTAGAGGCATTTTGGAACGTGTGCGTTAATTGCGCTGCTTCCTCGATTACAAACATATGCCAAACCAGCTGATGAACAATTCCGTGTAATTTTTTTGCATAATTTAACAATTCGACAGTAGTTATTTCAAACGCTACGCCATAAATAGGTCGATTCTATTTTTGCTGTGCAATTATATCATTAAATTTGTAAATATCTTAAGCTATTAATAATGCACCTTCGAAACCAATTACCCGCGGCGGCGGTAAATTATTAACAAAAAGTCCTTATACTAGCTTCCATGCCAATTAATAATGCATGTCGTAATCATGTATGTAAATGCATTTGCGTTTATGCAGCACAGATTGGTCTGGAGTGAGATTATTAGTTATTAGTGCTATGACGTAGGGATACGTATTTTTGTTTCCATTAGTTTGACAACTGTAATGGTCAATTTTTGAGCACCCATATATCCCATGTTATTTCTTATGGAGGTTCATTCTGGTCATTCTAGATACCAAATATGCGTTGAAGGTTGCATACCTGCGATTGGAGGTAGAGGCCATGAAAGGTCATGGCAGGGTCATGGAACTGCCATGAGAGGTCATGAAATTATTATTATTATTATTGAAAATACTAGTTCATAGACCTTTGTGCCAGAATGACCAGAATGAACCTCCATAGGAAATAACATGGGATTTTGGCACCGTAGCCCCATAGCTTACTACTAGTAGGCGCTAATCAAGACCCTCTCCATGTCAGTCAGATGAAGAAATGAAGAGGAAAACCGATTAATGAGTATGAAGGCACCTGCTGGGCTACGGATTCCATATATCAAGTTTTTTTGGTCCTACGAGCCATATATTTATAAAGAATTCGAAGTTAACTTAAGTTTAAGCAAATAACTTTGCTCGTCAGAGCCTTACGCGTAATTGTACCAATTCATTTTTCTCTCTTAGGGGTTGGGAGCTGAATAATTTCCATCTCAAAAAACCGCCCGAAACAACCAACAAAAGCGCGAAACTTCATAACGTGTAAGCATAAAGGGTAAATTCCGCCGCGGCAAATAATATGCAGAGGATACAAAGAGCAAGGTTATATAGGAGATAATACAATTATTTTTTATCGTACACGATACTGCGAGAGGAAAAGTTTGCGGGAATTTATATCGGCAATTCAATTTCTGGCGGGAGTGCATTCGGTATTCGCGAAATCTAGTTGGATCTATCCGGCTCCTCGTTAAAGCGTCTTTATCGAGAGCAACAGTCGAAAACAAAATGGCGCGGCATAGGCGATGCGAGGGAATTAATTTCGAACTTAATGTGTACCAGTGCGACCGCCGATTGAGCTGTACGTTGCGACAGGGCCGTTATCTCGTTATCGTTATCACGTTGGTCGAGGTTTTGAATAAAATCTTCAAGGTCGTTTTTTGCGTTTCGATGCACCGGCATCGAAATCTTTCCCACATTCCTGTAAGAAATTTCCGTCGGACGCCAGTGCGTCTGGGTATATAACCGGCGCCTGCCACTCGTTCGGGGCCATGTCGTTGCTGTTTATTTCAGGAAATGAAAGTCGTGAGAGTGTTTGTTTTGTTATGTTTGTTGCTTCGATCAACTCTCTTGTATTTCGACCATTTCTGTTGACGATGCTAAAGTTGGAATACACTTTTTAAGGCCAATTTGATTAGATGGAAAGATTTGGATTCCGTATCGGGAAGTTTCCTCTAGTTACAACTACAATGCATTATTCAGTTGTTGTGGAGCTTTATATGGCGCACTCAAGTTGGCTGTTCTCTCAGCCAGGATTATTTTATCGCAGCAAATTGAAGATAAAGCGATTCTAAAATTCTAAACTAATGGCTTCCGCAATTCATCATTCCTAATTTCCGTTTGCACTTATATTACATTTTTTAGACTTTCTAACCTCTTCTAGGGCAGTAAGGGGGCTAAGAGTCTATCCAATTAAGTAAATTCGACTAAGGAGAAGGCACTTAATGAAAATAACAGCAAGAGACAACAATTTTTGACTTTGCTCACCGCTTGGGAACACTAGTCACTGCACAATCGACTAGATTACTTTGCAATCATTTTTACTCACTAACATAATTCAGCAAATGCTGAATGACTACACCACTTCTTACTAAGTCTCCATTTCTCATCTCAGTGCGCTTCTCCTGACTTCAATAGTCCCCATCTTCAGAGAAAAAGAAGTACGTACTCTACATAGAGTCAAAATTCTCTAACATTTAAGATGATATTAAAGTGCAGTTGAAATAAATTTAAATGGGGCCTACATGCTGGAGATTCTAAAGTGTACCAGTGCGACCACCTGGTTGGTTCAAAGTTTAACCACCAACGAATTTTGTTTCTGTAACGCTATTGAGTTGCATGTTGAGGCTCGCATGAGACAGGAATGGAAGGAAGGATGAAATGCCTCAAACAAAATGTTAATATTATAACAGTCACTAGAGACGATGTTGCTAGTCGAAAAATTAAACGAAAAGTGATTTTGAAAACTTTAAGATTTAGCACATCAGGTTCGGTCGATTGCCTGAAGGGCGGTTACACTTGAGGGGTTGGGTACGTCGTTAGACGATTTACCCAATTGCACTTCGACCCGTCTCCGACTATACTTAAGTTCGACCCAACCTATAGCGCTATCTGCCAAGTTACGGTGGAAAATTATTCTTATGGCACATGCCTTGGCCACGCTAATAATTTAGCACACTAATAATATTACTTAATTAACCTAATTATGATACATATTCATATAAAACTATTTCTATATAGCACCTGCATTCGCAACTCGAGCTGAGGGAAACCCATTTTGAATATTCATTCCTTTAGTGCCATTTCGAGACAAAACAATGTTATTGCTCTACTATGCTGGTATATCTTAACTACGGGTAGTAAACATATTTTATAATTTGGGTGTGACGCTTTTACTAAGTTTTACAAGGACGTTTTAAAAGAATTGTCTCTTTTGCAATTCTGCGATCTGTCACGTATTCTATTTACGATACTTTAACTTTATCCGAAAGAAACCATACCGGGTGTTATCTCCATCCTGGTTTACATACGATGTACATTTGTTACAATATGTACCAGTGCGACCGCCTATTGAGCTGTATGTTGAGGCTAGATGACAGAGCATCCGGCGCAGTAGAGTGGGGCGATGAGTAACCAGCGAAATCGCCAGATTTGGCCACTTCTATTTTTCTCAATTTGTGGCGTATGCCAAAAGACTGGCGATATCTCGAGGACATAAGGAGTCGAGTCAGGATCGATACTTGCTTCGTAAAGGCGTAGACAAGATGGACTATCTCCTATTGGCGATGACTATGTGGCGCGGGCCCCGGTTGTAAAATTTGAATAAACGTTAAAACAATAGGAAAGTTGAAATTAGTTTCTGAATTTTACGAAATCAGAGTCTCCCTCAAGGCATTACTCCCCGCTTGAGCGTACTTATTGTCGTATTACCAGCCAGAAGTTATTAAAACCGTTTCTAAGAAAATTCTGATGGAAATCATAATGGTAGATTGTAGTGTGTAAATGAGAAAATAATTTACATGGAACAACCTCAACTAAAAATAATTAATTTGCGGATTTAAATCGGTCTTGCGAAAACACGTTCTTCAATTATTTACCGTCTTTTGTTTTAAACTAACTAGATTTTCTCTTTGGGATAGGTATTCGTAACACGTTCAACTTGAAGCTTTTGTTAAATTAAAGCGAATTAATCTAAGAAGTATGAGACGGCGCCGACCGACCAACTTCAATTTGAGTTTTCCTATTTTTCTCTTAATATATTGCAGGAATTAATCTCGTCCATTTCTATGTTAGGTATGTGTGTGTGTGTGTTTGGAATACATTCGCTATTATGATTGCACACTACATTTCTACTCTGTTTTTTTTAAATAGCGCATAAATGCTGCGATACTGAATAGTGATCGAAAATGATTGACTGTCCCTCCATAAGTAAATTAACAAAGACTTTGGCATGCCCATTTATTGGCATTGAGTAAGATGATTCTCCGGTCAATCATTTTCGATCATTTTGTACGAAATAAACGTGACAAATTGAAGCAAACAAAACACTTTATTATACACATGCTATTATTTAGAAATAGATAATAAATAAAACACTGCTGTTACTGGACTTTCTCCTTGTATCGGTTGTTTAATAACATGGTAGGCCTCTTCTCCTTCGACCCAGTCGCAAAAACTCTATTCCCCGTTCTCTTTGACGTATACTTTCCGTACAATTGTTTACGTTTATTCTTGCGCCCGTTTCCTGCAGGATAACTAATAGACACAGTATGAGAGCTACGATGAATATCTGAAACAATTTAGAGCTCTAATTTCCTCAAGCAGACGTCGAAAAAGTAACAATCAAATTTCTCGAAATACAGAGATGAATACAGCAAAGTATATATTTTTAACTCGACTAGTACTAATATATTATACTATAATTTTATTATTATTTATACTTACTAATTTCATTTTGTTGAGAGTAATCGTAGAATTTACCGAGATCACTTTGTTATTTGATACATTAATCTGTTATGTTAAATATTTTATCAGTTTGAACTTTTTAAGCATAAACTGAGTATAATAATTTATCCATGCGTCGCATTAAATTGTGATATATTTTTATTCGTAAATAACTCTTCTCCGAACCATCGTTAAATATGAAGCGATACGAGGACAAATGTGATTGATAAGGAAGTCGAATTTTAGTGTTAAATACTGTTGCAATCTGTACACCATGTTTCATATTAAGAGTACATATACAGGGTGTGTTTCTGATCATATTAAAGTGTCGCCACAATGAAATGAGGGATTTTTTTAAATATTGAATCCTATTCTGTGCAAGTAAGTATAATACAATATTTCAAACGTATTCATTTCATTTTATTCAGGCGAATACAAAATAAAAAGTTATAATAAAAAAAACAATAATAATACGAAACAATAACAATAACAGTGAAAAATTATAATAGTATAAATTTTAAAAATTGTGTGAAAGACAATAGTAATAAATAATAAACAAGGCAATGACAATAAATGTTAAAAAAATAAAAGACAATAATAATACAAAATTATAACAAAGAAATAATAATAAAGAAAGATAATTATAAAAATGATAATAAAAATTAATATAAAATAATAAAAAATTAACAATGAAAATAGTAATAAAATAAAAATATAAGACAATGACAATAAAAATAAGAAACAATATTAATAAAAAAAATAATAAATAAATATAAAAAATTACATTAAAAAGTAATAAAACAAAATTAATACATAATACAAAATAAAAATAGTAAATAATAATAAGAATAATAGTAATAATAAAAAGGCATAATACACTACAATAATAATAAAAATTAATAATAATAAATGATAACAAAAACAATAAAGAAATAATAAAACTAAAATAAAATCCAAATGTAAAAATAATAATAATAATAATAATAAAACAATAACAATAAAGATAAGAGACAATAATAATAAATAATACAGAAATAATAACAAATAGTAATACTAATAATACAAGGCAATAATAATGTTACTAAATTAATATAGCGGATAGTAAGAGGGTTGTAATAAATAAAGATAATAATAATACAATAACAATAAAAAGTTATAGTAAACAATAATAATAATAATAATAATAATAATAATAATAATAATATAAGACAATGACAATAAAAATAAAAAACAATAATAATAAATAAATATTAAAAAAAAATTACATTAAAAAGTAATAAAACAAAATTGATAATTCAAAATAAAAATAGTAAATAATAATACAATGTAAATACAGGACAATAATAAAAATTAATAATAATAATATAGAATAACAAAAACAATAAATAAATAATAAAAAATAATACTAAAAAAGCATAATAGTAATAAAATATTATAATAAAAAATATATAAAAAGTATTGTAGGATAAAAAAATTATAGTAATAAATAATAGAAATAAAAAGCAAGGAGAACAAAGAAATAAAAAAATAAAAATAAATGGCAAATATGCAAATAACAATAATAATAATAATAAAGAATAATAATGATAAACTATTATAATAAAAAATTTATAAAAAATCATTATAAATGTTAAATGTTAAATATAAAATAATAATACAACACAACAATAATAAAAAAAGACAATAATAATAATAAAAACTATAATAATAAAGAATAAAACATAATAATACCAGACGATAGTAATAAATAATAATAATAAAAGCCAATAATAATAATAAACAATAAAGAATAATAATAAAATTATAGAAGTTACTAAAGAATAATGATAATACAACACAATAATTAATGATAAGAAAAATACAATACAAATACAATAAAAATAAAGGACTAATAATAATAAAAAATAAATATTAAATAATAAATAATACATAATCACAGACTAACATAATAAATAATAAAATTAGTGAAAATTATAATTAAAAATAAAAAAACTATAATAAAAGAAGTAGAAATAAAGAATAAGAATAATAATAAAAATGAAGGTCAATAATAATAAAAAACAATAAAGAATAATAATAAATTCATAATATATAATAAATAATACATAATAAATAATCAATAATAAATAATAAAATAAAAAATAATGAAAATTATAATTAGAAAAAAAAAACTAAACTAAAAGATGTAGGAATAAATTATCATAACAATAATATTAAAAAATAAAAAAAAAAATTAGAAAATAATAATAAAAAATAACACATAATAATACGAATAAAGAGTTATGATGAATAAGAATAATAAGAATAATACAAGACAATAGTAATAAATAATAATAATAAGAGTTAATAATAATAAAAATAATATAAAAAATATAATTAAAAAAATTAAAAATAATAAGAAACTATAATTATATAAAATACAGAAAAAAAGGAATAATAAAAGTCAATAATAATAAAGAATAATAATAATAAAAATTATAAATAAAAATAAAAAACTCCAATAATAGAAGTAGGAATAAATAATAATAATAATAAAAGAAGTAGGAATAAATTATCATAACAATAGTATTAAAAAATAATAATAAATATATAATAAATATCCTAAATAATACATAATAAATACTTATTCAATAATAAAATAGGAAATAATAAAAATTATAAATAAAAATAAAATAAAAATTAGAAAATACTAATAAAAAACTATAATAATAAAAAATAACACAGAAAAATAGGAATAAAGAGTTATGATAAAAAAAGAATAATAATAATAATACAAGACAACAGTAATAAATAATAATAATAATAATAAAAGTCAATAATAATAAAAATAATGTGAAAAATGTAATAAAAAAAATAACAAATAATAACAAACTATAATAATATAAAATAATACAGAAAAAAGGAATAATAAAAGTCAATAATAATAAAAAATAATAGAGAATAATAATTATAGAAGATATTAAAGCATAATAATAATAAGGAATAGTAAAAAAATAATAAAAAAAACCATTATAAATAATATATAATAAATATCCTAAATGATACATAATAAATAATCAATAATAAAATAAAAAATAATTAAAATTATAAATAAAAATAGAAAACTACAATAATAAAAGTAGGAATAAATTATCATCACAATAGTATTAAAAAATAATAGAAAAATTAGAAAATAATAATAATAAAAAATTATAATAATAAAAAATAACAAAATAATACGAATAAAGAGTTATAATGAAAAAGAATAATAATAATAATAATAATACAAGACAATAGTGATAAATAATAATAATAAAAGTCAATAATAATAAAAATAATATAAAAAATATAATAAAAAAATTAACAGATAATAAGAAACTATAATAATATAAAATAATACACAAAAAAACGAAATAATAAAAGTCAATAATAATAAAAAATAATAAAGGATAATAATTATAGAAGATATTAAAGAATAATAATAAGGAATAGTAAAAAAAATAATAAAAAAAAATTAAAAACAATAATAAATAATAAAATAGAAAATAATAAAAATTATATATAGAAATAAAAAACTACAATAATAGAAGTAGGAATAATTAATAATAATAATAAAAGAAATAACGAAAAATATAAAAAAATTGAAAAATAATAATAATAAAATAATAGTAGTTTGTTCTACAAGCATATAATGGCCTTTATTACGTAAATCGCCCGAGTGAATAATAGCCATTATATGCGAGTAGAATACCCTATTTTATCCAAGACTATTAACTATTTTTGACTAAATCTTTTACTGGAGAAATTTAAAAGCATACTATTTATTTTTAACATTTTTTATGAGCCGGCCGTTATGTGTCAAAAGAACGGCCTGTAATAAATTAAATTTAAACGTCAACGTTGTTTACAATTAATTTCGTGCTTTGACTCACATGTCACGGCCACCTTAATAAAATTTTTAATAAAAAATATCCGAAACGTCATAGGAACTTTGTTCATTATTCACTGCAGGGAATAATGGATAGGATTATGCTTGAGGAATATATTATGCCAAGAGTGGTAAAACATGTTTCAGATTTTTCGTAATATCATCATAAATACATAATATATAATAAATAATACATAGTAAATAATCAATAATATATAATAAAATGAAAAATGAAAATGCAATGAAAATTATCATTAAAAATAAAAAAACTATAATAAAAGAAGTAGGAATAAATAATCAGAACAATAATAAAACAAGACAATAGTAATAAAAAAATAATAAAAGACGATAATTATTATTATAATTTATAAGAAAAAACTATAATAATAAAAAATAATAAATAATAGAATAAAAAATAATACAGAATAATAATAATAAATATTAATAAAGGGTTATAATGAAAAAAAAAAGAATAATAATAATACCAAAAATAAAATTAAAAGACAATAATAATAAAAGGCTAATATTAATAAATTTAAAAAAATATAATAAAAGAAGTAGTAATAAATAATAATAATACAAGACAATAATTATAATAAAAATAATAAACAAAAATAACAAAATGTAAAAATAATAATAATAAAATAAAAGACAATAACAATAAAAGGCAATAATAATAAAATATAATAAAGAATAATAATTTCGACCTCATTGTATATAATAAATATAATAATTTAAAATCCAGTTTTCGCCAATTTGTTTTCTTTTTAAGCACGTGTACGTAAAAAATGTAATTTTTAGGCACACGTGCGTAAAAGACTCATTTTAGTATCGAAATATCAGTATTAAATGACGATTCTACGAAAAATTATTAAGCGACTTCATTGATAAATGCAGTAGAAGATCCAAAGTTTAGCATTTCACAATTAAATAATCGTTAAAAAGTTAATTATTATTATTTTTTTAATGAACTCATTTGTTGGGCAACAGATTTAAATTGTCAGCAAGTGAAGATAACTTCACCGTTACAATTACATTGTGTACATATGTTGTAGCTAAAAATAAAACAAAACGACAGCAACGACACCCGAAATCTAGATATATTTAAAATCATGTGTTCACTTAATCCGATACTTTTAATAATAAAGAGCCGGTACGCCTCAACATATGTAATTATTATACGCATCGTCTCGGTGCGCCTCGTGGCGATATGATTATAAACACAGTGATAATTGCTACAGTATTTATTTTTTTAATAAACGGATTGACACCGACTCGTGACGCTGGGAATCCAGTAAATTTGTGCGGCAATGAGACAGTCGACTTTGAAAACTACACGCTAGCAGAGACTGAAAATTGCGGTTGCAAGCAAAACGAGGCGTGCGTGAGGAAGTGTTGCCGAAATGGGTTCTACCACCATCACGACGAGAGCCCTCACGAGAAGTTTTTTCTCAGCGTTTGCACGAGGAACAATTCCGCCCCTTTCACCGTGCCTATTTACGATGGCGTTAGGAAACTGTACGACCTATCCGACAACTTCTTGGTGGGGATGCTGGATTGTAAGAACGGAGAGGACCAGTACCAGTACTTTAGGATGGACAACGGCGATCCCAGGCAGGCGTTTTATATACAGAAGAATGGCAGTTTGTTCTATCCCTTTTATGGACGGATCTATGACAACAGCAGGTACTGCGTGGATGAGAGGGATGGACTGACAGCTTATTTGTGTTTAACGCCTAAGGTCGCAGAGGGCCACCGACTGATTCACGCGACAGGTAATTTTTTTGAATCGTGGCTAGTTTATTAGAGTGGCATCAGCCATTTTGTATAAATTCTATTAGGTCGGACGAGAACCTAAACGGTGACGCCAGCCTTTTAATAAAACTTATTTGGTCGGACCAGAACCTAAACGGTGCTTTAGCCTTTGAGTAAGAATTATTTGGTCGGACCAGAACCTAAACGGTGAGATCAGCCATTCTGTCTTAGTGTTAGCTTTTTGAATAAAAATATAAGCATTTGGTATTTCCACAAATGGGCGTTTCCTGTTTCGACAGTCCAGCAAAAATATGCAATCTGTTTCATCAATTTTAGTGAAAAAAAATTCGGAACTTTACCAGATCAGAAAAATTAGAGAAACAAAAAAATTAAATCATAATTGTTACCTTCTTTCCATTAACTGGTAGTGAATAAAATCTGAGTAACAAAAATGATCGGAGGTGAAAGCGAAAATTTCTAGCGTTAAAGCCTTTTTTCAGCGTCGCACTTGTAACTTTTTAACAGACGAAAACCTAAACAGTGGCATCAGCCATTTTGTAAATCTATTAGGTCGGACGAGAACTTAAACGGCGACGTCAGTCTTCTTGTGGGACTTACTAGGTCGGACGGGAACCTAAACGGTGACGTCAGTCTTCTTGCGAAACTTACTAGGTCGGACGGGAACCTAAACGGTGACGTCAGTCTTATTGTGAGATCTATTAGGTATTTCTTTCTATTTCCAATTGGTGGGCGACTGCAGAATACATACGGGTATCGTAAGTTATATTCAAGAACGAACTGTTTCAATTGGAAATAGACTTTTTTTTTTTTGTTTTTAGCTAAGATAGTTTCTTTGCCGTTTTTACTCGCGACATTCCTGATCTACGCAGTTCTGCCGGAGTCGAACCTCCACACCCGAGCCATGATGTTCCACGTCCTCTGTTTACTGCTCGGCTACATCTGCCTTGTTTTGGGCCAGTACGACTTGGTGCAAGATGACACTCTGTGCAAAGTATTAGGTAAGACCGCTACTTACTCGGTGGCTTGTTTCAACTTTGTATCTTTCTAGGATTCAGTATAATATTCTTTATGACGACTTCGTATTTTTGGATGAACGTAATGTGTGTAGATCTGTGGCTAACGTTCAGGTAAAAAGCTCGTACTGTAAAGGTATTATCTAAAAAAAAAAAATTTGTTTCAGCGGCCTTAGAGGCTTCTATCGCAGAGAAGCCCGAACGAAAAACCCATTCCTAATTTATTACACATACGCTTGGGGAGTGCCCAGTTTCATTGTATTATTGGTCTATTTATTAGACGCCTACGTCAATGAGGAGTCGAGTTCTTACCCAGGCGTCGGCGTGCGAGTGTGTTTCCTAAGTGGTGAGCTATTTTAAGCACGAGTAGGAGGTTAACACAAATACAGACAGAGACAGGTTAGGTTAAAGTGAATATCGTGTCCTGATGATGACAGTATGATTGACGAAATGTAGCCATGTAGCGTTCTGTGTTTGTATTTGTGAAAACTTCTTCAGTAATGCACACACAAACTATCAAGCTTTTTTTTAAATATTTGGGTTGCTGGTAAGCGATCACACACGTCAAGTCAGCAGGCCATAGTAGATATACTAAGCCGGTACGGGCTCACTTTCAAGGTCAACACTTAGGGTTGCCATGTAGGCTACGTCATAGGCGGGTTGTACTTGCAGCTACACTCCGGAGGGTCGTAAGATGGCAGCTGCAGCAGGTAATCACCAGAGGGTCTTTAGCTAGAGCACTAGGTCTGACGCGCTACTGCATCCTGCATCCTGCATCCTGGCCGTGGAGGCCTATGCGTTAGACCTGGGGGTTAATCTTAAGACAATGACCAGAGGCTTTTAGTTCTAGAATTTGCCGCCGCGGGCATTCATGGACATTCATGAGCAGGTAAACAGCTGTTTTAAACAGGTCTGTATACAGGTAAACAGCTTTTTGCATAGATCCATAGAAGTCCATGAACGGTCATGAACGGCCATGACATGGTCATAACATGGTCATGAACAAGACGGTGCAAAGTGTAATTATGTAAACAAACGACTTCAACATGAATACACCCAAAAAGCAATTAACGAAACAGTTAGTTTAATTATTGCAGAAATAAAAAAGGATGTTATTACGATGGATGATGACATAAAGAATGATCGGATCATTGCATTGGTCGCGGCATAATTTATTAATGTATAAACGAAGAAGAAGCGGTTCAAAAGAAAAGGCTTGATCTGAAGTAAATTAACATTTTTCTTTTCTTCAGGTAATCTACAAACTCTACTCTACTACTTTGGTCCGATACTAATTCTCGTTGTAATCAATACAACATTGTTTATACTAACCACCATAAAGATACGAAAAGTTAGAAGGGAAATATCCGTATTGCAAAAAACTGGGATGCAGAGGCACGTGGGTGGGGATGACAGAAAAAAGTAAGTAGAACACAAGCTATTTATCCCGCTACTATTTGTAACTTTTTGCAGCATCAGGCTATATTGGAAGCTGCTCTTTGTTATGGGCATTAACCCAGTGGTCAACACGCACATCGTCCAAACGATCGCTTGGGTTGTTATCGAGAAGATTGATGCCGATATCACCAGGTATATTTTGTACTTTAAGGATTTCTCTCACGCCATGTACGGGATATGCATCTTCGTCATGTTTGCCTGCAAGAAGACGATTTGGATATCCTTGAAGAAAAGGTAAGTACGCTCATTTGTATATCTATAATTAATTATAGGCCGGTTGTTACATTAATAATTAATAACTATATTAATTTCAGATACTGGGGCGTCGTTGGTCACCTCATATCTTCCGACTCCAACACTCACTCCTCTGACGCTGGTAACGGTCCGTCTGGACAAACTTCAATTGAGCTCGAAGGCATGAAAGAAGAAGGCACGAGCGGCCTTTTGAAAGAAATAGATACTTTGTTACTGTAAATAAATGCCAATACCTCTCGAACATGATTTTTCGCTAAAACTTCAAATGTCAAGCGCGGTTAGCCATATTTTATCTGTAGAACGTTGAATTATTATTCTAGACGTCGAGACGATTCATTTGACACCCAACATGCCGTTTGGGAAACCGGAAGTAGAAACCGGAAGTCGATATTTTATTGTGAATTCGAATGCACTTGGGAGCTAGGAACGTGATTATATGCTTTAGTTTCAAATATCAAGCTCAATTAACAGTTTTTTCACCTAAACAACGTTAATGTAGCTAAATTAAATTAAATCTAGTGATCGCGAAAACTCGACGGTTTGGTGGCCTGCTGATATGACGTGTGTAATCGCTTACCAGCACTTTTATTAAGGCGTCGCCGATATTCCTCAAGATTAGTGGCTGCAGATACCAGAATCGTGTGCCCTAAAATTAATGCACGAACTTGTGGATGACCTTGGACTCGTCCAGCTATTCAAGCTTATGTAAGGCATTAAAAACCACCCACCCAACATATATTACAACCTATTTAAAATGATGGTTACTGTTTAAACCGCCAGCGTCTAATGTGCTTCATTCAAAAACAACTGCAACTTTCGGAGAGCACATTCGGTTTATAACCCTGGCAGCGGGAGCGTTTCCTTATTTAGGAGTTCCATGTATTTTCCGATCGAACACTTGTTTATCGCAGGCCATAATCTGGCGATAAACCAAACCGAAAATAATAAAAATTTTAAGGGATCGATTCGTTGCATGAAGGCAACACAAAATAAATAAATCAAGTGGCCTGGTAGCGCTCAGCGATTTCGAGGTGATCGAATTGGCCTTGCTCGGGGTTTGTGAAGAGAGTGGCCACTTGCCAGCTTTCAGTGCTCACGAATAGCACGGTCGATTTTTCCGACTGCCGGCGTCAACCCAACAAGTAATAAATTATAATAATCTACCTTGGCTCAGCATGTTGCAAATCACTGTCTACGTTGCATTACGTTGCCTATCACTTTTCCGTAGCAAAACATTACTTAGACGTTTATATTATTCTTAAGAATTTTCCAATTTACACAGCGACGAAATCATTATTAGAAACGTTAAAAAACAAGGGGCCCAAAATGGAACCCTGAAGTACACCTTTTATTGTAGTGCTTAGTCGGACATGAGGGTAAGATTCTACCTAAGGCGAATTGGTTTTTGTTTCAGAAAAGTGGTATTAATCTAATAAGAAAGGAAGCGAGCTATTTAGTCCGTTATTGTATATATTCCGCTTATCATATTGCTTGGAACGTCTCGGCCGAGACTTTAACGCAGTTTAACCGGACTAAGTCACTCCACAGGCACCGAGCGAGATCGATACACGGGGGATTTTTGTCGGTGGAAGCCGCGGCACAACAAATTGCCACTAATGGATAGCAGTCCAAGTGACCACCCAGCAGCCTCGAGCTGGCCTGCTGGAGCTCTTGTACTTGTTTTTCGACGTGCTCGTTTAAGCTGTATCGTGATACTTAGTCAGCACAAAGCTCGAGTGCACTACTCGCCGGCGATTCTTCTCCGCACACCCACAAGTGTCTTTGTTACACAGAATAAACCGGCGAGAGCTCGAGTGGGATACGTTGCAAATTTTTACTTGTAACTAATTATTCCCGCGACACATCTCCTCGCTTTTGTCACCGGCGGCGGCGGGGTTCTTATTATCATTTCGAGTGGGCGGAGATCGGGAGGTCTTCGCGCTTATTAAAATGAAAATATGCAAGCAGGTATTCAACAATTAAATACCTAGTCCTGTGCTTCTTGAGTGAAGGAACATGCAAAAAATACGGAGGACGTCTAGAAATGACAATATGAATTAATATTGGCTACACAAGTTAAGTAAGAGATCCTCCAGAGAAAGAGTACGGTGCTAGTAAGCGATTACACACGTCAAATCAGCAGGCCACCAAACCGTCGAGTTTTCGCGATCTTTATATTTAACAACACGGAACAAGCGGAATAAAATATCGACGACTCCCTGATGACAGTACTGGTAAGCGATTACACACGTCAAATCAGCAGGCCATCAAAACGTTAATTCTCTACGCGGTAACAGAATTGCGAAATGGCGTGATACATTTAAAAATTTGCCGTTTTCATAAATCTCCGCCACTGCACGGCTCCGCTTCATTATGAAAGCGGTCGGAAAAGCAATTTAAGGCAATTCCAACAGACAATCGAATGCTACAGAGAGCATCAAAAAGAGATGAAAATACTACCTTTTGTTCTCGGAACCGCAACCAAAACAAATAACAGCTTCGTTCTCAAACGAATATATCGGCATTCATTTGGTTTTAGCAGAACAATTTCGTGAACCCTATTTAAATACTGGTTTTGTGTTTTGGCTTTCGCGTTGTTTTAGACATGATAATTGAGGCGGGCGAAAGGGCCTGCCATCGACTCACGAATCAAATTTCGCGGCGCGGCGATAGGAGAATTGGTAATTGTTACACGTATGTACATTTTGGATGTCTCTTTCGTGTACTTCATACACAATATACGGCGCTTACGTGGGATTATCTGAGACGTGAGGAATAAAGCCAATATTTAGAAACACGATTTGATTTTCATGAGATTTCTAAGAGAATTTCTGAAAATTCATAACTTTAACGTAAAACAATTTTTTCTTAAGATTAGCTATGAGAAAGAAAATAAAACAAAAGTTTATTCATTCTTGTAGATTCATTATACTGTTATTACAAATATATAAGGTCTATTAGGTCGGACGAGAGCCTGAACGGTAACGTCAGCTTTCTTTTAAGATCTATTGGGTCGGACGAGAGCCTGAACGGTGACGTTAGCTTCCCTCTAAGATCTATTAGGTCGGACGAGAGACTGAACGGTGACGTTTGCTTTCCTTTAAGATCTGTTGGGTCGGACGAGAGCCTGAGTGGTGACATCAGCTTTCTCTTAAGATCGACATCTTCATATACAATATACGGTGCTTACGTGGGATTATCTGAGACGTGAGGAATAAAGCCAATATTTAGAAACAAGATTTCATTTCCATAAAATTTCTAAGAGAATTTCTAAAAATTCGTATCTTTAACGTAATACAATTTTATCTTAAGATTAGCTCTGAGAAAGAAAATAAAACAAAAGTTTATTCATTCTTGTAGATTCATTACACTGTTATTACAAATATATAAGGTCTATTAGGTCGGACGAGAGCCTGAACGGTAATGTCAGCTTTCTTTTAAGATCTATTGGGTCGGACGAGAGCCTGAACGGTGACGTTAGCTTCCCTCTAAGATCTATTAGGTCGGACGAGAGACTGAACGGTGACGTTCGCTTTCTCTTAGATCTATTAGGTCGGACGAGAGCCTGAACGATGACGTCAGTTTTCTTTTAAGATCTGTTGGGTCGGACGAGAGCCTGAGCGGTGACATCAGCTTTCTTTTAAGATCGACATCTTCATATACAATATACGGTGCTTACGTGGGATTATCTGAGACGTGAGGAATAAAGCCAATATTTAGAAACAAGATTTGATGTCCATAAAATTTCTAAGAGAATTTCTAAAAATTCGTATCTTTAACGTAATACAATTTTATCTTAAGATTAGCTATGAGGAAGAAAATAAAACAAAAGTTTATTCATTCTTGTAGATTCATTATACTGTTATTACAAATATATAAGGTCTATTAGGTCGGACGAGAGCCTGAACGGTGACGTCAGCTTTCTTTTAAGATCTATTGGATCGGACGAGAGCCTGAACGGTGACGTTAGCTTCCCTCTAAGATCTATTAGGTCGGACGAGAGACTGAACGGTGACGTTCGCTTTCTCTTAGATCTATTAGGTCGGACGAGAGCCTGAACGATGACGTCAGCTTTCCTTTAAGATTTGTTGAGTCGGGCGAGCGCCTGAGCGGTGACATCAGCTTTCTTTTAAGATCGACATCTTCATATACAATATACGGTGCTTACGTGGGATTATCTGAGACGTGAGGAATAAAGCCAATATTTAGAAACAAGATTTGATTTCCATAAAATTTCTAAGAGAATTTCTAAAAATTCGTAACTTTAACGTAAAACAATTTTATCTTAAGATTAGCTCTGAGAAAGAAAATAAAACAAAAGTTTATTCATTCTTGTAGATTCATTATACTGTTATTATAAATATATAAGGTCTATTAGGTCGGACGAGAGCCTGAACGGTATCGTCAGCTTTCTTTTAAGATCTATTGGGTCGGACGAGAGCCTGAACGGTGACGTTAGCTTCCCTCTAAGATCTATTAGGTCGGACGAGAGACTGAACGGTGACGTTCGCTTTCTCTTAGATCTATTAGGTCGGACGAGAGCCTGAACGATGATGTCAGCTTTCCTTTAAGATCTGTTGGGTCGGACGAGAGCCTGAGCGGTGACATCAGCTTTCTTTTAAGATCGACATCTTCATATATAATATACGGTGCTTACGTGGGATTATCTGAGACGTGAGGAATAAAGCCAATATTTAGAAACAAGATTTGATGTCCATAAAATTTCTAAGAGAATTTCTAAAAATTCGTATCTTTAACGTAATACAATTTTATCTTAAGATTAGCTATGAGGAAGAAAATAAAACAAAAGTTTATTCATTCTTGTAGATTCATTATACTGTTATTACAAATATATAAGGTCTATTAGGTCGGACGAGAGCCTGAACGGTGACGTCAGCTTTCTTTTAAGATCTATTGGATCGGACGAGAGCCTGAACGGTGACGTTAGCTTCCTTCTAAGATCTATTAGGTCGGACGAGAGGCTGAACGGTAACGTTCGCTTTCTCTTAGATCTATTAGGTCGGACGAGAGCCTGAACGATGACGTCAGTTTTCTTTTAAGATCTGTTGGGTCGGACGAGAGCCTGAGCGGTGACATCAGCTTTCTTTTAAGATCGACATCTTCATATACAATATACGGTGCTTACGTGGGATTATCTGAGACGTGAGGAATAAAGCCAATATTTAGAAACAAGATTTGATGTCCATAAAATTTCTAAGAGAATTTCTAAAAATTCGTATCTTTAACGTAATACAATTTTATCTTAAGATTAGCTATGAGGAAGAAAATAAAACAAAAGTTTATTCATTCTTGTAGATTCATTCTACTGTTATTATAAATATATAAGTTCTATTAGGTCGGACAAGAGCCTGAACGGTGACGTCAGCTTTCTTTTAAGATCTATTGGGTCGGACGAGAGCCTGAACGGTGACGTTAGCTTCCATCTAAGATCTATTAGGTCGGACGAGAGACTGAACGGCGATTACAGGCGGTCCTTATCCCCTCTCCTGCGACCAAGGGGTTTGGCATGTTCGGACACCTCCCATTCCGTATAATGGGAGAAAGGAGTCAGCTGCTGGTTTATATTCATTGGATCTATTGAGAAGCAATTGTTGTATTGATTATTGACTTATAATTTTTTTCTGTTGTTTTTGGATGTAATATTTATGCACGTAAACGTTCCATCGCCTGGATAGATCCCTAATTGTACGTTATTACGCAAATGACTTTTAATTAATTTCTTGTCGCGAAAAAGTTTCGGATATAATATTGCAACTAGTTAGGTACGCCGCGCCTACGCGATTCTATTCCGACTTGAGCAATGAAACTTTTCGAGAGAAAAAAAGCCATAAACTTTAATTAATTTTACAAGGTAACTAGTGTGAAAAATAAATTAGATCTTTTAATGGCGGAGCTCGTGCAGCCATTACCGACCGTCGTTAATTTTAACAACTACTAAATTACCCAAATCGATCACTTATTTTTATTCGAATATACTAATTCCTTTTTAATTGGAGTTTTTCCGAAACTGAATAATCCAGTCCAATTTAATATGTATGTGAGGCGAAAAAAGGTTAAGCAAACAACGAATAACCGCAAAACTATTGGGATATCCACAAACACAACTGAAGTACACGTCTAACAGAAAATTGTTTTCTGTGTTTAATTGGTTCTTGCATTTGGCGTCTTGTTGCATAACACTCAGCCGAGGCGATATTTATCACTTCTATTAGCGCGAACGCCTTAGATTTCCCCTCCAATAAAGATATTAGCGTTGAAACTCTAAAACAACCCGGAGTAAATTTAGAATTTTTAAAAGTACTTGTCAGAGACCTCGTACTTGTCATTCGTTAATGGCGACATCAGGAATTTCTTTTTAAATATAGCGAAGTTTTATTTTATCAAGATTACTTATAAAGTACGTTTTCATGTAGCAGTTAATTGTAGCACTTAGGGGTAGTAAAATGTGTCTCGTTCTCCCTTACACATAAATGCAAAACAAACGAAACGGTTCACACGTACCTGTTGATTTAATTTCTGGATAAAACTTGCAGCTCGGACGCACAAGGCAATATTTTGGCCTTTTAAGTCCCTTTTTATATTTTAATAATGATCTCGATGGCTCGATTAAGTGATATACCGACATCGTTTTACAGAAAATTATATCTTATAAAGCAAGCGTATTTTATTAGCCGAATTTCTATGGGTGTCAATATAAAATAACTTGTTAACTAAGAGAACTTTGTCGATGCTTGTAGGATTTAATTCACAGAATAGGATAAAAAACAGTTCGTCGGCTTTATCTTAAAAATCCCTAAATATAATTTTCTCCCACTATAAAAGATCGGAGGTGTCCAAACACATTAAACCCCTTGGTCGCGGTAGAGGGGATAAGGACCGCCTTTAATCGCCGTTCAGTCTCCCGTCCGACCCGATTGATCTTAAAGGAAAGCTGGCGTACCGTTCAGGTTCTCGTCCGACCTAATAGACCTTATATAATATTTGTAACATGATAATTTATGCATCCAATGACGTTTTTAGCAATATCAAAGAAAAATGAGGAAATTTTACGAAAAAAGCTTTATACGCTTTTTTTATAACTGCAGCGGATTTCGTTTAAATAAAAAAGACATACCATATAATTTTTCCACTATGAGCCTCCTCCCTTCGAATTTCCATCTCTTTGTTCCGGCTGCTTCTGTTAAATGTAACGCACACCGGCTGGGGATTGTAACTTTTAAAAAATGCCTCCCAAGGTTGAATTTCACGCTCGAAGAATTTCCCAATAAGGAGAGGAAGTATTAAAAGAAAGTCTAATGAAAAAGTGTCTTGTGACGAAAACATGAAGAATCGGGTGGTCTGATTGAAACTACCGGGGAAAACTACGCTTAACTCCGAGTGCTGGAAGCTTTCACATATCAGCCAACTGAAAAGGAAACTTTTCTATGAGGAACGCTTGAAAAATCGAGGATGTACTTTCTGGGATTTTAAAGCGCGTTCTACAGATTTATATACACTCACTCACTCATATATATTATATATACACAATAATATACGTGTTTTATACAAGTCGAGATCTATATATTTTTTAGACAACCCGGGATCCTCTTGTAGAATTTTATATTTTAGAAAAAAAATTATTAAACAACATTAAAATGTATTCTTATTAATGGCATCAAGAGAGGAGGAACAAAGTTTGCGATTTGGGCATACAAATATACAGGGTGGTCCAACAGTATGTTCAAGTACAATAACTCGGTCATTATGAGAGTTAAAAAAAATTTTTAATACAAAAGTTGTAGGGACTGTCAAGAGCTACAAAATAAATTATTTCTGTTTATACAGGGTTGTGCATAAGTTTGTCACATTCCCAACTTACTTTTTCTAATGGAACACCCTGTAAGTTTTAAAGCGTGTTCTACAGATTTATATACACGCACTCCCTCATATGTACTTATATATATTATATATACGATAATATACGTGTTTTATACAAGTCGACATCTATATATTTTTTAGACAACCCGGGATCCACTTGTAGGATTAAATATTTTAGGAAAAAAAAATTATTAAACAACATTAAAATGTATTCTTATTAATGGCATCAAGAGAGGAGGAACGAAATTTGCGATTTGATTATACAAGATATACAGGGTGGTCCAACAGTACGTTCAAGTACAATAACTCGGTCATTATGAGAGTTTAAAAAAATGTTTAATACAAAAGTTGTAGGGACTGTCAAGAGCTACAAAATAAATTATTTCTGCTTATACAGGGTTGTGCATAATTTTGTCACATTCCCAACTTACAATTTTTAATGGAACACCCTGTAAGTTTTAAAGCGTGTCTACAGATTTATATACACGCACTCCCTCATATGTACTTATATATATTATATACACGATAATATACGTGTTTTATACAAGTCGACATCTATATATTTTTTAGACAACCCGGGACCCACTTGTAGGATTAAATATTTTAGGAAAAAAAAATTATTAAACAACATTAAAATGTATTCTTATTAATGACATCAAGAGAGGAGGAACGAAATTTGCGATTTGATTATACAAGATATACAGGGTGGTCCAACAGTACGTTCAAGTACAATAACTCGGTCATTATGAGAGTTTAAAAAAATGTTTAATACAAAAGTTGTAGGGACTGTCAAGAGCTACAAAATAAATTATTTCTGCTTATACAGGGTTGTGCATAATTTTGTCACATTCCCAACTTACAATTTTTAATGGAACACCCTGTAAGTTTTAAAGCGTGTTCTACAGATTTATATACACGCACTCCCTCATATGTACTTATATATCTTATATATACGATAATATACGTGTTTTATACAAGTCGACATCTATATATTTTTTAGACAACCCGGGATCCACTTGTAGGATTAATATTTTAGGAAAAAAAAATTATTAAACAACATTAAAATGTATTCTTATTAATGGCATCAAGAGAGGAGGAACGAAATTTGCGATTTGATTATACAAGATATACAGGGTGGTCCAACAGTACGTTCAAGTACAATAACTCGGTCATTATGAGAGTTTAAAAAAATGTTTAATACAAAAGTTGTAGGGACTGTCAAGAGCTACAAAATAAATTATTTCTGCTTATACAGGGTTGTGCATAAGTTTGCCACATACCCAACTTACTTTTTTTAATGGAACACCCTGTAAGTTTTAAAGCGTGTTCTACAGATTTATATACACGCACTCCCTCATATGTACTTATATATCTTATATATACGATAATATACGTGTTTTATACAAGTCGACATCTATATATTTTTTAGACAACCCGGGACCCACTTGTAGGATTAAATATTTTAGGAAAAAAAAATTATTAAACAACATTAAAATGTATTCTTATTAATGGCATCAAGAGAGGAGGAACGAAATTTGCGATTTGATTATACAAGATATACAGGGTGGTCCAACAGTACGTTCAAGTACAATAACTCGGTCATTATGAGAGTTTAAAAAAATGTTTAATACAAAAGTTGTAGGGACTGTCAAGAGCTACAAAATAAATTATTTCTGCTTATACAGGGTTGTGCATAATTTTGTCACATTCCCAACTTACAATTTTTAATGGAACACCCTGTAAGTTTTAAAGCGTGTTCTACAGATTTATATACACGCACTCCCTCATATGTACTTATATATATTATATACACGATAATATACGTGTTTTATACAAGTCGACATCTATATATTTTTTAGACAACCCGGGATCCACTTGTAGGATTAAATATTTTAGGAAAAAAAAATTATTAAACAACATTAAAATGTATTCTTATTAATGGCATCAAGAGAGGAGGAACGAAATTTGCGATTTGATTATACAAGATATACAGGGTGGTCCAACAGTACGTTCAAGTACAATAACTCGGTCATTATGAGAGTTTAAAAAAATGTTTAATACAAAAGTTGTAGGGACTGTCAAGAGCTACAAAATAAATTATTTCTGCTTATACAGGGTTGTGCATAATTTTGTCACATTCCCAACTTACAATTTTTAATGGAACACCCTGTAAGTTTTAAAGCGTGTTCTACAGATTTATATACACGCACTCCCTCATATGTACTTATATATATTATATACACGATAATATACGTGTTTTATACAAGTCGACATCTATATATTTTTTAGACAACCCGGGACCCACTTGTAGGATTAAATATTTTAGGAAAAAAAAATTATTAAACAACATTAAAATGTATTCTTATTAATGACATCAAGAGAGGAGGAACGAAATTTGCGATTTGATTATACAAGATATACAGGGTGGTCCAACAGTACGTTCAAGTACAATAACTCGGTCATTATGAGAGTTAAAAAAAATGTTTCATACACAAGTTGTAGGGACTGTCAAGAGCTACAAAATAAATTATTTCTGCTTATACAGGGTTGTGCATAATTTTGTCACATTCCCAACTTACAATTTTTAATGGAACACCCTGTAAGTTTTAAAGCGTGTTCTACAGATTTATATACACGCACTCCCTCATATGTACTTATATATCTTATATATACGATAATATACGTGTTTTATACAAGTCGACATCTATATATTTTTTAGACAACCCGGGATCCACTTGTAGGATTAATATTTTAGGAAAAAAAAATTATTAAACAACATTAAAATGTATTCTTATTAATGGCATCAAGAGAGGAGGAACGAAATTTGCGATTTGATTATACAAGATATACAGGGTGGTCCAACAGTACGTTCAAGTACAATAACTCGGTCATTATGAGAGTTTAAAAAAATGTTTAATACAAAAGTTGTAGGGACTGTCAAGAGCTACAAAATAAATTATTTCTGTTTATACAGGGTAGTGCATAAGTTTGTCACATACCCAACTTACTTTTTTTAATGGAACACCCTGTAAGTTTTAAAGCGTGTTCTACAGATTTATATACACGCACTCCCTCATATGTACTTATATATATTATATACACGATAATATACGTGTTTTATACAAGTCGACATCTATATATTTTTTAGACAACCCGGGATCCACTTGTAGGATTAAATATTTTAGGGAAAAAAAATTATTAAACAACATTAAAATGTATTCTTATTAATGGCATCAAGAGAGGAGGAACGAAATTTGCGATTTGATTATACAAGATATACAGGGTGGTCCAAGAGTACGTTCAAGTACAATAACTCGGTCATTATGAGAGTTAAAAAAAATGTTTAATACAAAAGTTGTAGGGACTGTCAAGAGCTACAAAATAAATTGTTTCTGTTTATACAGGGTTGTGCATAAGTTTGTCACATTCCCAACTTACAATTTTTAATGGAACACCCTGTAAGTTTTAAAGCGTGTCTACAGATTTATATACACGCACTCCCTCATATGTACTTATATATATATTATATATACGATAATATACGTGTTCTATACAAGTCGAGATCTATATATTTTTTAGACCATCCGGAATCCACTTCTAGGAGTGAAGATTTTAGAAAAAAAAATATTAAACAACATTTAAAATGTGTTCTTATTAATGGCATCAAGCGAGGAGAAACAAAATTTGCGATTTGGTTATACAAGATATACAGGGTGGTCCAACAGTGCGTTCAAGTACAATTACTCGGTTATTATGGGGGTTGGAAAAAAATGTTCAACACAAAAGTTGTAGGGACTGTTAAAAACTACAAAATAAAATTTCTGTTTATACAGGGTTGCGCATAAGTTTGTCATAACAAAGGAATGAAAGCTCGAAAATTGTGTACATAATTTATTAAAAAAATATAAAAAAAAATTAGGTGTTAACAATTATACATAGTTTAACAGATAAATTAATTAGGCTTAAATATACGCTTGGAGTAAACTAGGGATTTTGTTATTGCTTGTAATATGAGTGGTAGCACTCCCTGCAGTCGCTCCTCACCGTATAGATGCTGAAATCGTACTCCTGCGGATGTGGACAGTGCGTGCACATGAATTTGTAATCCTTACACTCGCCGAAGTGGCACTCGTTCTTGGTGTAAAATTCCTTCAGTTTGTATCCGGGCGTCGCGCCGTAATTGACCGGACGATGCCCACCGTGGCTGCAGATGTATCCGCAGCTGAGGGTCTCGTAGCACTGGTGATTGTCGTCGCAGGTGGGGATTATGCAACAGTTGGAGTTGCCACTCACGTACCTCCTGGATTCGGGTACGTAGTCTCCGTTGAGGCCGAAATGGGGCGGCCTAGTCACCACGGCGGCGGTGGCTTCGTTGGTGAAGAGAAAGACGAGTAGCAGCATCGCTGAGGGTGCCAGCAGAGTCTGGAATGGAAACGAGAATTTTAGAGTCGAATTTTTTTTTCTAGCTATATTTTTAAGCAAAATAAAACGGTTTAAAAAATAGAATTTTCAGACGATCACCCTGTACATGATATTTTATTCAAAATAAAAACACTTGACTTTGTAAAATCATCTTGGCCAATTCCTGCATACAAGAAAATTATTTCCGTTTACGGACTCGTTTAGTTCACTTAAAATCAAATTAAATCTTTTGCTATCATAGAACACGAGATATCGAAATCGGACGCACTATTGCCTCACCCTGTATTATACCATCTGACTTACTTAAAAACGCTTTAAGAAATTTTTATGATATTTGAAATAATTAGATTTGTCAAGTTTAATTTACCGCAAAACTAGTCAATAATGGCGAAAGCGCCAGGCTCAATGATACTTTCCAGAATTAAAAGAAAAGACAAGTTTCACGTTATTGAAACAAAAATCTCGCCAGTACTTTTTTTATAAAATGAGATATTTCGGAAATATTCTTGTTTGTGGTATACCAATTTTTAAAATAATCCCCATAGCTATGACATTTTGCCAAGTTAGCGTAGATATTCAACAAACAATTGAGTACTTACCATTTTGAAAGACGTGAGAAAGCACCGTGCCAAACAATAACAAGCAACAGACTGGACCTGATATTGATTTCTAGAACCTCTTATTTATTTCACTTGTTTATAAACCGTCTTTTATTATCGATTACCTAATTTTCCAGATAATTATTCCATCGCAGAAACAGGAGTGCTAATAAATACGCGCTAAAACCATTTGAGACAGTTTTTACTTTAATCAGCGTTTAGTGCATGGGCAAAGTCTTGTTATTAATATCCTCAGCAATTTTTTCGCTACTTTAAACCTAAATAGAAACGGAATCCGTCGTGTTCTCCTATTTGACATTGACCTTCAAAATCGGTTCATGTAAATACATAATTAAAAACATCTTTAACGATATGATTCCGCTAGTAGTAAATATCCGAGTAAATATGATAAGTCCAGTATTTTGTGTACAGAAATATTGTTATTGTCGGAAAAAAAATTGTTTGCCCGATATTCTCATACCTATTCCACGAGAGTCAAATGGGTCAAACGCGTTCCTGATAACGTGTGGTGCGACATACTTTTCCACGAACTTGACTTTGATAACACTTCCACAGAGTGCGTCGATGTTGCGTACGACTTTTTAGTGCTTTAATTTTCAAAAAAATGTATAATATATAATAATGTTTGAAGCACTTCTTACGATTTACAAAATTTGCTATAACCGTTTGCAAGATCTATTAGGTCGGACGAGAACCTGAACGATAAAATCAGCCTCTTTGAGAGATCTATTTGGTCGGACGGGAACCTGAACGGTCGTCAGCTTTATTTTAAGATCTATATGGTCGGACTGGAGCCTAAACGGTGACGTCAGACTTGTTTTTGAGATCTATATGGTCGGACGAAAACTTAAACGGTAAAATCAGATTTATTTGGTCGGACCAGAACCTGAACGGTGACGTCAGCCATTATCTGCTTCACCAAATATTAGTGTTGCTGTATTTAGTTATAATTATTCATATTTCGGTTGAGCTTACAGGATTGAGTCTTTATTTATCTTAAATTTATCTATTACAGTAAAATGTATAGAAAAAAAATTCCTAGGATAAATAATCTTATGTATTTATTTATAAAATGATTCGTCCCGTATTTTTTTTAATGGTGTAAAAATATCAACATGTCAATGATTGAGAGCGTGATTTTACTGAAAAACAATTACTAATCGACAACAAAGTCTGATGAGACTCTTGTTTACTATTAACTACTACGTTTTATCGGCAAAATAAGCCGAGAATCAACAACTAGCGTGTTCTAGATTTATGTCAAATCAGTACAATTTTGGTATCGGGATAGTTCATAGTTTTTAAACATGGTGAGTTTTTTTTATCGCTTATTTATATATTTAGTTGAATCCATCCAAATTGCATAGTAAACTAATTTCTCTTATACTAGCTTATGACAAATTTAATATCTAAAAAAGTATAATCAATTTGTTAAATTTTTAATTTCGACATCAATAAGCATTTACAATTAGAAATATTTTTTTGTTGAAAATCAACGGATATTTGTATTTATATTTGTGAATAGATCGGTGTGGATTGAAATATTACGCGGGTAAAATTGTTGGTCGGACGAGAACCTAAACGGTGACGCCAGCCTTTTAATAAAACTTATTTGGTCGGACCAGAACCTAAACGGCGCGTCAGCCTTCGAGTAAGAATTATTTGGTCGGACCAGAACCTAAACGGTGAGATCAACCGTTCTGTCTTACTGTTAGCTTTTTGAATAAAAATATAAGCATTTGCTATTTTCACAAATCTGCGTTTCCTGTTTCGACAGTTCAACAAAAATTTTCATCAATTTTAGTGGAAAAAAATTCTGAACTTTACCAGAGCAGAAAAATTAGAGAAACAAAAAAATTAAATCATAATTGAGTGAGTAGCAAAAATTTTTAGCGTTAAAGGCTTTTTTCAGCGTCGCACTTGTAACTTTTTAACAGACGAAGACCTAAACGGTGTCATCAGCCATTTCGTAAGATCTACTAGGTCGGACGAGAACCTAAACGGTGACGTCAGTCTTCTTTTGGGACTTACTAGGTCGGACGGGAACCTAAACGGTGACGTCAGTCTTATTGTGAGATCTATTACGTATTTCTTTCTATTTCCAATTGAAACACCTAAAAACCCTTAAAATAACTACAGCACCGCACTGTAGACCGTTCAGAAGGCCAGTCGTAAATGTACTAACAGCTGCGTCTATTGCTAGATCAAACATCAATAAATATCTTCTTATGTACGCCGGTTACTCATGTGGCCGACTGCAGTATACATACGGGTATCGTAAGTTATATTCAAGAACGAACTGTTTCAATTGGAAATAGACTATACAAACTAGACTCATAGTTCTGCTAATTTTTTTTTACTAATTCTTGCAGGCTGCATCTAGAAACTCCGTGCTTTTCCTGCTGTGCTTGGCCTTCCTGTACTACGTACAAGGTGCACTGCCACAAAACATTTTCCCAGCCTGTTTGCAGAGCATATCACGCCAGAAGCGGGACGCGCCAACGCTCCCGTGTTGCTTGGTGTCGAGCTGCGAGTCAATCCCCATCAATTTGGAAAACCACGAGGCCTACAAGTGCTACAAGAAAGAGATATGCGGGGACGCTTGCAACAGGAGACAAGTCAGGAAATCGTCCAGCCTTTATTCGCCGCGTACGCCCGGCTACAAAATCAAAAGTCATTACTACATGGAGAAGTGCGTCCGAGGGCAGTGTGTCAATTACAGGTTCGACTGTGCGCGATGCCCGAATCCCAGCAAGCCGGTGTTTAGCGTCTATGCCCTCAGGAGCGACTGCATAAGTTGCTATTATTAGGTCGCCAGAGCTAGATTTAAACAAAAATTGTTTCTAGTTATAGCGTTGAGTAAAAAAATATAGAGAGCCGCAACACTAATACGAACATGCGTGACCCTATTCCTTTATCTTTTTTATATTGCAGCTCTTCCTATTTTTCACTCAACGGTTATATTTTAAAAAAATGTTGAAGGTGCAGGTGCAAAATTTCCCAGATAGTCGTGTCAAGCATTTTTAAACAAGTATTTGGTTTAATGTTTCGGTCTTAAAGACGTCCGAACTTAAAACTTATTAGATATTTATTCAACAACTTGGGCGAAAGTTCATTTCGTCTCGTTTAACTTACCAGAATGTGTGTAATATTGTTTTGTTATTTAATAAACTAATAGTGTTATTGTTTGAGTAATATTTTATTTCATAACCTGTAACTAACCCTCAGAAATACGGTCCTGTCTGAAAAGTAGTTTATTATTATCTTATCTTATCTTATTTAGTCGCCAAATATCCTTCCAAAAAAATACTTTGGAATCTTAATGCGTGTGAATAATTGCGAAGTAGGCAACCTTCAAGACGTTCATGTTTTGCGGGTAGTCGTAAGTAAAAGTTTGTACTCGTTTGTTAGTTCACGAATTTCTTAAAGCAACGTGGAGCTCTGATTGTATATTTCAGAGAAACAGTCACCTAGCATGCCGCCATGTTAAGACAAGTACAAGGCGGGAAGTTCAAACGTTGCCTTGTTGAATGAAATGAATAAAACGTTCTAAGAGTTGTGTGACATAAATTAAAAAATCTAGTTAGTCGTTTCGATTGAAATAATTGACTGTTGCAGTTCAAAATAATAATTTTATTAAGTATATTTTCGATTCTCAGTCAACTTACCTTAAATTTCGCATAATGTTGATGTATTTGAGGTTAGTTGGTTTCTATTTTTATAATTAAAATAATGTTTTCGCTTTTGACAGCTGTTAAATTTTCTGTCAACTTAATGACAGAATGCTATTTAATAATTATTTGAACTAATGAAAGTACAGAGCAGACATTTTTCTATAGATTTTGCAGGTACTAAATTGGAAATTGATGTCAAAAAAATATTATGTTTTTTACTAGCTGTCAAAACTGCTGTCAAATTTAAAAATATGCAAATTTAACTTCCTTAACTTTGGAGACAATGTGAATTTCTATTGAAGAAAGGATGTAAAGTTTATTGAAATTTACTAGCTCCATATTAAAATACATTTTTACTTTTGACAGCTGTCAAAATTTCTGTCAATGTGAATGTCTATTGAGGAAAGGATGTAAAGTTTTTGTAAAATTTGCTAGTTCCATAATTGAAAATGAAATACATTTTTTACTTTTGACAGCTGTCAAAATTTCTGCGAACCTAATAAAAATGCCATTTAATAATTATTTGAACAGATGAAAATACAAAGCAGACATTTTTGTACTATATACGAAATTGATGTCAAAAAAATATTATGATTTTGCTAGCTGTCAAAACTGCTGTCAAATTTAAAAATATGCAAATTTAACTTCCTTAACATTGGAGACAATGTGAATTTCTATTGAAGAAAGGATGTAAAGTTTATTGAAATTTACTAGTTCCATATTAAAATACATTTTTACTTTTGACAGCTGTCAAAATTTCTGTCAATGTGAATTTCTATTGAAAAAGGGACGTAAAGTTTTTTAAAATTTGCTAGTTACATAATTGAAAATGAAATACATTTTTTACTTTTGACAGCTGTCAAAATTTCTGTGAACCTAATAAAAATGCCATTTAATAATTATTTGAACATATGAAAGTACAAAGCAGACACAATTTTCTATAGATTTTGCAGGTACTAAATACGAAATTGATGTCAAAAACATTTTTTTTTACTAGCTGTCAAACTGCTGTCAAATTTAAAAATATGCAAATTTAACTTCCTTAACATTGGAGACAATGTGAATTTCTATTGAAGAAAGGATGTAAAGTTTATTGAAATTTACTAGTTCCATATTAAAATACATTTTTACTTTTGACAGCTGTCAAAATTTCTGTCAATGTGAATTTCTATTGAAAAAGGGACGTAAAGTTTTTTAAAATTTGCTAGTTACATAATTGAAAATGAAATACATTTTTTACTTTTGACAGCTGTCAAAATTTCTGTGAACCTAATAAAATGCCATTTAATAATTATTTAATGAAAGTACAAAGCAGACACAATTTTCTATAGATTTTGCAGGTACTAAATACGAAATTGATGTCAAAAAATTTTTTTTACTAGCTGTCAAAACTGCTGTCAAATTTAAAAATATGCAAATTTAACTTCCTTAACTTTGGAGACAATGTGAATTTCTATTGAAGAAAGGATGTAAAGTTTATTGAAATTTACTAGTTCCATATTAAAATACATTTTTAATTTTGACAGCTGTCAAAATTTCTGTCAATGTGAATTTCTATTGAAGAAAGGATGTAAAGTTTTTTAAAATTTGCTAGTTACATAATTGAAAATGAAATACATTTTTTACTTTTGACAGCTGTCAAAATTTCTGTCAATGTGAATGTCTATTGAGGAAAGGATGTAAAGTTTTTGTAAAATTTGCTAGTTCCATAATTGAAAATGAAATACATTTTTTACTTTTGACAGCTGTCAAAATTTCTGCGAACCTAATAAAAATGCCATTTAATAATTATTTGAACAGATGAAAATACAAAGCAGACATTTTTGTACTATATACGAAATTGATGTCAAAAAAATATTATGATTTTGCTAGCTGTCAAAACTGCTGTCAAATTTAAAAATATGCAAATTTAACTTCCTTAACATTGGAGACAATGTGAATTTCTATTGAAGAAAGGATGTAAAGTTTATTGAAATTTACTAGTTCCATATTAAAATACATTTTTACTTTTGACAGCTGTCAAAATTTCTGTCAATGTGAATTTCTATTGAAAAAGGGACGTAAAGTTTTTTAAAATTTGCTAGTTACATAATTGAAAATGAAATACATTTTTTACTTTTGACAGCTGTCAAAATTTCTGTGAACCTAATAAAAATGCCATTTAATAATTATTTGAACACATGAAAGTACAAAGCAGACACAATTTTCTATAGATTTTGCAGGTACTAAATACGAAATTGATGTCAAAAACATTTTTTTTTACTAGCTGTCAAACTGCTGTCAAATTTAAAAATATGCAAATTTAACTTCCTTAACTTTGGAGACAATGTGAATTTCTATTGAAGAAAGGATGTAAAGTTTATTGAAATTTACTAGTTCCATATTAAAATACATTATTACTTTTGACAGCTGTCAAAATTTCTATGAACCTAATAAAAATGCCATTTAATAATTATTTGAACACATGAAAGTACAAAGCAGACACAATTTTCTATAGATTTTGCAGGTACTAAATACGAAATTGATGTCAAAAACATTTTTTTTACTAGCTGTCAAACTGCTGTCAAATTTAAAAATATGCAAATTTAACTTCCTTAACTTTGGAGACAATGTGAATTTCTATTGAAGAAAGGATGTAAAGTTTATTGAAATTTACTAGTTCCATATTAAAATACATTATTACTTTTGACAGCTGTCAAAATTTCTATGAACCTAATAAAAATGCCATTTAATAATTATTTGAACAAATGAAAGTACAAAGCAGACACAATTTTCTATAGATTTTGCAGATACTAAATACGAAATTGATGTCAAAAAAATTTGTTTACTAGCTGTCAAAACTGCTGTCAAATTTAAAAATATGCAAATTTAACTTCCTTAACTTTGGAGACAATGTGAATTTCTATTGAAGAAAGGATGTAAAGTTTATTGAAATTTTACTAGTTCCATATTAAAATACATTTTTACTTTTGACAGCTGTCAAAATTTCTGTCAATGTGAATTTCTATTGAAGAAAGGATGTAAAGTTTTTTAAAATTTGCTAGTACCATATTTGAAAATGAAATACATTTTTTACTTTTGACAGCTGTCAAAATTTCTGTGAACCTAATAAAAATGCCATTTAATAATTATTTGAACAAATGAAAGTACAAAGCAGACATTTTTCTATAGATTTTGCAGGTACTAAATACGAAATTGTTGTAAAAAATATTTTATTTGTTGGTAGCTGTCAAAACTGCTGTCAAATTTTGAAAGCTGTCAAAAGTAAAAACTGTATTTTTAATATTAATTATGGGATTAGCAAATTTAAAAAACGCTTGATTTCCCTTCTATGGAAATTCACATTGTTTGCAAAATTATTGATGACAAACTTTCATAGTTTTAAATTTGACAGCAATTTTGACGGCTACCAACAAACATAATAATTTTGTGAAATTAATTTCGTATTCAGTATCTCCATAACCAAGAGAAAAATGTATTATTAAAGACTAAAGTCAATTGTGGAAATAATTATTAAATGTCATTTTTATTCAATTGACAGAAAATTTGACAGCTGTCAAAAATTGTTTTTACTTTTACGTTCATTTTTTATTGTAACTCGATTTCTGTGCTTCGAACGGGAAAAGTAGCTTTTTACGACAAATCACCTGTTGACCGAAAAATAAAAAAACATTCAGCGTCGTTCCAAAATATATTATTTACAATATTTACAACATATTCAGTAAAACGCGCTCACTGTAAACCACAACACCTCAGAATTAGGCAACCATACACACTTAGTGTGTACCCGGATCACGTGGTTTACCTTCATCTCTGAAGGCTTTCATACTCGATGTCTGGTATTCTGGTTGCACCGATTCCTCTTTATGGACCTTGAAATCTGTCAAACGTACTCCATTGACGCCATCTTCAATTTCGGATTTGCTAGAAATAGTTGTGGTTGTGGACGTTTCATGTCTAGTTATTCCAGCAAACCGGTAGTATCTAAAACATAAAATTAACGTTAAAAGTTTTAACTGCAATTCTTTATTCGAAATTTGACTACGCCACTGGGTCGGTTCCAGTGGTGTAGTGATATTTTAAATAAAAAATTCGTTAATAAAATTTTGGCCATTTTTGACGTGTGAAAAATTTTTTGACCTACCTGTCTTTAAGCGTCTTCCAAATTCGCTTCTTGCACACAAATATGAAGAAAATCACGATCCCGTACATGGCGTGGGAGAAGTCTTTGTAGTAAAAAAAATATATTGAGAATTCACTGTTCGTCGTCCATCCCACCGTCCAGGATATACACTGGATCATATGGGAATTGACGATCGGGTTGATGCCCATGACGAAGAGTAAATTCCAGTACAAGGTGAACCTACAAAAAATTTAATGTTTTGACAGTCCTCATGGTGCCTTAAATTCGTGCTTACTTGTCGTCGTCGTGGCCGGAATGTTTTCCACTGTCGTTGCGTTCCAGCATGGCGGCCTCCTTTTTGGCCTTTTGTATACTGATGGTCGTTAGTATGAACAGTATGGTATTAAATACGATCAGAACTACTGTCGGCCCAAAATAGTAGATAAGCGATGGTATGTCTGAAAAGTAAGCGTTTCACTTGATAAAATGCTAATAAAACTAGTGGGTATGTAAATAATTTCAGGCGAACGTTGTAGCTGATGAAATACGGTTTGGTGTGCCACAAGGACCTGCCCGTCGGCCACTCCCTGTCCGCATTTATGTACCTGGTCTCACAGGCCTTGGGGATCCTTTTATCAACCAAAATACTGTCAAAACTTTAACTGAATTTACCTCTCAGAAAACAGTTGTCCACGCCAAATCCAGGGTAATAGTACTTCTCTTCCTCGGCATACTTGTCGAGTAGAATCACGACTATCAAGATTGCGCCGGGCATTCCCCAAGCATACGCACTCAAAATAGGAAAAAGTACATGCTCCTTTCTGAACCGCCCAAGAATCCCGTGCGGGCCACTAAAAGGAAATCGTAAAAAAGGCGTTTTTTTTGTTTTAAAATGAAACGAAGAAAAATTGTGTACCAACCTGAAGGCAAACCATATATCGATGCACATGACGTTCATCCAAAAATATGAGGCATGGAGGCAGTACAGTGCGATATATCCTGAAAAAATATGTCATGATTCACCCAACAACTGATTTATTTAATAACCGATTATCAATGTCACCATAATTTATTGATTTTGGCACACAACAAAAAGAGGGTATTTTAAAAGAATTCTAACCTAACTTAATCACTTCACTGCCCCAACAAAAGTAAGCAGCTACTTCCGGTTTCTACTTCCGGTTTTCCAACTTATACCTTGTTGGGTGTCAAATGAATCGTCTCGAAGTCTAGAATACTAGTATAACTAAATTTCTGCTCTGATAGTCAAAAGAGGCACTTAAAGTTGGATATTTCAATTCCAATAATTAAAATAATGTTCTATGGGCTTGGGCACGTAAAAATCAGCAATAAAATAACTACTTCCGGTTTCACTTCCGGTCACCCAAACTGTACGATGTGGGGTGTCAAATCAATCGTCTCGGTGTCTAGAATGATAATTAAACGATACTAGGAGCGTAAATGGGCGTTTGGACTGACATCCTAGCGCAAAACCGCGTTTTTCACTTAAGCAGAGCCATTTTGCCCCCATAGAACGAGAATTTAGTGTAATAAATATTCCAGACGTCGAATCGAATCGTTTGATACCCAACATCGCATATTTTGCACAACCGGAAGTGAAGACCGGAAGTTGTTATTTTATTTCTGAAATTATCGCGTCCCGAACCGGTTTTCCAACTTATACGTTGCTGGGTGTCGCATGAATCGTCTCGAAGTTTAGAAAGTGAATTTTCAATCGAAAATAATAACTTCCTGTTTCACTTCCGGTCACCCAAACTGTACCATGTTGGGTGTCAAATGAATCGTCTCGAAGTCTAGAATACTAATGAAACCAAATTTTTGCTCTGAGATGCAAAATGCCGTTTGAATATTGATTTTGAGAGTAAAAAATCGCGATTTACTTGCTTTTGATTAATATATCTGCTGGTACTTATTTAACGTCTTGAAAGAACGGATAAACAAATTACAATCGATTACAAGCGATTGCCATATAAATTTACTTCTCCAAATCCTTTCTCTATTTTTTGTTTTTGTTCCTACGTATTTTTTTGTTGCAAATAACTAACTTTTACAATAAGTGCACTGCTTTGAAAACACCCTGTACATTAAGTCGACAAAAAATATGCTTGTGTCAAAATCATTAGCAATTTAACACTGAACACGAGGTAACTGGTGATAACCAGTTTTTTATCTCCAAGTATTGACGTTCCTCGATTTCTCATGACTCATAATTACCTGATCCGATGCAAATTATGTCGTCTAGAATGACCACACACTGGTTGACAGCTAGTAATATATTTCCAGGAATCAAACACACGGTGTGAAATATCAAGGCGTTTTTGTGGATGTTCCTTTCCGGTAGAAATAGGTACACCAGGAACGTTGCCAGCAGGAAAGGCACAGGAAGTGTTTTAGCTAAAAAGATACGTTAAAATATAAAAATGTGTAAGTCTTGGTAAGATTAATAGTGTGCGATTTTTATTAACAAAAATATAAAGAGGCAGTTTCTGGCTATTGGTCATGATCAGCACGGCACAAGCAAATTTAAGGGTAAATTCTACTCGTTTGGTACTAATTTAGAATTATCCAGTAAACTATTAGTTTACTATTGAAAATTAATATTTGGTCGATTACATTAGTGCGCGTCACCTTTAAGCGTTCTAACCTTCACCTCCCCGATGAGAACTTAATCCTTAGGACTCACGACGTGATAATGTAGAAAAAAAAATAAATCGAAAATTAAGAAATTCATATAAGCTTATGAAATATTCTCACTTATTTTTCTCATAAAACATGGTTTTGCGCTTCCAAAATCTATATTGAACGCCATTTTGCCCCTAGAGCGAAAATTTTGTTTAATTATTGTTCTAGACGCCTAGACGATTCATTTGACACCCAACATGGTACAGTTTGGGTGACCGGAAGTGAAACCGGAAGTTGGTATTTTTTTGCGAATTTTTACGTGCCTAAGCCCATAGAACATCATTTTAATTTTTGAAATTCAAATATCCAAGTTTAAGTGCCTTTTTGACTTTTAGATCAGAAATTTTATTTTATTAGTATTCTAGACTTCGAGACGATTCATTTGACACCCAACAAGATATAAGTTGGAAAACCGGAAGTCGCCATTATCTAGCGGATTCGAACCTGTTTGGAACCGAAGTACGTGATTTTACACTTTAAATTCATATATCAAGCTCGTAAGTACTATGTTTCACCCCTAGACCGAAATTTTTGTTCTATTAGTACTGGCTCTGGTATCTGAAACGATTCATTTGATACCCCATGTCACATAACCCCACGTTGGGCGCCATGTCAGGATGCTCTTTTGTAAGGAAGGTGACTCAGGGTCGATTTTGAATATGAAAAATAACGCAACAATTCTCCTGAACGTCCTTCGCTCTTCTTATAAAAATATTTTAAAAATAAAATAGTCGTTTTCTGCCAACTGCTTATTCTTCGGAGCGGTTAGTCAATAGTAGAGAGCGCCGGGTTACAGATATAAATAAAACTCTGTTGATTTATTTATTTTTTGCTGCCCACAATGTCCTTGGATGATGGTTAAGAAAGAGAAATGTGATGATCTACTATTCACGCAAATATATTTCTTAAGAGCTGAAAAGCCCTTATTTATTTTGGTTGATAATTGCTGGATACACTCTTTGTTAAAATTTAAGATTAGAGTTAGGTTGAGTTTATGTAATTGAATTGTATGCAGGTGCGGAGCGGTACAGCGTGAGAGCCGGGTGATTACTGACCAAGTATCGGTGCAGTGATCTCTGTTCTGCATTTGTTGCCTGCGTATAAGTGAATCCGGTCGGACCGTAGACTGAGCGGCGGTTGAAAGGCCCCTTGCTTGTGCTTTACACCCGTAATATGATCGTATGTAATTAACTACACATGTCCGGTTTTATCATTATTTATTTATTATTTTAATTTATTGATATTTATGTAATACGGCATGCTGAAGTTAGGTTAGAGTGGCATGGGGCTGGAGGTGGCGCGCGATAGGTCGATAATTAAATATATACCTCTACTCTTTTTATATTATAACAGTCCGGGATTTTTGCTGAATTTTAAATTAGGAAAATTTCCAATCCATATTGCAAAATTAGCAATTTACCCACCTAAGACATGGATCATCAAAGGTAGATTCTTCGGATCGTCATTAAAGCAGTGCTTCGTTGCTTCCTCCTCCTCCTCCACACAGTAGTCTGTACCGTTATCAATCGCATCGCCATGTGGATAATCCCAGCTCCCATTCAGCCGCAAGCAGAAGTAGCGCCTAGAACCGTTATTGCCCAGGCTAGATTCAGTCGCTCTTTGATTGGTGCAGTTTAATACACCGACGTTGAGCACATCCCGCACTTTCTTGTCGATATCATAAATACGAGCAGAAACATTTCTCGAGTCCTCCTTTACGCAACCACCAATCAACTGCCCGTCATCGAGGTAGTAGTAAAATCCACTTCGACAGCACTTCCTCACGCACAATTCACAACCACAACCTTCGACTTTCAGCGCAGTATAATTACTATAGTCTGCCAAGTCGTTAGAGCACAAGTCTGTTGATTCCTCCGCCGAACCACCTTCACACGATACAGTTACTGCCAGAAGAGATATTAGTATTAGTATGTCTTTAGCAGTAGTCATAACGCTGGATAGTCGCACTGAACTGGTAGATGGATGTTTAAACTAGTTGATGGTTATTAATTTTTAAGAATTTGGAATTTTCTATGTATGTAATACAGTCAGATAGTAGACGATAATTCCAATAACATCATCTCGTTGATCACAACAGGTTTGCCAATCCCACATTTGTAGGAACAATAATTATTATAAATGGGTTTTCACCTTATAATATTACCGTCGAGGTAAATAAATTAATAAATTAAGAATTATATAAGAATCCAAGTTGTTATAATAAAAATGTGTGCATATGTAATGAACCAGTAATACCCAAGGACGTCATACCAAGGCAGTCTTTTGTTTACTGAGATATCGTTTCAACTTAGTTGAGTTCTGGTTTGACTACAACAATTATTTCTGCTACATTATTTTTTTTTAGGAATTTTCTTAAAGTTGGTTTATTTAGTTTTGAAAATGGCGGAGGTGGAGGTGACAGTTTTTAAGGTGTTAAACGTGCATTTTTCAGTTAATTTTTTATCAATTATTGAATTAACGTTAAAAGTTAAAATGGGCTAGGATTAATTCCACTACGATAAACAAAATCCGAAATATAGTTTCTTGAAGTGGCTGACGTCCAGAAAAAGTAGTTGTACGTAAATGGAATAAAAAGTTTTGGATTTAATTTTTTTTTAGGTGAGAGGCAAATTATTTTTAATCCTGTGGGCGAAGAAAAATATTTTTCTATTTCGACTTTTTTGGAGGAAAAATTCGCGCCATAAAATATTTTTTTTAAATATTATCGATCCCTTTCATACCGAGCATTTTATAATTTTCGATTCAACCCTTTTAGAAAAAAATTTGAATAATGCAGATTTACTAATTTTTTTTCGCCCCTCTGGAAAAGAATATTGACGACGAACCTGAGTTATAGTCTGTTTGCAAAAGTTTTTTCTCACAATTCAAGAGGAGGTGGTGACGGCAGACTAGGAATTTCCAGGCTAACCTACGAATTATTTGGATTAATGACAAAATTTATTCTTCGACCTTTTTGGAAAAAAATTCACGTCGTGCAGTTTCGTTTTTTTTTAAACATTACATCGTGGAGGCTAGCAAATTTTATTGTTCGTCTTTCTGAAGGAAAATATTGACAGCACATCTGAAGTTTCCAGGTTAACCTACGAATTATTTGGATTAATGACGAAATTTATTCTTCGACCTTTTTGAAAAACAAATTCACGTCGTGCAGTTTCGGAATTATTCTTTTCACACTTGAAGAAAAATTGATACACCTAAAATTTCCAGACTAACCTACGAATTATTTGATTTACTTAAGAAATTTATTCTTCGACCTTTTTAAAAAACAAATTCATGTCATGCAATTTCGGAATTATTTTTTCGATTTTTTTTTAATACATAAAATTGACACCTATAATTTTCAGACTCACCTACGAATTGTTTGAATTAAAGACCAAATGTATTCTTCGACCTTTTTGACAAACAAATTCACGTCGTGCAGTTTCGGAATTATTTCTGCGGTTCTTTTAGAAATAAAAATGATTCGAGCAGGTTTGCAATTTTTGTTTCGCCTATGAAGAAAATATTGACACTTAAAATTTCCAGCTTAACCTACGAATTATTTAATGACGAAATTTATTCTTCGACCTTTTGGAAAAACAAATTCACGTCATGCAGTTTCGGAATTATTCTTTTCACCCTTGAAAAAAAAATTGACACACCTAAAATTTCCAGACTAACCTACGAATTGCTTGAATTAATAAAAAAATTTATTATTCGACCTTTTTAAAAAACAAATTCATGTCAAGCAATTTTGGAATCATTTTTTCGATTTTTTTTTCAATACATCGTGGAGGCTAGCAAATTTTATTGTTCTTCTTTATGGAGGAAAATATTGACAGCACATCTGAAGTTTCCAGGTTAACCTACGAATTGTTTGGTTTAATGACGAAATTTATTCTTCGACCTTTTTGAAAAACAAATTCACGTCATGCAGTTTCGGAATTATTCTTTTCACCCTTGAAGAAAAATTGACACCTAAAATTTCCAGACTAACCTACGAATTGTTTGAATTAATAAAGAAATTTATTCTTCGACCTTTTTAAAAAGCAAATTCATGTCATGCAATTTCGGAATTATATTTTCGATTTTTTTAATACATAAAATTGATACTCGTAAAATTTCCTGACTAACCTACGAATTGTTTGAATTAAAGACCAAATTTATTCTTCGACCTTTTTGACTAACAAATTCACGTCGTGCAGTTTCGGAATTATTTCTGCGATTCTTTTAGAAATAAAAATGATTCGTGCAGGTTTGCAATTTTTGTTTCGCCTTTGAGGAAAATGTTGATACTTGAAATTTCTAGCTTAACCTACGAATTATTTGGATTAATGACGAAATTTATTCTTCGACCTTTTTGAAAAACAAATTCACGTCATGCAGTTTCGGAATTATTCTTTTCACCCTTGAAGAAAAATTGACACACCTAAAATTTCCAGACTAACCTACGAATTGTTTGAATTAATAAAGAAATTTATTCTTCGACCTTTTTAAAAAGCAAATTCATGTCATGCAATTTCGGAATTATATTTTCGATTTTTTTTAATACATAAAATTGACACTCGTAAAATTTCCAGACTAACCTACGAATTGTTTGAATTAATGACCAAATTTATTCTTCGACCTTTTTGACAAACAAATTCACGTCGTGCAGTTTCGGAATTATTTCTGCGATTCTTTTAGAAATAAAAATGATTCGTGCAGGTTTGCAATTTTTGTTTCGCCTTTGAGGAAAATGTTGATACTTGAAATTTCTAGCTTAACCTACGAATTATTTGGATTAATGACGAAATTTATTCTTCGACCTTTTTGAAAAACAAATTCACGTCATGCAGTTTCGGAATTATTCTTTTCACCCTTGAAGAAAAATTGACACACCTAAAATTTCCAGACTAACCTACGAATTGTTTGAATTAATAAAGAAATTTATTCTTCGACCTTTTTAAAAAGCAAATTCATGTCATGCAATTTCGGAATTATATTTTCGATTTTTTTTAATACATAAAATTGACACTCGTAAAATTTCCAGACTAACCTACGAATTGTTTGAATTAATGACCAAATTTATTCTTCGACCTTTTTGACAAACAAATTCACGTCGTGCAGTTTCGGAATTATTTCTGCGATTCTTTTAGAAATAAAAATGATTCGTGCAGGTTTGCAATTTTTGTTTCGCCTTTGAGGAAAATGTTGATACTTGAAATTTCTAGCTTAACCTACGAATTATTTGGATTAATGACGAAATTTATTCTTCGACCTTTTTGAAAAACAAATTCACGTCATGCAGTTTCGGAATTATTCTTTTCACCCTTGAAGAAAAATTGACACACCTAAAATTTCCAGACTAACCTACGAATTGTTTGAATTAATAAAGAAATTTATTCTTCGACCTTTTTAAAAAGCAAATTCATGTCATGCAATTTCGGAATTATATTTTCGATTTTTTTTAATACATAAAATTGACACTCGTAAAATTTCCAGACTAACCTACGAATTGTTTGAATTAATGACCAAATTTATTCTTCGACCTTTTTGACAAACAAATTCACGTCGTGCAGTTTCGGAATTATTTCTGCGATTCTTTTAGAAATAAAAATGATTCGTGCAGGTTTGCAATTTTTGTTTCGCCTTTGAGGAAAATGTTGATACTTGAAATTTCTAGCTTAACCTACGAATTATTTGGATTAATGACGAAATTTATTCTTCGACCTTTTTGAAAAACAAATTCACGTCATGCAGTTTCGGAATTATTCTTTTCACCCTTGAAGAAAAATTGACACACCTAAAATTTCCAGACTAACCTACGAATTGTTTGAATTAATAAAGAAATTTATTCTTCGACCTTTTTAAAAAGCAAATTCATGTCATGCAATTTCGGAATTATATTTTCGATTTTTTTTAATACATAAAATTGACACTCGTAAAATTTCCAGACTAACCTACGAATTGTTTGAATTAATGACCAAATTTATTCTTCGACCTTTTTGACAAACAAATTCACGTCGTGCAGTTTCGGAATTATTTCTGCGATTCTTTTAGAAATAAAAATGATTCGTGCAGGTTTGCAATTTTTGTTTCGCCTTTGAGGAAAATGTTGATACTTGAAATTTCTAGCTTAACCTACGAATTATTTGGATTAATGACGAAATTTATTCTTCGACCTTTTTGAAAAACAAATTCACGTCATGCAGTTTCGGAATTATTCTTTTCACCCTTGAAGAAAAATTGATACACCTAAAATTTCCAGACTAATCTACGAATTGTTTGAATTAATAACGAAATTTATTCTTCGACCTTTTTAAAAAGCAAATTCATGTCATGCAATTTCGGAATTATATTTTCGATTTTTTTTAATACATAAAATTAACACTCGTAAAATTTCCAGACTAACCTACGAATTGTTTGAATTAATGACCAAATTTATTCTTCGACCTTTTTGACAAACAAATTCACGTCGTGCAGTTTCGGAATTATTTCTGCGATTCTTTTAGAAATAAAAATGATTCGTGCAGGTTTGCAATTTTTGTTTCGCCTTTGAGGAAAATGTTGATACTTGAAATTTCTAGCTTAACCTACGAATTATTTGGATTAATGACGAAATTTATTCTTCGACCTTTTTGAAAAACAAATTCACGTCATGCAGTTTCGGAATTATTCTTTTCACCCGTGAAGAAAAATTGACACACCTAAAATTTCCAGACTAACCTACGAATTGTTTGAATTAATAAAGAAATTTATTCCTCGACCTTTTTAAAAAACAATTTCGGAATTATTTTTTCGATTTTTTTTAATACATAAAATTGACACACCTGAAATTTCCAGATTAAACTACGAATTATTTGGATTAATGTTAAAATTTTTTCTTCGACCTTTTTGGAAAAAAAAAATGTGCAGTTTCGGAATTATTTTTTAGATTCTTAAAAAAAGAACCCATCCTGCAGGCCTGCAAATTTATTCTTTCTTTTCCGGAATTTCCAGGCTAACCTACGCTTAATTTACACTAAAATTTTCTATTTCCCTGATGAGAATTACCCTGTTAATAAATATAAAACGACATTATGAAAAAGAACGATCACCCTGTAAATGAGACATAATCTGCAATAATCGTAACGTATGCTATATTAAGATTACACTTTTTTAAATGTAGCTGTTGCAGCATTTGCATTATTTTATATAAGGCATGTTCTGTCGCAGACTTAAAATAGGCCTCAGTTCATTGTTAGTGGGTTATGGTTAACAGTTCTTGCATTACCTGCCAATATGGTAAGATTTTAAGTTTTCTTTCCAACCATTGTTTTGCTTCAATTGTTGTCTTGGGATAAAATTGATTTTTATACAAATTTCGAACTCCTAGTCTTGCCAAAAAAAAACAATTGCTGTCGTGTCTTAAGTAAGTCTTTCATATATTTTTTTTACAAGGAGTATCCCTAAAGTGGCATAACCCCTAATAGATGGGGTGGATACTGAATTTTCGTGTATTCTCTTGTAAATAGTTTGTTAAATAATTTGTAGATATTTATTGCAACCCCCTCAAGTTCTTATCCTCCAATTCGACGGATTTAGATGCTGCCGAATATCTTCCAATATTCCACCGAGCGTGCTTTAAAACAGGGAATTGACAAGATGTGTCTTAGTACCAGACCTTGACCAAATTATATCTGTGTTACGGTTAAAAAAATGTGTAATCACCACCTCTAATGCACTCTTGTTTTATTATTAGAATTGGATGTAATGAATTACAGATAAGCCTCAATGACAATAATTATAAGTAAGAACTTGGTAACAAAATTTATTTATATATATTTTTTCTTGGATTTGTTTGCTGATACGTTGTCTGTTACAACCACACATCTTGAGATTCCTGTGTTGCATAATAATGCAATAAAAACAGACAGTGAATATGTAAATTTTTCTGGGCCGGTGAAGTGGGAGTTTCAATTGTTTCAAAAACTATTAATTTCTAATAAAATTTCATGTGAATTTTTTCCAAAGCAAATCAAATTCTCTATAAAATACTCTTTTGCTGTTAAAAGTTGCATCTGTAAACAACAGACCTCTTAAAACTGTATCTGTAGTCGACCACTAAGGGGCGAGAATGATGTCATTAGACTCATTCTATTTTCAAATATATTTGCCGGAGAGCCGAATAATACCTTTTCGTAACTCCGCGCCACTTAGTTTTCGATTACAGGTACAGCTTTTACCAGGTCCGTAGTTTTACAGATACAGATTTTAATAGGGCTGTTAAAAATTGCACCTGTAAAATAACTGGAGTTTTGAAGAGGTCTGTTAAAAGCTAGACCTGTAAAATAACAAACCGCTTAGAGCTGTATCTGTAATCGACCACTAAAGGATGAGAAATTAGCCGTGATATAATATCATTAAACTTATTCTATTTTCCAGTATCTTCGCCGCAAAGTCTAATAATATCGCCTGTTCCTAACTTCACGCCATTTAGTTTTCGATTACAGGTGCAGCTTTTACCAGGTCTGTAATTTTACAGATACAGTTTTACGTAAGTCTGTTAAAAGTTGTACCTGTAAAATAACCGGAGTTTTGAAGAGATTCGTTAAAAGTTAAACCTGTAAAATAACGGACCTCATGAAGCTGTATCTGTAGTCGACCACTAAGAGACGAGAAGTTAGCCGCAAATTATGTCATTAGGCTCATTCTATTTTCAAGTATCTTCGCCGGAGAGTCTAATAATATCGTTCATTACTAACTTCACGCCATTTAGCTTTCGATTACAGGTACAGCTTTTACCAAGTTGTTATTTTACAGATACAGTTTTAAATATGTCTGTTAAAAGTTGCACCTGTAAAATAACGGGAGTTTTGTAGAGGTCTGTTAAATGCTAGACCTGTACTTGAATCTGAATCTGTAATCGACCACTAAGGGACGAGAAGTTAGCCGTGAATGTCATTAGACTTATTCTATTTTTAAATATTTTCGCCGGAAAGTCTAGTATTATTATCAGTTTCTAACTTCACCTTAGTTTTCGATTACAGATACAGCTTTTTACCAGGTCTGTTATTTTACAAATACAGTTTGTAATAGGTCTGTTAAAAACTGTACTTGTAATCGATTGCTAGGTGGTGTAAAGTTAGTCACGAATGATGCCATTAGATACATTCTGGTTTCTGATATTTTCACTAGGGTCTCGCCACTAAGTTTACGAATAGAGGTACAGCTTTAACGGGTCTGTTATTTTACAGATACAGCTTTTAATATATCTGTTGTACCTGTAATCGATTGCTAGGTAACGAGCAGCGAATGATGTCGTTAGACTCGCTCTGGTTTCCAAGATCTTCACGAAGAGTTTAATCTCATCACCTGAGGCTAGCTTCAGGTGACCTAGAGGTCGATTACAGGTTTAACTAAAAGGTCTGTTATTTTACAGATACAGTTTTTAACAAGCCTGTTAAACGCTGTATCTGTAGTCGAGCGCCAGGTGCCTAGAGGTCACTAGGCTTTTGTTTTCAAGATCTTTTTTTTTTTCAGAAAACTACAATAGCGCTAACGCTCCTGCTCCTATGCGTCCTAAACATCCTTAGCTGTCAGCCATGCTCGGACTGCTGTCAGCCGTCTTCTAGTTGCTGTCAGCCGTCTTCTAGTTGCTGTCAGACCTCCTCAAATTGCTGTCAGACGAGTACAAGTTGCTGTCAGACGTGCCAGATCCGATGCCGGACTAGCTCGTGCGTGGACACGTGTAAAGCGGACTGCTGTACGCCCAAGAAATGTCCCGACGACTCACCTGTAGAGGCTGAGACACCTGACAATAAATGTCCTGATAAAGATAAAGATACAGAGCTGGCGGATGATAAAACGTCCGAAGGAACGAAGAACGTCAACAAAAACGACATTAACTTTACAGCCTCCATCAACCTCAATAACGTGGTAAACAACGAGAATCGCGTGTACGTGCCCATCAACATCACGAACCATAACTCTAACAGCGTTATCATAACCTCGTCGATGGGTGAGATTGTGACGAATACTCCGGATCATTCCACACCAGCAATACCGACACCACGTACCGTGGTGGTTACCGTTAGGGTGCCGGTTCTAATACCCGTTCCAGGGAAAAACGTCACCATCTACCGCCCGCTGCCTTATCCAGTGCCGTTCCCGGTGTTGATACCCATCCGCGGCTGCTGCGTTACCGTCACGCCCTGCGTCACGGATTATTGCAACCCTTACGGCAGGGCGTGCGGCGACGATTGTACGGACCGTTTCATGTACCGGCCCGTTAACCCCTGCGAGAATGGTTGTTTCAGGCGGTTTGCTGCCTCGAGGAGGAATTGCTACGGATCGGGGTACTGCCGGAACGATTACGTTGACTGCTCGTATTGTAACGAAGATTTCTACACCAGTTATGACGGCTATCAGCAGTGCGGAGGTTGTTTCTATCCATATTATTAACACTTTTATAGCATTAAAATGGGCGGCGAATGTTTAGAAGTTCGGTTGTATACACTGCCAATTTTGTTACAATATGCTTAATAAATAATGTTTTTTATTGTAATTGGTTTATTGGCGCAGTTATTTTTAATTGAGACCTAACTATATATCCTTTTAGTGACGAAATCCACATATGAGGTGAACAACATGCTTTGTTTATATAAGTTCATTACAAATTCTAAAGATATAAGAAACACCATAAAATCACCGACAAAGTTGTCTTTGGACTACAAGTTGTGGTGTTATATTTCTTATGTATAAATTATCCATAAGGATTTACCATCCCTTAAAAGGAAATAAATAAGTCGAGGTGCTTCAAAAATAGATATTTGTATGCCATTTCCGGTTAAGCCGGATATAAAATGTGTCATTGTAATGCGTACTTACGACAGAAGTAATTTTCTGTAGCTTTTATACGCAGTTATGATGATTTATAAATGCTGCGTTAGTATGGCTTTTTAAAATAAAAAAATACGTCAAAAAAAGGAGATTGTATGTCATTTCCGGCTAAACCGGACATAAAATATGTCGCAGTAATGCGTATTTATACCAGAAGTAGAGTTCTATGTTATAATATAGATTTCTCTTAAGAAAATACAGGAGGAGCCAAAATTAAAACGCAGGAAGTTCATTTCCGGTTAAACCGGAAGGGAATATTTTGTGGCTTTATATACATTCATGATGAATTAGTGAAGTTCTGCATCGATCTCACTCTCTAAAATATAAAGTGCGTCGAAAATAAGGGATTTTTAAATTATTTCCGGTTAGACCGGACATAATTCATGTTATTGTAATCCATACTTATGACAAGTAAAATTCTAATATAATACTGGTTTCTCTGATGAAACTGCCAGAGACGCTAAAATTAAAACGCAGGAAGTTCATTTCCTGTTAAACCGGAAGAAAATATTCTGTGGCTATACATGCAGTTATGATGAATACTATTTCGACCTGGCTCTTTAAAATTTAATGTGCGTCAAAAATAAGGGGTTTTTAAGTTATTTCCGGTTAAACCGGACATAAGCTGTGTTATTGTAATGCTTACTTACGACAGAAGTAAAGTTCTATTTTATAATATTGATTTCTCTTAACGAACCACAAGAGAATACTAGATTAAAACACTGACAGTTCATTTCCTGTTAAACCGGAAGGGAATATTCTGTGGCTGTATATGCAGTTATGATGAATACTGCATCGAACTGGCTCTATAAAATTTAATGTGCGTCGAAAATAAGGGGATTTTAAAGTTATTTCCGGTTCGACCGGACATAATTCATGTTATTGTAATCCATACTTATGACAAGTAAAATTCTAATATAATACTGGTTTCTCTGATGAAACTGCCAGAGACGCTAAAATTAAAACGCAGGAAGTTCATTTCCTGTTAAACCGGAAGGAAATATTCTGTGGCTATACATGCAGTTATGATGAATACTATTTCGACCTGGCTCTTTAAAATTTAATGTGCGTCAAAAATAAGGGGTTTTTAAGTTATTTCCGGTTAAACCGGACATAAGATGTGTTATTGTAATGCTTACTTACGACAGAAGTAAAGTTCTATTTTGTAATATTGATTTCTCTTAACGAACCACAAGAGAATACTAGATTAAAACACTGACAGTTCATTTCCTGTTAAACCGGAAGGGAATATTCTGTGACTGTATATGCAGTTATGATGAATACTGCATCGAACTGGCTCTATAAAATTTAATGTGCGTCGAAAATAAGGGGATTTTAAAGTTATTTCCGGTTAGACCGGACATAATTCATGTTATTGTAATCCATACTTATGACAAGTAAAATTCTAATATAATACTGGTTTATCTGATGAAACTGCCAGAGACGATAAAATTAAAACGCAGGAAGTTCATTTCCTGTTAAACCGGAAGGAAATATTCTGTGGCTATACATGCAGTTATGATGAATACTATTTCGACCTGGCTCTTTAAAATTTAATGTGCGTCAAAAATAAGGGGTTTTTAAGTTATTTCCGGTTAAACCGGACATAAGATGTGTTATTGTAATGCTTACTTACGACAGAAGTAAAGTTCTATTTTGTAATATTGGTTTCTCTTAACGAACTACAAGAGAATACTAGATTAAAACACTGACAGTTCATTTCCTGTTAAACCGGAAGGGAATATTCTGTGACTGTATATGCAGTTATGATGAATACTGCATCGAACTGGCTCTATAAAATTTAATGTGCGTCGAAAATAAGGGGATTTTAAAGTTATTTCCGGTTAGACCGGACATAATTCATGTTATTGTAATCCATACTTATGACAAGTAAAATTCTAATATAATACTGGTTTCTCTGATGAAACTGCCAGAGACGCTAAAATTAAAACGCAGGAAGTTCATTTCCTGTTAAACCGGAAGGAAATATTCTGTGGCTATACATGCAGTTATGATGAATACTATTTCGAACTGGCTCTTTAAAATTTAATGTGCGTCAAAAATAAGGGGTTTTTAAGTTATTTCCGGTTAAACCGGACATAAGATGTGTTATTGTAATGCTTACTTACGACAGAAGTAAAGTTCTATTTTGTAATATTGATTTCTCTTAACGAACCACAAGAGAATACTAGATTAAAACACTGACAGTTCATTTCCTGTTAAACCGGAAGGGAATAGTCTGTGGCTTTATAAGCAGTTATGATGAATACTGCATGGAACTGGCTCTATAAAATTTAATGTGCGTCGAAAATAAGGGGATTTTAAAGTTATTTCCGGTTATACCGGACATAATTCATGTTATTGTCATGCAATACCTATGACAGAAGTAAAATTCTATTATAATATTTATTTTGCTGATGAATCTGACGGAGACGCCGAAATTAAAACGCTGGCAGTTCATTTCCTGTTAAACCGGATGTGAATTTTCAGTAGCTCTAGGATGCTGAGTTATAAATGCTGCGTCGGTCTGACGCTTTAAGATATAAGGTGTGTCAAAAATCAAAGGTTTGTATGCCGTTTCCGGTTAAGCCGAACATGAGATGTTACTGTAATGCAAACAGAAGTAAAGTTCTATGTTATAATTATTAGTTTCTCTGAAGAAGATACAAATTAAAATACAGGTAGTTCACTTCCTGGTAAACCGGAAGGGAATATTCTGTGGCTTTATATCCAGTTATCATGAATGGTGCATCGAACTGGCTCTTTAAAATTTAAGGTGTATCAAAAATAAGGGGTTTTATGTCATTTCCGGTGAAACCGGATATAATTCGTGTAATTGTAATGAATAATTATGACAGAAGTAAAGTTCTGTGTTGAAATATTAGTTTCTATTAAGAAACTATTGGAGGAGCCAAAATTAAAACACTGACGGTTCATTTCCTGTTAAACCGGATGAGAATTTTTTGTGGCTATATAGGTTTATGCTGAATTATATATAAATGCTATGCCGGTCTGATCCTTTAAAATCTAAAGTGTGTGAAAAATAAGTGGTTTGTATGCTATTTCCGGCTAAGCCGGACATAAGATATTTTGTTGTGATTCATACTAATGCCGGAAATAACGTTCTATTTTACCTTTCTTGTGGAACTATTGGAAAGGTCCAAATTTAATCATATGCAGCTTATTTCCTGTTAACCCGGATGTAAATTTTGCGTCACTTTATATGTGTTTAAGACGAAAAATAAAATGAGTTTTAACTCTTTAAAAAGGATAGTATGTCGAAAATAAAAGGACAGCGATTTAACCACAGGAATTTTATTTCCTGTCAAACCGGAAGTGGATTCTATATGACTTTATATTTGTTAATAATGATTTTCAAATACCAAGTCGTTTTGTCGGTGAGTAAGTACGTCGAAATAAGGGATTTTTGTGCCACTTCCGGCCAAACCGGACGTGAAATGTGTTAGTACAGGGTGTCCCACGTAAGAGACGCACTCGATCTCCTGGCTTTGTTATTGGGCTAAAATTAAAAACCAAAATCTATTGTCATATATGTATGAGGAATCCGATTTTAAGGTTGAATAAGCTATAAAACCTCTAATATACGAGGTATTGTCAAAAAACTAGTTTTTACTAATTTTTTTCACCCTGTATACAATTACGGAAATGGATATGGTATATTATTGTGGTTATAAGGGCGTATACCATTCTTACATCTAACTTCCGGTTTGGCCAGAAATAGCTAATATCCAATAAAATTTTGGCGACAATCTAATTAAAGAAGAAGAAAACTGCTAAAGATAATGGACATGTATTATAATATATTTTTAAAATCAGCAGATAGGCTACTTTTCAGTTATTTCATAATATACAGGTTGTCACAAAAATGTTGTCGAATTTTAGCTATTTCCGGTTAAACCGGAGGTTAGATGTATGAATGGCATATGCCTTTATAACCACAATAATCGTTATCGATTTACATAAAAATATACAGGGTGGAAAAAAATTTAAAAAACAGTTTTTTAACAATACCTCGTATATTAGAGGTTTTGTCGCTTATTCAACCTTACAATCGAATTCTTCATAAAAAAATACATGAGAATAGGTTTTAGCCCACTAATAGAGCCAGGAGATCGAGTGAGCCTCTTATGAGGGACACCCTGTACAGGGTGATAATTTTAAGTGCCTCACTCGATTTTCCTATTCTTCACCTAGGAAAAAAATTTAAAAACCATATTTGTGTACTTTTTTGCGAGAAATCCGATTCCGAAAAGATAAAAACAATTGAATGTCAAAGAAAAAAGTTATGGCCGAAAAACTGAAAAAGAAAAAAATATACACCCTGTATTTTAATGCGGAAATGGATATGTGACATTTCACTGATTGTAAATGTGTATCAGATACATATTTTTCACTTCCGGTTTGACCGGAAATTGCTTTAATTTTTTTATTTTAGGTGATACACCCTGTATATTGAGCTCAGTTTAAAGAACTTTTCTTTCTGAATTCAGCAATATATAACATATCATCATCGTCTTTCATATTTAATAAGATAATTGGGGTTTTAATTTAAAATAACATAAATATATGTTATGAAATAAAATCATCCATGATAACAAACAAAAGCATTTAAATTATTTTTTATTTATTTCAAAAACTAAAGAATATAAGTTATTATGCTATATCTTCTTTAGACTATTTAAAATGTGAACCGATTATGTAAGAAATGTAATAAATCGACTGCGAAGAGTGTAAGGTTCATGCATAACAATTTAATGCGTTTCGCAGTTCAAAAATAACAAACCGTGACCTTTTCCCACAAAACGCATACAGGTCAGTAAAAACGGATAACGACACTCCTCAGTCCGTTTTGTAATGTTTCAAAACACTTGTATTACAACTTAGTAGTCGAGTTTTTTTACTTGCTCACTAATCATTTCTCTGGCACTTATTGACCCCCAATTTAACTGATAACGATAAAATGCAGATTAACTACTGTAACCTCTAAAGTTTGAATGTTGGGTTTTTCCCCGAGATGTTGAAATTAGCGTCGTCGCAATCAGAAAAAAAACAGGTTAATTTTAGAAATGTTGACTACCAAGCAAAATTTTTCAGAATATGCTGATGTAGAATTTATATGTGCACGTATAAACGCGAGTCTAATCCGGGTAAATTCCACAACTTGGCCGTTCGAGATATTTTTAACTGCTACTCTCGCGAGAATGCCAATTTTATCCTGAAGATCTACAACAATTGAACGACAGAGCTGTGGGTTTTCTCACCCTGCCGTAACAAAACACGCCACATATCGACGAGTTTCATTAAAAGGTTTTTTCGCGGTGTCGTACAATAATCCGGCGATATTAATAAAAATATTAAAACGCGCTGCCAAAAGTTCGCGAACATGAAAAGGCCCATAGAAATAATCAAATTTAAATGTTAGCCCAGTTTAGAAACATCAAAAGGCTCGCCGAAGCCGGCTCATTTGAAATGCTTTCAGCGGATTATTTGCCGTTTCCATGTTGTGCTTTATAAAGCATCAAGTAAATATTTTCATTTTTAATCAAATATTTGGTTGCTAATTGCTCAGCAGATAATTCTAATTTGAATAAAGATACAAGAAGATAATGGCCTGTCGTTACGGTGACTCCTAAACGTGGCTGAAAAGTTGATTACATGTCCGTTAACTCGACGTGTAATTAAAACCGTTATTTGTTTTATATTCTTTTAATTACCCCCTGATAAAGTGTAGTTTGTTATTTCTCTGACGACAATAAGTCATTAGCCTACAATGTTTTCATTTTAATGCGCTCCACGTATGACTTCATTATGCCCTGCATAAAAACTTTTTTTCATTAGCAGCAATAATGAGCGATGGAAATGCAGCTTCAAAAGCAAACTTAAAAATATGTTTCATTTAGTCTATTGGTGCTTGGTCACAATGTCCATCGTGCACTGGGTTCGATCCCCGGCTTTAAATTCTGTAAAACTCCGCGTGGAAAAAACTTCCCACTTATCCATAAAATTCACTAGATAACGTTAATATTAATAAACCGAGTTATATCCTCGGATTAATTAAAACTATAATATACTACATGGAGTCAAAATATAAGCTCGTAAATTAATTAGTTTATTTTTAGAGCTAAAATGCACAACTAACAAATCATTTCCAAACGGCTGAGAGTATTCGACTGGAAGCATTGGCGGACGGAAGGGGCAATCTGTAATAGAACGAATATTAAAGATGTCGCTGTTTTATTGGGCACCATATATATTTTTAATTTTACAGTATGGTAAGAGAATTCGTCGGTAATTATTCAGTGTACTTGACGACAATTGAGAGATTATGAAATAAGTGCCTTAAAATATGAACTGGAGAACGGAGTTAACATTCATAAATTACCAAATTAGTAGTAGAGACTAGAATATTCGTTGGTAATTGTTCAGTGTACTGACGACAATTGAGAGATAGGGAAATAAGTGCCCTAATGGAATAGGAGATTCAAACTTCGGTTCCTGACTAGAGAACAGAGTTAATTCTTATAAATCACCAAATTGGTCGTAGAGACTATAATTTAGAGTACTGTAAAAGAAATCGTCAGTAATTATTCAATACACTTGACGACAATTGAGAGATTATGAAATAAGTGCCTTAAAATATGGACTGGAGAACGGAGTTAACATTCATAAATTACCAAATTAGTAGTAGAGACTAGAATATTCGTCGGTAATTGTTCAGTGTACTTGACGACAATTGAGAGATAGGGAATAAGTGCCCTAATGGAATAGGAGATTCAAACTTCGGTCCCTGACTAGAGAACGGAGTTAATTCTTATAAATCACCAAATTGATCGTTGACACTATAATTTAGAATACTGTAAAATAATTCGTCGGTAATTGTTCAGTGTACTTGACGACAATTGAGAGATTATATAAGTGCCTTAAAATATGGACTGGAGAACGGAGTTAACATTCATAAATTACCAAATTAGTAGTAGAGACTAGAATATTCGTCGGTAATTGTTCAGTGTACTTGACGACAATTGAGAGATAGGGAATAAGTGCCCTAATGGAATAGGAGATTCAAACTTCGGTCCCTGACTAGAGAACGGAGTTAATTCTTATAAATCACCAAATTGATCGTTGACACTATAATTTAGAATACTGTAAAATAATTCGTCGGTAATTGTTCAGTGTACTTGACGACAATTGAGAGATTATATAAGTGCCTTAAAATATGGACTGGAGAACGGAGTTAACATTCATAAATTACCAAATTAGTAGTAGAGACTAGAATATTCGTCGGTAATTGTTCAGTGTACTTGACGACAATTGAGAGATAGGGAATAAGTGCCCTAATGGAATAGGAGATTCAAACTTCGGTCCCTGACTAGAGAACGGAGTTAATTCTTATAAATCACCAAATTGATCGTTGACACTATAATTTAGAATACTGTAAAATAATTCGTCGGTAATTGTTCAGTGTACTTGACGACAATTGAGAGATTATATAAGTGCCTTAAAATATGGACTGGAGAACGGAGTTAACATTCATAAATTACCAAATTAGTAGTAGAGACTAGAATATTCGTCGGTAATTGTTCAGTGTACTTGACGACAATTGAGAGATAGGGAATAAGTGCCCTAATGGAATAGGAGATTCAAACTTCGGTCCCTGACTAGAGAACGGAGTTAATTCTTATAAATCACCAAATTGATCGTTGACACTATAATTTAGAATACTGTAAAATAATTCGTCGGTAATTGTTCAGTGTACTTGACGACAATTGAGAGATTATATAAGTGCCTTAAAATATGGACTGGAGAACGGAGTTAACATTCATAAATTACCAAATTAGTAGTAGAGACTAGAATATTCGTCGGTAATTGTTCAGTATACTTGACGACAATTGAGAGATAGGGAAATAAGTGCCCTAATGGAATAGGAGATTCAAACTTCGGTTCCTGACTAGAGAACGGAGTTAATTCTTATAAATCACCAAATTGGTCGTAGAGACTATAATTTAGAGTACTGTAAAAGAAATCGTCAGTAATTATTCAATACACTTGACGACAATTGAGAGATTATGAAATAAGTGCCTTAAAATATGGACTGGAGAACGGAGTTAACATTCATAAATTACCAAATTAGTAGTAGAGACTAGAATAGTCGTCGGTAATTGTTCAGTGTACTTGACGACAATTGAGAGATAGGGAAATAAGTGCCCTAATGGAATAGGAGATTCAAACTTCGGTTCCTGACTGGAGAACGGAGTTAATTCTTATAAATCACCAAATTGGTCGTTGACACTATAATTTAGAATACTGTAAAATAATTCGTCGGTAATTATTCAGTGTACTTGACGACAATTGAGAGATTATGAAATAAGTGCCTTAAAATATGGACTGGAGAACGGAGTTAACATTCATGAATTACCAAATTAGTAGTAGAGACTAGAATAGTCGTCGGTAATTGTTCAGTGTACTTGACGACAATTGAGAGATAGGGAAATAAGTGCCCTAATGGAATAGGAGATTCAAACTTCGGTTCCTGACTGGAGAACGGAGTTAATTCTTATAAATCACCAAATTGGTCGTAGAGACTATAATTTAGAAAACTGTAAAAGAATTCGTCAGTAATTATTCAGTGTACTTGACGACAATTGAGAGATAATGAAATAAGTGCCTTAAAATATGGACTGGAGAACGGAGTTAACATTCATAAATTACCAAATTAGTAGTAGAGACTAGAATATTCGTCGGTAATTGTTCAGTGTACTGACGACAATTGAGAGATAGGGAAATAAGTGCCCTAATGGAATAGGAGATTCAAACTTCGGTCCCTGACTAGAGAACGGAGTTGTTTCTTATAAATCACCAAATTGGTCGTAGAGACTATAATTTAGAATACTGTAAAAGAATTCGTCGGTAATTATTCAGTGTACTTGACGACAATTGAGAGATTATGAAATAAGTGCCTTAAAATATGGACTGGAGAACGGAGTTAACATTCATAAATTACCAAATTAGTAGTAGAGACTAGAATATTCGTCGGTAATTGTTCAGTGTATTTGACGATAATTGAGAGATAGGGAAATAAGTGCCCTAATGGAATAGGAGATTCAAACTTCGGTTCCTGACTAGAGAACGGAGTTAATTCTTATAAATCACCAAATTGGTCGTAGAGACTATAATTTAGAATAGAAGTAAAATAATTCGTCTGTAATTATTTAATGTACTTGACGACATTTGAGAGGCTGTGAAATAAGTATGAGCATTTAACCTCATAAGTACTAAGTAGACGTCTAGACAACGGGTATTTTCGCCGGGATTAAACCCCCCACGTCCCGCCAGTGGTCCGGCATTCGGCAGTAATTCATTAATTTATCGATTGATTGAAACCGACCAAGCGTCGTGATTGGATTAGTTAGCAAAACTCAGCAAGCAGGCATGTTCAACAAGCTGATTGCAGATGACTCTCGAGATGCACTTGCACAATGCGTCACGGCCGCGAGGGGCGGGGGGGGGGGACGGGAGGGGCGCCGGTTTGCATGCCGTGCGAAGGCCGCAATGCAAAGCGTAACCATAGCCACAAGTGGCTATTGAGAGATGCAAGCATTGCAGAGACACGAACTCTTCCACGGCGGGTCTACTAGACGTGTCAACGAAATAGGAAGTTCGGGGGATCGGCACTGAAACGGCTAGAATTGTAGGAATAGACGATTTTGCTGTTAGTGAGCTCGATCTCTGTTGTCGGTATTTTCATGGAGATTGTTCCCCGACTTATACTTGTGGTAATAGAAAACTACTCATCCGTTTACCCTCTGGCTGAATGGATGGACTCCGTCCTTAGTGCCATATATCGCTAATAACAAAGTTATGGAATTATTTATCTGTCCGTGTTTTTCCTGAGTGCTACTCCTGCCATACGTTACGATCCTCTTTGCGCGGTAACTAATTTTCGCGTAATACTTCCCCGCTATGCTTATTTCTTTGTCAGCACCCACCGCCTGAGGAAAGAATCCACACACTCGTAGCGATAACGAATACTACTTGCCAACTAGAATAGAGAATGCCGTGCCGTCGAGGAACAAAAGGTTCCTTTATTAGAGTTCGACGAAAATGTTTTCTGATTTCGTATTCCAGTGTATCGATGTGCTAAAAATGTCCAATGCATTAAAATGGCGGATTTAAGGTTGCAGTTGTTGTTGAGTGATTCAGGGTTTTAGATTCCATCCTCCTTATATTGACTGTGGGCGCTCCACTTGCTCCTCTTTACGAATCGGTTGGCCTAACGACCTGCGCAAAAATAGACAAATAGAAGAATCTAATATATTACCGAAGTAATATGGAGTTGAGCGGAGCCCGAGGTGGGTATTCAATTAACCCCATTTGGTCATATTGATAAATTGATCCCATTATAAAATCATTAGAGAGGGAATCTCCACGTATCTCGGCAACAACGCACGCCTATCAACTTATCGCGTTAAGTTCAGGTACTCGGATGGGGGTTCAGATAAAAGCCATAATATCAGTGATCAAGAGTTAGCTGTTAGCTGATGCAGGATTAGCATTCTGGAAACCATTAGCTAAATGACGTGATGTATCTGCTGATTACTTCCACTCCCATCATTGCATCGCAGGATCGGCTGGTTCAGAACGTTCAGATCAAGGTGGAGCGGAAATATCAGACATGATATCCTCTTATTAATGTGTTTCGCCAGACAGGGCTCGCATCAAACGCTACTCCAGCAAATACATTTCCTATAGGGTACATTTTATAGATTACTGTTATTATATCGGGCTGTTTGCGAAGGCAGAGGCGCGCGGACGGCGGTTTTTGATGTTCGGGGGTCGAACCTGGCCCTCGATAGACAGCGGGACCGAGCCGCTCATCGCTGCATAAATTACTGAAATCCGGTGAGAAGGGGGGATTGTAACGGCCGCATCGGACTCTAGAACCCTTACAACCCATGCAATTATTTGAAGCATATTTTTGTGGCTTGCAGCTAGTGGTCGTATCAAGTGACACTTCCTACTCCAGATCTGGTTGCACACAGTAGACCAGGAAGCGGTGAAGGGCGCGTGCAATCTGCCGTCCTGCCGTCTTAGGGAACTAGATGGAAGGTAGCGCTTCTGCGATCCTATTAGGTTTACTAAGAAGTGATCGAAAATGATTGACCGAGAAGCATTATTTCAATTGTTACACACCGAATACTCCTTCCAATTATTTACTGTTGAAACTAAACGAAAATAATTTTTTGTTACCTTTTGCGCCACCTTCCTGTATGCAGCGATTTCTTTGGGTTGTTTCCTACACAATGGGCGCCATGCCTCATCCGTTCATCTTTAGGTACAAAGTATGGCAGGATGTCGCAGGATTCAACAATATGTGTAAGGATGTATTGTTAAAATTTAGGTGAATATAAGTGTATCAGGAAGAATCTAATGCATTATTCAAGAGCCCCTTGACGGTTTATCATTATTTGTTGTGACACCGTATTGGCTTTCGGGTTTTGTTGTGCGGAGCTGTGAAATATAGGCCGGGGAATTAGCAGAAGAAGAATATATGTGGCGGATTACGGTGACTGTTTTACTCGCCCGTCAATATCCGTCTCCGGATGGGCCCCCAAGTTTTAATTAATTAGTCTGGTTGATGTGATGTAATAACACGGAGAGAGTCCTTCTAGGTCTGATAAAAACGTTGTTACACGTGCCATGTATTTTAAACTACTAAAAGAAGTTAAAACCCAATTATTGAATAAATAAAATTAAATATGAATTACTAGGATAGAATAAAATATTCCTCACAATGAAACAAATAACGAGAAACTTACAACGAGAAATACAAGTTAAAAAAGGATATCATATTGGAGAGTTATCTTCTTAGATCAGCTGTAAAACACCTGTTGCAGAAATAGAGGTCAACGCCACACATAATAAGGGTCAGCTACGCTAGAATAAAACAAACGCACACAAATTAAAAGCTTAAATAAAGTAAATGTATTGTGGAATGTTTCTTTTCAATAATCAATAACAGAACAGCTGCAGAGCAGAATTATTTCTATTGCAAAGCTAGTAAATAGAAAACTTTCCTGAATAAGAAAGTTTTTAATGACTATTTCCATTTTAGAGTTAGTAAAGGGAAAACTTTCTTAAAATACGAGAATTTTAACAACTGAGCAGAATTATTTCTATTGCAAAGCTAGTAAATAGAAAACTTTCTTAAAATACGAGAGTTTTTAACAACTGAGCAGAATTATTTCTATTGCAAGGCTAGTAAATAGAAAACTTTCCTGAATAAGAAAGTTTTTAATGACTATTTTCATTTTAGAGTTGTAAATGGAAAACTTTCTTAAAATAAGAGAGTTTTTAACAACAGCAGAATTATTTCTATTGCAAGGCTAGTAAATAGAAAACTTTCCTGAATAAGAAAGTTTTTAATGACCATTTCCATTTTAGAGTTAGTAAATGGAAAACTTTCTTAAAATAAGACAGTTTTTAACAACAGAGCAGAATTATTTCTGTTGCAAAGCTAGTAAATAGAAAACTTTCCTGAAAAAGAAAGTTTTTAATGACCATTTCCATTTTAGAGTTAGTGAATGGAAAACTTTCTTAAAATACGAGAGTTTTTAACAACAGAGCAGAATTATTTCTATTGCAAAGCTAGTAAATAGAAAACTTTCCTGAATAAGAATGTTTTTAATGACTATTTCCATTTTAGAATTAGTATATGGAAAACTTTCTTAAAATAAGACAGTTTTTAACAACAGAGCAGAATTATTTCTGTTGCAAAGCTAGTAAATAGAAAACTTTCCTGAATAAGAAAGTTTTTAATGACTATTTCCATTTTAGAATTAGTAAATGGAAAACTGTCTTAAAATAAGACAGTTTTTAACAACAGAGCAGAATTATTTCTGTTGCAAAGCTAGTAAATAGAAAACTTTCCTGAAAAAGAAAGTTTTTAATGACCATTTCCATTTTAGAGTTAGTAAATGGAAAACTTTCTTAAAATACGAGAGTTTTTATCAACAGAGCAGAATTATTTCTATTGTAAAGCTAGTAAATAGAAAACTTTCCTGAATAAGAAAGCTTTTAATGACTATTTCCATTTTAGAATTAGTAAATGGAAAACTTTCTTAAAATAAGACAGTTTTTAACAACAGAGCAGAATTATTTCTGTTGCAAAGCTAGTAAATAGAAAACTTTCCTGAAAAAGAAAGTTTTTAATGACCATTTCCATTTTAGAGTTAGTAAATGGAAAACTTTCTTAAAATACGAGAGTTTTTATCAACAGAGCAGAATTATTTCTATTGTAAAGCTAGTAAATAGAAAACTTTCCTGAATAAGAAAGTTTTTAATGACTATTTCCATTTTAGAATTAGTAAATGGAAAACTTTCTTAAAATAAGACAGTTTTTAACAACAGAGCAGAATTATTTCTGTTGCAAAGCTAGTAAATAGAAAACTTTCCTGAAAAGAAAGTTTTTAATGACCATTTCCATTTTAGAGTTAGTAAATGGAAAACTTTCTTAAAATACGAGAGTTTTTATCAACAGAGCAGAATTATTTCTATTGTAAAGCTAGTAAATAGAAAACTTTCCTGAATAAGAAAGTTTTTAATGACTATTTCCATTTTAGAATTAGTAAATGGAAAACTTTCTTAAAATAAGACAGTTTTTAACAACAGAGCAGAATTATTTCTGTTGCAAAGCTAGTAAATAGAAAACTTTCCTGAAAAAGAAAGTTTTTAATGACCATTTCCATTTTAGAGTTAGTGAATGGAAAACTTTCTTAAAATACGAGAGTTTTTAACAACAGAGCAGAATTATTTCTATTGCAAAGCTAGTAAATAGAAAACTTTCCTGAATAAGAAAGTTTTTAATGGCCATTTCCATTTTAGAGTTAGTAAATGGAAAACTTTCTTAAAATAAGAGAGTTTTAACAACTGAGCAGAATTATTTCTATTGCAAAGCTAGTAAATAGAAAACTTTCCTGAATAAGAAAGTTTTTAATGGCCATTTCCATTTTAGAGTTAGTAAATGGAAAACTTTCTTAAAATAAGAGAGTTTTAACAACTGAGCAGAATTATTTCTATTGCAAAGCTAGTAAATAGAAAACTTTCTTAAAATACGAGAGTTTTTAACAACAGAGCAGAATTATTTCTATTGCAAAGCTAGTAAATAGAAAACTTTCCCGAATAAGAAAGTTTTTAATGACTATTTCCATTTTAGAGTTAGTAAATGGAAAACTTTCTTAAAATAAGAGAGTTTTAACAACTGAGCAGAATTATTTCTATTGCAAAGCTAGTAAATAGAAAACTTTCTTAAAATAAGAGAGTTTTTAACAACTGAGCAGAATTATTTCTATTGCAAGGCTAGTAAATAGAAAACTTTCCTGAATAAGAAAGTTTTTAATGACTATTTCCATTTTAGAGTTAGTAAATGGAAAACTTTCTTAAAATAAGACAGTTTTTAACAACAGAGCAGAATTATTTCTATTGTAAAGCTAGTAAATAGAAAACTTTCCCGAATAAGAAAGTTTTTAATGACTATTTCCATTTTAGAGTTAGTAAATGGAAAACTTTCTTAAAATAAGAGAGTTTTTAACAACTGAGCAGAATTATTTCTATTGCAAAGCTAGTAAATAGAAAACTTTCTTAAAATACGAGAGTTTTTAACAACTGAGCAGAATTATTTCTATTGCAAAGCTAGTAAATAGAAAACTTTCCTGAATAAGAAAGTTTTTAATGACTATTTCCATTTTAGGGTTAGCAAATGGAAAACTTTCTTAAAATAAGACAGTTTTTAACAACAGAGCAGATTTATTTCTGTTGCAAAGCTAGTAAATAGAAAACTTTCCTGAAAAAGAAAGTTTTTAATGACCATTTCCATTTTAGAGTTAGTGAATGGAAAACTTTCTTAAAATACGAGAGTTTTTAACAACAGAGCAGAATTATTTCTATTGCAAAGCTAGTAAATAGAAAACTTTCCCGAATAAGAAAGTTTTTAATGACTATTTCCATTTTAGAGTTAGTAAATGGAAAACTTTCTTAAAATAAGAGAGTTTTAACAACTGAGCAGAATTATTTCTATTGCAAAGCTAGTAAATAGAAAACTTTCTTAAAATAAGAGAGTTTTTAACAACTGAGCAGAATTATTTCTATTGCAAGGCTAGTAAATAGAAAACTTTCCTGAATAAGAAAGTTTTTAATGACTATTTCCATTTTAGAGTTAGTAAATGGAAAACTTTCTTAAAATAAGACAGTTTTTAACAACAGAGCAGAATTATTTCTATTGTAAAGCTAGTAAATAGAAAACTTTCCCGAATAAGAAAGTTTTTAATGACTATTTCCATTTTAGAGTTAGTAAATGGAAAACTTTCTTAAAATAAGAGAGTTTTTAACAACTGAGCAGAATTATTTCTGTTGCAAAGCTAGTAAATAGAAAACTTTCCTGAAAAAGAAAGTTTTTAATGACCATTTCCATTTTAGAGTTAGTGAATGGAAAACTTTCTTAAAATACGAGAGTTTTTAACAACAGAGCAGAATTATTTCTATTGCAAAGCTAGTAAATAGAAAACTTTCCTGAATAAGAAAGTTTTTAATGGCCATTTCCATTTTAGAGTTAGTAAATGGAAAACTTTCTTAAAATAAGAGAGTTTTAACAACTGAGCAGAATTATTTCTATTGCAAAGCTAGTAAATAGAAAACTTTCCTGAATAAGAAAGTTTTTAATGGCCATTTCCATTTTAGAGTTAGTAAATGGAAAACTTTCTTAAAATAAGAGAGTTTTAACAACTGAGCAGAATTATTTCTATTGCAAAGCTAGTAAATAGAAAACTTTCTTAAAATACGAGAGTTTTTAACAACAGAGCAGAATTATTTCTATTGCAAAGCTAGTAAATAGAAAACTTTCCCGAATAAGAAAGTTTTTAATGACTATTTCCATTTTAGAGTTAGTAAATGGAAAACTTTCTTAAAATAAGAGAGTTTTAACAACTGAGCAGAATTATTTCTATTGCAAAGCTAGTAAATAGAAAACTTTCTTAAAATAAGAGAGTTTTTAACAACTGAGCAGAATTATTTCTATTGCAAGGCTAGTAAATAGAAAACTTTCCTGAATAAGAAAGTTTTTAATGACTATTTCCATTTTAGAGTTAGTAAATGGAAAACTTTCTTAAAATAAGACAGTTTTTAACAACAGAGCAGAATTATTTCTATTGTAAAGCTAGTAAATAGAAAACTTTCCCGAATAAGAAAGTTTTTAATGACTATTTCCATTTTAGAGTTAGTAAATGGAAAACTTTCTTAAAATAAGAGAGTTTTTAACAACTGAGCAGAATTATTTCTATTGCAAAGCTAGTAAATAGAAAACTTTCTTAAAATACGAGAGTTTTTAACAACTGAGCAGAATTATTTCTATTGCAAAGCTAGTAAATAGAAAACTTTCCTGAATAAGAAAGTTTTTAATGACTATTTCCATTTTAGGGTTAGCAAATGGAAAACTTTCTTAAAATACGAGAGTTTTTAACAACAGAGCAGAATTATTTCTATTGCAAAGCTAGTAAATAGAAAACTTTCCCGAATAAGAAAGTTTTTAATGACTATTTCCATTTTAGAGTTAGTAAATGGAAAACTTTCTTAAAATAAGAGAGTTTTAACAACTGAGCAGAATTATTTCTATTGCAAAGCTAGTAAATAGAAAACTTTCTTAAAATAAGAGAGTTTTTAACAACTGAGCAGAATTATTTCTATTGCAAGGCTAGTAAATAGAAAACTTTCCTGAATAAGAAAGTTTTTAATGACTATTTCCATTTTAGAGTTAGTAAATGGAAAACTTTCTTAAAATAAGACAGTTTTTAACAACAGAGCAGAATTATTTCTATTGTAAAGCTAGTAAATAGAAAACTTTCCCGAATAAGAAAGTTTTTAATGACTATTTCCATTTTAGAGTTAGTAAATGGAAAACTTTCTTAAAATAAGAGAGTTTTTAACAACTGAGCAGAATTATTTCTATTGCAAAGCTAGTAAATAGAAAACTTTCTTAAAATACGAGAGTTTTTAACAACTGAGCAGAATTATTTCTATTGCAAAGCTAGTAAATAGAAAACTTTCCTGAATAAGAAAGTTTTTAATGACTATTTCCATTTTAGAGTTAGTAAATGGAAAACTTTCTTAAAATAAGACAGTTTTTAACAACAGAGCAGAATTATTTCTATTGTAAAGCTAGTAAATAGAAAACTTTCCCGAATAAGAAAGTTTTTAATGACTATTTCCATTTTAGAGTTAGTAAATGGAAAACTTTCTTAAAATAAGAGAGTTTTTAACAACTGAGCAGAATTATTTCTATTGCAAAGCTAGTAAATAGAAAACTTTCCCGAATAAGAAAGTTTTTAATGACTATTTCCATTTTAGAGTTAGTAAATGGAAAACTTTCTTAAAATAAGAGAGTTTTTAACAACTGAGCAGAATTATTTCTGTTGCAAAGCTAGTAAATAGAAAACTTTCCTGAAAAAGAAAGTTTTTAATGACCATTTCCATTTTAGAGTTAGTGAATGGAAAACTTTCTTAAAATACGAGAGTTTTTAACAACAGAGCAGAATTATTTCTATTGCAAAGCTAGTAAATAGAAAACTTTCCTGAATAAGAAAGTTTTTAATGGCCATTTCCATTTTAGAGTTAGTAAATGGAAAACTTTCTTAAAATAAGAGAGTTTTAACAACTGAGCAGAATTATTTCTATTGCAAAGCTAGTAAATAGAAAACTTTCCTGAATAAGAAAGTTTTTAATGGCCATTTCCATTTTAGAGTTAGTAAATGGAAAACTTTCTTAAAATAAGAGAGTTTTAACAACTGAGCAGAATTATTTCTATTGCAAAGCTAGTAAATAGAAAACTTTCTTAAAATACGAGAGTTTTTAACAACAGAGCAGAATTATTTCTATTGCAAAGCTAGTAAATAGAAAACTTTCCCGAATAAGAAAGTTTTTAATGACTATTTCCATTTTAGAGTTAGTAAATGGAAAACTTTCTTAAAATAAGAGAGTTTTAACAACTGAGCAGAATTATTTCTATTGCAAAGCTAGTAAATAGAAAACTTTCTTAAAATAAGAGAGTTTTTAACAACTGAGCAGAATTATTTCTATTGCAAGGCTAGTAAATAGAAAACTTTCCTGAATAAGAAAGTTTTTAATGACTATTTCCATTTTAGAGTTAGTAAATGGAAAACTTTCTTAAAATAAGACAGTTTTTAACAACAGAGCAGAATTATTTCTATTGTAAAGCTAGTAAATAGAAAACTTTCCCGAATAAGAAAGTTTTTAATGACTATTTCCATTTTAGAGTTAGTAAATGGAAAACTTTCTTAAAATAAGAGAGTTTTTAACAACTGAGCAGAATTATTTCTATTGCAAAGCTAGTAAATAGAAAACTTTCTTAAAATACGAGAGTTTTTAACAACTGAGCAGAATTATTTCTATTGCAAAGCTAGTAAATAGAAAACTTTCCTGAATAAGAAAGTTTTTAATGACTATTTCCATTTTAGGGTTAGCAAATGGAAAACTTTCTTAAAATAAGACAGTTTTTAACAACAGAGCAGATTTATTTCTGTTGCAAAGCTAGTAAATAGAAAACTTTCCTGAAAAAGAAAGTTTTTAATGACCATTTCCATTTTAGAGTTAGTGAATGGAAAACTTTCTTAAAATACGAGAGTTTTTAACAACAGAGCAGAATTATTTCTATTGTAAAGCTAGTAAATGGAAAACTTTCCTGAATAAGAAAGTTTTTAATGACTATTTCCATTTTAGAATTAGTAAATGGAAAACTTTCTTAAAATACGAGAGTTTTCAACAACAGAGCAGAATTATTTATATATTATATATTATACATTTATAACCTGATTAGAATGGTACATCAGGAAAATAGTAATCAAATGGAGTCGGAAATATAGAGATCATGTTGATGAAACCTTGGTCCTCAGGGATGTAAGATTTTGCCACACGTTGGGCGCCATAAATTATTTGTGTTGCTCCAAAAATGGACATATTATATAATATATATTTATGACCTGATTGCCATTGACTAGCTGTAATAGTGCCATACCTACTCCTGTTAATTAATCTGGCGGAACCGAAAGTACAACCATCGACTTTTGTTTATTGCTTTAAATAAAGTTTAAGGGAGACAAATTGCACAGAGCAAACATTCGTGTTGTACGCTTTAGTTATTCATGCTTCAGTAAACGTTGCAATAGGTAATAAGAATAACGTCTATTTTAATTATAAATAAGCCTTCGATCGCAAGCGCGTAAAATATTTTAATGCAACTGCCGAGCGGGAGCGCAACTCAGTTTATTTTTACCCGGAACCGTATCCATTTATAATGTTCAATCTAAAGTTATTGCTAATCGATAAATTCCTCAGGTGCGTTCAATTCCCAAGAACTGAGATTCTGCAGGAATGCCATGCAGGAAGTGAGCAGGGATCGAGCGAAGGGTAGTTTTTCTAGGAGCAACAAGTCGCTTTAATTAAATTTTGAAGCAAAATGTTATTTTTGGAGAATACAGTTTGCTGGGGGATTATTGCTAAATAGTTGGAGCGCATCAATCAGTGAAGGAAATAATGCAGAAACATGTAAAATAAATAACATAATTAAAAAAAATTTGATGGTTAAAAAATATTTCGACTGGTTCAAATGATTCACTCAAATATTTACCTATTGATACCTAAAGAGACACACGCAAACTTCGTCCTAAAACTTACCTTCCGGCTTAAACGAATTTGATATTTGCATGTTAAGTTTATTGGTTTTTATCGGATTTTCTTTTCGCCACATTCCGGATGTCCATTTCAGTTCCCCTTTCTTTGTTTGAAATCTTTGAATAAAGCGGTCAGATCCTCTCTCGCCGCTCTTGAGCATCATTCGGTTTGATTTTTCCAGGGGAAAGTGATCTTTGAAGTGTCAGATGGACTCGAGCAGAGACTGGATCATGCCGGACGTCGATCACACTCCTACCTTTTCAAAAGCCGGGTTTATTTAAAAAAATAATTTGAGCTGAAATTTCTATCAATTGGTTGTTAAAACTTATCCTAACCGGCTATGTCTATCAACAGGGCGATTTCTAAAGATCCTGCCGGCCCCTTAATTCATCGTCAATTATTTAATTCGCCATATGTCCCCTGCACGCGCTTTAATAACAGCTGTCCGACGCACGCTCGGACCAACCGGTACACCATGGGCCAGTGCGTTACGCCGTTTTTAATAATTTTCCCTGTTAATCACGATGGCCGCGTTTCAATTTTAAAACTGTTGATATAGGACCAGATTGCTACTGAATTATTTGTCGTTAATTAGTTCGCCGGATATTCTAAATCGGGTGTGCAGTAACGGCTCATAATGTGTATTAATTAATCATATTTTTGATTAAATAGGATCAGAGCGGACGCCGACAGGGGATGGCCGGAAGTGCCTCACGCAAATAACATGTTTTCGCTTTCGAACCGAAAATATTGTCGGGAATTTTTTTTAAACTGGTAAAAATATAACTTCAATATTTTTTTGCTTTGGAAGGTATATTTCTTATTTAAATAAGCGAGTTTTTAACAACAGAGCAGAATTATTTCTATTGTAAAACTAGTAAATAGAAAACTTTCCTGAATAAGAAAGTTTTTAATGACTATTTTCATTTTAGAGTTAGTAAATGGAAAACTTTCCCGAATAAGAAAGTTTTTAATGACTATTTCTATTTTAGAGTTAGTAAGTGGAAACTTTCCTGAAAACGAAAGTTTTTAATGACTATTTCTATTTTAGAGTTAGTAAGTGGACAACTTTCCTGAAAACGACAGTTTTTAACTGCTATTTCTATTTTAGAGTTATTAAATGGAAAACTCTCCTGAAAGCGAAAGTTTTTAATGACTATTTCTATTTTAGAGTTAGAAAGTGGACAACTTTCCTGAATAAGAAAGTTTTTAACGACTATTTTTATTTTAGAGTTATTAAATGGAAAACTCTCCTGAATACGAAAGTTTTTAATGACTATTTCTATTTTAGAGTTAGTAAAAGGAAAACTTTCCTGAAAGTGAAAGTTTTTAATGACTATTTCTATTTTAGAGTTAGTAAGTGGACAGCTTTCCTGAATAAGAAAGTTTTTAACTACTATTTATATTTTAGAGTTATTAAATGGAAAACTCTCCTGAATACGAAAGTTTTTAATGACTTTCTATTTTAGAGGTAGTAAAAGGAAAACTTTCCTGAAAGCGAAAGTTGTTAATAACTATTTTTATTTTAGAGTTAATAAATGGACAACTTTCCGGAATAAGAAAGTTTTTAACGACTATTTTTATTTTAGAGTTATTAAATGGAAAACTCTCCTGAATACGAAAGTTTTTAATGACTATTTCTATTTTAGAGTTAGTAAAAGGAAAACTTTCCTGAAAGTGAAAGTTTTTAATGACTTTCTATTTTAGAGTTAGTAAGTGGACAGCTTTCCTGAATAAGAAAGTTTTTAACTACTATTTATATTTTAGAGTTATTAAATGGAAAACTCTCCTGAATACGAAAGTTTTTAATGACTTTCTATTTTAGAGGTAGTAAAAGGAAAACTTTCCTGAAAGCGAAAGTTGTTAATAACTATTTTTATTTTAGAGTTAATAAATGGACAACTTTCCTGAATAAGAAAGTTTTTAACGACTATTTTTATTTTAGAGTTATTAAATGGAAAACTCTCCTGAATACGAAAGTTTTTAATGACTATTTCTATTTTAGAGTTAGTAAAAGGAAAACTTTCCTGAAAGTGAAAGTTTTTAATGACTATTTCTATTTTAGAGTTAGTAAGTGGACAGCTTTCCTGAATAAGAAAGTTTTTAACTACTATTTATATTTTAGAGTTATTAAATGGAAAACTCTCCTGAATACGAAAGTTTTTAATGACTTTCTATTTTAGAGGTAGTAAAAGGAAAACTTTCCTGAAAGCGAAAGTTGTTAATAACTATTTTTATTTTAGAGTTAATAAATGGACAACTTTCCGGAATAAGAAAGTTTTTAACGACTATTTTTATTTTAGAGTTATTAAATGGAAAACTCTCCTGAATACGAAAGTTTTTAATGACTATTTCTATTTTAGAGTTAGTAAAAGGAAAACTTTCCTGAAAGTGAAAGTTTTTAATGACTTTCTATTTTAGAGTTAGTAAGTGGACAGCTTTCCTGAATAAGAAAGTTTTTAACTACTATTTATATTTTAGAGTTATTAAATGGAAAACTCTCCTGAATACGAAAGTTTTTAATGACTTTCTATTTTAGAGGTAGTAAAAGGAAAACTTTCCTGAAAGCGAAAGTTGTTAATAACTATTTTTATTTTAGAGTTAATAAATGGACAACTTTCCTGAATAAGAAAGTTTTTAACGACTATTTTTATTTTAGAGTTATTAAATGGAAAACTCTCCTGAATACGAAAGTTTTTAATGACTATTTCTATTTTAGAGTTAGTAAAAGGAAAACTTTCCTGAAAGTGAAAGTTTTTAATGACTATTTCTATTTTAGAGTTAGTAAGTGGACAGCTTTCCTGAATAAGAAAGTTTTTAACTACTATTTATATTTTAGAGTTATTAAATGGAAAACTCTCCTGAATACGAAAGTTTTTAATGACTTTCTATTTTAGAGGTAGTAAAAGGAAAACTTTCCTGAAAGCGAAAGTTGTTAATAACTATTTTTATTTTAGAGTTAATAAATGGACAACTTTCCTGAATAAGAAAGTTTTTAACGACTATTTTTATTTTAGAGTTATTAAATGGAAAACTCTCCTGAATACGAAAGTTTTTAATGACTATTTCTATTTTAGAGTTAGTAAAAGGAAAACTTTCCTGAAAGTGAAAGTTTTTAATGACTTTCTATTTTAGAGTTAGTAAGTGGACAGCTTTCCTGAATAAGAAAGTTTTTAACTACTATTTATATTTTAGAGTTATTAAATGGAAAACTCTCCTGAATACGAAAGTTTTTAATGACTTTCTATTTTAGAGGTAGTAAAAGGAAAACTTTCCTGAAAGCGAAAGTTGTTAATAACTATTTTTATTTTAGAGTTAATAAATGGACAACTTTCCTGAATAAGAAAGTTTTTAACGACTATTTTTATTTTAGAGTTATTAAATGGAAAACTCTCCTGAATACGAAAGTTTTTAATGACTATTTCTATTTTAGAGTTAGTACAAGGAAAACTTTCCTGAAAACGAAAGTTTTTATTGACTATTTCAATTTTAGAGTTAGTAAATTGACAACTTTCCTGAATAAGAAAGTTTTTAACGACTATTTCTATTTTAGAGTTATTAAATGGAAAACTTCTGAATGCGAAAGTTTTTAATGCCTATTTCTATTTTAGAGTTAGTAAAAGGAAAACTTTCCTGAAAACGAAAGTTTTTATTGGCTATTTCTATTTTAGAGTTAGTAAATGGACAACTTTCCCTATTAAGAAAGTTTTTAATGACTATTTAAATAGAAAACTTTCCTGGATAAGAAAGTATTTAATGACTATTTCTATTTTAGAGTTACTAAATGGAAAACTTTCCTAAACCAGCGAGATGTTGGCATAACTGAGAAAGAAAGTATCTGTTTCAATGACAGTAAATGAAAGCCTTTCCTAAATAAGTAAGTTTTTGACGACAGGGAAATATTATTTCTCTTTTAAAGCTAGTAAAAGGAAAACTTTCCTGAACAAGCAAGTTTTTGACAACAGGAAAAGATTATTTCTGTTTCAATGTTGATAAGTGGCTAAACAGGCAAGTTGGTGGTATAACAGGGAGGGAAAACATCTGTTTCATCGCTGACAATTAAATGAAAAGCTTTGTTTAACAAGCAAGTTCTTGACAACTGGGAAAGATAGTTTCTGTGTCAACGTTGATAAATGGAAAACTTTTAAATAGTCGAGTTGTTGACATAACAAAGAAAGGAAATATTTGTTGAAGCCTTTGATAGATGGAAAACTTTCTTAATTAAATAAGCGAGTTTTTAACAACAGGGAAGAATTGTAAACAAGCGAGTTTCTGACAACAGAGGAATATTATTTCTTTTTAAGTTTGTAAATGGAAAGTTTTCTTCCAGCAAGCCAATGTCTGCCAACAGAGCGAGGCATTTCTGTTTTAAAGCTAGTAAAAGGAAAACTTTCCTAAACAAGTGAATTCTTGGCAGCGAAAAATATTATTCTTCTCGTACAGTTAGTAAACAGAAAACTTTCTTAAATCAGCGAATTTTCGGAAAGAGGGAAAATCTATTTCTGTTTTAAAGTCATTAGAAGTAAAACTTTCTTAAATAGGAAACTTTCTTAAACCAATGAGTTCTTGACAGCAGACAAAGTTTATTTTTGTTTTGAAGTTATTAAATAGAAAAATTTCTTAAACAAGGGAGTTTTTGACAGCAAAGAAAGATTACTGTTGTTTTAGAGTAGGTAAATGGAAAACTTTCTTAAACAAGCCAGTTCATGGCAGCAGAAAAATGTTATTTTTGTCTTGCAGTTAATAAACAGAAAACTTTCTTAAATCAGCAAATTCTTGACAGCAGAGAGAGATTTTTGTTTTAAAGTTACTAAATAGAAAACTTGCTTAAATAGGCGAGTTTTTGAGAGCAAAGAAAGATTATTTTTATTCAGTCAGTAAAGTCAGTAAAAGGAAAACTTTCTTATACAAGCGAGCTGTTGACAGCAGAGAAAGGTTGTTTTTGATTTAATATTAGTAAATGGAAAACTTTCTTAAGCAGGAGAGTTCTTGACAACAGGGAATAATCATTTTCTTTTAAAGTTAGTAAATGGAAAACTTTCTGACAAAAAACATTTCATTTTCAAAGTTAAGTAAATAGAAAACTTTCTTGAAACGAAAATTGTTAAGATAACAGGAAAAGACCATTTCTGTTTCAAAGTTAGTAAATGGGAGACTTTCTAACAAGCGAATTGAAGACATGACAGGAGAAGAAAATTTTTTTCAAAATCGGAAGGTGAAAAACTTAAAACAAGCGAGCTTTTGACAACGATGAAAGATTGTTTCAGTTTAAAAGTTCATAAATGGAAAACTTTCTTACGAAAAGACCATTTTTGCTTCAAAGTTGGTAAATGGAAAACTTTCTTACAAGCAAGTTGTTGGCATAATAGCAATAGTATTGACATTTCTATCACAATTGAAAATACAGACAAGTATTTGGTGTAAACACATTTTGGACTATTTCGCTACAGCCATGCACCTAGTTAAAGGACACGAGCATAATAATTGACCCCGGTGCAAATTTATCGACGATATAAAATAACATTGTATTACACGATATTATACTGTAATAAGAGAGATTATTTAAGCGGGAGCAACGGCGCTCTAGATTGTGATTGTGCCATCCGTACCGACCACAGGGCCGGTCATAAATTCTCTCCAACTGGTAATTAATAAATCAATCATGGATACAGACCTCCGATTAATCAGAAGGGTGACCAGCAAAAAAGCACCGGAATCGATTTCAATAACGACGTTCCATATTAAGCCGACTAGAACTCTGGTGAAATTAATTCGGCTTATGCCTTATACACCGTTTCGGTTATTTTAAAATCGGATTTAAAAAACCGTCACGGCTGGACGTTAGAAATCAGGTCAATGACAATGTAATTACAGGAAAAGGGGCACAATTTGCTGGATGTTTATTATCTGTTTTACGGCCTTTGCAGCAGATTTACTGCGTTGTGGAGATTATTAAGTAATGTTACAACAAACTTATTTTACAGGTGGACGGAATAAATGGGAAAATCTAAATATGCACGACCGGGATGGAAAATTTATATACGTGTATTTGATTTTTGCATTTATCAAATGAAGGTCAAATCAATGACCGTTTCAGATCGTTAAAAACAGTTGAATCGAAGTAAAATTCCCAATTACTGTTTTAATCTCCAACCTCGATTGGAAGCTTGAAAGTAATACGTATCGGCTACCTTCGAGAGGATTTTCAGGATCCAGTGGTCTCGTGATGCCGAAAATCAAATAGGGATACAACCTCGTACCAGCGTCCAAGAAGTAGGCGAAGCACTTCGACAAGAGCCTCAATTCATTTCACGCAATCAGTGGATGTAGTTCAACTTGGTAAACGGCCAGGCTGTTAATTGGTTTAATGAAATTTTTCCCCTGTTAAACGTGCTACAAGGGATTTCTTGGGGTGGCCTGACGTAAAAATGTGCCTTCGGGGTCGCGGTTGAGGGTTATTTCACTTTGTACTCGGGCAAAATTATTGCGCTATTTATTTGATAAAATAAGCTTTGCCTCTGCGAATGCGGAAAGTTTAACAATTCTCAGGAAACCGCTGCACGAGCTCGGCGAAAAATTTGATACTAAATCGGTAGGCTAGAAGAAGGAATATTAGTAAATTGAGATATTTTTATGAGTATAACAAAGGAGAGCGTGAGTGTGGGTAAGGCTGATTCCTGTCCACATCCACATCAATATATTAGTATGACTGAAATGACTGAAACTTTTTCTTCCGTCTTATACGTAGTGTGTATAACGAGGTGGTTTCTTAGCTTTATATTCTGAGCTATTAGGATAAAATGTTACATTTTTCAACAACTGAAACAAGATATACTTTTGATTAAGTAAAATGGAAATATTATATCCTATGTGTGTGTGTGTGTAAATATTTTGAATTTTGAATAGTATTGGGAGAGGAAACGTTCTTAAACAAGCGAATTTTTGACAACAGGGAAAAACTAATATGTTTTAAAGTTAGTAGAAGGAAAACTTTCTTAAACAAACGAGTTCTTGACAGCAGAGAATAATTATTTTTGTTTTGAAGTTCCTTAATAGAAAACTTTCTTAAACAACCGAGTTATTTCCAGCAGAGAAAGTTTTTTGTTTTGAAGTTACTAAATAGAAAACTTTCTGAAACAAGCAAGTTCTTAACTTTTGTTTTAAAGCTGGTAAATGGAAAGTTTTCTTAAATAAGTGAGTTCCTGACAACAGGGAAAAACTATTTCTGTGTTAAAGTTAGCAGAAGGAAAACTTTCTTAAACAAGCGAGTTTTTGCCAGCAGAGAAAGTTTTTTGTTTTTGAAGTTACTAAATGGAAAACTTTCTGAAACAAGCGAGTTCTTAATTTCTGTTTTAAAGCTGGTAAATGGAAAGTTTTCTTAAATAAGTGAGTTCCTGACAACAGGGAAAAACTATTTCTGTGTTAAAGTTAGCAGAAGGAAAACTTTCTTAAACAAGCGAGTTTTTGCCAGCAGAGAAAGTTTTTTGTTTTTGAAGTTACTAAATGGAAAACTTTCTTAAACAAGCGAGTTCTTAATTTCTGTTTTGAAGCTGGTAAATGGAAAGTTTTCTTAAATAAGTGAATTCCTGACAACAGGGAAAAACTATTTCTGTGTTAAAGTTAGTAGAAGGAAAACGTTCTTAAACAAACGAGTTCTTGACAGCAGAGAATAATTATTTTTGTTTTGAAGTTCCTTAATAGAAAACTTTCTTAAACAACCGAGTTATTTCCAGCAGAGAAAGTTTTTTGTTTTGAAGTTACTAAATAGAAAACTTTCTGAAACAAGCAAGTTCTTAACTTTTGTTTTAAAGCTGGTAAATGGAAAGTTTTCTTAAATAAGTGAGTTCCTGACAACAGGGAAAAACTATTTCTGTGTTAAAGTTAGCAGAAGGAAAACTTTCTTAAACAAGCGAGTTTTTGCCAGCAGAGAAAGTTTTTTGTTTTTGAAGTTATAAATGGAAAACTTTCTGAAACAAGCGAGTTCTTAATTTCTGTTTTAAAGCTGGTAAATGGAAAGTTTTCTTAAATAAGTGAGTTCCTGACAACAGGGAAAAACTATTTCTGTGTTAAAGTTAGCAGAAGGAAAACTTTCTTAAACAAGCGAGTGTTTGCCAGCAGAGAAAGTTTTTTGTTTTTGAAGTTACTAAATGGGAAACTTTCTTAAACAAGCGAGTTCTTAATTTCTGTTTTAAAGCTGGTAAATGGAAAGTTTTCTTAAATAAGTGAATTCCTGCCAACAGGGAAAAACTATTTCTGTGTTAAAGTTAGTAGAAGGAAAACGTTCTTAAACAAACGAGTTCTTGATAGCAGAGAATAATTATTTTTGTTTTGAAGTTCCTTAATAGAAAACTTTCTTAAACAACCGAGTTATTTCCAGCAGAGAAAGTTTTTTGTTTTGAAGTTACTAAATAGAAAACTTTCTGAAACAAGCAAGTTCTTAACTTTTGTTTTAAAGCTGGTAAATGGAAAGTTTTCTTAAATAAGTGAGTTCCTGACAATAGGGAAAAACTATTTCTGTGTTAAAGTTAGCAGAAGGAAAACTTTCTTAAACAAGCGAGTTTTTGCCAGCAGAGAAAGTTTTTTGTTTTTGAAGTTACTAAATGGAAAACTTTCTGAAACAAGCGAGTTCTTAATTTCTGTTTTAAAGCTGGTAAATGGAAAGTTTTCTTAAATAAGTGAGTTCCTGACAACAGGGAAAAACTATTTCTGTGTTAAAGTTAGCAGAAGGAAAACTTTCTTAAACAAGCGAGTTTTTGCCAGCAGAGAAAGTTTTTTGTTTTTGAAGTTACTAAATGGAAAACTTTCTTAAACAAGCGAGTTCTTAATTTCTGTTTTAAAGCTGGTAAATGGAAAGTTTTCTTAAATAAGTGAATTCCTGACAACAGGGAAAAACTATTTCTGTGTTAAAGTTAGTAGAAGGAAAACGTTCTTAAACAAACGAGTTCTTGACAGCAGAGAATAATTATTTTTGTTTTGAAGTTCCTTAATAGAAAACTTTCTTAAACAACCAAGTTATTTCCAGCAGAGAAAGTTTTTTGTTTTGAAGTTACTAAATAGAAAACTTTCTGAAACAAGCAAGTTCTTAACTTTTGTTTTAAAGCTGGTAAATGGAAAGTTTTCTTAAATAAGTGAGTTCCTGACAACAGGGAAAAACTATTTCTGTGTTAAAGTTAGCAGAAGGAAAACTTTCTTAAACAAGCGAGTTTTTGCCAGCAGAGAAAGTTTTTTGTTTTTGAAGTTATAAATGGAAAACTTTCTGAAACAAGCGAGTTCTTAATTTCTGTTTTAAAGCTGGTAAATGGAAAGTTTTCTTAAATAAGTGAGTTCCTGACAACAGGGAAAAACTATTTCTGTGTTAAAGTTAGCAGAAGGAAAACTTTCTTAAACAAGCGAGTTTTTGCCAGCAGAGAAAGTTTTTTGTTTTTGAAGTTACTAAATGGAAAACTTTCTTAAACAAGCGAGTTCTTAATTTCTGTTTTAAAGCTGGTAAATGGAAAGTTTTCTTAAATAAGTGAATTCCTGACAACAGGGAAAAACTATTTCTGTGTTAAAGTTAGTAGAAGGAAAACGTTCTTAAACAAACGAGTTCTTGACAGCAGAGAAATATTATTTTTGTTTTGAAGTTACTTAATAGAAAACTTTCTTAAACAAGCGAGTTCTTGACAGCAGAGAAATATTATTTTTGTTTTGAAGTTACTTAATAGAAAACTTTCTTAAACAAGCGAGTTCTTAACTTCTGTTTTAAAGCTGGTAAATGGAAAGTTTTCTTAAATAAGTGAGTTCCTGACAACAGGGAAAAACTATTTCTGTGTTAAGTTAGTAGAAAGAAAACTTTCTTAAACAAGCGAGTTATTGACAGCAGAGAAAGATTATTTTTGTTTTGAAGTTACTTAATAGAAAACTTTCTTAAACAAGCGAGTTCTTGCCAGCAGAGAAAGTTTTTTGTTTTGAAGTTACTAAATAGAAAACTTTCTGAAACAAGCGAGTTCATAACTTCTGTCTTAAAGCTGGTAAATGGAAAGTTTTCTTAAATAAGTGAGTTCCTGACAACAGGCAAAAACTATTTCTGTGTTAAAGTTAGCAGAAGGAAAACTTTCTTAAACAAGCGAGTTCTTAACAACAGAGAAATATTATTTCTGGTTTAAAGTTCGTAGAGGGAAAACTTTCTTATACAATCGAATTTTTGATAGCAGAGAGAGATTATTTTTGTTTTGAAGCTAGCAAAGAGAAAACTTTCTTAAAACAAGCGAGTTCTTAACACCAGAGAAATATTATTTCTGGTTTAAAGTTCGTAGAGGGAAAACTTTCTTATACAGTCGAATTTTTGATAGCAGAGAGAGAAAGTTTTGAAGTCAGTAAAGAGAAAACTTTCTTAACAACAGAGAAATATTATTTCTGGTTTAAAGTTCGTAGAGGGAAAACTTTCTTATACAATCGAATTTTTGATAGCAGAGAGAGATTATTTTTGTTTTGAAGCTAGCAAAGAGAAAACTTTCTTAAACAAGCGAGTTCTTAACACCAGAAAAATATTATTTCTGGTTTAAAGTCCGTAGAGGGAAAACTTTCTTATACAGTCGAATTTTTGATAGCAGAGAGAGAAAGTTTTGAAGTCAGTAAAGAGAAAACTTTCTTAAACAAGCGAATTCTTGACAACAGATAAATATATTTTGTTTTAAAGTTAATAGAAGGAAACTTCTTAGACAGGCGAATATTGAACATAACAGAAGATAGATAAATTCTGTGTCAAAGTTGGTAAATGCATAAGAGTTATAACAAGAAAGTTGGATTTAGGTCACACTTTATTTTGATGATGCCAACTTGATTATCAAAATATCGAGGCTAAGAGATTAGGTACTAGAGGTAATATATAAAGTTTTTAGTAAATTATACTTTAAACATAAACCGATTTTTCAAAATGTAAAATCCACCGTTGAGGCAACCATAACTTGCAATTGAGATGCCTAGCTGCGGTAAAAGTTCTGGCGAGCTGTTCTATTTTTCTATCCCCAAGGTGCAGTGCATTCATTTGGCACACTGCTTGGAGTCGGCCATGGCCCAAATTAACATTTATCCATAAATTGGATAAATTAGGCCAAAACGTCTTGGGAATGGAAAAGAACAATTTGGATGCACTACCGCGCACTACGTCACATTAATAGATTGAAAAAAAAGATTCTTTTAGATCAATAATCCATAAGGACTACAATCGGTCAATTTGTGTTTCCAGTGGCGTACTTAGAATAAGCATAAAGTTCCTCCTAAAAGTAGTTTTTTACTGTTAGCCGTCATTTTCTAATATGCCCACGGCCCTTAACATTTCATCCTGACCAAAATTATGTATGCGCTTGATTAAAAGCATCAATAGAAAGCCGTTAAAAACCAATTCAAGACGTTCAAGATGATGATCTAGAGCTTTATGTATTACTTTATCAAAAAAACCTGCCTGGGTAAAATATCTTTTATGAGCGGAGGTAACAAAATATGCAAATAATATCCCCCACACGAGTGTCCTATCGCACGAACAGAGGGAGCATCTAATAATGAAACGAACGACTCGTGCATACGAGCAAAAAGATAAAATATACGCGCGATCCCGTTTCCTCCAATCGCCCTGTCAAATATTTTAGATTCTAATAAGCGCAGCGTGGTACGGCACAACTAAACAGAGGGCTGTGACCCCAGAGTTTCGTACTTGTTGCATTGTCATGATAGGGTGAGATATTCAGCTGTTTCGATGCTTTAACACCTGGCGAAAATCAACAGCTGACCCGGAGAAACAACAGACATCTGTCTACGTCACGGATGACGCGATTCAAACAATGTTATATTTTACTGTAAACGGTACGGCATCTTTGATTCATCAGGGGCCGCAGGCATAATTAGGGTGTTGGAGGACCGCAACCTGAGCCCTATCGGCGCTGTAACAGGAAAATGAGTAATGGAACGTCAAATTATCGTTCGGAAGATGTATATTTGATTTGGTATTGGGTGGGACTAATTGAGAGGTGGTCGGACTTGCCGAAAAGTAATCGGACTGCTGAAAATTAAGTTTCCTTTAGACATCGCCGGATACAGGGTGTTTGTTATTCATTATTACACAGGAAAAGAGCTTTTCTAGTATTTGTAGGAAATGGAAAACTTTCTTAAACAAGCCAGTTCATGGCAGCAGAACAATATTATTCTTGTCTTGCAGTTAGAAAACAGAAAACTTTCTTAAATCAACGAGCTCTTGACAGCAGAGAAAATTTTTGTTTGTTTTAAAGATACTAAATAGAAAACTTTCTTAAACAAGCAAGTTCTAGACATCAGAGAAAGATTGTTTTTATCTTGAAGTTAGTAAATGGAAAACTTTCTTAAACCAGCGAGTTCTTGACAGCAGAGAAAGTTTATTTTTGTTTTAAAGTTACTAAATAGAAAATTTTCTTAAACAAGAGAGTTTTTGACAACAAAGAAACATTATTTTTGTTTTAAAGTCGGTAAAAGGAAAACTTTCTTAAACAAGCCAGTTCATGCCAGCAGAAAAATATTATTCTTGTCTTGCAGTTAGTAAACAGAAAACTTTCTTAAAATGAAAATGATTGTTCCCTGTTGTCATAACTCGATTGTTTTAAGAAAGTTTTCCATCCACCAACTTAGAAGCAAACACAGTCTTTTCTGCTACGTTTAAAATATTTTAAGAAAGTTTTCCATTTACCAGCTATAAAATGCAAACTATTGTTCCCTGTTACGTCAATAATTCGATAGTTTTAAAGAAAGTTTTCCACCTACCGCCAACTTAGAAGCAAACAAAGTCTCTTCTGCTACGTTTGAAATATTTTAAGAAAGTTTTCCATTTACCAACTTTAAAATTCAAATGATTGTTCCCTGCTATATCAAAAACTGAATTGTTTTAAGAAAGTTTTCCATCCACCAACTTAGAAGCAAACAAAATCTTTTCTGGTACGTTTAAAATATTTTAAGAAAGTTTTCCATTTACCAACTTTAAAATGCAAGTGATTGTTCCCTGTTATGTCAATAACTCGATTGTTTTAAAAAAGTTTTCCATTCACCAACTTAGAAGCAAAAAAAGTATTTTCTGATACCTCTAAAATATTTTAAGAAAGTTTTCTATTTACCAACTTCAAAATGCAAATTATTGTTCCCTGTTACGTCAATAATTCGATTGTTTTAAGAAAGTTTTCCATCCACCAACTTAGAAGCAAAGAAAGTCTTTTCTGCTACGTTTAAAATATTTTAAGAAAGTTTTCCATTTACCAGCTATTAAATGCAAACTATTGTTCCCTGTTACGTCAATAATTCGATAGTTTTAAAGAAAGTTTTCCACCATCCGCCAACTTAGAAGCAAACAAAGTCTCTTCTGCTACGTTTGAAATATTTTAAGAAAGTTTTCCATTTACCAACTTTAAAATTCAAATGATTGTTCCCTGCTATATCAAAAACTGGATTGTTTTAAGAAAGTTTTCCATCCACCAACTTAGAAGCAAACAAAATCTTTTCTGGTACGTTTAAAATATTTTAAGAAAGTTTTCCATTTACCAACTTTAAAATGCAAATTATTGTTCCCTGTTATGTCAATAACTGGATTGGTTTAAGAAAGTTTTCCATCCACCAACTAGAAGCAAACAAAGTCTTTTCTGCTACGGTAAAAATATTTTAAGAAAGTTTTCCATTTACCAACTTTAAAATGCAAATTATTGTTCCCTGTTATGTCAATAACTGGATTGGTTTAAGAAAGTTTTCCATCCACCAACTTAGAAGCAAACAAAGACTTTCTGCTACGTTTAAAATATTTTAAGAAAGTTTTCCATTTACCAGCTATAAAATGCAAACTATTGTTCCCTGTTACGTCAATAATTCGATAGTTTTAAAGAAAGTTTTCCACCTACCGCCAACTTAGAAGCAAACAAAGTCTCTTCTGCTACGTTTGAAATATTTTAAGAAAGTTTTCCATTTACCAGCTATAAAATGCAAACTATTGTTCCCCGATACGTCAATAATTCGATAGTTTTAAAGAAAGTTTTCCACCTACCGCCAACTTAGAAGCAAACAAAGTCTCTGCTGCTACGTTTGAAATATTTTAAGAAAGTTTTTCATTTACCAGCTATAAAATGCAAACTATTGTTCCCCGATACGTCAATAATTCGATAGTTTTAAAGAAAGTTTTCCACCTACCGCCAACTTAGAAGCAAACAAAGTCTCTTCTGCTACGTTTAAAATATTTTAAGAAAGTTTTCCATTTACCAGCTATAAAATGCAAACTATTGTTCCCTGTTACGTCAATAGTTCGATAGTTTTAAAGAAAGTTTTCCACCATCCGCCAACTTAGAAGCAAACAAAGTCTCTTCTGCTACGTTTGAAATATTTTAAGAAAGTTTTCCATTTACCAGCTATAAAATGCAAACTATTGTTCCCTGTTACGTCAATAATTCGATAGTTTTAAAGAAAGTTTTCCACCATCCGCCAACTTAGAAGCAAACAAAGTCTCTGCTGCTACGTTTGAAATATTTTAAGAAAGTTTTCCATTTACCAGCTATAAAATGCAAACTATTGTTCCCCGATACGTCAATAATTCGATAGTTTTAAAGAAAGTTTTCCACCATCCGCCAACTTAGAAGCAAACAAAGTCTCTTCTGCTACGTTTGAAATATTTTAAGAAAGTTTTCCATTTACCAGCTATAAAATGCAAACTATTGTTCCCTGTTACGTCAATAATTCGATAGTTTTAAAGAAAGTTTTCCACCATCCGCCAACTTAGAAGCAAACAAAGTCTCTTCTGCTACGTTTGAAATATTTTAAGAAAGTTTTCCATTTACCAGCTATAAAATGCAAACTATTGTTCCCTGTTACGTCAATAATTCGATAGTTTTAAAGAAAGTTTTCCACCTACCGCCAACTTAGAAGCAAACAAAGTCTCTTCTGCTACGTTTAAAATATTTTAAGAAAGTTTTCCATTTACCAGCTATAAAATGCAAACTATTGTTCCCTGTTACGTCAATAATTCGATAGTTTTAAAGAAAGTTTTCCACCTACCGCCAACTTAGAAGCAAACAAAGTCTCTTCTGCTACGTTTAAAATATTTTAAGAAAGTTTTCCATTTACCAGCTATAAAATGCAAACTATTGTTCCCTGTTACGTCAATAATTCGATAGTTTTAAAGAAAGTTTTCCACCATCCGCCAACTTAGAAGCAAACAGTCTCTTCTGCTACGTTAAAAATATTTTAAGAAAGTTTTCCATTTACCAACTTTAAAATGCAAGTGATTGTTCCCTGTTATGTCAATAATTCGATTGTTTTAAAGAAAGTTTTCCATCCGCCAACGTAGAAGCAAACAAAGTCTTTTTTGCTGCGTTTAAAATTTTTTAAGAAAGTTTTCCATTTACCAACTTTAATTGATTCATAAGGCCGAGCTTTTCAAACCCGCTAGCTAATCAAAATCATCCCTTGTTCCAGCTGTAATTCCCGTTGGCGCAACGTAACATGACAATCAATATCTTAATTTGCAGTAGTAGCAGAAATTTGGCTGGCCTCGAATTAAAAACACGAAAAATAATTATACACAAACAAACAAGTCCATAAATTTGGTTAAACACGACGTAGCTTGTACACAACTTTATTGACACGTTACCCAGCCGGTAAACAAAATTAACTACATCAGTCGTTGTGCCGTACACTAACAGCAGTTCGTATTAGAACGCGAAATGATGATTTATTACATTCACATATATGAGTAAATGACGTGTGTAAATAGAATTTATCACTTCAAGATGGCGGCGTACCGACTAAACAACAGGATATTAGCACGTAATTTACCTAGACGTTATATAAATATAAACTAGGCATTAGCCCTTAAAGGGGTCTTAAATGGTGCTATATATTACGGGCCTTTTACGATATTGTCGTAGTAACCCAGTTTATTTGGGTATTGTAAACGTAAAATCGAATTTGTGGCAACAGGTCTTTCTAATATCACCTAATAGAGCCGTAAAATTAGGAATTGAGGCAATTAACCGAAGTAACTCGTAAGAGGTTAATAGATTGTTGCTTCAAATTGTGCACAAATTATTTGGGGATTTGCCCCAAAAATAAGTCACATTGCACTTAAGGATTTAGGCTGTTTATTATGATTCCATGTACTTTTAATTAATTGATCGGATGTACCATTGCTTTCTCAAATAAGTGTTTTATGAAAGTTTCCCATTTACCAACTTTGAAACAGAAATAATCGTTCTCTTTAAGAAAGTTTTCTATTTAAGAAAATTTTCTATTCCCCAACTTTAAAACAGAAATGACTTTCCCCATTATTTCCAAAACTATTCGCTTATGTAGGAAAGTTTCCCCTTTTCAAACAAATATAGTCTTTCGTTGTTATGTTACCAATTCCTTTGTTTTATGAAAGTTTTCCATTTACCAACTTTGAAACAAATAATCTTTCTCTGTTAAATTTTAAATTCCCTGGTTTTCGGAAAGTTACCCATAAATCCCTATTATTTCCATAACTACTCGCTTATGTAGGAAAGTTTTCCCTTTTGAAACAAATAGTCTTTTGCTGTTTTGTTAACAATTCCTTTTTTTATGAAAGTTTTCCATTTACCAACTTTGGAACAGAAATAATCGTTCCATGTTAAATTTCGAATTCCCTTGTTTTAGGAAAGTTACCCATTTAAGAAAGTTTTCTGTTCCCCAACTTTAGAACAGAAATGACGTTTTCCTATTATTTTCAAAACTCGCTTATGTAAGAAAGTTTCCCCGTTTGAAACATACATAGGCTTTCGCTGTTCTTCTAACATTTCCTTTGTTTTACGAAAGTTTCCCATTTACCAACTTTGAACAAAAATTATGTTTTCTTATAAAAATTATTTTGTATTCATCAACTTTGAAACAGATTGGTCTTTTTCTGTTACGTCCAAAATTCGCTTGCGTAAGTAAAAATACTCCCTTGTTTTAGGAAAGTTTCCCATTTACCAACTTTGAAACAGAAATGGCACTTCTTTTCTTTGTCCAAAACTCAATTGTTGTAAGAAAGTTTTCCCTTTTGAAACGGGTATAATCTTGCACTGTAATGTTAACAAGGCCCTTGTTTTAAGGAAGTACTTATTTAAGAAAGTTTTCAGTTACCCCAGTCTTTGTACTTACACAACCCAATTGTTGTAAGAAAGTCTTCCAGTTACCAACAGTGAAACATAAATTATCTTTTGTTACGGCAAGAATTAATTTATTTTAAGAAAGTCATCAACTTTGAAACAGAAATGGATTTTTCCTTCTTTTGCCAAACCCGATTATTGCAAGAAAGTTTCCCCATCCAGCAAAGTTGAAACAAATTATCTTTCATTTTGACAAGAATAAAATTCTCTTAAGAGAGTTTTCTATTCACCGACTTTGAAATAGAAATTACTTTTCCCTATTATTTCCAAAACTACTCGCTTGTGTAAGAAAGTTTTCCCTTTTGAAACAGGTATCGTATTCGCTGTTATGTTAAAAATCCCCTTGTTTTAAGAATGTTACCCGTTTAAGAAAGTTTTCCTATTACCAACTTTGACACGGAAATGTCTCTTCCATTCTTTGGTCAAAACCCCCTTATTGTAAGAAAGTTTTCCCACTTAGCAATTTTGAACAAGTGAACTTTTGTTATTTAAGGATTTTTTAAGAAAGTTCTTTATTCATGAAATTTGAAACAGAGATTAATTTTCCTTGGTATATACAAAACTACTCGCTAGTGTAAGAAAGTTTCCCCTTCTGAAATATATATACTCTTTTTCTGTTATGTTAACAGTTCCCATGTTTTGAGAAAGTTATCCATTAAGAGAACCTGTTTCATTTAGCAACTTTGAATCGGAAATGCCTTTTCCCTTCTTCGGAGCAAACCTGATTGTTGTAAGAAAGTTTCCCCATCTGGCAACGTTGAAACACAAATTATCTTTTTTTATGACAAGAATAGGATTATTTTAAGAAAGTTTTCTACTCACTGACTTTGACATTGAAATTACTTTTCCCTGTTATTTCCAAAACTACTCGCTTGTGTAAGAAAGTTTTCCCTTTTGAAACAGGTATCGTATTTGCTGTTATGTTAAAAATTCCCTTGTTTTAAGAATGTTACCCATTTATGAAAGTTTTCCATACAACAACTTTGGCACATAAATGTCTTTTCCTTGTTTGTTCAAAACCCCATTAATGTAAGAAAGTTTTCCCATTTAGCAATTTTGAAATACAAATGCATTTTTGCTATTTAAGGATTTTTTAAGAAAGTTTTTTAATCACGAAATTTGAAACAGAAATTGCTTTTCGCTATTACATCCAAAACTGCTCGCTAGTGCAAGAAAGTTTTCCCATTTGAAATACATACTATTTTGCTGTTATGCTAACAGTTCTCATGTTCTAAGACAGTTATCCATTCGGAAAGTTTTTCATATATCAACTTTGAAACGGAAGTAGTTTTAGCTTCCTCGGCGAAAACCCGATTGTTGTAAGAAAGTTTTCCCATTTATTAACGTTGAAACATGAAGTATTAATTGTATTAACAAAATTTTCCCTGTTAAGTTCCAAATTTACTTGTTTTAAGAAAGTCTCCCATTTACCAATTTTGAAACAGTAATTACTTTCCCTTCTTCTCCCAAAACCCGATTGATGGAAGAAAGTTTTACTAACTTTAAAATACTTATTACATTTTTATTACGGTAGAACAAGTTTATTTTAAGAAAGTTTTCTATTCATCAACTTTGGAACAGAATGAGATTTTTCAATTTCGCCCAAAGCCCGCTTGTGTAAGAAAGTTTTCCATTTCAAACAGAAACAATCTCTTATATTAAGTTCCAGACATCTTTGTTTTAAGAAAGTTTTCCATTTACTATTTTTAAAGTAGAAATGTATTTTCCATTCTTTGGTCAAAACCCGATTGAGGAAAGTTTCTCATTTACCGACTTTGAAACATATATTATCTTTTGTTACAAGAACCAGTTTGTTTTAAGAAAGTTTTTTATAAATATATAATGAACTTTCCCTGTTAGATCAAAAAACCGCTTGTGTAAGACAGTTTTAACTTTAAAACAGAAATAGTCTTTCTTTGTTAAGTTCAAAGTTCGATTGTTTTTAGAAAGTTTTCTATTCATCAACTTTGGAACAGAATGAGCTTGTTCGATTTCGCGATTTCGCTCAAAGCCCGCTTGGGTAAGAAAGTTTTCCATTTCAAACAGAAACAATCTCTTATATTAAGTTCCAGACATCTTTGTTTCAAGAAAGTTTTCCATTTACTATTTTTAAAGTAGAAATGTATTTTCCATTCTTTGGTTAAAACCCGATTGATGAAAGTTTCTCATTTACCGACTTTGAAACATATGTTGTTACAAGAACCAGTTTGTTTTAAGAAAGTTTTCTATAAATATATAATGAACTTTCCCTGTTAGATCAAAAAACCGCTTGTGTAAGACAGTTTTAACTTTAAAACAGAAATAGTCTTTTTTTGTTAAGTTCAAAGTTCGATTGTTTTAAGAAAGTTTTCTATTCATCAACTTTGGAACAGAATGAGCTTGTTCGATTTCGCGATTTCGCTCAAAGCCCGCTTGGGTAAGAAAGTTTTCCATTTCAAACAGAAACAATCTCTTATATTAAGTTCCAGACATCTTTGTTTCAAGAAAGTTTTCCATTTACTATTTTTAAAGTAGAAATGTATTTTCCATTCTTTGGTTAAAACCCGATTGATGAAAGTTTCTCATTTACCGACTTTGAAACATATGTTGTTACAAGAACCAGTTTGTTTTAAGAAAGTTTTCTATAAATATATAATGAACTTTCCCTGTTAGATCAAAAAACCGCTTGTGTAAGACAGTTTTAACTTTAGAACAGAAATAGTCTTTCTTTGTTAAGTTCAAAGTTCGATTGTTTTAAGAAAGTTTTCTATTCATCAACTTTGGAACAGAATGAGCTTTTTCAATTTCGCCCAAAGCCCGCTTGTGTAAGAAAGTTTTCCAGTTAAAACAGAAACAATTTCTTCTGTTAAGTTCTAGACATCTTTGTTTTAAGAAAGTTTTCCATTTACTATTTTTAAAGTAGAAATGTATTTTCCATTCTTTGGTTAAAACCCGATTGATGAAAGTTTCTCATTTACCGACTTTGAAACATATGTTGTTACAAGAACCAGTTTGTTTTAAGAAAGTTTTCTATAAATATATAATGAACTTTCCCTGTTAGATCCAAAAACCGCTTGTGTAAGACAGTTTTAACTTTAAAACAGAAATAGTCTTTTGTTAAGTTCAAAGTTCAATTGTTTTAAGAAAGTTTTCTATTCATCAACTTTGGAACAGAATGAGCTTTTTCAATTTCGCCCAAAGCCCGCTTGTGTAAGAAAGTTTTCCATTTCAAACAGAAACAATCTCTTATATTAAGTTCCAGACATCTTTGTTTCAAGAAAGTTTTCCATTTACTATTTTTAAAGTAGAAATGTATTTTCCATTCTTTGGTCAAAACCCGATTGATGAAAGTTTCTCATTTACCGACTTTGAAACATATTTTGTTACAAGAACCAGTTTGTTTTAAGAAAGTTTTCTATAAATATATAATGAACTTTCCCTGTTAGATCCAAAAACCGCCAGTGTAAGATAGTTTTAACTTTAAAACAGAAATTGTCTTTCTTTGTTAAGTTCAAAGTTCGATTGTTTTAAGAAAGTTTCTATTCATCAACTTTGGAACAGAATGAGCTTGTTCAATTTCGCCCAAAGCCCGCTTGTGTAAGAAAGTTTTCCATTTCAAACAGAAACAATCTCTTATATTAAGTTCCAGACATCTTTGTTTTAAGAAAGTTTTCCATTTATTATTTTTAAAGTAGAAATGTATTTTCCACTCTTTGGTCAAAACCCGATTGATGAAAGTTTCTCATTTACCGACTTTGAAACATATAATATCTTTTGTTACAAGAGCCAGTTTGTTTTAAGAAAGTTTTCTATAAATATATAAAGAACTTTCCCTGATAGATCCAAAATCCGCTTGTGTAAGACAGTTTTAACTTTAAAACAGAAATAGTCTTTCTTGTAAAGTTCAAAGTTCGATTGTTTTAAGAAAGTTTTCTATTCATCAACTTTGGAACAGAATGAGCTTTTTCAATTTCGCCCAAAGCCCGCTTGTGTAAGAAAGTTTTCCATTTCAAACAGAAACAATCTCTTATATTAAGTTCCAGACATCTTTGTTTTAAAAAAGTTTTCCATTTACTATTTTTAAAGTAGAAATGTATTTTCCTTTCTTTGGTCAAAACCTGATTGATGAAAGAAAGTTTCCCATTTACCGACTTTGAAACATATATTATCTTTTGTTACGACAAGAAGCAGTTTGTTTTAAGAAAGTTTTCTATTCATCAACTTTAAAATATAATGACAGTTTCCCTTTAAAACGTTCTTTGTTAAGTTCAAAATTCGATTGTTTTAAGAAAGTTTTCTATTCATCAACATTAGCTTTCCCCTGTTATATTTAAACCTCGCTCGCAAGAAAGTTTTCCTTTTGAAACAAGTTGTTAAGTTCAATATTTGCTAGTTTTAAGAAAGTTTTCCATTTATCAAACTTCAAAATAGAAATAGTGTCTCTGCTATGTTCAAAATTGTTTCAAGAAAACTTTCCATTTACCAGCTTTCTGGAAGAAATAGTCTCGCTGCTGTATCAAAATTGTTTTAGGAAAGTTTTAACTGATTGATTATCCTAGTTTTTTATATTGACGTAACTACTTTACACCTCAAATGCGAATCAGAATCGTTTATTGATTTGAAAACGTCATTGATAAAAGTCGTGTAATTGGCGGATGTATCGATTGATCTCTCCGCTACTCCTGTTAAGGAGCGCCCCCCTTGGACTGCAGGTCCTCAATAATTCAGGACGCAATACATAAATCAATCGTCTTCCCAAATTACAGTGTTCAATATTATTACTTACCTTGCCGCACCAGCAAGCAATGAAAAGTAACATTTTCATTAAGCACACATATTTTAATAGTCATAACATTTACAATAAAAGTCTCCCATCATTGTTTGTTTACGGTGGCATTTATTTTTGACAATACAGTTTATACTGAATCGTAACGTCGTAACGTTTTTATTGCAGGCTATTTTATAAATTTTATTCTGATTGACTGTTTGATGGGCAGTTGCACGTAATGGCGAGGTGGAAATAAACACAGGTAGTTATTTTCTATTCTATTTATTATGAAAATATAATACAAAACTTACTATGTAGTGTTACAGTAATAATAATTCAAATGTGGTCAATTAGTGGACTGCAAGTGTACAGGTTCTGCAAGCTTTGCGCCGGCCAAAGGTGCAAAATTTACATTTTGCGGTAAATTTACATGGATTTCTTTGGCAGGGCGGCTACTCTCTCACGTGCGCTACCCGCTACATTCGATGGATTTACTTAGAATAGAATCGTCTTTTCGACATTCCCCGATTTTGGCCTAGACAAAGCTCAGTTGGTAAACACGCCACCTACTTTTTAGCTACTCAACTGACACGGAAATATTGAAAAAACCAACCTATGGTGCACCCTAAAACTTTCCTACAAAAAATAACAATCGACATTCTTATTGTCTTTCCAGCACTAAACGTTAAAAAAGTTAACTTTACCAACATTTGACGTCGCTAGCAACTTGCGCTTTGTCTACGCCCGAATCCTAGAAATCCCAACAAATTCGCTATATAGTATATATTCTCTAAAATTTCTCTACCTAGCTCTATATAAATAATACAGTATATGGTATTGCTTTTTGATTATATTTGTTATAGAATATGTAAACTATTGCTGACGCTATATTGCTATATCATAGGCAGGCAGCTAAACTAGACGGCAAAGGCACTCAAACAGACCTGGCTTTAATTGCGCTGGTAATATTGACTTCAACTTTATCTGTATCAATATTAATATAAACCGTTTACTGTGCCCTACAAGTCTCTTATTGCTTTCTATGAGTATTGCTTTAATTTGTTGTTTGTTGGAAGAATATATAGCTGTAATTTAAGGCCTACGATGTCTCATTTGGAGCTACACATATATCTTCATTTTTGTATAATTTCTTTTCGAAAATTCGCCTGCGCATTAAAGTGCTTGGTAGCCATATAGTTAAAGTTAAAGTCGCATGCATTGACTTTCAGAAAATGCATTTGCATTGACGCCCAAAATATTGTGTGTAATAGTAAGATGAGATGTTCTAAAGTCACTTAACTTTATAAAGATGTCGTGTCAGAAAGATGATTTAAATAGCATTTTATAATTAAAAGTAGAACTTTAGTAAAAATTTTAAACTTTCACAAAATTTTGAGTCATAGTAAGATAAGTTCTAAAGTCACTTAATTTTATAAAGATACATGTAAGAGAAAATTACTTTAATAGCAGTTTATACTTAAAAGTCGAATTTTAATAAGGTTTTTAACTTCCACAAAATTTCCTGCAAAATAGTAAGACAAGAAGTTCTAAAGTCACTTGACAATATATCAATAAGTGTTAAGGAAAGCTGCTTTGAATGGCATTCTATATTTAAAAGACGAATTTTTCCATTGACTTTCAAAAAATTGTGTGTAATGGTAAGATGAGAAGTTCTAAAGTCACTTAACTTTATAAAGATGGTCGGAGAAAGATTATTTAAATAGCATTTTATACTTAAAAGTAGAATTTTAATAAAAATTCTAAACTTTCACAAAATTTTGATCATAGTAAGATAAGTTCTAAAGTCACTTAATTTTATAAAGATATATGTCAGAGAAAATTACTTTAAGTAGCAGTTTGTACTTAAAAGTCGAATTTTAATGAAGTTTTTAACTCCCACAGAATTTACTGTGATAGTAAGACAAGAAGTTCTAAAGTCACTCAACAATATATAGACCCATGTTAAGAAAAGTTGCTTTTAATGAGTCATTTAGCTTTATAAAGATAGATGTCAGAGAAAGTTGCTTTAAAAAGTATTTTATACTTAAAAGTAGAAATTTAATAAAAATTTTAAACTTCCACAAAATTTTGAGTCATAAAAAGTTCTAAAGTCACCTAATTTTATAAAGATACATGTAAGAGGAAAATAACTTTAAATAGCAGTTTATGCTTAAAAGTCGAATTTTAATAAGGTTTTTCCTGCAAAATAGTAAGACAAGAAGTTCTAAAGTCACTTGACAATATATCAATAAGTGTTAAGGAAAGCTGCTTTGAATGACACTTTATATTTGAAAGTCGCAATTTAATGCAAATTGTGACTTTCAGAAAATTGTCTGTAATAATTGTTAAGATAAGTAGTTCTAAAGTCACATAACGATCTAGAGATACATGTTAAGGAAAGTTGTTATGAGTGGCATTTATGCTACAAAGTTACATATTAACGAATTTGCATTGATTTTCAGAAAATGCATTTGCATTGACTTCCAAAAAATTGTGTGTAATAGTAAGATGTGAAGTTCTAAAGTCACTTAACTTTATATAGATACGTGTCAGAAAAAATAACTTTAAGTAGCAGTTTATACTTAAAAGTCGAATTTTGCAAAATTTACTGTGATAGTAAGACGAGAAGTTCTAAAGTCACTTAACAATATATAGACACATGTTAAGAAAAGTTGCTTTTAATGAGATTTTATATTTAAAAGTCGAATTTTAATGCAAACTGTGATTTTCAGATAATTGTCTAATAGTAAGATAAGTCCTAAAGTCACATTACAATATAGAGATCCATAATAAGGAAAGTTGCTATGAGTGACACTTACGCTACAAAGTCACATATTAGCGAATTTGCATTGACTTTCAGAAAATGCATTTGCATTGACTTCCAAAAAATTGTCTGCAATAAGATAAAAAATTCTAAAGTCATTCTACAAAGTTTTGAGTCATAAAAAGTTCTAAAGTCACCTAATTTTATAAAGATACATGTCAGAGAAAATAACTTTAAATAGCAGTTTCTACTTAAAAGTCGAATTTTAATAAGGTTTTTAACTTCCACAAAATTTCCTGCAAAATAGTAAGACAAGAAGTTCTAAAGTCACTTAACAATATATAAACACGTGTTAAGGCAAGCTGCTTTGGATCTATATTTAAAAGACGTATTTTTCCATTGACTTTCAAAAAATTGTGTGTAATGGTAAGATGAGAAGTTCTAAAGTCACTTAACTTTATAAAGATGGTAGGAGAAAGATTATTTAAATAGCATTTTAAACTTAAAAGTAGAATTTTAATAAAAATTCTAAACTTTCGCAAAATTTTGATCATAGTAAGATAAGTTCTAAAGTCACTTAATTTTATAAAGATATATGTCAGAGAAAATTACTTTAAGTAGCAGTTTATACTTAAAAGTCGAATTTTAATGAAGTTTTTAACTCCCACAGAATTTACTGTGATAGTAAGACAAGAAGTTCTAAAGTCACTCAACAATATATAGACCCATGTTAAGAAAAGTTGCTTTTAATGAGTCATTTAGCTTTCTAAAGGTAGATGTCAGAGAAAGTTGCTTTAAAAAGTATTTTATACTTAAAAGTAGAAATTTAATAAAAATTTTAAACTTCTACAAAATTTTGAGTCATAAAAAGTTCTAAAGTCACCTAATCTTATAAAGATACATGTAAGAGAAAATTACTTTAAATAGCATTTTATACTTAAAAGTAGAATTTTAATAAAAATTCTAAACTTTCGCAAAATTTTGATCATAGTAAGATAAGTTCTAAAGTCACTTAATTTTATAAAGATATATGTCAGAGAAAATTACTTTAAGTAGCAGTTTATACTTAAAAGTCGAATTTTAATGAAGTTTTTAACTCCCACAGAATTTACTTTGATAGTAAGACAAGAAGTTCTAAAGTCACTCACCAATATATAGACCCATGTTAAGAAAAGTTGCTTTTAATGAGTCATTAAGCTTTATAAAGATAGATGTCAGAGAAAGTTGCTTTAAAAAGTATTTTATACTTTAAAGTAGGAATTTAATAAAAATTTTAAACTTCCACAAAATTTTGAGTCATAAAAAGTTCTAAAGTCACCTAATTTTATAAAGATACATGTAAGAGAAAATTACTTTAAATAGCAGTTTATACTTAAAAGTCAAATTTTAATAAGATTTTTAACTTCCACAAAATTTCCTGCAAAATAGTAATTCAAGAAGTTCTAAAGTCACTTAACAATATATAAACACGTGTTAAGGCAAGCTGCTTTGGATGGCATTCTATATTTAAAAGACGAATTTTTCCATTGACTTTCAAAAAATTGTGTGTAATGGTAAGATGAGAAGTTCTAAAGTCACTTAACTTTATAAAGATGGTCGGAGAAAGATTATTTAAATAATAGCATTTTCTACTTAAAAGTAGTATTTTTAATAAAAATTCTAAACTTTCGCAAAATTTTGATCATAGTAAGCTAAGTTCTAAAGTCACTTAATTTTATAAAGATATATGTCAGAGAAAATTACTTTAAGTAGCAGTTTATACTTAAAAGTCGAATTTTAATGAAGTTTTTAACTCCCACAGAATTTACTGTGATAGTAAGACAAGAAGTTCTAAAGTCACTCAACAATATATAGACCCATGTTAAGAAAAGTTGCTTTTAATGAGTCATTTAGCTTTATAAAGATAGATGTCAGAGTAAGTTGCTTTAAAAAGTATTTTATACTTAAAAGTAAAAATTAATAAAAATTTTAAAATTTTGAGTCATAAAAAGTTCTAAAGTCACCTAATTTTATAAAGATACATGTAAGAGAAAATTACTTTAAATAGCAGTTTATACTTAAAAGTCGAATTTTAATAAGGTTTTTAACTTCCACAAAATTTCCTGTAAAATAGTAAGACAAGAAGTTCTGTCACTTGACAATATATCAATAAGTGTTAAGGAAAGCTGCTTTGAATGACACTTTATATTTGAAAGTCGCAATTTAATGCAAATTGTGACTTTCAGAAAATTGTCTGTAATAATTGTTAAGATAAGAAGTTCTAAAGTCACATAACGATCTAGAGATACATGTTAAGGAAAGTTGTTATGAGTGGCATTTATGCTACAAAGTTACATATTAACGAATTTGCATTGATTTTCAGAAAATGCATTTGCAATGACTTCCAAAAAATTGTGTGTAATAGTAAGATGTGAAGTTCTAAAGTCACTTAACTTTATATAGATACGTGTCAGAAAAAATAACTTTAAGTAGCAGTTTATACTTAAAAGTCGAATTTTGCAAAATTTACTGTGATAGTAAGACGAGAAGTTCTAAAGTCACTTAACAATATATAGACACATGTTAAGAAAAGTTGCTTTTAATGAGATTTTATATTTAAAAGTCGAATTTTAATGCAAACTGTGATTTTCAGATAATTGTCTAATAGTAAGATAAGTCCTAAAGTCACATTACAATATAGAGATCCATAATAAGGAAAGTTGCTATGAGTGACATTTACGCTACAAAGTCACATATTAACGAATTTGCATTGACTTTCAGAAAATGCATTTGCATTGTCTTCCAAAAAATTGTCTGCAATAAGATAAAAAATTCTAAAGTTATTCTACAAAGTTTTGAGTCATAAAAAGTTCTAAAGTCACCTAATTTTATAAAGATACATGTAAGAGAAAATTACTTTAAATAGCAGTTTATACTTAAAAGTCAAATTTTAATAAGGTTTTTAACTTCCACAAAATTTCCTGCAAAATAGTAAGACAAGAAGTTCTAAAGTCACTTTACAATATATTAATAAATGTTCAGGAAAGCTGATTTGAATGGCATTTTATATTTAAAAGTCGAATTTTAATGCAAATTGTAACTTTCAGAAAAGTGTCTATAGTAATTGTTAAGATAAGAAGTTCTAAAGTCACATAACAATATAGAGATACACATTAAGGAAAGTGCATTGAGTGGCAGTTTATATCTAAAAGTTGATTTTTAATGCAGTATTAAGTTCCAGGAAATTGTACAAATAGTAAGTTAAGAAGTTCTTAAGTCACATAATAATATAGATAAATATTAAGGAGAGGCTTTGAGTGGCATTTATACTCCAAAGTCACATTAACGAATTTGCATTGACTTTCAGAAAATATATTTACATTGACTTCTAACAAATTGTCTGTAATAAGAAGTTCTAAAGTCACTTAACTTTATAAAGATGCATGACAGAAAGTTGCTTTAAATAGCAGTTTATACCTAAAAGTACCTGTAATAGTAGGCCAAGAAGTTCTAAAGTCACTTAACAATATATAGATACATGTAAAGGAAAATAGCTTTGAATGACATTTTACATTTAAAAGAAAAATTTTAATACAAATTGTGACTTTCAGAAAATTGTCTGCAATAATAAGATAAGAAGTCCTAAAGTCACAACAAAATAGAGATACACATTAAGGAAAGGTGCATTGAGTGACAGTTTATATCTAAAAGTTGATTTTAATGCAATTTTGACTCCCAAGAAATTGTACAAAGTAAGTTATAAAGTCACTTAACTTTATAAAGATACATGATAGAGAAAGTTGCTTTAAATAGCAGTTTATACCTAAAAGTTGAATTTTGATTAAATGTTTAACTTTCACAAAATTTCCTGTAATAGTAGGCCAAACAGTTCTAAAGTCACTTAACAGTATATAGATACATGTAAAGCAAAATTGCTTTAAATGGCATTTTATATTTAAAAGTAAACTTTAATGCATATTGTGGCTTTCAGAAAATTGCCCATAGTAGTAAGATAAAAAGTTCTAAAGTCACATAATAATATAGAGATACATATTAAGGAAAGTTGCTATGAGCGGCAGTTTATAACTAAATGTCGATTTCTAGTGCAAAGATTTAACTTCCAAAAAATTGTCCAAAAAGTAAGATAAGAAATTCTAAAGTCACTTAATGGTATGAAGATATATGTTAAATAAAGTTAATTGTTATTAATGGCATTTTATATTTAAAAGTTGAATTTTAATGCAAACCGTGGCTTTCAGAAAATTGTCTATAATACTAAGATAAAAAGTTCTAAAGTCACATAATAATATAGAGATACATGTTAAGGGAAGTTACTTTGAGTAGCATTTAATACTTTAAAGTCACATGTTAACGCATTTACATTAACTTCCAGAAAATACATTTGCTTTGACTTCCATCGAATTAAGATATTAAATTCTAAAGTCACTAAACTTTTGTAAAGATACATATCGAAGAGAGTAACTTTAAATAGAATTTTATACTTAGTGTGTAGTAATAAGATAAAAACTTCTTAAGTCATTTAATGATATAAAGATACATGTTAAAGATAGTGATAGTTACTTTGAATAGTGTTTTATATTTAAAAGTCGATTTTTTATGCAAATTGTGACTTTCAGAAAATTGTCTATAATAGTAAAGATAAAAAGTTCTAAAGTCACTTAACTTTATAAAGATACTTGCCAGAAAAAGTCAATCGCATTTTATACTTGAAAGTCGAATTTTGATGAAACGTTTTAACTAGCTCAACATAAGTTCTAAAGTCACTTGTAGGTACACGTGATAGTGAAAGTTGCTTTAAATGAAATTTTATATTTAAAAGCTGAATTCTAATACAGCTTTCAGAAACTTGTTTGTAATAGTAATACGAGAAGTTCTAAAGTCACATAATAATATACATGTTAAGGAAAGTTGCTTTGAGTTTTAAAGTCACATATTAACGCATTTGCATTGACTTTCAGAAATGCATTTCTTTTGACTTTCAACAAATTGTTTAATAGTAAGGATAAGAAGTTCTAAAGTCACTATGGATAATTGATTACAGATAATTTTCAGTAAGAACTAAAAAACTTACTTTGAAATAATATTTCGAGCCCTACCACTTTGTACGCAGGCAAAAATGTGTACATATAAATATATTATTTTGAGCTTTCTACTTGCAGGAGTCAGTGATTTCGGTCCATACTCCTCATTGAGTTGTTACTGAGCTGACGATAATTGACGTTGGTTCGATGGAGCGCCTTTGCCGTAACGCTGTAAGAGCGTCATTAAGTTTCGATGTCTATAACTTAGATCTATCCGTGAGTCGCAATATATAAGAAATCAGACGGACTACGACAAAAAAATTTAATTAAAAAATATCGTTTTATCTATTCAGTTATACCAATCAGTTTTACCTCTTTGGAGTTAATCTCGCCGATTTCCAATACATCGACTCCGGTTGTATTATTACTTAAGTATTTCGTTACCTATATATTGCTATGGTTCCAGAGGACGGGTCACTCTTGACCGATCTACTCTGCTTATTGCTTTTGAATACCCGGCTCCCGGGGGCCGACCGCCGAACCCAAGATACCCACTGGCCCTCATGGCCCCGTCGACCGATTCTACTCCTTCGTTGTCGTGTGGATTTTTTTTCAGTACGAAAGTGGAGCTAGTCCTCCCCCTTGATCACTTATTGTGGCAATTGACTTACCCAACGGGTGGCTTAATTTCAATATTATTGCTCTAAGTTGCCGTGGAGATCGCGCATTCGGGTAATCCCCCCGAAGTTATTGCCAGCGAATGTTTAATATAAACTATATATATGTCAAATAAATATCCCCTATTCCTAACTTGCTCGCACGCTACTGTACATGTGCTCTGTTCTACGCTACTGGACGGGGCGCGACGGTCACAAGAGTAAGGCGATTGAGGAGAGATTATTGCATTTTAATGTAGGAGCGTGTCGTTGTTTCGCCGTCCCGGTTCGTTGATAAGTAAGGCACAATCCGTTTTACTCTCGTGATCGTCGGCCCACTTACTGGCCCGGCACTACAAATACTTGGCTAAATGACTAGATGCACACTCGCCTCGGCTCAGCGCTCGGGCCTATTGCACTGGCCCTTCCTACCGTTAAGTATTTTATTAACCATTCACTCGGAATCATAAACGAAATTCTTCTAAATAATCATACCATAGCATATTTTCCTTATTTAAGGCGGGGTGATGTTAAAATCTCCCGGTTTCGACAAGCCCCACGATTGGGCGCCAATTATTGCGTAATCGGCCTAAAAATTTAGACGACTAAATAATAATTACAAAATGTGCCATTTTGTTTAATCTACTCCCTCTATATCTCAATAAAAGAAAAGTTTTGATATAATTTTTAACTAGATTAAAATGCTTTCAGCCCTCACGTTGGGCGCCAATTATTCTGCAGTCAGCTTAGAAATTTAACCTATTGATTTTTTTGCTAAAACATTGTAAAAGTTAAAGTATTTTCGGCCCCACGTTGGGCGCCAAATTGTATAATTTGTACCATTATTAGACTTGACGACACCGGGAAATGCTACAATCACCCCTGACACCAAATAAAGTTACTCTTATATCTAATCGGCAATACTCTATGACTAGAAACACTATGCTAGATATCATTTTTGAAGTAGTAAGGTATGAAAACGTTTCTTTTTGATTTTATATATTCCTCAGGCCCTATTAAATAGTAAAAATATTTTATCTTGACATTAACCTAGCATCTTATTGTTATTACGAATACGTGGAGGAATTTTTATAGAATAATAATGGACTCTAATATTCGACGCACCTATATTTTAATGACATCGATAACATGTCTTTAAGTATCTAATATAATAAATATTTTTTAAATATATATGCTTGTAAAAATACTGCCAAAAACTATGCTTCGTTGATCTTTTATAATTTACTATACAATTGTTTGTCTAGGAGACTCATAAATATTGGTATCCAGGCTGACTAGAAATTTACGAACAATTTTTTAAAAATTTTTGCTCAAATACACGAAGGGAAGTTTACACAAACAGGTAGGGGTAAATAGCACTTTCTAACCTACCTCTGAAAACTATTTTTGACTCAAGTTGACGTTAAGGTGTTTGTGTAAGCTTTCCTTCCCAGCTTCGTATATGATATACTGTCCATTAATTTGGGATTAAACAGTATAATAGGTCTGAATAATACACTCGGTTTCAAAGGAGTTGCACCACACTGAAAGACGGTGCGATTACGTCAGTAGTAACGCTTTTAGCTCTGACGCTCCGACACACGGGATCGTAGAAGGTATGTTGTTATTCATTATAGTAATTGGCGGACAAGTTATAGAGAAAAAAGGGGAGTTTAGTTTAGCGGTTCTGTTTCCGTACATTTTCCATTGTTTTGCCAAACGTAGCATTATTCATCAATTATAGTTGTTCTTTTCAAAGTTGGTCACCTAGCTATTCTATAAGCAACCTAAGCTGCAAATGAGGTCTATAACTAAGGCTGGGCATTATTATGACCAATCTACATCCAATCAGAGTCTAAAACAGGTTTTGCAGCACGGTTTACATTTAATTCGCGTCCATGAAGTGCTGAAATTTAAACTGTCTCCATAGCTTAAACCCTACATATACCTTAACACATTATTAAGGACTCAAAACGAAATCAGACTTTAAAAAGAACAATTATAAATTAATGAATAATGCTACGTTTGGCAAGACAATGGAAAATTTTTGGAAACAGAATCTATAAGCAGCCTAAGCCGCCAATGGGGTCTATAAGTAAGGCTGTGCATTATTATGATCACTCTACATTCAAGAGAAAATTATGTTATTCAAAATAGGAGCCTAAACAGGTTTTGCAGCACGGTTTACGTTTAATTCGCATCCAAAAAGTGCTGAAATTTAAAGTCTCCATGGTTTAAACCCTACATACTTAACACATTATTGAGGACTCAAGCGGAATCAAACTTTGAAAAGAACAGTTATAAATTGATGAATAATGCTACGTTTGGCAAGACAATGGAAAATGTTTGGAAACAGAATCTATAAGCTGCCAATGAGGTATATAACTAAGGCTGGGCATTTAGGTTTCAATAACGCGAGCGCCGGCCAGGGTCACTGAGGCGGGATAAGCGCCTGTTTGTTAGTTAGTAAATGTGTAAACAATTATATCAGAAATTTTTTATACGGATTTATTTATGTACGGCGTCGACGCTCATGATTAATAACCAAGTTGCCCAGCCTCAATTATAACGGATATACCCCTTTATTACAAATTGTATACAAATGTAATCCGACTGCTCCAGTGTGGTTCAGGTTCTTTGATACCGAGCGCAGGACCGAAACAAATATAATTGACTAGAAATGGGACTAGGACGACTGGATTAAACGGGATCGGGACTAGAGACTGCGACTAGACTGCGGCGGTAACCGCGCGTAAATATATTAATCTCACTTAATTCCATTCTTAATCTAAATATGTATAATAATACTAAATATTTGCATAAGTTCGTTGTTTGTGAAACGTTGCCTTTGTTCTTGGAGAACGTTGAAAATGTCGCGTATTTAATTAACTAAATTATTCTAAGGTGCCGATTATATCTTAATGTGGCTGCCTATTTATTTACATCCCGTGTGGTGTTCTAAAGGTACAGCTTACGACTAACCCTAAATTAGTGGACGTGTTGCGATGTGTGTTATCTCTTTGGGAGGGATATTTACAAGAGGCGTCAGTTCGCGAAGAATAAATCATAGCTAATCTAGGCGGCGTGGCGCGTTTAGAACGCTGCCGGGACGTGCCGCGAAAACTAAACTACTACAGGAAAGACTAGAAAGCTGACTAGATATACTCCGATCGAGCGACCACAACAGTTCAATCCATAAAAATTTACATTTCTCCTATTATATATAAAACGCGGAAAAGAAAGAATTATTTCCTAGGTCACAAAAATATTTATATATCTTTGGCAACCGGTATCGTCGTCGTCGTCATCGGCATCGGCAGTAAGTTAAACTTACTGTCCTGTTGCAACTATTAAGCATCTCTTTAGAAAAATAGACCATCAAAACTCCAAAAAACCGCTTTCTTTTTTTTGTTACCCTCCGCTTTACATCTCTTAATATGAGAGATACTATATATCTATGTTCAATAAATACATTAAAATTTTTATGGCTTAACCTGCGTACACTCTGACCGGCATCGGTGTCGCCACCGTTATCTCCGGCATCGCGTTCTCCTCTTCGCCGCACCCCAACAGCGGATTCGGCTCCTCCTTCAGACACGCCGACTCCAGGTGCTTGTTGAGGTACGACTTAAGCGCGAACGTCTTGTGGCACCTGGGACATTCGAAGTTCTTGTCCGCCGAGTGCGTCTGCATGTGGGCCCTCAGATTGGACCTGTCCGCGAAGGCTTTGCCGCAATGCGCGCACCCGTACGGCTTCTCGCCGGTGTGCGACCGCAGGTGCCCTTGCAGCAGCCACGGCCGCGAGAACTGCTTCCCGCAAACGCCGCACCGGTGCGCCAGTTTGTGTGTCAGGACGTGCATCGCCAGGGCGGGCATGCTGACGTACGCCTTGCCGCAAGTCATGCACTTCTTCGCCGCCTGCGAGTCCAGGCTTCTGTGCGTCTGTTTATGCCTGGATAGGTTGCTGGATGTGGCGTACTGCTTCCCGCATTCGTTGCAAGTGTACTTCGGCTTCTCGTTCACTATCGCTTTTTGCGTCAGCGTTGCGGTGGGGTCGTCGGGGTGGTGCCTCTTCTTCGACCTTCCGTCGCTCACGAAAAAAGCTTCGTACGTGTACGCCACGGTTTTGCCTCCAGATTTAAGGGAAGGCGTCGTCGCCCTCAGGGGCTGAGGAATAGTGGTCTCCTGCCCATGGTGCAGGTCGACCGCCGCGTGAAGCTCCTCTTGTACTTGAGGAGTCGGTGGCGGCGGCAAGAAAACTGTGGTCGAAGCACTCAAGTCCAAGATGGCGTGTGCCGCGTGCAGGTCCTCCTCGGCAGGCACTCGGATCGTGTGTTGAAACAAGGGCGGCGACGGTTTGTCCTCCAGAGAGTAAGGACGGTAGATGTCCTTCTTTTTGGGAGGCAAACTCAGAGCTGTGCCGGTGCTCGTGTACGTCATAGACAGGGACTTTTTGTGTCTGGGTGGTGCAGGAGTCGGCGTGACGTATTCGGATCGGAGGTCTTGAGTTTCGACGACGGTCCGCAAAGTGGCGTAGGATGCTTGCGTTGGACTTGCCACCTCGCTCTTTGGTATGAACGAGGTGGTGTAGCTCGAAGGTGAAATGTCGTGGAGGTAGCCTGCAACAAAACGAAAACACGTTGAAATTTTGAAGGACTGGTAACGAGTAAAACAAGATTTCTATATATATACTTATAAAAGGTACATTGTTGCGTCCGATACATCAACAGGGTTGAGCCCGAACCCGGGCTCCACAGAGTCATTTTGGGCTTCACAATGACCGTTTATATATTGAACGGGCTCAACAATGTCCTAATAAATAAGAATCAAAAACTGTGACCAACAGCTATTCTCCGGGCGATGTTGCCCGCCGATCACTGATTTACAAAAAAACTTATTTTATACATATACTCGTATATATTGTACATGTACTCGTATATTTTGTATATATACTCGTATATTTTGTATGTATACTCGTATATGTTGTATATATAGTCGTATATTTGTATATATACTCGTATATTTTGTATATATACTCGTATATTTTGTATATACACTCGTAAACATATATTTTGTATATATACTCGTATATTTTGTATATATACTCGTATAGTTTATATATATACTCGTATATTTTGTATATATACTCGTATATTTTGTATATATACTCGTATATATGTATATTATGATAAGAGATTGTGTTACTTGCGTCGATTATTGACACGGTCTTTCAAGAGCTCGTCGCTGATTAATCTAAGAGGATTACTCTTTGGCTTCTTACAAACCGATTAAACGTCTTCGGGACAGGAAAAACAAAAAAGGACAATGAATTCGGGTAAAAGGGAAACCGTAGGAGTTGCCTGCGCATATTAATGGGGGTTAATTCTAAGCAGTCGAGTTCTCTAGTTAAAATGATCGTTGTAGAACTGCAGCCTAGACTGAGAGCTTAAAGTTTGTCTTTATGGAGATTTGTTGTGCCTTCCCTTTGCGAATTATGTCTGTTATTTACAATGTTACTCGACGCAACAATAAGTAAGTTTCCGTTTAGGACGCCGCAGAATTGTGCAACAGTTACTGGTGAATACAGCAAGACTTTAAAATTTAAAATGGCTGACTGTTTTCAAATTTGTTTTCTGTGCATTGCGCTAATTAAATACCTCAACCACGATCATATTCTTGCGCTTAATTAAAAATATATTGCGCAGAGTGCCCGACATCAAACAACCCGCAATAAATTCGTAGTTTTAATATTCCATTCTCAGCCATCCTTTCCCGAATCTGAATGACATGTTTATGCAAATAAAAATAATCCTCGGCTGGCTGTCGGATCAATATACAAGTCTTGTAATATTTGATGTCTTTGTTGCGAAACGGTACTTATAAACAACTCGGGACATTCTTATGTAAAGCAGCCTGATGGGCTAATGCGCAAAACATCATATATGCCTTGAATACCTAAACAGGGCCTGCCGGATATTAACTTTCTTTTTATCGAGTTTCGGCGATGATGGGGCTGTTTTAATGGGGCCGACATCCACCGTGTTTCCACCCAGCTGTTGTGATGTATCCGATTTAATTAAAAGGGGCCGCACGGGTCCCCCGTTTTACTACTACAGCTGTTGTACGCCGTACACTGTACACGCCATGAATATCCTTACGTAGGGCAACAATAGGTTACTTTTACGGCGGAATACTTGTTTTTATGGCGGAGGCGAGCATCGCACTTCGGCTCCGGGGCCAGCAAAACTATTGGGATCCGGCGAGGACCGGCAAAAACTTCGCTCGCATTGTTGCGCCGCGTGACGAACTGATTTCTTGCCGAAAATAAAAATTTCAATTCTAAGGCTTTTGCTACATCAAGATTTGGCAAGACAATGGAAAATGTACGGAAACAGAATCGCCAAACTAGACTCCCCTTTTTTCTCTATAACTTGGCGGACAAGTTATAGAGAAATATAATGAATAATGCTACGTTTGGCAAAACAATGGAAAATGCACGGAAACGGAATCGCTAAACTAGACTCCCCTTTTTTCTTTATAACTTGTCCGCCAATTACTGTTCTGGAGAATTGGAAAAGATGAATACAACATTCATACATTAATCATCGTCAGACAATTCTTGAAAGTAGCAGAGTTACAAATTCTACCTTTAGACTTCCGACTGGGGATATAACAAAGAAAATACCGTTTGTTCTGTTTGCAAAAATTCGTACGCGTTACGTTAAATTTGACGGAAAACACCGCGCGCGCTTCGCTCCCGATTCGTGAGAAATATCAGATAGAGAAACTTGTAATCTAAATAGGCTGTTTTAATTATTCAATCCGAGGGTGCGTTGAATTTTAGAAGTAACAGCTGCTATAAATTGTCGCAGTACGTGCTAAAAACTTTGGATTGTGTTATTTTATAATTATATAGCAGCCGACGCGTAATTCGCGTGAAAATATACCCAGCGTATGAAGTGAACCGGTTAGAAAAATGCTGACATTATCGCCTAGTGAGGTATTATTTATGTAATTGTTCAGTATTACGTATTGCGCTGATGAGGAACAACAACCCAGAAACACGTCTCCGCGAAGAAGAATGAAAACTGCCCGCCGAGCGCTGAATTACAGGTCTTTAGCTTGGCCGCATTTTGTATAATAATCATATATTGGCCAAAAAACGTATTTTGTACATATACTCGTATATTTTGTGTATATACTCGTATATTTTGTATATATACTCGTATATTTTGTGTATATACTCGTATATATACAAAATATACGAGTATATATACAAAATATAAATAAATATTGTATATATACTCGTATATTTGTATATATACTCGTATATTTGTATATATACTCGTATATTTTGTATATATACTCGTTTGAATAATTTTTCATGATATTTTTACTGCCAATCGTGCACACCGCCTCTCGGGGCCGGGCAAGCAACGGACGGGAGGATCGATGTGAGGTTTATAAATAAGGAATCAGACAATCATCAGGTAAATAAAAAATGTAAGGTTCAATAGGAATAATTTAGATGACAATTGTCGATTATTCGTCACAAATTCAGGTCAGCCACTGTTTACGTTGTGTACGTAACTCCAGCTGGCGTTTTATCGGTCACCAGGTGGATGTTTAGGTCGGCGTTCGGCTAAATTATGGAGGAGACTGTTTGTTTAAACTTATGTTGCATTACGTGGTGGAAACGGGGCTTGATTGTGCTATAATATAAACAAGTATCGCATTAGCTTTCATAAACACTTTAATTTGTCGAAAAAAAATCACTGTAATTTATCGAGTCGTTAAGCATTCTTCAATTTTGCTTGTGCTAGGCTAGACGTCGTTATTCCGTTTCCAATTGATTTTTATGTCAGCGATGTCATATTAATTGGACGTATCGATTATATAAGTGTTAAAATATTACTCTTTTAATAGCCATTAGGGATGGGAGTTTCTGTTTTATTTACAAACTCGAGTTTGAATTGTGTCAGTTTTTTACTACAATTATTATTTTTTCCCTCATCCTGCACATAAATTTCCTTGCCCAGATAATCCTTCATCAATGAAAAATACATTTATAGACTAACGATCAGCCCAAAGTCTAAAATAGAACGGCAAGGTCAAGATAAATGCGAGTTGGCACCGTACCCGTATTGAAATTTGGTTGTATTTTTGTACTGGTCCTGGCAAGGCACGAAGAGAGGAGCAGCGAAAAATACAAAAAAAAACCCTCTTCGTCCTGTCGACTTACACAATTTACGATTAGCATATGAACACACACTAAGTTTTTTTTGGTCCGAGTTGTAGTAGGTGGTCGTTGATGAATTTTCTCGACCCCAACTTATAATCCGATTAGAAATATTGTGTAACATGAAGCGCGCACACGAAACTCATTTCAAACTGTTGAGTTACGATTACGTACTCGTAAGAGTGTCAGTGCAGCCTTAAAAGTGCTACTTTATAATAGCATTAATTATATGTGCTTAGGGTACATGACGCGGCGTTATATCCTTCCTGCTACCTGTTACTTGTAACACTGTAACACACTTCCGTCTAATTTTAAATTGTAAACATGTGATTTAAGGCCCTCGCTGGCTGTACGTGTGAAATGTGGTAAGCCACAAATGCCCCTTAACGAAATCAGTTAAGTATATACGTAAGCCTTAAACGGGAATTTATGACGCTATCTGTAACTGAAATTTGTAACTCACTCCGTCTGTGGAGATAAATTTTTCGCTGGCACAACTGTCAATATGTGTAAATTAAACGCCGCCATCATTTAGTGACAATTTGTAACTATTTGTAACTCTTTAGAATTTGTAACTCATTCTTTTAACTCAGTTTCGTGTAAACTTCCCGGCATTAAATTGTTACCATACTAATTTTTAAACTTCATATAATTATCAATTGTTAGCAACTAATTACTGCTTGTAACTCGGTGTTTAGAAGTTGTAACTCCACCAGTAAAAAGTTATTAAATTATGGCGGCTAGCTTCCCGGCACCCATAAAAATTTCTATTTTTGGAACTTTCATCCTACTATGTATTTGTATCCGATTTTTATTTGTAACTCTGCCTCCTAATTTATGGCGGCAAACTTCCAGACACCTGGTCTACATTATAACAATAATTATTTCCACCTCTTTTCTAGTTTTCATTTAATAATTCATGACTAACTATGGCATAAAAATTAAAATTAATAACTCAACCATTATCGAGTTACAGCTGTTACCAGATGTTTATTCTTCAGATAAAAATCCGTACTCACACGCATTCCCCAGTTATCTATAACTAAATCTAGTCATTTAAAATTTGTTACTTGACAATGACGGAGTTACAAATTCTAATGTATGGGTTACAAACTAGTTACTTAATGATGGTAAGGTGAAAAGTACCATAACCACAATTGTCGCCGTGGCAAGTTGAAACTATTTGTAACTCATATATTAGAATTTGTAACTCATTGCTCTAACAAACGTTAAATCACCTAGTTTGATGTAAACTTCCCGGTATTGGCACGCCACCAATTTTTAAACAATTCATATAATCAATAATTAGTAATTAATACCGCATGTAACTCGTTGTAACTCCACCAGTAATAAATTATTAAACTATAGCGGCCAGCTTCCCGGCACCCACAAAATTTCTATTTTCCGGACTTTCACCCTACTATTGTTTAGTTACTGATTTGTACCTAACTATTTCTATCCGATTTGAATTTGTAACTCGCCTCCTGACTTATGGTGGTCAACTTCCAAACAGCTGCTCTACATTGTAACGATAATTATTTCAAACCCTTTTTCCAGTTATTATTTAATTCAAAACTAAGGCATAAAAATTAAAATTTGTAACTCAGCTACTTTCAAGTTACAGGTGTTACCAGATGTTTATATTCTTCAGATTAAAATCTATAGTAACACTCATTCCCCAGTTATCCATAACTAAATCTAGCCATTTAATAATTTGTTTCTCAACAATGACGGAGTTACAAATTCTAATAATGCATGAGTTACAAATAGTTACAAACTAGTTGCTTAATAATGGTAAGATGAAAAGTACCATAACCTTAATTAAACGTCGCCGTGATAATTTTAACTATTTGTAACTCGTATATTAGAATATGTAACTCATTCCTCTAACAGATGTTGACCACCTACTTCTCGGCATTGGTACGATACCAATTTTTAAACTATTCATATAATCAATAATTGAGTTACAAATTCCAATATGTGAGTTACACATAAGAAAAGAAAGTAAATTATGGTAACGTGTGAACTGAAAATATTAATAGTTGCGCGACTGCCGGGAAGTTTACATGAAAAATAGCATTTAAAATTAACAAAAGGCATGATTTACAAATAAATATTAAATTAAGGTATAAAATAAATATACACAGAGTTTCACTTGAGGCGGATAATTTTACTAACTATTGTTGGTCTCCACGTATGAAAATTATTAGGAAAAGCGGCAATATTCTAGCCACCTTAAGTCAATAGGTAAACACTAAACAGTGACCCAGAATATTTCATGAGAATTATTGGCTATCTACTAACTAAACTAACTAAATTATAATGTTTTACTGATACTTTATATGAAATTAGGACCTGTTGAGTACCGGAGGGAATTATAAGTAAATAGATATTATATAAATATGGCAAGTTTCTAACAGTGTCATCGATCTACAAAATAAACAAGGTGGTTTCTATCACAGTTCAATATCGTTTATCTGTTAGCCCATATGAATATTTCATAATGTTTATGTTTATTTATGTGCCTTATTTGTGGAACTGATATAGCAAAATTTGTAACTCACCCCCGCAGACCTAGACATAAATAATTTAGAACCGCTCAGCTGTTAATATTTTATACAATTTGTAACTATTTGTAACTCATATTAGAATGTGTAACTCAGTCCTTCAACAGACGTTAAATCGGCTAGTTTGATATAAACGTCCAGGCATCCGCGCAATACTAATTTTGAAACTATTTAATCATAATTTTGTTGCTTGTAACTCGTTGTTTAGAATTTGTAACTCCGTCAGTAATAAATTATTAACTTATGGCGGCCAGCTTCCTAGCACCCACAAAATGACCATTTTTGGGACTGTCACCCCTACTATTATTTAGTGACTAAATTGTAATTATTTTTTGCCGATTTGGATTTGTAACTCCGTCATTGTCGAGTAATAAATTATTGAATTATGGTGGCCAGCTTCCATTATTTAATTTATAACTAACTAAAGCGTAAAAGTTGCAAAATTGAAAATCGCGCAGATAATTCTCATGATTTGAAAATTTATTACTCTGAACGGTGGAGTTACAAATTCTAATAAATAGATTTAAATTAGTTACCAAATAATTGTGAGATGAAAAGTTCCATTACAATGTATTCTGCGAACGTCAGGAATTTTACACCAAAACTAGCCGTTTTAAATCTGTTAAAGGAATGAGTTACAAATTAAAATATGTGAGTTACAAATAGTTACAAATTAAATTATAGTAACGTGTGAACTGAAATTATTAATAGTTGCGCGGCGATCAGGGAGTTTACGGGAAAAATAACATTTAATATTTGCAGATAGCATGAGTTACAAAGCTGGTGTAAATAAAATATACAAAATTATATTATATTATATTTCTGACATTCGCACAATACTAATTTTAAAACCAAGTAACATTACTGCTTGTAACTCATTGTTTAGAATTTGTAACTCCACTAATAATGAATTATTAAATTATGGCGGCCAGCTTCCTGGCACTCACAAAATGCCCATTTGTGGGACCGTCACCCCTACTATTATTTAGTAACTGATTTGTAACTATTTTTAGCCGATTTGGATTTGTAACTCCGTCATTGTAGAGTAATAAATTATTGAATTATGGTCGCCAGCTTCCAGACACTACATTGTAACGATAATTATTTCGAACCCCTTTTCTAATCATTGTTTAATTCATAACTAACTAAAGCATACAAATTAAAATTAGTAACTCAACCATTATTGAGTTACAGCCATTACCACATGTTTATTCTTCAGATAAAAATTAATAGTCACACTCATTCCCTAGTTATTCATAACTGAATCTGGCCATTTAATAATTTGTTACTTGACAATGACGGAGTTACTAATTTTAATGTATGAGTTACAAATAGCTACAAACTAGTTACGTAAGATGAAAAGTACCATAACCGGAATCGCGCGGAAATCTAGTAATTTGATAACTTACTACGCTGCAACGGTGGAGTTACAAATTCTAATAAATGAGTTACTGAAGCTACAATTAGTTATTAAGTGATTGTAAAATGGAAAGTTCTAAAACTATGTATTCTGCGACCGTCGAGAATTTTACATCAAAACTGGCCGTTTTAAATCAGTTAAAGGAATGAGTTATAAATTCCAATATGTGAGTTACAAATATGTAGAAACTAAATTATGGTAACGTGTGAACTGAAATTATTAATAGTAGCGCGACTACCAAGAAGTTTACGTGGAAAATAACATATAATATAATTTGCAGATAGCATGAGTTACAAATAAAGCTGGTGTAAATAAAATATACAAAATCCCATTTGAGGCTAAAAATGTTATTAACTGGTGTTGATGAGTATATATAGAAATTATTAGAGAAAGTGGCAATATTCTAGTATGTAAAAGCGACCTAAAATATTTCAAGGATTATTTTAAGGACTAAATTAAAATGTTTTGCAGATTTTTATACCAAATTAGGACCTGTTGAGTACAAGACGAAATTATAAGTATATAATTAGTATATAAATAATTAGTTATATGAACAGATTTTACCAGAGTCGTCGATTTACAAAATAAACAAAGTGAGTTTTATTTCAGTTAGTCCATATGAATATTTCAGAATGTTTACATATTTATTTAGGGGTTTTATTTGCATGTTACATTATAAAAATTTCTTCTGAAATGTTTATATAAATAGGGCGTTTGCTAAATACATGCGTTGAATTGGATTTAAAGTAAATAAACATTATTAAAAAAAAATTATTTAAGTAAAAATTTTGTTTTTATAATACCACAAAAATAAACATTTGGCGTGCTATTTATTACGATTATGATTCAGTTGAATTAAAAAAAACAAAGAAAAATGTCACTAAATTGAATAATAAAATGGCAATGTTTTATCTAGAAAAAATGTAACAATCAGAATCAGAGAGAAACAAAAAATTCGATATAAATAATTTTTAGTTTCAAGCCCCAAACAGTGAAGCAATACAGACGAAAAAATTTCGCCTTAAAATTAACATTCTTAAGATAAAAGGCTTTTGAAATATTAAAAAAAAAAATTATAAATTATTTGAAATATTTTTTTTTAAGTAAGATCAGTCAACGACTGATTTCCCGCATTTTCAGCGGATAACACCCTGTATATGTAACAAATTAAAAACAAACCAACAGCGACTAATTTCAATTCAGTAAATAAACTACGCAAAAATACTTGTGGACAGGCACAATAATAATGATAAATATTTGAGGTAAATTGCGGGAAAAATAGAACAGTACAAAAAAAATTACCATTATAAAGAATAGTAGTCCCATGCGGCGAGGTGGGCGGCGGGCTGGGAGCCGTGGCTCCGGCGGTGGGGCTGGAGGGCCCCCAGCAAGAAGAAGGCGAATCTCCGACGACATCAATCTCCTCCTCGTCCTCCTCAGGCGGTTCCGGTCTCTCCGGCCACGCGTACGCCTTGAACTTCTTTGCCATGAGACAGCGCGGCATGGCGCTAACTTTTCTTCTTGAACACGCTAGGCGGTCGCCAGCAGTCCGACTCAGTCATCCGTGGCACACTTATTGCATCTTCAGCAGTCACCGCCTGGACGTGTTAACAGTTATTGGGGGTGCATCGGTTCTGACTTATTTACTAGTTGCTGACATCAGTTTTTGACAGGTGAATACACTCACGCACATGCACTAGAGAATATAGAGAGCGGAAGGACGAGTCGAGTGAGGGTAAAGAGCAGCGAGGAGAGAATAGAGAAGAGACAGCACAGTTCCGAAAGGCGAACTCAACAAACTAAACTAAACGGTGCCCTCGTGGTTTTAAAGCGCACCCTTACAGTGCTTTTGCTTTTATATAACAGTAGCGGTGGTGGGAGCGCGTATATTGGGGTAGAAATCACCCTCGCCCCGCGACTTCTGCGCGCCCGTACTAGCCGCGCATTAGTCCGGTTGGTTTGTTGATTGTCTTTTTCAAAATAACAATTGTTGCAAGTCGGTGGCGTGGCATTTGTTTTCGCGGGACCTGTTGTGGAGACGTCGACATAATATCGCCCTGCAAGTGATGTAGGAAAGCGGCGGCGCTAATTTCCAAGCGTTGGAAGAATTTTTATATACGAGTATATATAGCCTCAAACATAACTATGTATATTTTGTTTACACTTTCATTTAATATTTATTTGTAACTCATGCCTTCTGCTAATATTAAATGCCATTTTTCATGTAAACTCCGCCGGCAGTTGCAGTTTCAGTTCACACGTAACCATAATTCAGTTTCTAAATATTTGTAACTCACATATTGGAATTTGTAACTCATTACTTTATCAGATTTAAAACAGTTAGTTTTTTTGTAAAATTCTCGACGTTCGCAAAATACATAGTTTTAGAACTTTCCATTTCACAATCGCTTAATGACTAATTTGTAGCTTTAGTAACCCATTTATTAGAATTTGTAACTCCACCGTTGCAGCGTAGTAAGTTATCAAATTACTAGATTTCCGCGCGATTCCGGGTATGGTACTTTTCATCTTACGTAACTAGTTTGTAGCTAATTGTAACTCATACATTGGAATTTGTAACTCATTACTTTATCAGATTTAAAACAGTTAATTTTTTTGTAAAATTCTCGACGTTCGCAAAATACATAGTTTTAGAACTTTCCATTTCACAATCGCTTAATAACTAATTTGTAGCTTCAGTAACTCATTTATTAGAATTTGTAACTCCACCGTTGCAGCGTAGTAAGTTATCAAATTACTAGATTTCCGCGCGATTCCGGGTATGGTACTTTTCATCTTACGTAACTAGTTTGTAGCTAATTGTAGTAACTCATACATTGGAATTTGTAACTCATTACTTTATCAGATTTAAAACAGTTAATTTTTTTGTAAAATTCTCGACGTTCGCAAAATACATAGTTTTAGAACTTTCCATTTCACAATCGCTTAATAACTAATTTGTAGCTTCAGTAACTCATTTATTAGAATTTGTAACTCCACCGTTGCAGTGTAGTAAATTATCAAATTACTAGATTTCCGCGCGATTCCGGTTATGGTACTTTTCATCTTACGTAACTAGTTTGTAGCTAATTGTAACTCATACATTATAATTTGTAACTCCGTCATTGTCAAGTAACAAATTATTAAATGGCCAGATTCAGTTATGAATAACCAGGGAATGAGTGTGACTATTAATTTTTATCTGAAGAATAAACATGTGGTAATGGCTGTAACTCAATAATGGTTGAGTTACTAATTTTAATTTATATGCTTTAGTTAATTATGAATTAAACAATGATTAGAAAAGGGGTTCGAAATAATTATCGTTACAATGTAGTGTCTGGAAGCTGGCGACCATAATTCAATAATTTATTACTCTACAATGACGGAGTTACAAATCCAAATCGGCTAAAAATAGTTGCAAATCAGTTACGAAATAATAGTCGGGGTGACGGTCCCACAAATAGACGTTTTGTGAGTGCCAGAAAGCTGGCCGTCATAATTTAATCATTTATTATTAGTGGAGTTACAAATTCTAAACAATGAGTTACAAGCAGTAATGCTACTTGGATTTAAAATTAGTATTGTGCGAATGCCAGAAATATACTGATCAACAACAGTTAGTAAAATTATTCGCCTTAAATGGGATTCTGTATATTTTATTTACACCAGCTTTATTTGTAACTCATGACTTCTGCAAATATTAAATGTTATTTTTCACTTAAACTCCCTGATAGGCGCGCAGCTACTGATAATTTCAGCTCACACGTTACCATAATTTAATTTGTAACTATTTGTAACTCCCATATTTGAATTTGTAACTCATTCCTTTGACAGATTTAAAACAGTTAGTTTTGGCGTAAAATTCGCAGAACATTGTAATGAAACTTTTAAACTCACAATCGTTTGTTAACTAACTTAAACCCATTTATTAGAATTTGTAACTCCACCGTTCATAGTAATAAATTTTCAAATCATGAGAATCATCCGCGCGATTTTTAATTTTGCAACTTTTACGCTTTAGTTAGTTATGAATTAAATAATGGAAGCTGGCCACCATGATTCAATAATTTATTACTCTACAATGACGGAGTTACAAATCCAAATGAGCTAGAAATAGTTACAAATCAGTTACTAAATAATAGTAGGGGTGACAGTCCCAAAAATAGACATTTTGGGGATGCCGGGAAGCTGGCTGCCATAATTTTATAATTTATAACTAAAGGAGTTACAAATTCTAAACAACGGGTTACAAGCAGCAAAGTTATGATTAAATAATTTCAAAATTAGTATTGCGCGGATGCCTGGACGTTTATATCAAACTAGCCGATTTAACGTCTGGTGAAGGACTGAGTTACAAATTCTAATATATGAATTACAAATAGTTATAAATTGTATAAAATATTAACAGCTGGGCGGTTCCAAATTATTTATGTCTACGTTCGAGGTGAGTTACAAATTTTGGCATATCAGTTCCACAAAGGCACATAAATAATAAACATTATGAAATATCCATATGGGCTAACAAATAAACGATACTGAACTGTGATAATTCACCTTGTTTTTTGTAGATCGATGCCACTGTTAAAATCTTCCCATATTTATATAATAGCTATTTACTTATAATTCCCTCCGGTACTCAACAGGTCCTAATTTCATATAAAGTATCAGTAAAACATTATAATTTAGTTAGTTTAGTTAGTAGATAGCCAATAATTCTCATGAAATATTCTAGGCCACTGTTTAGTGTTTACCTATTGACTTAAGGTGTCTGGAATATTGCCAATTTCCCCTATAATTTTCATAATATGTAGAGACCAACAATAGTTAGTAAAATTATCCGCCTCAAATGAAACTCTGTGTATATTTTTTTTATACCCTCATTTAATATTTATATGTAACTCATGCCTTTTGTTAATTTTAAATACTATTTTTCATGTAAACTCCCCGGCAGTCCCGCATTAATATTTTCAGTTCACACGTTACCATAATTTCTTTAGTTCCTTTTTTTTATGTGTAACTCACATATTGGAATTTGTAACTCACTCCTTTACCAAATTGAAAACAGTTTTGGTGTAAAATTTCCGACGTTCGCATCTTACGTAGCTAGTTTGTAGCTATTTGTAACTCACATTAGAATTTGTAACTCCGTCATTTCGAGTAACAAATTATTAAATGGCTAAATTTAATTATGGATAACTGGGGAACGCGTGTGACTACGAATTTTTATCTGAAGAATATAAACATCTGTTTTTTTTAGGGTGAATGTCCCAAAAATTGAAATTTTATGGGTGCCGGGATGCTGGCCGCCATAGTTTGGTAATTTATTACTGGTGGAGTTACATCTTCTAAACGACGAGTTACAAGCAGTAATTAGTTACTAATTATTGATTATATGAATAATTTAAAAATTGGTATCGTACCAATGCCGAAAAGTCTACGTCAAACTAGGTGAATCAACGTCTGTTAGAGGAATGAGTTACATATTCTAATATACGAGTTACAAATAGTTAAAATTATCACGGCGACGTTTAATTAAGGTTATGGCACTTTCATCTTACCATTATTAAGCAACTAGTTTGTAACTATTTGTAACTCATACATTATTAGAATTTGTAACTCCGTCATTGTCGAGTAACAAATTATTAAATGGCTAGATTTAGTTGTGGATAGCTGGGGAATGAGTGTTACTATAGATTTCAATTTGAAGAATATAAACATCTGGTAACACCTGTAACTTGAAAGTGATTGAGTTACAAATTTTAATTTTGCTGCCTTAGTTATGAATTAAATAATAACTGGAAAAGTAGTTTGAAATAATTATCGTTACAATGTAGAGCAGCTGTTTGGAAGTTGACCACCATAAGTCAGGAGGCGAGTTACAAATTCAAATCGGATAGAAATAGTTAGGTACAAATCAGTAACTAAATAATAGTAGGGTGAAAGTCCGGAAAATAGAAATTTTGTGGGTGCAGGGAAGCTGGCCGCTATAGTTTAATAATTTATTACTGGTGGAGTTACACCTTCTAAACAGCGGGTTACATGCGCATTAGTGTCGTACTAATACCGGGAAGCTTACATCAAACTAGGTGATTAAACGTTTGTTAAAGAAATGAGTTACAAATTCTAATATATGAGTTACAAATAGTTTCAACTTGTCACGGCGACGTTTAATTGTGGTTATGGTACTTTTCATCTTACCATCATTAAGTAACTAGTTTGTAGCTATTTGTAACTCGTATTTTAGAATTTGTAACTCCGTCATTGTCAAGTAACAAACTAATAAATGGCCAGATTCAGTTATGAATAACTAGGGAATGTGTGTGACTATTAATTTTTATCTGAAGAATAAACATGTGGTAATGGCTGTAACTCAATAATGGTTGAGTTACTAATTTTAATTTATATGCTTTAGTAGTTTATGAATTAAACAATGATTAGAAAAAAGGTTCGAAATAATTATCGTTACAATGTAGTGTCTGGAAGCTGGCGACCATAATTCAATAATTTATTACTCTACAATGACGGAGTTACAAATCCAAATCGGCTAAAAATAGTTGCAAATCAGTTACTAAATAATAGTCGGGGTGACGGTCCCACAAATGGACGTTTTGTGAGTGCCAGGAAGCTGGCCGCCATAATTTAATCATTTATTATTAGTGGAGTTACAAATTCTAAACAATGAGTTACAAGCAGTAATGCAACTAGGTTTTAAAATTAGTATTGTGCGAATGACAGAAATATACTGATCAACAACAGTTAATAAAATTATTCGCCTCAAATGGGATTTTGTATATTTTATTTACACCAGCTTTATTTGTAACTCATGCCTTCTGCAAATATTGAATGTTATATTTCGCTTAAACTCCCTGATAGGCGCGCAGTTACTAATAATTTCAGTTCACACGTTATCATAATTTAATTTATAACTATTTGTAACTCACAAATTGGAATTTGTAACTCATTTCTTGAACAGATATAAAACGGCTAGTTTTGGTGTACAATTCCCGACGTTCGCAGAATATTGTATGGGAACTTTTCATCTCACAATTGTTTGGTAACTAACTTAAATCCATTTATTAGAATTTGTAACTCCACCGTTGCAGCGTAGTAAATGATCAAATTATGAGATTTCTACGCGATTTCCGGTTATGGTACTTTTCATTTCACCTAACTAGTTTGTAGCTACCATACATTAGAATTTATAACTCCGTTGTTGTTGAGTAACAAATTATTAAATAGCTATATTTAGTTATGGGTAACTGGGGAATACTTGTGACTGGATTTTAATCTAAAAAATATAAACATCTGGTAATCAGCTGTAACTCAATAATGGTTGAGTTACTAATTTTAATTTGTATACCTTAGTTACGGGCTTGTGTTTATGTAAACTTTGTTGCATGTACTTAGAAAACACCTTGTATATGGGAACATTTCAGAAGCGGATTTTTGTAATGTAAGAAGCTTATAAGCACTTAAATAAACAAGCAAACATTGTGAAATATTCATGTGAACTAACTGATACATTTCGACGATATGGAATATGTAACAGGACTCCCTTGTTTATTTTGTAGATCGATGACCTTCTTAAACTCCTTCCATGTAACTAATTATTTATATACTAGTTGTAACTTATTTCAAGTTAAGGTTTCACGTTTTTACTCAACAGGTCCTAATTTAGTACCTATATAGAATTAATAAAATATAGTTGAGCCTCGAGTTGAGCTATTAAGCTGGTAAATATCCAATAATTTTTTGTGTTTTTAACTACATATATGTAACTCTCATATTAAAATGTTCCTGTAACATATGTTAAATCAGCAAGTTTGATGTGAACTTCCAGGTACTGGCACAATACTAATTTTGAAACTATTCATTTTATTATCATTCAGTTACTAATTACTTACTGTAACACGTAGTTTAGAATTTGTAACTCCACTATTAGAGAAATATTACTAAATTACATGGCTACCAGCTTCTTAGAATTTGCACCATAGCGAATTTTAGGATTTCTTATGTAACTATATTTAAGTAACTATTTGCAGCTGTATGTATGTAATCCATTTATTAGAATTTGTAACTCCACTATTAGAGTAATAAATTATATAATTATGAATGCTCCTTCGATCTCCACACAATTTTCAGTTTTAGAATTTTTAACATTTGTATTATTAAGTAACTGTTTTGAACTGTATGTAACCCATTTTTTAGAATTTGTAACTCCGCCAAATTCTTAAATTATGGCAGCTATTTCGATCTTAGGACTATTAATATTTACATTATTAAGAAATTGTTTTAACTGTATGTAACCCATTTTTTAGAATTTGTAACTCCGCTAAATTCTTCAATTATGGCTGCCAGATTCTTGGTATCCGTATTATTTCCAGTTTTTTTTTTGCACTACATCCAGTTTTGGAATATCTTATGAAACTATTTGTAACCATATGTAATCCATTTAATTGAATTTGTAACTCCACTATTAGAGTAATAAATTATTAAATTATGGCGGCTATTTCGATTTCCTCACGATTTTCAGTTTTAGAATTTTTAATATTTATATTATTAAGTAACTGTTTTTAACTGTATGTAACCCATTTTTTAGAATTTGTAACTCCGCCAAATTCTTAAATTATGGCAGCTATTTCGATCTTAGGACTATTAATATTTACATTATTAAGAAATTGTTTTAACTGTATGTAACCCATTTTTTAGAATTTGTAACTCCGCTAAATTCTTCAATTATGGCTGCCAGATTCCTGGTATCCGTATTATTTCCAGGTTTTTTTTTGCACTACATCCAGTTTTGGAATATCCTATGAAACTATTTTTAACCATATGTAATCCATTTAATTGAATTTGTAACTCCACTATTAGAGTAATAAATTATTAAATTATGGCGGCTATTTCGATTTCCTCACGATTTTCAGTTTTAGAATTTTTAATATTTATATTATTAAGTAACTGTTTTTAACTGTATGTAACCCATTTTTTAGAATTTGTAACTCCGCCAAATTCTTAAATTATGGCAGCCAGCTTCTTGGTATCCGTACAATTTCCAGTTTTTTGCAATATAACCATAATTCATTATTAGAATTTGTAACTCCACTATTAGAGTAGGTAATAAATTATTAAATTATGGCTGCCATTTCGATCTCCCCACGATCTTCAGTTCTAGAATTTTTAATATTTATATTAAGAAGAGACTGCTTTTAACTGTATGTAACCCATTTTTTAGAATTTGTAACTCTGCCAAATTCTTAAATTATGTCTGTCAGCTGCTCGGTATCCGCACGATTTCCAGTTTTAGGACTTCTCATATTCTATTATTGAGTAATTGTTTAACCCTATGATGTAACCCCCATATATTAGAATCTGTAACTCCACCAATAGGATAATAAATTCTTACGATATGACTGCCGGCATCTCAGAATCCTCAATAAATCCAATTTTAGGCCTTTTTATGTAACTATTATTAAGTACCTGCTTTAAGAGATATAGATAATCCATTTATTAGAATTTGTAACTCTATCGATAGAGTAATAAATTATTAAGTTATACTTGTCCGTGCCTCTCGGTATCCGTACGATTTCCAGTTTCAGGACTTTTAATATTTCTATTATTAAGTAACTGTTTTATCCATATATGTAAATGTAACTCATTTATTAGAATTTGTAACTCAACCATTAGAGATTTTTTAATGTACATATATCCAGTTTTTGGAGTTTTGATGTAATTATTATTAAGTAACTTTTCAGCCATCATTTATTAGAATTTGTAACTCCGCTATTAGAGTAATAAATTCATAAATTATTGTTGCTGGTTTTTCAAAATCCACACGATTTCCAGTTTTGGAACTTAATATATTTCTATTATTAAGTAACTGTTATTAACCATATGTAACTCATTTTTTAGAATTTGTAACTCCACCATTAAAGTAATAAATCCTTAAATTTTAGCTACGCATGCACACGATTTCCAGTTTTAAGTCTTTTGAATTTACTATTATTAAGTAACTGATTTGTAACTCCACCATTAGAGTAAAATAATCATTCAATTATGACTTCCAGCTTCTCGATAGCCGCACGATTCCCAGTTTTGGATTTTTTCATCTTACCATCATTAAGCAAATAATTTGTAACTGCGTGTAACTCATAAATTAGAATTTGTAACTCCACCAATGTGAAGTAGTAAGTGATTAAACGGACGGCAGATTTACTTATGGACAACAATGCAATTGTTTTAATAATCGAAACAAAATTGCAAGGTCAAGAAGAAGTGCAACTATTCAATTAATAACTCTGGGCGCTGGGCAGCGTCGCCCCCATTTTGACCGTGCTAGACCCAACTGTGGACAATCGCGTACATCGGCGCTTTCTCCGCGGGCTATCCTTCCCTCCCCTCCCCCCCGCATCCAACACGTGGCCGGCCATTAGGACGCGTGCCAGAGTATCATTACCGACGGAGGGGAGAAGGCTTAGGGGGCCACGTGCTCTACCTGGCCGGCGACCACCTGATAGCGTCGCAGCTGGCTTGAGGAAACCCACTTCCCCGACTCGGGTTACAGCTTCCGTTATCACCGCAAGAAGTGCGTACGGTGATGGTTGCAGGCAGGGTTAACTGATACGGTTATAGGTGAGGGGGAGAGAAATGCAAACGATGCATGCAAATCGAACTCGGCTTTCAAATGAAGGGTATTGTTCTAGTGCCTCGGATCGGCCCAGTTTTGGAGAGAGAGTTAATTTCGCTGCCAGCTGCATTTCTATCTAGATATTTGACTTTAGATAAGTTGAAAATTAAATAGAGTATTGCAGAGATGCCTTCTACCAATTCTGATATGCCACAAGGATCCGTCTTAGAGCCCATTCAGTTTCTCCCGTACATTAATGACTTACTCCAATCCATCTAGGCCATCTAGACAATGTCATGCCTAGGAGGCCTTCCATATTTATGCTCGGATTTACCATTTGATGTAATCATGGCACGCTCGTGCTTCTTTCGCTAAAGTGGCCGGCTCGTTTACCAGATCTCATCCTTATGGAGGTTTTCCTTTGGCGAAGCAATTATTACAGAAATTGGCACCCTCACGCTTCTCTTGTTTATTTCCAATTCACTCCTGCTATTGTATAATTCAAAAGTCGCCTTACAAACTAAACGTCCAGTTCGTTGACACGCCGCAGCTTGTAAATAGGGATTCGGTCAAGACTTTTTGTAATCCGATCTGGAATACAATAAAACGACGCGACGTTTTCTATTACCTTCGGCGAAGGCATCGAATATCCGTGCCAGATATAGATACACGTCAGACGTCCAACTGTCACAACTCGGGACATGCACCGGCCATCCGAACAGAAGAGAAAACTTATATTACTCTGTTCGTTCGCGTCACCGAACTGAAAATGTGGCAAAGAAAGGAATAAATCAAGCTAGGATATGTTACGTAAAGACCCTTGACTTGGGTATTTTAATTGCATTTCAAGCGTAGATATGGAAGGGCTCCTAGGCACGATCTTGACTAGGCTTCAGTCTTTTCTGTTACATTTCTTGGGACATATACCGGGCCATGTAAGGAAAAAAAAAAAATAATAATAATAATAATAATATATACCGGGCCGCATTTTAAATATATTAAAGTCAACAACGAGACTATTTTTACCCATTAGAGAGTGCGCGTTACTTTTTTGACAAAAAAATCCAAAATCATTCCAGTAGGCACAAAAGATAAAAATAGATCTCTCATAGACAACTGCCCCTAAAAACTCGCGCCGCTCCGAACGTTGGACACCCTGTCCGCAAAATAAATTGCGGAAACCCGATTAAAGCCTTACAACAATTCGGTCTCGGAATCGAAACGCGTGTCTCTCCGGTACCCCAATTCTGGCGACCCTCCCAGGAACGACTTTTTTATGCATGAGTGTGATTGAAGGGAATTAATGATAATCTCATTCTCTTCAGCTGTATGTAGATATCGCATTTAAATAAAATAATTGGACTAGCGAAAAATGTTTCTGAACGTATCGTACGACGTGGCACGATAGGTAAACATCCGTACAGGGCGAGGCAGCAACAGCATATATTCATATAATGTATTCCGTAAGTTCGCACCTAAAAATCCGCTCGGCGCTGCTACCCGAATCTAAGTTTCGGGCCTGATAGGGCGAATCATGTAGTGCTTGTACCGGCACCCTTCTGAACCCCTTTCTAGCAGTAAACTAATTTGCAAAATGGTCGCAACACATTTGGTTTGCTAATACTCGCAAAATACCCTTAACTGGACTCTCGTTGTCGTTTTAACTATGGTAAACTTTATTGGGGAATAAGGTTTTAATTAAGGGATAGTTATAAACTTCTAGATATATGCTATTCAACGGCAGGGCGGCGGCATTTTTAGCAAACCCACAGTCGTAACTTACAGTTTAAACGTTGTTAGGTGGAGGGAGGATTTCCATAATGACGTACAAGTCGTACAACGCCAGCGCAACTAACTACTGTCGTGATATGTAATGTAATATGTGGATTTTTTATAATATTTTTGACTTGCCCAAAATTCTAGTGCCCCACGTTGGGCGCCAATAATATGTAATGTAAGAAAAGTTTTTGTACATTTGTTGTCCTTATTTAATTCTTTTTAGCAATTAAAATATTTTATTTTAGAAAAGTATTTGAGTTATTTTTTTTATACATTTAATGAGTTGTTTTAGGATTTGCTTTTAAGGTTGATTTTTCATATTGCTTTATATTACTACCCACATTACATACAAATTTTCTATTGCTTGGAATACACTGCAATTTTATTTATTTATAAACGACTCCATGTATTTACCAAGCCGAAGGACTTACTCGAATTAACTTTAAACCCGTGTTTTTTATTTTATTTCAGGGCGTTCCAGGGATCTCATACCTTTCTCTAGTTTTATTTGATTTGTAATATTAATAAAGTTGTATCTAGTTTAACCTGAGTACACTGATTTCTTTCAAGCCGAAGGACTTACTTGAGTTAGCTTTAAACCCGTATTTTTTATTTTATTTCAGGGCGTTCCAGGGATCTCATCAGTCGGAGTGATACAAAACTAACGTTGTTTTTAACGAACTTTCCCAACCTACGAATATATTTCCATCAAAATCAGACCACTAAAACACAACAATAACCGCTGCTGCGGCCGGCGAAGATAACGACAACGTAAGTGGCGTACCAGAAACGGGCGGGCACGTGCCGCCACTGCAGGGGCCCGGTCTTATGCAAATCCGGTGCATACACACCAGAATAATGACACACGAAACGTTGGCGGCGTGTCTTCCGTGCAAACCGCATAAATTAAGGTGCACTTAATGCGAGGAATGAACGCTCGTATGTAGGATGTGAGCGAGAACCGCGCAGACATGACCGTGCAAGGATTGGGGTTGTTAGCAGTCGGTCGGGGGGGTTCAAGTGCGCCCGTAATTATATGTTGGATAGGGGGAGGCGCAGTTTTTGTTCCCGCAGTATTTTATGTCTGCTTAAGTGTGGGTGCGTCGGGGCAATGTAGCCGGCCGGCGTGGAACCTCCCACTGGTAACCCTCGCGTTAACCTAAACCGAAAGTTTGGGAAGTATGTGGAAATTCTCATCGCATACAGAAACAAATCCATAAGTAATCGGCGATATTTTGATTCCTAGAACTTGAAAACGACATGATTTCTCAAGAAATTCCAAGAAAATCCTAAACAGTATTCATAATATTTTACGAGTTAACACACTTACTTACAAATAATGCGACAGGTGCACAGATATAACTGACCTGGATGTAAATATCGGAAAATAGGTTAGCTCGAAATTCAGGTTAACGTGGGAGCTCCATTGTGGCTAAATTATAAAGATGCCGGTTAGACGTTGCAACATAACCTCAATTTATGTTCGTTTTGATGTATGCCGACCTGTTAAAGTAACATTTTATTATTAGTGGCCATTTTGAAACCTTCTTAATGCAAGTACCTGCTGAGTAATAATCGGTAATAAGTATTTTTAAACAGTAGCTAATTAAAACGTTTAATTTATAATTAAACAATTTCTATTGGCTTCGATATATACCTGTAACATATCCACCCTCCCGATGTTTGAATAGTTAGCCTTTGCGACAGAACACTGTAAAAAACAATTGATACTAAGCAATATGTATAGGAATATTCTGTTGTTATTTTTTTTTATTGGAATTTTTATTGTTAATTTTTTGATACTTTTTATTTATTTTTTATATTGAATTTTTATTATTAATTTTATTTTCTATATACATAACATTATATAATATTTCACTTTCTTTACTCTTATTTATAATATTTCACTTACTTTCCTCTTTTCTCAGGCTCATCTGGGTTCCTTGAAGACATTGAAATTGGGTTTATTTATTTGATATTGTCTAAAAGAATTTTATTTAATTTGTATTTTGTGTTGCCTAACTTACGGCATAAATTTGGTTAACTATTTTATGTATACTATGTTGCATATACCTCAGTATGGACAAATAAAAGATCCCTGCCTTATCATTTCAAATATGCATTTAATTTATCCTTGAAATAAATTGCAGTTTTTTTAACATTCACAAATCGAAATGTTAGTGATCGTTGAGTTTTGTGTACAACTAATATTATCCCTGCTAACTTAAAATGAAGAATAATACGAGTGGCTATTTAAGAATTCTAGCATAATGACGGATTAAGTGTTCATAAACAGTTCAAGTATGGCTTTGAATTTTTAAATTGCCTGCTGCTTAATATTTAAGGTTATGTCTATACTTATTAACTACAATACCACACAATTAATAGTGCTTCCTTGCAATGAAAGTTCTTTTTGAATATTTTACGATTAATTAGGAATGTTTATGGTTTTCAATTTGCAATTGAACCGTTTCCTTTTTCAACAGAAACTTCTTATATGTGTCGGTAAGTAATTGACTTTGATTATTGATAAAATGACTCTTGTTATGTTCAATTTATATGAAACATTAATTTCTTCTGTTCTGATTTCAGTTTTACCCTGAACGTTTCATTTTGGATTTTGGTTTTTTAATATTCTACATATGGATTTGATTTGCCATACTGCCCATCTATGCAACATTGATTACTACAGCGAACGATAAGAAAAATTCAACGAAATGACTTTAATTTTGTACATTACGTTAGTGAAACATTATATAAACTCCGCAATGGCCTTTAAATTAGGTAAACTTTTATATTTTATTCTTTTGCTTGATTAAAGTTCATTCTTTTTATTATATGTGATTTTACATCACTACAATACGGATTAACACACTTACTTGCAAATAATGCAACAGGTGCACAGCTAGAACTGACCTGGGTAAGTATATCCATGAATAGGTTAGTAGGAATTCTAATTAAGGTGGAGGCGCCATTGTGGTTAAATATGAAGCTTCTGTTAGGCAACATAACCTCAATTTATATTTGTTTTGACGTATGCAGCGTTGTTAAAATAACGTTTCGTTTTACGGACCATTTGTAGACCTTTTAAATTTAATTTTTATTGTTAATTTTTGGAATTTACTCTTTATTTATTTTTTATATTGAATTTTTATTGTTAATTTTATTTTCTATGTACATAACAAATATTATATAATATTTCACTTTACTCTTATTTATAATATTTCACTTACTTTCCTCTTTTCTCAGGCTCATCTGGGTTCCTTGAAGATATTGAAATTGGGTTTATTTATCTGATATTGTCTAAATGAATTTTATTTAATTTGTATTTTGTGTTGCCTAACTTACGGCATAAATTTGGTTAACTATTTTATGTATACTATGTTGCATATACCTCAGTATGGACAAGTAAAAGATCCCTGCCTTATCTTTTCAAATATGCATTTAATTTATCCTTGAAATAAATTGCAGTTTTTTTAACATTCACAAATCGAAACGTTAGTGATCGTTGAGTTTTGTGTACAACTAATATTATCCCTGCTAACTTAAAATGAAGAATAATACGAGTGGCTATTTAAGAATTCTAGCATAATAATTGATCAAGTGTTCATAAACAGTTCAAGTATGGCTTTGAATTTTTAAATTGCCTGCTGCTTAATATTTAAGGTTATGTCTATACTTATTAACTACAATACCACACAATTAATAGTGCTTCCTTGCAATGAAAGTTCTTTTTGAATATTTTACGATTAATTAGGAATGTTTATGATTTTCAATTAACAATTCAACTGTTTCCTTTTTCAACAGAAACTTCTTATATGTCTCGGCAAGTAATTGACTTTGATTATTGATAAAATGACTCTTATTATGTCCAATTTATATGAAACATTAATTTCTTCTTTTCTGATTTAAGTTTTACCCTGAACGTTTCATTTTGGATTTTGGTTTTTTAATATTCTACATATGGATTTGATTTGCCATACTGCCCATCTATGCAACATTGATTACTACAGTGAACGATAAGAAAGATTCAACGAAATGACTAATTTTGTATATTACGTTAGTGAAACATTATATAAACTCCGCAATGGCATTTAAATTAGGTAAACTTTTATATTTTATTCTTTTGCTTGATTAAAGTTCATTCTTTTTATTATATGTGATTTTATATCACTACAATACGGATTAACACACTTACTTGCAAATAATGCAACAGGTGCACAGCTAGAACTGACCTGGGTAAGTATATCCATGAATAGGTTAGTAGGAATTCTAATTAAGGTGGAGGCGCCATTGTGGTTAAATATGAAGCTTCTGTTAGGCAACATAACCTCAATTTATATTTGTTTTGACGTATGCAGCGTTGTTAAAATAACGTTTCGTTTTTATGGACCATTTCTAGACCTTTTAAATTTAAGTATCTACTAAATAATAAACGGTTGCATTGAGTGTACAAACGAGTGTTTTAGAGGCGCATAATATACAATTCAATGTTACTATGTCTCTTAGTGCTTCGCAGGCTCAGTAGTGAGGACAAACAGTCCAGAGACATTTTTTGTTGTACCATCTCCTGATGATATCAATTTGACAGTCGAAACGCTCTTCAGTATGCTGTGCTTCTTTGTTTATTGAAATCACTTTATTGTGAGTGTCAGACCAAAGGCTGCAAACCTCTTCAGGATCATGTTTCGTATCCCGCGTTCCCAACAGACGAATTTCAACAATGGCCAATCCAGACGAACAATCAAGTTTATCCTCGAAATCAGCAGCGGCACGTGTCCACAAAAACCCAACGCAAACAATGATACAGGCAGATGAAACTGTTGCTGCAAAAACCCGCCCTACCTGATAACCAGATGCCCGCGCGTCGCGTGTAGCAAGCAACAGGGGACGAAATTCAATTTAAAAAAAAAACATAATAGGTTACCAGCGCATTGTGTTCCGGGTCTTTGGATTTCGGAACTGTGCGGATTAAAATATAAAGTACAAAACCGGAGGTGTCGCAGCCATAAATTGCACTTGTTGAGTCCTATAGTGTGGAAAAAAGGGGTGACGCACGAGAAAAAAATTGTATCGATTACCCCGGGAACTTTTAAAATACATTAGATAATACCTACTTTAACATTATAATGTAGTCATCATTAGGTTTCCCATTATGAGCTAATGGTGGCGCTAATAGAGCATAATCGAATGTAAACTACTAGAATATTCTGAATATTATAATCCAGGTTCGTTTATGCTGCAATAGTTAACCTAAAAGAAACTGTCATTAGTCTAGGACTAGCTTATTTATCGATATTTTTAACCAGGTCAGTTCAGCTGTGCACCTGTTGCATTATTTGCAAGTAAGTGTGTTAATCCGTATTGTAGTGATATAAAATCACATATAATAAAAAGAATGAACTTTAATCAAGCAAAAGAATAAAATATAAAAGTTTACCTAATTTAAAGGCCATTGCGGAGTTTATATAATGTTTCACTAACGTAATATACAAAATTAAAGTCATTTCGTTGAATTTTTCTTATCGTTCGCTGTAGTAATCAATGTTGCATAGATGGGCAGTATGGCAAATCAAATCCAGATGTAGAATATTAAAAAACCAAAATCCAAAATGAAACGTTCAGGGTAAAACTTGAATCAGAAAAGAAGAAATTAATGTTTCATATAAATTGGACATAATAAGAGTCATTTTATCAATAATCAAAGTCAATTACTTACCGAGACATATAAGAAGTTTCTGTTGAAAAAGGAAACAGTTCAATTACTAATTGAAAGCCATAAACATTCCTAATTAATCGTAAAATATTCAAAAAGAACTTTCATTGCAAGGAAGCACTATTAATTGTGTGGTATTGTAGTTAATAAGTATAGACATAACCTTAAATATTAAGCAGCAGGCAATTTAAAAATTCAAAGCCATACTTGAACTATTTATGAGCACTTAATCAATTATTATGCTAGAATTCTTAAATAGCCACTCGTATCATTCTTCATTTTAAGTTAGCAGGGATAATATTAGTTGTACACAAAACTCAACGATCACTAACGTTTCGATTTGTGAATGTTAAAAAACTGCAATTTATTTTAAGGATAAATTAAATGCATATTTGAAAAGATAAGGCAGGGATCTTTTATTTGTCCATACTGAGGTATATGCAACATAGTATACATAAAATAGTTAACCAAATTTATGCCGTAAGTTAGGCAACACAAAATACAAATTAAATAAAATTCATTTAGACAATATCAAATAAATAAACCCAATTTCAATATCTTCAAGGAACCCAGATGAACCTGAGAAAAGAGTAAAGTAAGTGAAATATTATAAATAAGAGTAAAGTAAGTGAAATATTATATAATGTTATGTACATAGAAAATAAAATTAACAATAAAAATTGAATATAAAAAATAAATAAAAAGTAAATTCCAAAAATTAACAATAAAAATTCCAATTAAAAAAAAATAACAACAGAATATTCCTATACATATTGCTTAGTATCAATTGTTTTTTACAGTATTCTGTAGCAAAGGCTAACTATTCAAACATAGAGAGGGTGGATATCTTGCAGGTATATATCGAAGCCAATAGAAATTGTTTAATTATAAATTAAACGTTTTAATTAGCCACTGCTTAAAAATACTTATTACCGATTATTACTCAGCAGGTACTTGCATTAAGAAGGTTCCAAAATGACCACTGATAATATAATGTTACTTTAACAGGGCGGCATACATCAAAACTAACATAAATTGAGGTTATGTTGCAACGTCTAACCGGCATCTTTATAATTTCGCCACAATGGGGCTCCCACGTTAAACTGGATTTCGCACTAACCTATTTTTCGATATTTACATCCAGGTCAGTTCTATCTGTGCACCTGTCGCATTATTTGTAAATTTACCTACAACTTTATGGTCAGGTCAGTTAGCTGTGCATCTGTCGTATTATTTATAAACAAGTGTGTTATCTCGTGCAATATTGTTTGATAATGATCGTCTTGTAGCAACAGCTAATTATTTACACTGAAAAACTAGACGTTTAATATATCCAGTGACCGTCAAACTTTTTTCTGTGAGAAAAAAAATATATTTTAACCAACAAACGTTACACTCGTCACTATAAATGCGCCACTAACCGAGTCCTCGTTTTTGCATGAGAATAACAGCCGTATTACAATCACACTCATTAGCATTTTAAAAATTAATTTTAGCATATTCCCGGCTAGAACATTCCGGGATAATTGATGGCTACGTTGAATCAACATACTATATGAGTTTGTTGCGGTTAATTCGTATGCAAAGCCGTCTCATATTGCAGATATCATGCAGAAGGGCTATCCTCGTAGGCCGGGGCCGAAATCGTACTAGCTTATCGGAAGTGTGCGGAGAATATGCGATACGAGTGCCGATCGCGCGTATACCATGCACCCAAAACAATGCAACATCTTAATAATTTTTTTGAAACAAAATTGCTTCAACCATATTTTACATTACAAATTATATACAATCAAAATGGAGAAAAATATTTTTATTACTATTATTGTTATACAGGACCGTACTCTATATTTTTAATATCTATGCAGGTGAATTTTTAGCTAATTTTATTGCAACTGTTGACATATTCAGAATGTTAAAGAACCCCCTGTATAAGCGAGACATTTCCTATAAAATAAATTGAGCTCACTAGGATTTTTTTCCGGTTTAATCCAGCACTTGTTGCAAAATCCACTCATCTTTCTCCACTACTAGATGATAGCACGCAGTTAACTTGGTATGCAATGCATATCATCCGCCTCGCCCTTATCGTGTGCTTTCGATCACTTGATGTGTGCGAAGTCGACGTCGGGAGGTTGCAGATAGCCGTTATCTGCGGAGAGTGACGCCTGAAAGGGGACATTAACAGGATTGCGCCTCGACGCCACGGACCAAACTTGCCACAGGGAGAAACTACCCCGTTAAGTACTCCTACCTTCTGATAATGCAAGAATAGGATGAGAGTTGCCCTCGTATTTGTGCATAAACTAGGCGGAGGCCGGATAAATTAGTCGATTTGTAACAAAATGTTTATAGATTGTGAGTTTGGGATTTACGCAATTAGAGATTAGAGATTGTGATTTAAAATGTTGAACAAGCGAGACGGTCGATTTTTTTTTTAATTATATACATATTAGGGTAAAATCGAATTAACTGAAACCTTGGAATTTGTTCAACTAGTTTTAGAGATTGTGATTTAAAATATGTTGGATAACCGAAACTGTTAATTCCAACTACGTTTAAGGAGCACAGAAATAGTAGATGCATAATTTTGACTGTTATATTTGAGGGTTCATTCGTGCTTCTTGTGGCACTAGGGATTAGTGAAACCTCTAAAAATAGTTGTGATAATTTTCCATCCATCAGGAAATAAATTAGAATAATTTTTAGGCAAAGGATAAACAGAAGTAACTGAAACGTTGGGATTTACGCAACTAGTTTTAGAGATTGTGACTTAAAATACACAGCACAAGCTATAAGCTAGACGGTTAAGTCTATCTAAGATTAAGAAATACATAAACGATAAAAAATGTTTTAACTATTATATTGAGGCAAAGGTTGAAATCAAAGTAACTGAAACCTTGGAATTTATTAAACTAATTTTAGAGATTGTGATTTAAGATATGTTGGATAACCAAAACTGTCAATTCCAACTATGTTTAAGAATCATAGAAATAGTATATGCATAATTTTGACTATTATATTTAAAGAGTTCATTCGTGCTTTATTTGGCACTAGGGATTAGTGAAACCTCTAAAAATAGTTGTGATAGTTTTCCATCCATCAGGAAATAAATTAGAATAATTTTTAGGCAAAGGCTAAAACAGAAGTAATTGAAACGTTGGGATTTACGCAACTAGTTTTAGAGATTGTGACTTAAAATATTTAGTACAAGCGAGATGGTTAATGGTTAACTAAGATTAGGAAACATATAAACAGTAAAAAAATTTTTTACTAATATATTGAGGCAAAGGTTAAAATCGAAGTAACTGAAACCTTGGAATTTGTTCAACTAATTTTAGAGATTGTGATTTAAGATATGTTGGATAACCAAAACTGTCAATTCCAACTATGTTTAAGAAGCATAGAAATAGTAGATGCATAATTTTGATTATTATATTTAAAGAGTTCATTCGTGCTTCATTTGGCACTAGGGATTAGTGAAACCTCTAAAAATAGTTGTGATAGTTTTCCATCCATCAGGAAATAAATTAGAATAATTTTTAGGCAAAGGCTAAAACAGAAGTAATTGAAACGTTGGGATTTACGCAACTAGTTTTAGAGATTGTGACTTAAAATATTTAGTAAAAGCGAGACGGTTAATACTAACTAAGATTAAGAAACATATGAACAGTAAAAATTTTTTTTAATATATTGTGGCAAAGGTTAAAATCGAAGTAACTGAAATCTTGGAATTTGTTCAACTAATTTTAGAGATTGTGATTTAAGATATGTTGGATAACCAAAACTGTCAATTCCAACTATGTTTAAGAAGCATAGAAATAGTAGATGCATAATTTTGATTATTATATTTAAAGAGTTCATTCGTGCTTCATTTGGCACTAGGGATTAGTGAAACCTCTAAAAATAGTTGTGATAGTTTTCCATCCATCAGGAAATAAATTAGAATAATTTTTAGGCAAAGGCTAAAACAGAAGTAATTGAAACGTTGGGATTTACGCAACTAGTTTTAGAGATTGTGACTTAAAATATTTAGTAAAAGCGAGACGGTTAATACTAACTAAGATTAAGAAACATATGAACAGTAAAAATTTTTTTTAATATATTGTGGCAAAGGTTAAAATCGAAGTAACTGAAATCTTGGAATTTGTTCAACTAATTTTAGAGATTGTGATTTAAGATATGTTGGATAACCAAAACTGTCAATTCCAACTATGTTTAAGAAGCATAGAAATAGTAGATGCATAATTTTGACTATTATATTTAAAGAGTTCTTTTGTGCTTCATTTGGCACTAGGGATTAGTGAAACCTCTAAAAATAGTTGTGATAGTTTTCCATCTATCAGGAAATAAATTAGAATAATTTTTAGGCAAAGGCTAAAACAGAAGTAATTGAAACGTTGGGATTTACGCAACTAGTTTTAGAGATTGTGACTTAAAATATTTAGTAAAAGCGAGACGGTTAATACTAACTAAGATTAAGAAACATATGAACAGTAAATTTTTTTTTTAATATATTGTGGCAAAGGTTAAAATCGAAGTAACTGAAACCTTGGAATTTGTTCAACTAATTTTAGAGATTGTGATTTAAGGATATGTTGGATAACCAAAACTGTCAATTCCAACTATGTTTAAGAAGCATAGAAATAGTAGATGCATAATTTTGATTATTATATTTAAAGAGTTCATTCGTGCTTCATTTGGCACTAGGGATTAGTGAAACCTCTAAAAATAGTTGTGATAGTTTTCCATCCATCAGGAAATACATTAGAATAATTTTTAGGCAAAGGCTAAAACAGAAGTAATTGAAACGTTGGGATTTACGCAACTAGTTTTAGAGATTGTGACTTAAAATATTTAGTAAAAGCGAGACGGTTAATACTAACTAAGATTAAGAAACATATGAACAGTAAAATTTTTTTTTAATATATTGAGGCAAAGGTTAAAATCGAAGTAACTGAAATCTTGGAATTTGTTCAACTAATTTTAGAGATTGTGATTTAAGATATGTTGGATAACCAAAACTGTCAATTCCAACTATGTTTAAGAAGCATAGAAATAGTAGATGCATAATTTTGACTATTACATTTAAAGAGTTCATTAGTGCTTCATTTGGCACTAGGGATTAGTGAAACCTCTAAAAATAGTTGTGATAGTTTTCCCTCCATCAGGAAATAAATTAGAAAAATTTTTAGGCAAAGGATAAAACAGAAGTAACTGAAACGTTGGGATTTGCCCAACTAGTTTTAGAGATTGTGACTTAAAATACGCAGCACAAGCTATAAGCTAGACGGTTAAGTCTAACTAAGATTAAGAAATACATAAACGGTAAAAAATGTTTTAACTATTATTTGAGGCAAAGGTTGAAATCAAAGTAACTGAAACCTTGGAATTTCTTCAACTAATTTTAGAGATTGTGATTTAAGATATGTTGGATAACCAAAACTGTCAATTCCAACTATGTTTAAGAATCATAGAAATAGTATATGCATAATTTTGACTATTATATTTAAAGAGTTCATTCGTGCTTTATTTGGCACTAGGGATTAGTGAAACCTCTAAAAATAGTTGTGATAGTTTTCCCTCCATCAGGAAATAAATTAGAAAAATTTTTAGGCAAAGGATAAAACAGAAGTAAATGAAACGTTGGGATTTACGCAACTAGTTTTAGAGATTGTGACTTAAAATATTTAGTAAAAGCGAGACGGTTAATACTAAGATTAAGAAACATATGAACAGTAAAATTTTTTTTTAATATATTGAGGCAAAGGTTAAAATCGAAGTAACTGAAATCTTGGAATTTGTTCAACTAATTTTAGAGATTGTGATTTAAAATATGTTGGATAACCGAAACTGTTAATTCCAACTACGTTTAAGGAGCACAGAAATAGTAGATGCATAATTTTGACTGTTATATTTGAGGGTTCATTCGTGCTTCTTGTGGCACTAGGGATTAGTGAAACCTCTAAAAATAGTTGTGATAATTTTCCATCCATCAGGAAATAAATTAGAATAATTTTTAGGCAAAGGATAAAACAGAAGTAACTGAAACGTTGGGATTTACGCAACTAGTTTTAGAGATTGTGACTTAAAATACACAGCACAAGCTATAAGCTAGACGGTTAAGTCTAACTAAGATTAAGAAATACATAAACGATAAAAAATGTTTTAACTATTATATTGAGGCAAAGGTTGAAATCAAAGTAACTGAAACCTTGAAATTTCTTCAACTAATTTTAGAGATTGTGATTTAAGATATGTTGAATAACCAAAACTGTCAATTTCAACTATGTTTAAGATTCATAGAAATAGTAGATGCATAATTTTGACTATTATATTTAAAGAGTTCATTCGTGCTTCATTTGGCACTAGGGATTAGTGAAACCTCTAAAAATAGTTGTGATAGTTTTCCCTCCATCAGGAAATAAATTAGAAAAATTTTTAGGCAAAGGATAAAACAGAAGTAACTGAAACGTTGGGATTTGCCCAACTAGTTTTAGAGATTGTGACTTAAAATACGCAGCACAAGCTATAAGCTAGACGGTTAAGTCTAACTAAGATTAAGAAATACATAAACGGTAAAAAATGTTTTAACTATTATTTGAGGCAAAGGTTGAAATCAAAGTAACTGAAACCTTGGAATTTCTTCAACTAATTTTAGAGATTGTGATTTAAGATATGTTGGATAACCAAAACTGTCAATTCCAACTATGTTTAAGAATCATAGAAATAGTATATGCATAATTTTGACTATTATATTTAAAGAGTTCATTCGTGCTTTATTTGGCACTAGGGATTAGTGAAACCTCTAAAAATAGTTGTGATAGTTTTCCCTCCATCAGGAAATAAATTAGAATAATTTTTAGGCAAAGGCTAAAACAGAAGTAATTGAAACGTTGGGATTTACGCAACTAGTTTTAGAGATTGTGACTTAAAATATTTAGTACAAGCGAGATGGTTAATGGTTAACTAAGATTAGGAAACATATAAACAGTAAAAAAATTTTTTACTAATATATTGAGGCAAAGGTTAAAATCGAAGTAACTGAAACCTTGGAATTTGTTCAACTAATTTTAGAGATTGTGATTTAAGATATGTTGGATAACCAAAACTGTCAATTCCAACTATGTTTAAGAAGCATAGAAATAGTAGATGCATAATTTTGATTATTATATTTAAAGAGTTCATTCGTGCTTCATTTGGCACTAGGGATTAGTGAAACCTCTAAAAATAGTTGTGATAGTTTTCTATCCATCAGGAAATAAATTAGAATAATTTTTAGGCAAAGGCTAAAACAGAAGTAATTGAAACGTTGGGATTTACGCAACTAGTTTTAGAGATTGTGACTTAAAATATTTAGTAAAAGCGAGACGGTTAATACTAACTAAGATTAAGAAACATATGAACAGTAAAAATTTTTTTTAATATATTGTGGCAAAGGTTAAAATCGAAGTAACTGAAATCTTGGAATTTGTTCAACTAATTTTAGAGATTGTGATTTAAGATATGTTGGATAACCAAAACTGTCAATTCCAACTATGTTTAAGAAGCATAGAAATAGTAGATGCATAATTTTGACTATTATATTTAAAGAGTTCTTTCGTGCTTCATTTGGCACTAGGGATTAGTGAAACCTCTAAAAATAGTTGTGATAGTTTTCCATCCATCAGGAAATAAATTAGAAAAAATTTTAGGCAAAGGATAAAACAGAAGTAACTGAAACGTTGGGATTTGCCCAACTAGTTTTAGAGATTGTGACTTAAAATACGCAGCACAAGCTATAAGCTAGACGGTTAAGTCTAACTAAGATTAAGAAATACATAAACGGTAAAAAATGTTTTAACTATTATTTGAGGCAAAGGTTGAAATCAAAGTAACTGAAACCTTGGAATTTCTTCAACTAATTTTAGAGATTGTGATTTAAGATATGTTGGATAACCAAAACTGTCAATTCCAACTATGTTTAAGAATCATAGAAATAGTATATGCATAATTTTGACTATTATATTTAAAGAGTTCATTCGTGCTTTATTTGGCACTAGGGATTAGTGAAACCTCTAAAAATAGTTGTGATAGTTTTCCCTCCATCAGGAAATAAATTAGAAAAATTTTTAGGCAAAGGATAAAACAGAAGTAACTGAAACGTTGGGATTTGCCCAACTAGTTTTAGAGATTGTGACTTAAAATACGCAGCACAAGCTATAAGCTAGACGGTTAAGTCTAACTAAGATTAAGAAATACATAAACGGTAAAAAATGTTTTAACTATTATTTGAGGCAAAGGTTGAAATCAAAGTAACTGAAACCTTGGAATTTCTTCAACTAATTTTAGAGATTGTGATTTAAGATATGTTGAATAACCAAAACTGTCAATTCCAACTATGTTTAAGAATCATAGAAATAGTATATGCATAATTTTGACTATTATATTTAAAGAGTTCATTCGTGCTTTATTTGGCACTAGGGATTAGTGAAACCTCTAAAAATAGTTGTGATAGTTTTCCCTCCATCAGGAAATAAATTAGAATAATTTTTAGGCAAAGGCTAAAACAGAAGTAATTGAAACGTTGGGATTTACGCAACTAGTTTTAGAGATTGTGACTTAAAATATTTAGTACAAGCGAGATGGTTAATGGTTAACTAAGATTAGGAAACATATAAACAGTAAAAAAATTTTTTACTAATATATTGAGGCAAAGGTTAAAATCGAAGTAACTGAAACCTTGGAATTTGTTCAACTAATTTTAGAGATTGTGATTTAAGATATGTTGGATAACCAAAACTGTCAATTCCAACTATGTTTAAGAAGCATAGAAATAGTAGATGCATAATTTTGATTATTATATTTAAAGAGTTCATTCGTGCTTCATTTGGCACTAGGGATTAGTGAAACCTCTAAAAATAGTTGTGATAGTTTTCCATCCATCAGGAAATAAATTAGAATAATTTTTAGGCAAAGGCTAAAACAGAAGTAATTGAAACGTTGGGATTTACGCAACTAGTTTTAGAGATTGTGACTTAAAATATTTAGTAAAAGCGAGACGGTTAATACTAACTAAGATTAAGAAACATATGAACAGTAAAAATTTTTTTTAATATATTGTGGCAAAGGTTAAAATCGAAGTAACTGAAATCTTGGAATTTGTTCAACTAATTTTAGAGATTGTGATTTAAGATATGTTGGATAACCAAAACTGTCAATTCCAACTATGTTTAAGAAGCATAGAAATAGTAGATGCATAATTTTGATTATTATATTTAAAGAGTTCATTCGTGCTTCATTTGGCACTAGGGATTAGTGAAACCTCTAAAAATAGTTGTGATAGTTTTCCATCCATCAGGAAATAAATTAGAATAATTTTTAGGCAAAGGCTAAAACAGAAGTAATTGAAACGTTGGGATTTACGCAACTAGTTTTAGAGATTGTGACTTAAAATATTTAGTAAAAGCGAGACGGTTAATACTAACTAAGATTAAGAAACATATGAACAGTAAAAATTTTTTTTAATATATTGTGGCAAAGGTTAAAATCGAAGTAACTGAAATCTTGGAATTTGTTCAACTAATTTTAGAGATTGTGATTTAAGATATGTTGGATAACCAAAACTGTCAATTCCAACTATGTTTAAGAAGCATAGAAATAGTAGATGCATAATTTTGACTATTATATTTAAAGAGTTCTTTCGTGCTTCATTTGGCACTAGGGATTAGTGAAACCTCTAAAAATAGTTGTGATAGTTTTCCATCCATCAGGAAATAAATTAGAAAAATTTTTAGGCAAAGGATAAAACAGAAGTAACTGAAACGTTGGGATTTGCCCAACTAGTTTTAGAGATTGTGACTTAAAATACGCAGCACAAGCTATAAGCTAGACGGTTAAGTCTAACTAAGATTAAGAAATACATAAACGGTAAAAAATGTTTTAACTATTATTTGAGGCAAAGGTTGAAATCAAAGTAACTGAAACCTTGGAATTTCTTCAACTAATTTTAGAGATTGTGATTTAAGATATGTTGGATAACCAAAACTGTCAATTCCAACTATGTTTAAGAATCATAGAAATAGTATATGCATAATTTTGACTATTATATTTAAAGAGTTCATTCGTGCTTTATTTGGCACTAGGGATTAGTGAAACCTCTAAAAATAGTTGTGATAGTTTTCCCTCCATCAGGAAATAAATTAGAAAAATTTTTAGGCAAAGGATAAAACAGAAGTAACTGAAACGTTGGGATTTGCCCAACTAGTTTTAGAGATTGTGACTTAAAATACGCAGCACAAGCTATAAGCTAGACGGTTAAGTCTAACTAAGATTAAGAAATACATAAACGGTAAAAAATGTTTTAACTATTATTTGAGGCAAAGGTTGAAATCAAAGTAACTGAAACCTTGGAATTTCTTCAACTAATTTTAGAGATTGTGATTTAAGATATGTTGGATAACCAAAACTGTCAATTCCAACTATGTTTAAGAATCATAGAAATAGTATATGCATAATTTTGACTATTATATTTAAAGAGTTCATTCGTGCTTTATTTGGCACTAGGGATTAGTGAAACCTCTAAAAATAGTTGTGATAGTTTTCCATCCATCAGGAAATAAATTAGAATAATTTTTAGGCAAAGGCTAAAACAGAAGTAATTGAAACGTTGGGATTTACGCAACTAGTTTTAGAGATTGTGACTTAAAATATTTAGTACAAGCGAGATGGTTAATGGTTAACTAAGATTAGGAAACATATAAACAGTAAAAAAATTTTTTACTAATATATTGAGGCAAAGGTTAAAATCGAAGTAACTGAAACCTTGGAATTTGTTCAACTAATTTTAGAGATTGTGATTTAAGATATGTTGGATAACCAAAACTGTCAATTCCAACTATGTTTAAGAAGCATAGAAATAGTAGATGCATAATTTTGATTATTATATTTAAAGAGTTCATTCGTGCTTCATTTGGCACTAGGGATTAGTGAAACCTCTAAAAATAGTTGTGATAGTTTTCCATCCATCAGGAAATAAATTAGAATAATTTTTAGGCAAAGGCTAAAACAGAAGTAATTGAAACGTTGGGATTTACGCAACTAGTTTTAGAGATTGTGACTTAAAATATTTAGTAAAAGCGAGACGGTTAATACTAACTAAGATTAAGAAACATATGAACAGTAAAAATTTTTTTTAATATATTGTGGCAAAGGTTAAAATCGAAGTAACTGAAATCTTGGAATTTGTTCAACTAATTTTAGAGATTGTGATTTAAGATATGTTGGATAACCAAAACTGTCAATTCCAACTATGTTTAAGAAGCATAGAAATAGTAGATGCATAATTTTGACTATTATATTTAAAGAGTTCTTTCGTGCTTCATTTGGCACTAGGGATTAGTGAAACCTCTAAAAATAGTTGTGATAGTTTTCCATCCATCAGGAAATAAATTAGAAAAATTTTTAGGCAAAGGATAAAACAGAAGTAACTGAAACGTTGGGATTTGCCCAACTAGTTTTAGAGATTGTGACTTAAAATACGCAGCACAAGCTATAAGCTAGACGGTTAAGTCTAACTAAGATTAAGAAATACATAAACGGTAAAAAATGTTTTAACTATTATTTGAGGCAAAGGTTGAAATCAAAGTAACTGAAACCTTGGAATTTCTTCAACTAATTTTAGAGATTGTGATTTAAGATATGTTGGATAACCAAAACTGTCAATTCCAACTATGTTTAAGAATCATAGAAATAGTATATGCATAATTTTGACTATTATATTTAAAGAGTTCATTCGTGCTTTATTTGGCACTAGGGATTAGTGAAACCTCTAAAAATAGTTGTGATAGTTTTCCCTCCATCAGGAAATAAATTAGAAAAATTTTTAGGCAAAGGATAAAACAGAAGTAACTGAAACGTTGGGATTTGCCCAACTAGTTTTAGAGATTGTGACTTAAAATACGCAGCACAAGCTATAAGCTAGACGGTTAAGTCTAACTAAGATTAAGAAATACATAAACGGTAAAAAATGTTTTAACTATTATTTGAGGCAAAGGTTGAAATCAAAGTAACTGAAACCTTGGAATTTCTTCAACTAATTTTAGAGATTGTGATTTAAGATATGTTGGATAACCAAAACTGTCAATTCCAACTATGTTTAAGAATCATAGAAATAGTATATGCATAATTTTGACTATTATATTTAAAGAGTTCATTCGTGCTTTATTTGGCACTAGGGATTAGTGAAACCTCTAAAAATAGTTGTGATAGTTTTCCATCCATCAGGAAATAAATTAGAATAATTTTTAGGCAAAGGCTAAAACAGAAGTAATTGAAACGTTGGGATTTACGCAACTAGTTTTAGAGATTGTGACTTAAAATATTTAGTACAAGCGAGATGGTTAATGGTTAACTAAGATTAGGAAACATATAAACAGTAAAAAAATTTTTTACTAATATATTGAGGCAAAGGTTAAAATCGAAGTAACTGAAACCTTGGAATTTGTTCAACTAATTTTAGAGATTGTGATTTAAGATATGTTGGATAACCAAAACTGTCAATTCCAACTATGTTTAAGAAGCATAGAAATAGTAGATGCATAATTTTGATTATTATATTTAAAGAGTTCATTCGTGCTTCATTTGGCACTAGGGATTAGTGAAACCTCTAAAAATAGTTGTGATAGTTTTCCATCCATCAGGAAATAAATTAGAATAATTTTTAGGCAAAGGCTAAAACAGAAGTAATTGAAACGTTGGGATTTACGCAACTAGTTTTAGAGATTGTGACTTAAAATATTTAGTAAAAGCGAGACGGTTAATACTAACTAAGATTAAGAAACATATGAACAGTAAAAATTTTTTTTAATATATTGTGGCAAAGGTTAAAATCGAAGTAACTGAAATCTTGGAATTTGTTCAACTAATTTTAGAGATTGTGATTTAAGATATGTTGGATAACCAAAACTGTCAATTCCAACTATGTTTAAGAAGCATAGAAATAGTAGATGCATAATTTTGACTATTATATTTAAAGAGTTCTTTCGTGCTTCATTTGGCACTAGGGATTAGTGAAACCTCTAAAAATAGTTGTGATAGTTTTCCATCCATCAGGAAATAAATTAGAATAATTTTTAGGCAAAGGCTAAAACAAAAGTAATTGAAACGTTGGGATTTACGCAACTAGTTTTAGAGATTGTGACTTAAAATATTTAGTAAAAGCGAGACGGTTAATACTAACTAAGATTAAGAAACATATGAACAGTAAAATTTTTTTTAATATATTGTGGCAAAGGTTAAAATCGAAGTAACTGAAACCTTGGAATTTGTTCAACTAATTTTAGAGATTGTGATTTGAGGATATGTTGGATAACCAAAACTGTCAATTCCAACTATGTTTAAGAAGCATAGAAATAGTAGATGCATAATTTTGATTATTATATTTAAAGAGTTCATTCGTGCTTCATTTGGCACTAGGGATTAGTGAAACCTCTAAAAATAGTTGTGATAGTTTTCCATCCATCAGGAAATAAATTAGAATAATTTTTAGGCAAAGGCTAAAACAGAAGTAATTGAAACGTTGGGATTTACGCAACTAGTTTTAGAGATTGTGACTTAAAATATTTAGTAAAAGCGAGACGGTTAATACTAACTAAGATTAAGAAACATATGAACAGTAAAATTTTTTTTTAATATATTGAGGCAAAGGTTAAAATCGAAGTAACTGAAACCTTGGAATTTGTTCAACTAATTTTAGAGATTGTGATTTAAGGATATGTTGGATAACCAAAACTGTCAATTCCAACTATGTTTAAGAAGCATAGAAATAGTAGATGCATAATTTTGATTATTATATTTAAAGAGTTCATTCGTGCTTCATTTGGCACTAGGGATTAGTGAAACCTCTAAAAATAGTTGTGATAATTTTCCATCTATCAGGAAATAAACTAGACTAATTTTTTGGCAAAGGATAAAACAGAAGTAACTGCAACGTTGGGATTTACGCAACTAGTTTTAGAGATTGTGACTTAAAATATTTAGTACAAGCGAGATGGTTAATGCTAACTAAGATTAGGAAACATATGAACAGTAAAAAATTTTTTTACTAATATATTGAGGCAAAGGTTAAAATCGAAGTAACTGAAATCTTTAAATTTGTCAACTAATTTTTTAGAGATTGTGATTTAAGATGTGTTAGATAATAGTTGTGATAGTTTTCCATCCATCAGGAAATAAATTAGAATAATTTTTAGGCAAAGGCTAAAACAGAAGTAATTGAAACGTTGGGATTTACGCAACTAGTTTTAGAGATTGTGACTTAAAATATTTAGTAAAAGCGAGACGGTTAATACTAACTAAGATTAAGAAACATATGAACAGTAAAATTTTTTTTTAATATATTGAGGCAAAGGTTAAAATCGAAGTAACTGAAATCTTGGAATTTGTTCAACTAATTTTAGAGATTGTGATTTAAGATATGTTGGATAACCAAAACTGTCAATTCCAACTATGTTTAAGAAGCATAGAAATAGTAGATGCATAATTTTGACTATTACATTTAAAGAGTTCATTAGTGCTTCATTTGGCACTAGGGATTAGTGAAACCTCTAAAAATAGTTGTGATAGTTTTCCCTCCATCAGGAAATAAATTAGAAAAATATTTAGGCAAAGGATAAAACAGAAGTAACTGAAACGTTGGGATTTGCCCAACTAGTTTTAGAGATTGTGACTTAAAATACGCAGCACAAGCTATAAGCTAGACGGTTAAGTCTAACTAAGATTAAGAAATACATAAACGGTAAAAAATGTTTTAACTATTATTTGAGGCAAAGGTTGAAATCAAAGTAACTGAAACCTTGGAATTTCTTCAACTAATTTTAGAGATTGTGATTTAAGATATGTTGGATAACCAAAACTGTCAATTCCAACTATGTTTAAGAAGCATAGAAATAGTAGATGCATAATTTTGACTATTATATTTAAAGAGTTCATTCGTGCTTCATTTGGCACTAGGGATTAGTGAAACCTCTAAAAATAGTTGTGATAATTTTCCATCTATCAGGAAATAAACTAGACTAATTTTTTGGCAAAGGATAAAACAGAAGTAACTGCAACGTTGGGATTTACGCAACTAGTTTTAGAGATTGTGACTTAAAATATTTAGTACAAGCGAGATGGTTAATGCTAACTAAGATTAGGAAACATATGAACAGTAAAAAATTTTTTTACTAATATATTGAGGCAAAGGTTAAAATCGAAGTAACTGAAATCTTTAAATTTGTCAACTAATTTTTTAGAGATTGTGATTTAAGATGTGTTAGATAATAGTTGTGATAGTTTTCCATCCATCAGGAAATAAATTAGAATAATTTTTAGGCAAAGGATAAAATAGAAGCAACTGATACGTTGGGATGTATGCAACTAGTTTTAGAGATTGTGATAGTACAAGCGAGACGGTTAAGTCTAACCAAGATTATGAATCATATAAACGGTAAACATTTTTTTTAACTAATTTAAAAACGAAGTAACTGAAACCTTGGAATTTGTTCAGTTAGTTTTAGAGATTGTGATTTAAAATATGTTGAATAACCGAAACTTCAATTCCAACTATGTTTAAGGAGCACAGTAATAGTAGATGCATAATTTTGATAATATTTAAGGAATCGGTTATAAGTTAAATGTGTCTCATTATTAGTATTACACACAAATTGCGGATATCTAGCTACAATTGTCAGATCAGCTCCTAGAATTCTCCGCAACAAAACGCAATACCCCGCGACATAAATCCATTGTACCGCATGTCACCGTTTCTTTTTTCATGCGTTCCTTTCGTATTATCTACATATACATAATAAAATCTAGGCTATTGACCTTTTTTATTTATTACCTCGCCGAAACACATCGTTACATTAACATAAAACAACCCCACAGGATGAAATACATTGTGACCGCTCCAGTAGGTAAATGAGGGGTTGCGTTTTTTTACCTATCTGCGACATGTGACATTTCAGAAAGGCCGAGGTCCACGCATTGACGCGCAGACAGGCAGTATTAGAGGCTTAAAAATCTAGCAGCCCTTGCAAGCGAATAATATACTGATGGGATTGTGAAAAAGATTTTTCATTGTTACGTTCAATTCACTTTACAGCCGCTTAATATATCGGTTGGTAGCTTTAAATGATATTTAGGGATACAAGAAATTGGCGCAGTCGATAGAGTTGACTCAAGCATACTCCATGCTTCTATAATAATATAAAATACCTTCAGCACTGGCTCGAAATACTATGTAGAGATAACATATGAAACGCTAATCAACTCTCAGATCTTGTTTACTAATAATTCCAATTAGCCGTTCTAGATAGAAGTCAACTCGACATTCAATAGTATTTAATAACTTGCATATACCATAAATCAAATTGTACGGGCCAGCCGTTATTGACATATTTCAGTATAAGCCCGTTATATTACCACGTGATGATTGGGACTGCAAATGCAGCTGTCTATATTTGACAATTCATAGGTCACTGCGTGTCAGCGGCGCAGACAAGTGGGGTTATCTTCACATCAACAGATTATATTTTATTATGCTAGCAATTCCGTTGTTTTACGAAGTTACCCATTAATGAAGGTTCTCATTTACCAACTTTGAAATAGAAATGGCTTTTTTGCCAAACCCAATTATTGTAAAAAAGTTTCCCCACTTAACAACTTTAAAATACAAATTATTATTTTTTTAAAAATTTTTAAGAAAGTTTTCTATTCAGCGACTAAACAAGAAATTACTTTCCCCTGTTATTTCCAAAACAACTCACTTGTCTAAGAAAGTTTTCCCTTTTGAAATTACTTCGCTGTAAACAATTCCTTGCTTCTTCTCTGATCGAAACCCGATTATTGTAAGAAAGTTTTCCCATTTGGAAACTTTAAAGTACAAATTATTATTATTTTCATTTAAAGATTTTCTTAAGAAAGTTTTCTGTTCACCATCTTTGATATAGAAATTACTTTGCTCTGTTATTTCCAAAAAAACTTACTTGTCTAAGAAAGTTTTCCCTTTTGAAATTACTTCGCTGTAAACAATCCCTTGCTTGTTTGAAGAATGTTACCCATTTAAGAAAGTTTTCATTTTCCACCTTTGAAACAGAAATGTCTTCCCTCCTCTGGCCGAAACCCGATTATTGTAAGAAAGTTTTCCCATTTGGAAACTTTAAAGTACAAATTATTATTATTTTTATTTACAGATTTTCTTAAGAAAGTTTTCTGTTCACCAACTTTGAAATAGAAATTACTTTCCTGTGTTATTTCCAAAACAACTTACTTGTCTAAGAAAGTTTTCCCTTTTGAAATTACTTCGCTGTAAACAATTCCTTGCTTGTTTGAAGAATGTTACCCATTTAAGACAGTTTTCATTTTCCACCTTTGAAACAGAAATGTCTTCCCTCCTCCGGCCGAATCCCGATTATTGTAAGAAAGTTTTCCCATTTGGAAACTTTAAAATACAAATTATTGTTATTATTATTTAAAGATTTTTTTAAGAAAGTTTTCTGTTCACGAACTTTGAAATAGAAATTACTTTCCTCTGTTATTTCCAAAACAACTTACTTGTATAAGAAAGTTTTCCCTTTTGAAATTACTTCACTGCAAACAATTCCTTGCTTGTTTGAAGAATGTTACCCATTTAAGAAAGTTTTCATTTTCCACCTTTGAAACAGAAATGTCTTTCCTCCTCTGGCCGAATCCCGATTATTGTAAGAAAGTTTTCCCATTTAGCAACTTTAAAATACAAATGATTATTATTGAAAGATTTTAAGAAAGTTTCCCCATTTAGCAACTTTAAAATAAAAATTATTATTATTTAAAAAAATTTTAAGAAAGTTTTCTATTCAGCGACTGAAATAGAAATTACGTGTCCTTGTTATTTCGAAAACTACTAATTTTTTGTAAGAAAGTTTACCCTTTTGAAAGTATTTCGCTGTTATGTTAACGATTCCCCATTTAAGAAAGTTTTTCATTTACTAGCTTTGAAACAGAAATGTGTTTTCCCTTTTTTGGCCAAAATAAACCCGAAAAAGTTTTCCATTTGACAATTTCAAAATACAAATAATTATTATTTAAAGATTTTTTTAAGAAAGTTTTCTTTATCAAATTTTAAACAAATTTTTTTCTCTGATATATCCCAAAGTAATTGCTTGTGTAAGAAAGTTTCCCCCTCTTGAAATATATACTCTCTTGCTGTTATATTAACAATTCCCATTTTTAAAGAAAGTTATCAATTAAGAAAATTTTCATTTACCAACTTTGAAACGGAAATGAGTTTTCCCTTCTTCGGCGAAAACCCGATTGTCGTAAGAAAGTTTTCCCATTTATCAATTTTCAAACATGAAGTACCTACCTGTCTTTTTTTGTGGCTAGTATCAGTTTACATGAAGAAAGTTTTCTATTCACCAAACTTACTTATGTAAGAAAGTTTTCCATTTGAGACACAAAGTTTACCAATTGCTAATTTTGAAAGAGAAAGAAAGTAATATGCATAGCTTCCTAATATTCGTCTTTATGGACGGAGTAAAGCCAGTTTTAATCAAACTTTAAACAATATAATAAAATATATTCGGCATAATTCCAAGACATTATTTGTAGCATGCGAAAAAACCCGGCCCTCCGGCAATGATCGCTCTCCGAAACATGACGTTCCATTTCATCCATTACGGAATAATAGCCAGTTCTGATATATCACCTGCTTTTATTTTTATATACATCGTTTGTATTCCCTACATTGTGTATACCCCGATATAACTGTTGATATCGCCGTGTACTACGTTTACAAAACATACACAGCAGATTATCATGTTGCATAATTTATATTTATCCAAGAATAGAACCGGGCAGACAGGAGCAAAATGTACGAATGGAATGGCTCTAGCAGGTTGAGATTATATTAATTCGCGGTAGGTTTTAGTTTAGTTTAGACCGGCTGCTAAAATCGGTTTTATATTAATTAATAACCCTGTATGTTGCAACAAATAGAAATATATTTAAAAAACACAACCCCCATACATAAACGCGCCCTCCAGGTCTCCGCGGAGTATTTATTTAAATACGTTGATTCATGTTATTTCAACTCCGACCATAAAAATGGCGAAAAGTTTTTACTTTAAAAGGAAACGACAAACCCACAAATCAATGTTGAGAGGACGCATTCAGGCTGAAGTTGCAATGCCAGATATATTCATAGCCGTACGGAAAGAGGGTGGCTTGTTTACTTTGGAAAAGTAGCCACTCGGGTAGCTACGAGATCGTTGCATACGTTTAAAAAGTACACGGACTTGTATTGGAATTTTTGCAGCAAATGAAGTCTTAAAGAAGAGTAATAAAAGTAAGTAAAAAACCCGGAGATTTGCACTTTTCGCTGGGAGCCGCCGAGAGATGCGGTTGAATATGGTACCAGATCGCGTTATATTAGGTTCTGATTTATTTTTTTCAATTTTTTCCCGATTCACTTAACTGTCCGCTTTATTTTTTTTATTTCTTCAATTTTAAAGACAAAACCCTAAATTTCTTCTAGACTATCTGCTTTACTTTTTTTATATCTTCAATTTTAAAGAAGAAACCCTAAATTTCTTCTTTCAAATAAGCTTTAATTTTTCCAATTTTAAAAAAGAAACTAAATTTTTTCTTTAGAAAAAGACTGTCATGTCTGCTTCATTTGTTTTATTTCTACATTTTAACGAGGAAACCCTAAATTTCTTCTTTAAAAAAGACAGTCCCGCAGAGCTGGCCGCTTTGTTTTTTTTAATATTTCAATTAAAGACGATATCCTAATTATTTTCTTAAAAAAGGCAGTCCTGTCTGCTTTATTTTATTATTTCAATTTTAAAGAAGAAACTCTAAATTTTTTCTTTAAAAAAGACTGTCAGCTTTGCAAGAAACCCTAAATTTCTTGTTTCAAAAAAGTTTAAGTTTTCCAATTTTTTTCCTTGAAGAAGGACAGCCCTGCAGAGCTGTCCGCTTTGTTTTTTTAAATTTTTACAATTTTAAAGAAGAATTCTTGTTTCAAAGAGGGGCTGTCCGCTTTATTTTTATTTTTCCAATTTTAAAGAAGAAACCCTAAATTTCTTCTAGACTGTTTGTTTTATTTTTTCATTTCTTCAATTTTAAAGAAGAAACCCTAAATTTCTTCTTTCAAAAAAGCTTTAATTTTTCCAATTTTCCAAAAGAATCCTAAATTTTTTCTTTAGAAAAAGACAGTCCTGCCGCTTTATTTGTTTTATTTCTTCATTTTAAAGAAGAAACCCTAAATTTCTTCTTTAAAAGAAGACAGTCCCGCAGAGCTGTCCGCTTTGTTTTTGTTTTAATTATTTCAATTAAAGATATCCTAACTATTTTCTTTAAAAAAAGACAGTCCTGTCTGCTTTATTTTTTTATTTTTTTTTATTTTAAAGCAGAAACCCTAAATTTCTTCAGGGCTGTCTGATTTGTTTTGTAAATTTTTTTTTAATTTATAAGAAGAAACTTTAAACCAATTTTAAAGAAGAAACTCTAAATTTCTTGTTTTAAAAATTTTTCCAATTTTAATGTCTTCTTTAAAAAGAGACAGTCCCGCAGAGCCTCGCGCAGAGCTGTCCGCTTTGCTTTTTTTTAATTTTTTCAATTAAAGAAGATATCCTAACTATTTTCTTTGAAAAAAGCTTAATTTTTTTTATTTTTTCAATTTTAAAGAAGAAACCCTAAATTTCTTCTTTCAAAAAGGATTGTCTGCTTTGTTTTAAAAATTTTTTCGGTTTTAGAGAAGACACCCTAAATTTCTTGCCTCAAAAAAGCTTTCATTTTTTCAATTTTATAGAAGAAACCCTAAATTTTTTCTTTAAAAAAAGACAGCCCCCTGTCCACTTTGTTTTTTTAATTTTTTTCAATTTAAAAAAAGAAATCCTAAATTTCATGTTTCAAAAAGGGGCTGTCCGAGGGGCTGTCCGCTTTATTTATTTTTTATTTTTTCAATTTTAGTGAAGAAACCCTAAATTTCTTCTAGGCTGTCTGCTATATTTTAATTTTTTTCAATTTTAAAGAAGAAACCCTAAATTTCTTGTTTAAAAAGGCTTTAGTTTTTTTAATTTTATAGAAGAATATTTTTCCTTTAAAAAAACTCTGTCTGCTTTGTTTTTTTAAATTTTTTGAATTTTAAAGAAGCATCCCTAATTTTTTCAGAGTTTTAATTTTTTCAATTTTAAAGAAGAAACCCTAAATTTCTGCTTTCAAAAGAGACAGCCCCGCAGAGCTGCCCGCTTTGTTTTTTTTATTTTTTTTTTCAATTTAAAAGAAGAAACCCTAAGTATTTTTTAAAAGAGACGGTCCTGCACGCTTTATATAATTTTTTTTTTTTTTCAGGTTTAAAGACGGAACCCTAAATTTCTTCTTTCAAGAAAGACAGCCCCGGAGGGCTGACCGCTTTGTTTCTTTTTAATTTTTTCAATTTTAAAGGAGAAATTCTAAATTTCTTGTTTCAAAAAAGACTGTCCTGTTTATTTTGTTTAATTTTTTCAATTTTAAAGAAGGAACCCTTTTTTTAAATAAAGACAGTCCCTCAGTCGGCTTTATTTTTAATTTTTTTCAATTTTAAAGAAGAAACCCTAAATTTCTTCTGGGCTGTCTGCTTAATTTTTTTAAATTGTTTTAATTTTAAAGAAGAAACTCAAAATTTTTCAGGTGCTGCCCGCTTTACTTTTTTTTAAGTTTTTCAATTTTAAAGAAGAAACCCTAAATATCTTGTTTCAAAAAACACTGTTCGGTTTATTTTGTTTAATTTTTTCAGTTTTAAAGACACCCTAATTTTTTTTTAAATAAAGACAGTCGGCTCTATTTTTTTAAATTTTTTCAATTTTAAGGAAGAAACTCTAAATTTCTTCTTTCAAAAAAACATTCCCCTCTGTCCAATTTGTTTTTTTAATTTTTACAATTTTTAAGAAGAAACCGTAAATTTCTTCTTTAAAAAAAGACCGTCCCGCTTGTTTTTTTTTATTATTTTTTCAATTGAAGATATCCTAACTATTTTCTTTAAAAAAAGACAGTCCTGTCTGCTTTATTTTTTTATTTTTTTTTATTTTAAAGCAGAAACCCTAAATTTCTTCAGGGCTGTCTGATTTGTTTTGTAAATTTTTTTAATTTATAAGAAGAAACTTTAAACCAATTTTAAGGAAGAAACTCTAAATTTCTTGTTTTAAAATTTTTTTAATTTTTCCAATTTTAACGTCTTTAAAAAAAGACAGTCCCGCAGAGCTGTCCGCTTTGCTTTTTTTTAATTTTTTCAATTAAAGAAGATATCCTAACTATTTTCTTTGAAAAAAGCTTTATTTTTTTATTTTTTCAATTTTAAAGAAGAAACCCTAGTTTCTTCTCTCAAAAATGACAGCCCCGCAGAGCAGTCTGCTTTGTTTTTTAAATTTTTTCAATTTTAAAGAGGAAACCCTAAATTTATTCTTTCAAAAAGGACTGTCTGCTTTATTTTTAAAATTTTTTCAGTTTTAAAGAAGACACCCTAAATTTCTTGCTTCAAAAAAGCTTTAATTTTTTCAATTTTATAGGAGAAACTTTAAATTTTTTCTTTAAAAAAAAGCTGTCTGCTTTGTTTTTTACATTTTTTTCAATTTTAAAGAAGAAACCCTAAATTTCTTGTTTCAAAAAAACTTTAATTTTTTCAGTTTTATAGAAGAAACCCTAAATTTTTTCTTTAAAAAAAGACAGCCCCGCAGAGCTGTCCGCTTAGTTTTTTTTTAATTTTTCGATTTTAACCCTAAATTTAAAAAAAGACAGTCCAATTTTAAAGAAGAAATCCTAAATTTCCTCCTTTAAAAAAGACAGCCCCGCAGGGCTGTCCACTTTGTTTTTTTAAATTTTTTTAATTTAAAAGAAGAAATCAAAAATTTCATGTTTCAAAAAGGGGCTGTCCGCTTTATTTATTTTTTATTTTTTCAATTTTAGTGAAGAAACCAAATTTCTTCTAGGCTGTCTGCTTTATTTTAATTTTTTTCAATTTTAAAGAAGAAACCCTAAATTTCTTGTTTAAAAAGGCTTTAGTTTTTTTAATTTTATAGAAGTAAATTTTTCCTTTAAAAAAAGTCTGTCTGCTTTGTTTTTTTTAAATTTTTTGAATTTTAAAAAAGCATCCCTAATTATTTCAATTTTAAAGAAGAAACCCTAAATTTCTTCTTTCAAAAGAGACAGCCCCGCAGAGCTGCCCGTTTTGTTTTTTTTATTTTTTTCTAAAAGAAGAAACCCTAAGTATTTTTTAAAAGAGACGGTCCTGCACGCTTTATATAATTTTTTTTTTTTTCAGGTTTAAAGACGGAACCCTAAATTTCTTATTTCAAGAAAGACAGCCCCGGAGGGCTGACCGCTTTGTTTCCTTTTAATTTTTTCAATTTTAAAGGAGAAATTCTAAATTTCTTGTTTCAAAAGACTGTCCTGTTTATTTTGTTTAATTTTTTCAATTTTAAAGAAGGAACCCTTTTTTTAAATAAAGACAGTCCCTCAGTCGGCTTTATTTTTAATTTTTTTCAATTTTAAAGAAGAAACCCTAAATTTCTTCTGGGCTGTCTGCTTAATTTTTTTAAATTGTTTTAATTTTAAAGAAGAAACTCTAAATTTTGCAGGTGCTGCCCGCTTTACTTGTTTTTAATTTTTTCAATTTTAAAGAAGAAACCCTAAATTTCTTGTTTCAAAACACACTGTTCGGTTTATTTTGTTTAATTTTTTCAGTTTTAAAGACACCCTAATTTTTTTTTAAATAAAGACAGTCGGCTCTATTTTTTAAATTTTTTCAATTTTAAGGAAGAAACTCTAAATTTCTTCTTTCAAAAAAACATTCCCCTCTGTCGGCTTTGTTTTTTTAATTTTTACAATTTTAAAGAAGAAACCCTAAATTTCTTCAGGGGCTGTCTGCTTTATTTTTTATATTTTTTCAGTTTTGAAGAATTAATTTCTTCAGGGGCTGTCCGCTTAATTTTTTAAATTTTTTTCAGTTTTAAAGAAGAAACACTAAATTTCTTCAGCAGCTGTTCGCTTTATTATTTATTTAATTTTAAAGAAGAAACCTTAAATTTCTTCTTCTCTAAATTTATTGTTTTAAAAAAGACAATGTCTGCTTTATTTTTTTTATTTTTTTAAATTTTGAAGAAGAAACCCTAAATTTGCTCAGGGGCTGTCCGCTTTATTATTTTTATGTTTTCAATTTTAAAGAAGAAACCCTAAATTTTCTTTATCTCTCTCTACCGCGAAACTTTGTCGGATTTTCTGCCCGACATTTAAAAAAAAATCCAAAAAAAAAACACGATAGCAAAATAGAGCCTTGCCTTGCAGAGCTAGTTTTATATTAATATCCTACAACAGTAGTTCGTTCTTCTATCAGTGGTCTCTGCGGCCCGTATTTGGGTAGATCTTAGATAGGACCCCAAACGTGGGAAAGCGACACTTTACAGGAGTTGGCCGAAGCGTAAGTCACATCCCTTAGGAAGGCGACACCAGGTACAAGGCACCGAGTTAGCCGACCGTACGATATCATATCACTTACTCATATCTAGCTTAATTTCCCTCCAGACACGCCGCCATTCCAACCACCACCCTAAACACACACAATTCGGGGCTAGACTCAAACGAAATGTGCAGCGTCGAATCAAACACTCGTTGAGGAATTATTTACAACCCTCAGTTGCAAAACAAGGAATTTAAAACCGTCTCGTACAAGTTTTGTATTAAACAGTTTTGGGCAAATCACATCTGCAATTCCGTGCATCTTGGCCCGTGCTGCGAGATCCAAATTTGTCTGGCAGTAAAAGATTATTAAGAAAATGAAAAAGTGCGGTCCCGCCCCCGCCATATTTTAGGCCTAATAGCTCTGCCGCGATGTAATCGACGGCTGTTCGATGTTTTTTGATAGATGATGACATGAATAATGATGGAACGTAAAAGCCGTACCGTCAACTCGGCCTTATTTTACACGAGGAGACTTTAAATAAAAGCTAATTTTTGGCGAAGACGCCCTCTAATTTCTGGGCTGCGAAAAAACATCGATAAATATGCAAATGTTATATCATTGCTTTATTTGCGTACGGGCGTGATGTGCAGGAATTGCTTTGCGGATATAAAAGTGCAAACTAGCCAGTTTTCACTAAGCGAGTAACGCAACGGTTCGAATTTTACATTTCCACGTTTTATTTATTCTCTGTGTTCCACTTTTCCGTTTGTATTGGGTATTATTTTATTAATTATATGGAATCATGTATAATAGACAGGCTAAATGTCTGCAGTTGTCTGAATTATTTATTTCGGGGGAACGGTAAAAGGGCCATTAAATTTTCAAAGGACGAATTATTCATGCGCCTGTTTAAATAAAAATTTTATGTAATTGAAAGTAATACAGAATTACCGACGATACATTTCTACCTCGTTCCATTCTGATAAAGTCGTTAAAGAAACGTTTTTCCTGAATAAACGACGGGTCTGCGACAAATAACCTAAAAGTCTGTCGTAACAATTTCCGACCGTGACTAACGTCACTATACATTAGACAGCGCCACGACTCTCCAAGGCTATGCCACAGATAACCGACGACTAAATTCGGCAGAAATTCTGTACTATCAACTGACAGTTCGAAAAGCACAAATATAAACAAACGAGTGTTCCAAATATTCAATTAATTCCCTTAACTTCTGTCTTTATGGCTAGGTAAGTAGTAAAACAATAGTATGCGAGTTATTTGGGAAATTGCCGATTTAATTTCGTTATGTATCGTCTGAAGGTCACGTCTTTTTGTTTCAGCTCTGTTTACAAGCCAGCTGTTTTATGCACAATACCTTAGCAGTAACAATAAAATTGTGCCTAGGATTTATTAACTATTGTAATACTGAGATGGAAATTGCCATGTGTCAAATAGTAGTTTTCATATTTTCGGACGCATCAATAGGAGAATTTTCCCGACGATCTCATTTGAATTCCCTGATAGTTTTCATTGTTGAAAAAGTCCCCCGGCCCCCACCCCTGTTCGCAGAGAAGTTCCTCGAGTGACAAACGTACTGTGCAATTATGAGTATTCATTGAAGTTACATTACGGTAGGCGAGACTGCATTATGTGAAGTTTGTGGTGTAGGGAATCCAAGAATTACTCTTATTCTCGGGGACGTGACGCGAATAAACGGTTCTGCCAGGGGAGTGGACCTGCTGGAAATATTCAACTTTTCAAGTCTGTCATGTTGTAGCACTGTCATTACGGCGAGGGGGCGCAGCCAAGGAAAAGTTTGATTCGGAATCGAGGTGATTGGAAATCCATCAAGTAATAGCCGCCGTGCTGTCAAGGGAAGGATGAAAAATGGCTCGGAGATGTTCGCGCAGAAATACCCTTTCATTTTCATAACTTTCTCTCTGTAAGTTTTCTTTTATTGGCGAACTCATAAAACATTCATTTCCTCCGAATAATTACTTTTTGTCGGCTGAATATACGAAGCCAAACACGCATTTTGCAAACAATGACTTACTTTTACAAATATTTATACCGCCATTGCCGTCCATCGATACGCAACTGTTGCACTCGAATCGGCAATTTTCTTGGGCCATCAAAGACGTTCAAGTTACGTCTCTACCAACTCTAGTGTTCCACAGGGATCATCTTATAGCCCACTTCATTTTTCCTTCGCATTAATGACCTGCTCCGTGCAATAATTAATCCTGTACGCAATAGTACTCACCACACAAACTCGTCCTTTCAGAATCCGAACAGCACGAGTCAATCCTACACCTCCGAATGATCCAAACCAACTGGATCGGCTCTGCTCGAGCTAACGTTGCCAGAGCGGCTGAAATGAACTGTCTTAAGTGTCCTGCATCGTTCCTTAGCCCATTATGCTGTCTTCTAACCATATCCCACGCATGTTCAATAGGAGTAAAATCGGGTGAGTAGGCCGGCCGCTCCGGAAAGATGCAAGTTCTGTTTTGAAACAGTCTCTGGATCGGCGATGAAAAAGACGTCGTCTCCATATGTGACTACGTGCTCTAGCACTAAATCAACATAGTAAAGTAAAATTACAAAGCAATTGCAGCCTTCCCGAGAATAAGTACTTAATGCTCGACCCCGCCGTATTTTTCTAAGACTCTTATCTGTTACATATCCATGTTTATAGATTGTACGTGCTCAAGGTTCCTGAGGCATATCTGATTGGGAAAAACGCGACAGAGCAAATACTGACGCCCACTAACATGCGAGGGAGCGGACCGGCCGGCCTGCGTTTCGTTAGGCATTTTCTTGAATATTTAAAAAGGAACGGGGTGCTTTTATTAATTTATCAGGTGCGATCAGTTCGTAATTTAACCGAAAACAACAGTTCATTTGTATGATCTGATAAGGGCGTAAAGGCTGGTTTAAATGTTTACCGAAATTCGTGCATTTGTTCGTTAAATTCGTATCGTATCGTAATCCTATAAGGTAGAGGTAGCAACAAAAACAAAAAAAAAGCGAATAGAAAAATAAATAAAAAATAAATCCATTATAATAGATATATTTTTTATTTATTTTTCTTTCCTTTTTTTTGTTGATATTGTTGCTTTTAATTAAAATAACAAAAACAACAAAAAACCGAAAATAAATTTAAAAAAATAATTAATATTTATTCCAATAATAAGAATAATCGATTTTTTTATTTATTTTTCTTTTCATTTTTGTCGTTTTTAATTAAAATAACAAAAAAATATATAATATTTATTCCAATAATAATAATAGGTATTTTTTATTTATTTTTCTTTTCGTTTTTTCGATTTTGTTCTTTTTAATTAAAATATATAACAACAAAAACAAGAATAGAAAGAAAAGAAACAAATAAAAGAAACGTCCAATATTTATTCCAATCGATATTTTTTATTTATTGTTCGTTCCATTTTGTTGTTTTTAATTAAAATAACAAAAACAACAAAGAACAAAAAAAAACAAATAGAAAAAATATGTAATATCCATTCTAATCCATAATTACAATAATAATTGATAATTTTTATTTATTTTTCTTTTCGTTTTTTGTTGTTTTTAATTAAAATAACAACAAAAATTACAACAAGAAACAAATAAAAAAACATCTAAGTAATATTTATTCCAATAATAATAATAATAATAATATTTTTTATTTACTTTTCTTTTCGTTTCTTTGTTGTTTTTAATTAAAATAACAAAAGAACGAAAAAAACAGGTAAAAAAATATCTAATATTTATTCTAATGCATAATTATAACAATAATCGATAGTTTTTTATTTATTTTTCTTTTCGTTTTTATTTGTTGTTTTGTTATTTTAATTGAAAACAACTGAAAAAATAAACAAATATATCGATTACCTATCCTATAACAGATGTTTTTTACTTATTTTTCTTTCGTTTTTTTTTGTTGATATTTGTTGTTTTTATTTAAAATAACTACAAGAACGACAAAAGAATGAAAAGAAACAAATAAAAAAAATCTAATATTTATTCCAATATTCCAATATTTGGTGTTTTTTATTTATTTTTCTTTTCGTCTTTTTGTTTTTGTTATTTTTAATTAAAATATGTAACAACAAAAGAAAGAAAAGTAACAAATAAAAAATATTTCTAATATTTATTCCAATCGATATTTTTTTTATTTATTTTTCGTTTCGTTTTGTTGTTTTTAATTAAAATAACAACGAGAAAAAACACAAATAGAAGAAATATGTAAAATTTATTCTAATATTTAATTATAACAATAATTGATAGTTTTTTATTTATTTTTCTTTCGTTTCTTGTTTCTAATTAAAATTAAAAAAATAACAAAAGATCGAAGAGAAACAACTGAAAAAATATATCTATCTAATATTTATCCAATAATAATATAATTGATATTTTTTTTATTTATTTTTCTTTTCGTTTTTTTGTTGTTTCTGTTATTATAATTGAAAATAACAAAAACAAAAAAAAGTTAAGAGAAAAATATAAAAAAATTATCTTGAAAGCAATTTTTAAAGTTCCTGCTGACCAAGAACGTTTTTTATGTCAGCATGAACAAATGTTTATATTTTCTTATTAGGGACCAACCAACAATGGCCTTTAGGAATAAATCTTAATACTGCCTATAATATGTATTTTTAACTCTATTAACTAAAAGAGTTTCACGTTCTGTCATAATTAGTGATTTGAAGGCAATTTTTAAAGTTCTTGCTGACCAAGAATGTGTTTTTATATGTCAGCATGAACAAACGTTTGTATTTTCTCATTAGGAACCAACCAGCAACTGCCTTTAAGAATAAATTGTGTCTTAATACTGTCTACATGTATTTTTTACTCTAATAACTAGAAGAGTTTCATGTCATGCTATAATTAGTGAATTCAAGTAAATTTTTAAAGTTCCTGTTGACCAAGAACGTTATTTATGTCAGCATGAACAAACGTTTATATTTTCTAATTTTCTCATTCTCGTCATTAGTGATTTCAAGTAAATTTTTAAAGTTCCTGCTGACCAAGAACGTTTTTTTATGTCAGCATGAACAAACGTTTGTATTTTCTCATTAGGAACCAACCAGCAACTGCCTTTAAGAACAAAATGTGTCTTAATACTGTCTATATGTATTTTTAATTATATTAACCAGAAGAATTTCATGTTATGCTATAATTAGTGATTTCATGTAAATTTTTAAAGTTCCTGCTGACCAAGAACGTTTTTATGTCAGCATAAACAAACGTTTATATTTTCTCATTTTCTCATTCACATAATTACTGATTTAAAGTCAATTTTTAAAGTTCTTGCTGACCAAGAACGTTTCTTTATGTCAGCATGAAAAAACGTTTATATTTTCTCACCAAGGATCAACCAAACAACCATCTTTAAGATTAAAAAGTATCTTAATACTGTCTTTATATATTTTTAACTCTATCAACTAGAAGAGTTTAAATTTATACCTTAATTAGTGATTTAGAGTCAATTTTTAAAGTTCCTGCTGACCAAGATCGTTTTTCTATATGTCAGCATGAACAAACGTTTATATTTTCTCATTTTCTTATTCACATAATTATTAATTTAAAGTCAATTTTTAAAGTTCCTGCTGACCAAGAACGTTTCTTTTGTCAGCATGAAAAACGTTTATATTTTCTCACCAAGGATCAACCAAACAACCATATTTAAGATTAAAAAGTGTCTTAATACTATCTTTATATATTTTTAACTCTATCAACTAGAAGAGTTTAAAGTTATGCCATAATTAGTGATTTAAAGTCACTGCTGACAAAAACAAACGTTTACATTTTCTTGCCTTTAAGAATAAAATGTATCTTAATACTGTCTATATGTATTTTTAACTCTATCAACTAGAAAGTTTAAAGTTATACCATAATTAGTGATTTAAAGTCTATTTTTAAAGTTCCTGCTGACCAAGAACTATTTATATATGACCATTAAATACGTTTATATTTTCTCACCAAGGACCAGCCAAACAACCATCTTTAAGATAAAGTGTCTTAATACTATCTTTATATATTTGTAACTCTATCAACCAGAAGAGTTTAAAGTTATACCTTAATTAGTGATTTACAGTAAATTTTTAAAGTTCCTGCTGAGCAAGAATGCTTTTTTTATATATCAGCTTCTATATTTTCTTATTTTCTCACTCTCTTAATTACTGATTTCAAGTAAATTTTTAAAGTTCCTGCTGACCAAGAACGTTTTTTTATGTCAGCATGAACAAACGTTTGTATTTTCTAATTAGGAACCAACCAACAACTGCCTTTAAGAATAAAATGTGTGTTAATACTGTCTATGTGTATTTTTAACACTATTAACTAGAAGAATTTCATGTTATGCTATAGTTAGTGATTTCAAGTAAATTTTTAAAGTTCCTGCTGACCAAGAACGTTTTTTACGTCAACATGAACAAACGTTTATATCTTCTCATTTTCTTATTCACATAATTATTAATTTAAAGTCAATTTTTAAAGTACCTGCTGACCAAGAACGTTTCTTTATGTCAGCATGAAAAAACGTTTATATTTTCTCACCAAGGATCAACCAAACAACCATCTTTAAGATTAAAAAGTATCTTAATACTGTCTTTATATATTTTTAACTCTATCAACTAGAAGAGTTTAAATTTATACCTTAATTAGTGATTTAGAGTCAATTTTTAAAGTTCCTGCTGACCAAAATCGTTTTTTACGTCAGCATAAACAAACGTTTATATTTTCTCATTTTCCTATTCACATAATTTTTTATTTAAAGTCAATTTTTAAAGTTCCTGCTGACCAAGAACGTTTCTTTATGTCAGCATGAAAAAACGTTTATATTTTCTCACCAAGGATCAACCAAACAACCATCTTTAAGATTAAAAAGTATCTTAATACTGTCTTTATATATTTTTAACTCTATCAACTAGAAGAGTTTAAATTTATACCTTAATTAGTGATTTAGAGTCAATTTTTAAAGTTCCTGCTGACCTAGATCGTTTTTTACAAACATGAACAAACGTTTATATTATCTCATTTTCTTATTCACATAATTATTAATTTAGAGTCAATTTTTAAAGTTCCTGCTGACCAAGATCGTTTTTCTATATGTCAGCAAGAACAAACGTTTGTATTTTCTAATTAGGAACCAACCAACAACTGCCTTTAAGAATAAAATGTATCTTAATACAGTCTATATGTATTTTAACTCTATTAACTAGAAGAGTTTTATGTTATGCCAAAATTAGTGATTTGAAGTAAATTTTTAAAGTTCCTGCTGGCCAAGAAGGTTCTTTTATGTCAGCATGAAAAAACGTTTATGTTTTCTCATCAAGGATCAACCAAACAACCATCTTTAAGATTAGAAAGTGCCTTAATACTGTCTTTATATATTTTTAACTCTATCGACTAGAAGAGTTTAAAGTTATGCCATAATTAGTGTTTTATAGTCAATTTTTAAAGTCACTGCTGACAAAGAACATTTCCTTATATGTCAGTATGAACAAACGTTTATATATTCGCATAAGGGACCAGTGGATTTTAAAGTGAGACACCTTGCATATCAGTGCGAAGCCGGTAAATATTCCTCTGGGATCTAGTCTGGCAGTATCAGCGCACCGACGTGTAACAGTCTTTATGGGGAAGCTGCTGTGCGATAATTCAATTTCCACCTTACCCGTGTCCCATATTAACGTTATTGAATTAGCATAACATCTAACATCTCGCACAGGATCCGTGGTCATCGAACGTAATGCGATTACTCACTTCCGAACAACAATAAATCAATTCTTGTGATGTTTCGCGAACAAGCGATAAATTATTTATGCGATTTGGCAATTTATTGTTGGCTGTTTGTGGCGTTGGCTACTGCATTATATTAAACCTTGTGTGGAGTATTTTCATGCGGAAGAATAATTATCCCTCGGGTTTGCTACAAGACCAATACATACACAACAGAGTAGAGATATTATTTACAACTCAGAACGAAAAATGCACACTTGCTTTAAATAAAATTTTTAACAGTGTACATTCTTCTACTATTTAACATTTACTCTCAATTGCAGGAACTTGCCTTGCATTAGTACAACGAATGCATCCACCTTCGTGCCTGGGGAGGCCTTAAGTTGCGAGTGTACAAGATAGAATGGTTTCCTGAGTACGTTTTTCTTTAAACTTTAAAACAAGGCATGCAAGATAGATGCGCAACAGTGCAGGGCACAAGTAGGGCAGCCACTTTAAAGTCAGCCCGTAGTCCTACTGGGTGCGCGAAACATTTATTAATTCCTTAACAATCCATCATCATTATAAGCAAATCCTTTCATTAGCTGGATTGCTGTCTAACTTTATGGAGTATTAAAAGTTGAACGAAACTCCAATTTTTCATTCACTCTTCTTCGCAGACTTAATGCTCAACATGTTACTTTAATCGCCAGGGACTTGTTCCTCTAATGCCCTTATTTTTTACTACCCATTATTTATTGCTACAGGGTGATCGCCGCAAACGATCTTGGTCAGCAGGAAATTGACTCTAAATCACTAATTAAGGTATAACTTTAAACTCTTCTAGTTGATAGAGTTAAAAATATGTAAAGACAGTATTAAGATACTTTTTAATCTTAAAGATGGTTGTTTGGTTGATCTTTGGTGAGAAAATATAAACGTTTTTTCATGCTGACATAAAGAAACGTTCTTGGTCAGCAGGTACTTTAAAAATTGACTTTAAATTAGTAATTATGTGAATAAGAAAATGAGATAATATAAACGTTTGTTCATGCTGACGTAAAAAACGTTCTTGGTCAGCAGGAACTTTAAAAATTTTCTTGAAATCACTAATTATAGCATAACATGAAATTCTTCTAGTTAATAGTGTTAAAAATACACATAGACAGTATTGAGACACATTTTATTCTTAAAGGCAGTTGTTGGTTGGTTCCCAATTAGAAAATACAAACGTTTGTTCATGCTGACATAAAAAAACGTTTTTGGTCAGCAGGAACTTTAAAAATCTACTTGAAATCAGTAATTAAGAGAGTGAGAAAATGAGAAAATATAGAAGCTGATATATAAAAAAAGCGTTCTTGCTCAGCAGGAACTTTAAAAATTTACTTTAAATCTCTAATTAGGGTATAACTTTAAACTCTTCTGGTTGATAGAGTTAAAAATATATAAAGATAGTATTAAGACACTTTATCTTAAAGATGGTTATTTAGCTGGTCCTCGGTGAGAAAATATAAACGTATTTAATGGTCATATATAAATAGTTCTTCGTTAGCAGGAACTTTAAAAATAGACTTTATATCACTAATTGTGTTATAACTTTAAACTTTCTAGTTGACACAGTTAAAAATACATATAGACAGTATTAAGATACATTTTATTCTTAAAGGCAGGAAAATATAAACGTTTGTTCATGCTGACAAATAAGAGAACGTTCTCGGTCAGCAGGAACTTGAAAAATTTACTTTAAATCGCTAATTATGAAAATGAGAACATGAAAAAATATAAACGTTTGTTCATGCTGACATAAAAAAACGTTATTGGTCAGCAGGAACTTTAAAAATTTACTTGCCATCGCTAATTATGGCAGATCATGAATCTCTTCTAGTTAATAGAGTTAAAAATACATATAGACAGTATTAACACACATTTTATTCGTTGTTGGTTGGTTTCTAATAAGAAAATATAAACGTTTGTTCATGATGACATATAAAGAAACATTCTTGGTCAGCAGAAACTTTAAAAATTGACTTTAAATCACTAATTATGGCATAACTTTAAGCTCTTCTAGTTGATAGAGTTAAAAATATATAAAGACGATATTAAGACACTTTTAAATCTTAAAGATCGTTGTTTGGTTGGTCCATGGTGAGAAAATATTGTGGAGGTATGTATGTTCGTATAAAAAGACTGAGCAACGAATCAATATAATTTATTAAGCGGTAACACTATAACTACTACACGCAAAGACATAAATGTTTCAGAAATCATCCGACTGTTGTTTCGAACTGATCTCTGGTCTTCTCTTCTTCCATCTACCTACCCTCTAGTCTACCTGTGACCATCGCCTCCTCTCGGTATTTCCGTAATTTAGGGGGATACTCATTACTCGTTCTTGGGAAATACCCCTTAGCCGGTGGTCTGACCTACCTATGGTAAATTCGATTCAGAGAAATTGCCGTTCGGCGGAAGACCCTAATAAACTTTATGATGTATTTAAATGTAGGTAAATTAAATTTAAACATATTACAAATAGCTGTACTAACATTTAATTACGATCCGCTACAATATGAACGTTTTTAATGCTCATGTATAAATAAACGTTCTTGGTCAGCAGGAACTTTAAAAACAGACTTTAAATCGCTAATTATGGTATAACTCTTAACTCTTATAGTTGATGAAGTTAAAAATATATAAAGACAGTATTAAGACACTTTTTATAATATAAACGTATTTAAATGCTCATATATAAATAAACGTTCTTGGTCAGCAGGAACTTTAAAAATTTACCTGAAATCACTAATTATGAAAATTAGAAAATCTAAACGTTTGTTTATACTGACATAAAGAAACGTTCTTGGTCAGCAGGAACTTTAAAAATTTACTTCAAATCACTAGTTATGGCATAACTTGTTTAGTTGATAAAGTTAAAAACATATAGAGATAGTATCAAGAGAGATTTTATTCTTACAGGTGATTGTTGGTTTGTTTCTATTGAGAAAACATAAACGTTTGTTCATGCTGACATATAAAAACACGTTCTTGGTCAGCAGGAACTTTAAAAATTTACTTCAAATCACTAATTATGGTATAACTTCAAACTTTTTTAGTTGATAAAGTTAAAAACATATAGAGATAGTATCAAGAGAGATTTTATTCTTACAGGTGATTGGTGGTTTGTTTCTATTGAGAAAACATAAACGTTTGTTCATGCTGGCATATAAAAACACGTTCTTGGTCAGCAGGAACTTTAAAAATTTACTTCAAAACACTAGTTATGGCATTACTTCAAACTTTTTTAGTTGATAAAGTTAAAAACATGTAGAGATAGTATCAAGAGAGATTTTATTCTTACAGGTGATTGTTGGTTTGTTTCTATTGAGAAAACATAAACATTTGTTCATGCTGACATATAAAAACACGTTCTTGGTCAGCAGGAACTTTAAAAATTTACTTCAAATCACTAGTTATGGCATAACTTCAAACTTTTTTAGTTGATAAAGTTAAAAACATATAGAGATAGTATCAAGAGAGATTTTATTCTTACAGGTGATTGTTGGTTTGTTTCTCCTGAGAAAATATAAACGTTTGTTCATGCTGACATATAAAACACGTTCTGCTTGGTCAGCAGGAACTTTAAAAATTTACTTCAAATCACTAGTTATGGCATAACTTCAAACTTTTTTAGTTGATAAAGTTAAAAACATATAGAGATAGTATCAAGAGAGATTTTATTCTTACAGGTGATTGTTGATTTGTTTCTATTGAGAAAACATAAACGTTTGTTCATGCTGACATATAAAAACACGTTCTTGGTCAGCAGAAACTTTAAAAATTTACTTCAAATCACTAGTTATGGCATAACTTCAAACTATTTTAGTTGATAAAGTTAAAAACATGTAGAGATAGTATCAAGAGAGATTTTATTCTTACAGGTGATTGTTGGTTTGTTTCTATTGAGAAAACATAAACGTTTGTTCATGCTGACATATAAAAACACGTTCTTGGTCAGCAGGAACTTTAAAAATTTACTTCAAATCACTAGTTATGGCATAACTTCAAACTTTTTTAGTTGATAAAGTTAAAAACATGTAGAGATAGTGTCAAGAGAGATTTTATTCTTACAGGTGATTGTTGGTTTGTTTCTATTGAGAAAACATAAACGTTTGTTCATGCTGACATATAAAAACACGTTCTTGGTCAGCAGGGACTTTAAAAATTTACTTCAAATCACTAGTTATGGCATAACTTCAAACTTTTTTAGTTGATAAAGTTAAAAACATATAGAGATAGTATCAAGAGAGATTTTATTCTTACAGGTGATTGTTGGTTTGTTTCTCCTGAGAAAATATAAACGTTTGTTCATGCTGACATATAAAACACGTTCTGCTTGGTCAGCAGGAACTTTAAAAATTTACTTCAAATCACTAGTTATGGCATAGCTTCAAACATTTTTAGTTGATAAAGTTAAAAACATATAGAGATAGTATCAAGAGAGATTTTATTCTTACAGGTGATTGTTGGTTTGTATCTATTGAGAAATCATAAACGTTTGTTCATGCTGACATAAAAACACGTTCTTGGTCAGCAGGAACTGTAAAAATTTACTTCAAATCACTAGTTATGGCATAACTTCAAACTTTTTTAGTTGATAAAGTTAAAAACATATAGAGATAGTATCAAGAGAGATTTTATTCTTACAGGTGATTGTTGGTTTGTTTCTCTTGAAAAAATTTAAACGTTTGTTCATGCTGACATATAAAACACGTTCTGCTTGGTCAGCAGGAACTTTAAAAATTTACTTCAAATCACTAGTTATGGCATAACTTCAAACATTTTTAGTTGATAAAGTTAAAAACATATAGAGATAGTATCAAGAGAGATTTTATTCTTACAGGTGATTGTTGGTTTGTTTCTCTTGAAAAAATTTAAACGTTTGTTCATGCTGACATATAAAACACGTTCTGCTTGGTCAGCAGGAACTTTAAAAATTTACTTCAAATCACTAGTTATGGCATAACTTCAAACATTTTTAGTTGATAAAGTTAAAAACATATAGAGATAGTATCAAGAGAGATTTTATTCTTACAGGTGATTGTTGGTTTGTTTCTATTGAGAAAACATAAACATTTGTTCATGCTGACATATAAAAACACGTTCTTGGTCAGCAGGAACTTTAAAAATTTACTTCAAATCACTAATTATGGCATAACTTCAAACTTTTTTAGTTGATAAAGTTAAAAACATATAGAGATAGTATCAAGAGAGATTTTATTCTTACAGGTGATTGTTGGTTTGTATCTATTGAGAAATCATAAACGTTTGTTCATGCTGACATAAAAACACGTTCTTGGTCAGCAGGAATTGTAAAAATTTACTTCAAATCACTAGTTATGGCATAACTTCAAACTTTTTTAGTTGATAAAGTTAAAAACATATAGAGATAGTATCAAAAGAGATTTTATTCTTACAGGTGATTGTTGGTTTGTTTCTCTTGAAAAAATTTAAACGTTTGTTCATGCTGACATATAAAACACGTTCTGCTTGGTCAGCAGGAACTTTAAAAATTTACTTCAAATCACTAGTTATGGCATAACTTCAAACATTTTTAGTTGATAAAGTTAAAAACATATAGAGATAGTATCAAGAGAGATTTTATTCTTACAGGTGATTGTTGGTTTGTATCTATTGAGAAATCATAAACGTTTGTTCATGCTGACATAAAAACACGTTCTTGGTCAGCAGGAACTGTAAAAATTTACTTCAAATCACTAGTTATGGCATAACTTCAAACATTTTTAGTTGATAAAGTTAAAAACATATAGAGATAGTATCAAGAGAGATTTTATTCTTACAGGTGATTGTTGGTTTGTATCTATTGAGAAATCATAAACGTTTGTTCATGCTGACATAAAAACACGTTCTTGGTCAGCAGGAACTGTAAAAATTTACTTCAAATCACTAGTTATGGCATAACTTCAAACTTTTTTAGTTGATAAAGTTAAAAACATATAGAGATAGTATCAAGAGAGATTTTATTCTTACAGGTGATTGTTGGTTTGTTTCTATTGAGAAAATATAAACTTTCGTTCATGCTGACATATAAAAACACGTTCTTGGTCAGCAGGAACTTTAAAAATTTACTTTAAATCACTAGTTATGGCATAACTTCAAACTTTTTTAGTTGATAAAGTTAAAAACATATAGAGATAGTATCAAGAGAGATTTTATTCTTACAGGTGATTGTTGGTTTGTATCTATTGAGAAATCATAAACGTTTGTTCATGCTGACATAAAAACACGTTCTTGGTCAGCAGGAACTGTAAAAATTTACTTCAAATCACTAGTTATGGCATAACTTCAAACATTTTTAGTTGATAAAGTTAAAAACATATAGAGATAGTATCAAGAGAGATTTTATTCTTACAGGTGATTGTTGGTTTGTATCTATTGAGAAATCATAAACGTTTGTTCATGCTGACATAAAAACACGTTCTTGGTCAGCAGGAACTGTAAAAATTTACTTCAAATCACTAGTTATGGCATAACTTCAAACTTTTTTAGTTGATAAAGTTAAAAACATATAGAGATAGTATCAAGAGAGATTTTATTCTTACAGGTGATTGTTGGTTTGTATCTATTGAGAAATCATAAACGTTTGTTCATGCTGACATAAAAACACGTTCTTGGTCAGCAGGAACTGTAAAAATTTACTTCAAATCACTAGTTATGGCATAACTTCAAACATTTTTAGTTGATAAAGTTAAAAACATATAGAGATAGTATCAAGAGAGATTTTATTCTTACAGGTGATTGTTGGTTTGTATCTATTGAGAAATCATAAACGTTTGTTCATGCTGACATAAAAACACGTTCTTGGTCAGCAGGAACTGTAAAAATTTACTTCAAATCACTAGTTATGGCATAACTTCAAACTTTTTTAGTTGATAAAGTTAAAAACATATAGAGATAGTATCAAGAGAGATTTTATTCTTACAGGTGATTGTTGGTTTGTTTCTATTGAGAAAATATAAACTTTCGTTCATGCTGACATATAAAAACACGTTCTTGGTCAGCAGGAACTTTAAAAATTTACTTTAAATCACTAGTTATGGCATAACTTCAAACTTTCTTAGGTGATAAAGTTAAAAACAAGAGAGATTTTATTCTTACAGGTGATTGTTGGTTTGTTTCTATTGAGAAAATATAAACGTTTGTTCATGCTGACATATAAAAACACGTTCTTGGTCAGCAGGAACTTTAAAAATTTACTTCAAATCACTAGTTATGGCATAACTTCAAACTTTTTTAGTTGATAAAGTTAAAATCATATAGAGATAGTATCAAGAGAGATTTTATTCTTACAGGTGATTGTTGGTTTGTTTCTATTGAGAAAATATAAACGTTTGTTCATGCTGACATAAAAAACGTCCTTGGTCAGCGGCAACTTTAGAAATTGACTTCTAATCACTAATTATGGCATAACTTTAAGCTTTTTAAGACGGATTTTATTCTTAAAGGCAGTTGTTGGTTGATCCCTAATGAGAAAATATAAACGTTTGTTCATGCTGACGTATGAAAAAACGTTCTTGGTCAGCAGGAACTTTAAAAATTTACTTCAAATCACTAATTATGAGAATGAGAAAATATAAACGTTTGTTCATGCTGACGTATAAAAAAACGTTCTCGATCAGCAGGAACTTTAAAAATTGACTTCAAATCATTAATTGTGGCATAACTTTAAACTCTTCTAGTTAATAGAGTTAAAAATATCCCTTAAGACGCGCTTCCCAAGTTAACGCAATAAAGTTCTGGAGTAAACATCGCACCTCCGGATAACCTTTCACCTCCTGAAACAAACATCTCACCTATTCAACTCCCCAAGCACCCACGGTACGCATATACCCAGTCAGCCCGTCACCAACCCTTTACCTAAGCAGATTGAAGTTCAGTGTAAATCCTAAGTAACTTTGCCGATGACATCGGTATGCAATTTCGTCGAGATGCATCTCGAGCAGGAGAGGAGAGCTAAACAGAGAGGGCGAATGGATGTATTCGGTAACAGGTGTCGGTGCGGATCGATCTTCCTGTAGGAAACCGGCGCACGCGCTCTCCGCCCACCCCGCTTTCATGTCCACGGCGTCACGACGCATTTTCAGCCAGGGAGTGGTGAGTTAAATACTAGGCTAGTTCGGGGTGCACGGTGACAGTGTTTCTCAGTGATGTAAACCAGTAACCTAGTTGTACCAAAAATGCAAGTGCTTCAAAACCCCGGTGATATTTCGAAACTGAACCAATACTAAACAAACCGTCCATGAACCGCCGTGTTATCTAGGGGTCCGCCATTTACCCAGCCGCCTTCATGTTCCGAGCGGTGCAGGCCGGCATCCCGCGGGTGCTCTAGACTCTTCCTCCCCAGTGTTTACGCGTGTTTTTCGCCTGTCGAAGGCCCGCAAGTCCTGCAGGTTGTTTACCTGTGGCTTAACCGGCATCGTGACATCCTCCAACTTGTTGCTCGGGCCCACCTATACACCGGCATCAGTCACTTGTTTTTCCTCAACCACCTGCGAATGAATCATTGGCAAACATTCATTAATAAGTTATCTTAGGACCCTGCGACCCTTCTCGCTTTCCCTACTTACTCGCACCACCAAAATCGATACACGATGCCACGCTGCTACATGGTAAAAAAACAGAGCAACAAGTATCAGTCCGTACCGAGGGACTGCTGGGACCAAAATAATTCTTCTTCTTCTTCGGGGGCGCCCGACAGCCCCACCGAGGGCTGCGTCGCCCCCCTCTGCTACACGGCGCTCACCAATCGCTCCAGTAAGTACACACGATTTTCCCACCCACCCCCAATTTTCTGTGCAATTTTTTACACAATATACAGGGTGTTTAGAAATAGAGCTAACTGGACGGTCGCAAGCAAAATATTTCGACTTTCCCTAATTTAATAGCAAATAGGCGCAAGGAAACACGTGTCATCGCCATGGTGCCCATCAATAGCAGGTGAAATATTTCGACCGTTCTTAAAGAGCTTCCATCATGTTTAAAAATGCGGGGTATTTAATTATTTTGAACACAGCACTTTGTCGAAAATTCGTTTTTAATTATAATCACCTCACCTGCCGGCCTGATTGCGGCCGATTTTTGCCAGCCCCCACGCAATCCAATCAGCCCAATATCGATTTTGCAATCTCAAGTCTTCGTCTGCTATCGCGCCCAATAAATCTGAATTAATTACCGAGGCCATTAGAATTAATTGATTCACTAAAAGCCTTTGTAGTTCGTCACCATCTAAACACCGAATCATTACGCTGACTAAGGCCTTGTGGGAATACGGCGAGCTCGTCGGTACGTGTGTGTGTGCGTGTGGGTGCCTAGCACACGCCAGCCGTTCATTAGGGGGTGTGCGTGGACCCCAACACACGGTATAAGTAGCGGGATCATTGGGAAGTCGCGCGGAACAAGGGGGAGGCTAGGGGGTTTTCGTTTTAAGACGGGCGAAAAACCATGTGCTCTTTGAACCTCATTAAAATGAAACATCTTGTTCGTCCAACATACACTAAATTATAATCTTTCAACTAATTTGGTAACTTCTCTTATTACTCCTTTTTTGTAGTTGGAAGATAAAGTTTCAATCTCCTAATTCATGTTTTAAGACACTTATTTAATTGTCCCTCTCATATTGTCAAGTACACTAAAAGATTATCGAGAAGTCCTACACTAAATTAATTATAATCTTTCAACTAATTTGCTAATTTACTCGTATTGCTCCATTTTGTCAGTCGGGAAATAACGTTTCAATCTCCTAATCCATGTTTTAATTGTCTGTCTCATATTGTCAACTCTAAAAGATTGCCGGTAAGCCCGACACTAAATTATAATCTTTCAACTAATTTGGTAACTTCTCTTATTACTCCATTTTTGTAGTTGGAAGATAGAGTTTCAATCTCCTAATTCATATTTTAAAACACTTATTTAATTGTCTCTCTCATATTGTCAAGTACACTAAAAGATTATCGAGAAGTCCCACACTAAATTAATTATAATCTTTCAACTAGTTTGATAATTTTCGCGTATTACTCCGTTTTGTCAGTTGGGAAATAACGTTTCAATCTCCTAATCCATGTTTTAATTGTCTGTCTCATATTGTCAACTCTAAAAGATTGCCGGTAAGCCCGACACTAAATTATAATCTTTCAACTAATTTGGTAACTTCTCGTATTACTCCTTTTTGCAGTTGGCAGATAGAGTTTCAATCTCCTAATTCATATTTTAAGTCACTTATTTAATTGTCTCTCTCATATTGTCGAGTACACTAAAAGATTATCGAGAAGTTCTACACTAAATTAATTATAATCTTTCAACTAATTTGCTAATTTACTCGTATTACTCCATTTTGTCAGTCGGGAAATAACGTTTCAATCTCCTAATCCATGTTTTAATTGTCTGTCTCATATTGTCAACTCTAAAATATTGCCGATAAGTCCGACACTAAATTATAATCTTTCAACTAATTTGGTAACTTCTCGTATTACTCCTTTTTTGTAGTTGGAAGATAAAGTTTCAATCTCCTAATCCATATTTTAAGACACTTATTTAATTGTCCCTCTCATATTGTCAAGTACACTAAAAGATTATCGAGAAGTTCTACACTAAATTAATTATAATCTTTCAACTAGTTTGATAATTTTCGCGTATTACTCCGTTTTGTCAGTTGGGAAATAACGTTTCAATCTCCTAATCCATGTTTTAATTGTCTGTCTCATATTGTCAACTCTAAAATATTGCCGATAAGTCCGACACTAAATTATAATCTTTCAACTAATTTGGTAACTTCTCGTATTACTCCTTTTTGCAGTTGGCGGATAGAGTTTCAATCTCCTAATTCATATTTTAAGACATTTATTTAATTGTCTCTCTCATATTGTCGAGTACACTAAAAGATTATCGAGAAGTCCCACACTGAATTAATTATAATCTTTCAACTAGTTTGATAATTTTCGCGTATTACTCCGTTTTGTCAGTCGGGAAATAACGTTTCAATCTCCTAATCCATGTTTTAATTGTCTGTCTCATATTGTCAACTCTAAAAGATTGCCGATAAGTCCGACACTAAATTATAATCTTTCAACTAATTTGGTAACTTCTCGTATTACTCCATTTTGTAGTTAGAAGATAGAGTTTCAATCTCCTAATTCATATTTTAAGACACTTATTTAATTGTCTCTCTCATATTGTCGAGTACACTAAAAGATTATCGAGAAGTTCTACACTAAATTAATTATAATCTTTCAACTAGTTTGATAATTTTCGCGTATTACTCCGTTTTGTCAGTTGGGAAATAACGTTTCAATCTCCTAATCCATGTTTTAATTGTCTGTCTCATATTGTCAACTCTAAAATATTGCCGATAAGTCCGACACTAAATTATAATCTTTCAACTAATTTGGTAACTTCTCGTATTACTCCATTTTGTAGTTGGAAGATAGAGTTTCAATCTCCTAATTCATATTTTAAGACACTTATTTAATTGTCTCTCTCATATTGTCGAGTACACTAATAGATTATCGAGAAGTCCCACACTAAATTAATTATAATCTTTCAACTAGTTTGATAATTTTCGCGTATTACTCCGTTTTGTCAGTCGGGAAATAACGTTTCAATCTCCTAATCCATGTTTTAATTGTCTGTCTCATATTGTCAACTCTAAAAGATTGCCGATAAGTCCTACACTAAATTATAATCTTTCAACTAATTTGTTAATTTACTCGTATTACTCCGTTTCTCAATCGGGAAATGAAATTTGAGTCTCCTAATCCCTATTTTAGGACACTTAACTTAATTATCCCATTCACCATTTTTTAAGACAGCCTGCAATTTTTTTTGTCCCATTTTAGATGGTGGCCCAATTCAGGTTAAGATACATGAAAAATACGTCACTCGGTGGAAATATTTTGCTAACGCTGATCATTGCATTGACGCCGCTGGCCTAAAGACTCCGCGGTTTTTATGTATTAAAAGTACTCCGGCCAATAAAGTAATGATGGCCGAATAACTGGATAAATAATTTTTCGCGACGTCAAATAAAACAATTTCGCTCGGAGAAAATTAGAAAACAAAGACGTTACTAAGTTTGCCTGGCCTTTTATCTAATGCATTTCGGGTCAGCGGATATCTAAAAGTACCCCATTAGAATGTGTAGTTCCAGCAGAATAACTGCAGATCTGTTGAACTGCAAGTAATAAATGGAAGGAGCCAATGTTAATCTGGAGTTTTATACATTTATGATTACTCGAATAATTCTGTTCTCGGAACACAAAAGGATATTGACCATATTTCATAGGATTATATTTGCAATATTCGTACCTCAATTCTTATAAGTATTAGCTTACAATTATTTAAAATAATCCCCTCATTTATATTTCACCGTTTGATTAGGTAATGCGTCGGAGTAGTGGAAAATAAATTGTACGGATATACAGATAACACTGACGGCTTTATTACTTATTGCAGTGATTGTCAGTTTATTGATTTCCCGTCCAAATTAATAACCTTCCTCGAATGGTACACAAATTTCAACAGGAATACGACGGATTCAATTGCACAGAAAGCCCATTCGATTAAAGGATTATACTTTCATTATTTCATAATTCCATATTTGCACAGTAACATGTGAACTGACGTGAATCGATACCACTCGGAGAGGGCTATTTTAAACTGAAAATGTTAACAGCGGTTTCGGCGTTTTAATTATTATTTCTCTTCGAAGCGATGTACGCGAACGAATATCGGTCGCAACTTTTAAAGCTGCGGTTGAAGCAGTCACTGCTAGCGTGTTCCCACCACGGCCTCTGGATAACATTGGAGTTATTCTAGAGTCCTTTTGGTTTCAGCACTTTTGGATTAAAACACCTAAAAATTGATTATTTTAAAGTTATACAGCACAGCTATCGAATTTCTGTTGTGTTTAACAAAAATTGTCCAATCTGGATGAAAAAGGACAAGGTGGAAACAAAATTTGATTCTGAACAACATTTACCAATTAAACTACACTAAATTATAATATTTCAACTAATTTGGCAATTTAGTCTCTTACTCCGTTTCTCAGTCGGGAAATAAGGTTTGAATCTCCTAATCTATATTTTAAGACACTTATTTAATTGTCTCTCTCATATCGCCAAATACACTAAAAGATAACCGATAAGTCCTACACTAATTTATAATCTTTCAACTGTTTTGTTAATTTACTCGTATCATTTCGTTTCTTAGTTGGGAGATGATGTTTCAGTCTCCTAATCCATATTTTAAAGCACTTATTTAATTGTCTTTCTCATATATTCAAGCACACTGAAAGATAACCGATAAGTCCTACATTAAATTATAATCTTTCAACTAATTTGGTAATTTACTCGTATTGCTCCGTTTCTCAGTTGGGAGATAAAGTTTCAATCTCCTAATCCTTAATTTAAGACACTTGTTTAATTATCTCTCTCATATTGTCAATTACATTAAAAGATTGCCGATAAGTCTTACACCAAATTATAATCTTTCAACTAATTTATTAATTTACTCGTATCACTTCGTTTCTTAGTTGGGGAGATGAGGTTTCAGTCTCCTAATCCATATTTTAAAGCACTTATTTAATTGTTTTTCTCATATATTCAAGCACACTGATAGATAACCGATAAGTCCTATATTAAATTATAATCTTTCAACTAATTTGGTAATTTACTCGTATTGCTCCGTTTCTCAGTTGGGAGATGAAGTTTCAATCTCCTAATCCTTAATTTAAGTCACTTGTTTAATTGTCTCTCTCATATTGTCAAGTACACTAAAAGATTGCCGATAAGTCCTACACCAAATTATAATCTTTCACCTAATTTATTAATTTACTCGTATCACTTCGTTTCTTAGTTGGGGAGATGGGGTTTCAGTCTCCTAATCCGTATTTTAAAGCACTTATTTAATTGTCTTTCTCATATATTCAAGCACACTGAAAGATAACCGATAAGTCCTATATTAAATTATAATCTTTCAACTAATTTGGTAATTTACTCGTATTGCTCCGTTTCTCAGTTGGGAGATGAAGTTTCAATCTCCTAATCCTTAATTTAAGTCACTTATTTAATTGTCTCTCTCATATTCTCAATTACACTAAAAGATTGCCGATAAGTCCTACACCAAATTATAATCTTTCACCTAATTTATTAATTTACTCGTATCACTTCGTTTCTTAGTTGGGGAGATGGGGTTTCAGTCTCCTAATCCGTATTTTAAAGCACTTATTTAATTGTCTTTCTCATATATTCAAGCACACTGAAAGATAACCGATAAGTCCTATATTAAATTATAATCTTTCAACTAATTTGGTAATTTACTCGTATTGCTCCGTTTCTCAGTTGGGAGATGAAGTTTCAATCTCCTAATCCTTAATTTAAGTCACTTATTTAATTGTCTCTCTCATATTCTCAATTACACTAAAAGATTGCCGATAAGTCCTACACCAAATTATAATCTTTCACCTAATTTATTAATTTACTCGTATCACTTCGTTTCTTAGTTGGGGAGATGGGGTTTCAGTCTCCTAATCCGTATTTTAAAGCACTTATTTAATTGTCTTTCTCATATATTCAAGTACACTGAAAGATAACAGATAAGTCCTACATTAAATTATAATCTTTCAACTAATTTGGTAATTTACTCGTATTGCTCCGTTTCTCAGTTGGGAGATGAAGTTTCAATCTCCTAATCCTTAATTTAAGTCACTTATTTAATTGTCTCTCTCATATTCTCAATTACACTAAAAGATTGCCGATAAGTCCTACACCAAATTATAATCTTTCACCTAATTTATTAATTTACTCGTATCACTTCGTTTCTTAGTTGGGGAGATGGGGTTTCAGTCTCCTAATCCGTATTTTAAAGCACTTATTTAATTGTCTTTCTCATATATTCAAGCACACTGAAAGATAACCGATAAGTCCTATATTAAATTATAATCTTTCAACTAATTTGGTAATTTACTCGTATTGCTCCGTTTCTCAGTTGGGAGATGAAGTTTCATCTCCTAATCCTTAATTTAAGTCACTTATTTAATTGTCTCTCTCATATTCTCAATTACACTAAAAGATTGCCGATAAGTCCTACACCAAATTATAATCTTTCACCTAATTTATTAATTTACTCGTATCACTTCGTTTCTTAGTTGGGGAGATGGGGTTTCAGTCTCCTAATCCGTATTTTAAAGCACTTATTTAATTGTCTTTCTCATATATTCAAGCACACTGATAGATAACCGATAAGTCCTATATTAAATTATAATCTTTCAACTAATTTGGTAATTTACTCGTATTGCTCCGTTTCTCAGTTGGGAGATGAAGTTTCAATCTCCTAATCCTTAATTTAAGTCACTTGTTTAATTGTCTCTCTCATATTGTCAAGTACACTAAAAGATTGCCGATAAGTCCTACACCAAATTATAATCTTTCACCTAATTTATTAATTTACTCGTATCACTTCGTTTCTTAGTTGGGGAGATGGGGTTTCAGTCTCCTAATCCGTATTTTAAAGCACTTATTTAATTGTCTTTCTCATATATTCAAGCACACTGAAAGATAACCGATAAGTCCTATATTAAATTATAATCTTTCAACTAATTTGGTAATTTACTCGTATTGCTCCGTTTCTCAGTTGGGAGATGAAGTTTCAATCTCCTAATCCTTAATTTAAGTCACTTATTTAATTGTCTCTCTCATATTCTCAATTACACTAAAAGATTGCCGATAAGTCCTACACCAAATTATAATCTTTCACCTAATTTATTAATTTACTCGTATCACTTCGTTTCTTAGTTGGGGAGATGGGGTTTCAGTCTCCTAATCCGTATTTTAAAGCACTTATTTAATTGTCTTTCTCATATATTCAAGCACACTGATAGATAACCGATAAGTCCTATATTAAATTATAATCTTTCAACTAATTTGGTAATTTACTCGTATTGCTCCGTTTCTCAGTTGGGAGATGAAGTTTCAATCTCCTAATCCTTAATTTAAGTCACTTGTTTAATTGTCTCTCTCATATTGTCAAGTACACTAAAAGATTGCCGATAAGTCCTACACCAAATTATAATCTTTCACCTAATTTATTAATTTACTCGTATCACTTCGTTTCTTAGTTGGGGAGATGGGGTTTCAGTCTCCTAATCCGTATTTTAAAGCACTTATTTAATTGTCTTTCTCATATATTCAAGCACACTGATAGATAACCGATAAGTCCTATATTAAATTATAATCTTTCAACTAATTTGGTAATTTACTCGTATTGCTCCGTTTCTCAGTTGGGAGATGAAGTTTCAATCTCCTAATCCTTAATTTAAGTCACTTGTTTAATTGTCTCTCTCATATTGTCAAGTACACTAAAAGATTGCCGATAAGTCCTACACCAAATTATAATCTTTCACCTAATTTATTAATTTACTCGTATCACTTCGTTTCTTAGTTGGGGAGATGGGGTTTCAGTCTCCTAATCCGTATTTTAAAGCACTTATTTAATTGTCTTTCTCATATATTCAAGCACACTGAAAGATAACCGATAAGTCCTATATTAAATTATAATCTTTCAACTAATTTGGTAATTTACTCGTATTGCTCCGTTTCTCAGTTGGGAGATGAAGTTTCAATCTCCTAATCCTTAATTTAAGTCACTTATTTAATTGTCTCTCTCATATTCTCAATTACACTAAAAGATTGCCGATAAGTCCTACACCAAATTATAATCTTTCACCTAATTTATTAATTTACTCGTATCACTTCGTTTCTTAGTTGGGGAGATGGGGTTTCAGTCTCCTAATCCGTATTTTAAAGCACTTATTTAATTGTCTTTCTCATATATTCAAGCACACTGAAAGATAACCGATAAGTCCTATATTAAATTATAATCTTTCAACTAATTTGGTAATTTACTCGTATTGCTCCGTTTCTCAGTTGGGAGATGAAGTTTCAATCTCCTAATCCTTAATTTAAGTCACTTATTTAATTGTCTCTCTCATATTCTCAATTACACTAAAAGATTGCCGATAAGTCCTACACCAAATTATAATCTTTCACCTAATTTATTAATTTACTCGTATCACTTCGTTTCTTAGTTGGGGAGATGGGGTTTCAGTCTCCTAATCCGTATTTTAAAGCACTTATTTAATTGTCTTTCTCATATATTCAAGTACACTGAAAGATAACAGATAAGTCCTACATTAAATTATAATCTTTCAACTAATTTGGTAATTTACTCGTATTGCTCCGTTTCTCAGTTGGGAGATGAAGTTTCAATCTCCTAATCCTTAATTTAAGTCACTTATTTAATTGTCTCTCTCATATTCTCAATTACACTAAAAGATTGCCGATAAGTCCTACACCAAATTATAATCTTTCACCTAATTTATTAATTTACTCGTATCACTTCGTTTCTTAGTTGGGGAGATGGGGTTTCAGTCTCCTAATCCGTATTTTAAAGCACTTATTTAATTGTCTTTCTCATATATTCAAGCACACTGAAAGATAACCGATAAGTCCTATATTAAATTATAATCTTTCAACTAATTTGGTAATTTACTCGTATTGCTCCGTTTCTCAGTTGGGAGATGAAGTTTCATCTCCTAATCCTTAATTTAAGTCACTTATTTAATTGTCTCTCTCATATTCTCAATTACACTAAAAGATTGCCGATAAGTCCTACACCAAATTATAATCTTTCACCTAATTTATTAATTTACTCGTATCACTTCGTTTCTTAGTTGGGGAGATGGGGTTTCAGTCTCCTAATCCGTATTTTAAAGCACTTATTTAATTGTCTTTCTCATATATTCAAGCACACTGATAGATAACCGATAAGTCCTATATTAAATTATAATCTTTCAACTAATTTGGTAATTTACTCGTATTGCTCCGTTTCTCAGTTGGGAGATGAAGTTTCAATCTCCTAATCCTTAATTTAAGTCACTTGTTTAATTGTCTCTCTCATATTGTCAAGTACACTAAAAGATTGCCGATAAGTCCTACACCAAATTATAATCTTTCACCTAATTTATTAATTTACTCGTATCACTTCGTTTCTTAGTTGGGGAGATGGGGTTTCAGTCTCCTAATCCGTATTTTAAAGCACTTATTTAATTGTCTTTCTCATATATTCAAGCACACTGAAAGATAACCGATAAGTCCTATATTAAATTATAATCTTTCAACTAATTTGGTAATTTACTCGTATTGCTCCGTTTCTCAGTTGGGAGATGAAGTTTCAATCTCCTAATCCTTAATTTAAGTCACTTATTTAATTGTCTCTCTCATATTCTCAATTACACTAAAAGATTGCCGATAAGTCCTACACCAAATTATAATCTATCAACTAATTTATTAATTTACTCGTATCACTTCGTTTCTTAGTTGGGGAGATGAGGTTTCAGTCTCCTAATCCGTATTTTAACGCACTTATTTAATTGTCTTTCTCATATATTCAAGCACACTGAAAGATAACCGATAAGTCCTATATTAAATTATAATCTTTCAACTAATTCGGTAATTTACTCGTATTGCTCCGTTTCTCAGTTGGGAGACAATCTCCTAATCCTTAATTTAAGACACTTATTTAATTGTCTCTCTCATATTGTCAAGTACACTAAAAGAGTGCCGATAAGTCCTACACTAAATTATAATCTTTCAACTAAATTGGTAATTTACTCGTATTATTCCGTAAAATGTGATTCTAAATAACTTTTTCGAATAAAATAAATATTATTGGTGTTAAATTAAAACATAAAATCACTGTAACCAAAATATTCTTTCATCCGGACCTTCCGCTCCACTAAGCAGCGGCGTTCATACCGCCCCGACGCGACGCAGCTCCTCGCCATCCACATAACATTATCATACGATATTAAAACGGACGTTATAATAAAAAACCAGGCAGCCTAATATTGTTTTTGTTTCCAAGTTTGCATTATATTAAAGGGCCGCGGAATAAAGGCCGAGTGTATAATGTCGTGAAACTTTTAAGCTGTGTAGGTACTATAATTTAACAATATTAAACAAGTGGGTTTCTAAGGAAAATGAAGGCACCTCGTTATCTTTATTACTGAAAGAAAGACGCCCAAGATCCACGCTCCACAATAACAAGAACGGCACAAACGACAATCTTACTTTTCTCCCCGTGGAAAATGTAATCTAATTTGGTAAACCCACTCAGAACTCCTGATGTTATATTTTAGTTGGAGCCTCTTCGTATTCATTGTGTTTAAGAGTTTTATTCAAATGCTGTTGAGGCCTAAGTGGAATCAAATTGATAAATTTAATCATTCGGGGCCGTTGGTTTTTATTTCTCTAACGATATGGGGTCGGCGTCGGAACCCACACCCCTCCACCGTTAATTTTCTCAATTGTTTACTTGACGGAAAGTCCGACGTTTTACTGAAATAAATAAGCTGAAACAAATTCCAGCCGCTTTGTTTATTCCACAGATCAATTTTGTCACGAAATATATGATCTGTGACCTGGTTATTCTACACGAGTTCGATATCTGTTTTAAATTGCACATGTCTCTACTTGATTTATTAGTCTAATGTGAACAGTGCACAGCGCCGCTGAATTTGAAATATTATGCGAGTTGGCTTTTTAAAAAAAAAGTTGAAACAACACTTTTTAAACTGGAGCAATGACAGGAAATGCAGGCATGTCGAAGCAAAAAATGGATCGTTTTTGTTTTTTAATTGAACAGAAATATTAACTGAATATTCTTGACAGAAACGCAAATAAAAATTCGAAACCTCGTTGCGATTTCGCATTCCCGTCAGCTCCTCTGGGAGGTGTCGCAGATAGCTCGACACCGCCGCTATCGATTACGGATTTCTTTCGCAGATTTACCAAAACTTTCCGACTTGCCCGCGCGCTTTTAATACACCATATTTCTCCGGCAGCTATTATCGCCGAAAACTGAACTCCCAACTCCGAAAGGCTTATGCAAATACAGTTTCATGTAATGTGGTAATGCACTTTACGCCGCCGTAAAATATGCTCCAGAACGGCCGTAATAGAATTTAGTAGCGATTTGGAGGCTAATGAAGAAATAAAACCGCTCAGATATTCACACGTTACAATGTCTTTGGGTCCTGTTTAATATTCTTGTTGCATGCGCTCTGTTTTATTTGTCATCTTTCGGCGCATAACTTTGAACTGATTACGGCGTCAAGGATGTAAGGGACAAAAGCGCCGTGTTGTTTCCATTGAGGAAAAATAAATTTAATAAACCTGCCACATACAAAATTTAAAACAAGTATAACTTCAATTTAACTTTTTTGGATTATTATATAATAAACCCCTTTTTAACGAACCGCCGCTGTTTAAATGCGTATTATAGAATTGCGTTATTGTTTTATAAAATACAAAATTTAAAAAATCTATAAATTATAATTTTTAAACGACTCTTTGCTTTTGCTTAAACCCCACTTAACGAACCGCCCCTGTTTCAAAAGCGTAACATAGAATTGCATTGTTTTTTTTATTAGACACAAAGTTCCAAAGATGTTTAAATTCCAATTTGTAACAAATATTTTTAAATTGTATTTAATAAACCCCTTATTAACGAACCGCCGCTGTTTTTATTGCGTATTATAGAAGTGCGTTACTATTTTATAAGATAAAAAATTTTAAAATCTATTATTATAATTTTTAAACAACTTTTTGAAATTTTCCTTAATAAACCCCATTTAACGAACCGCCTGTTTTAAAAGCGTAACATACACTTGCATTGTTTTTTTATAAAACACAAAGTTCAAAAGAAGTATAAATTCCAATTTATAACAAATATTCCTAAATTGTGTTTAATAAACCCCTTTTTCACGAACCGCCGCTGTTCTTAATGCGTTACTATTTTATAAGATACAAATTTTTAATAATCTATACTCTCGCTCTCTCTCTCTCTCTCTCTCTAATTAAAATTTTTAAACGATTCTTTGAAATTTTCCCTATTAAACCCCATTTAACGAACCGCCCCTGTTTTAAAAGCGAAATAAGCACTTGCATTGTTTTTTTATAAGACACAAAGTTCAAAAGATGTTTAAATTCCAATTTATAATAAATATTTTTAAATTGAATTTAATAAACCCCTTTTTAACGAACCGCCGCTGGTTTTAATGCGTTACTATTTTATAAGACACAACATTTTAACAGTCTATAAATTATAATTTTTAAACGACTTTTTGAAATTTTCCTTAATAAACCCCATTTAACGAACCGCCCCTGTTTTAAAAGCGAAACATACACTTGCATTGTTTTTTTATAAGACACTAAATTCAAAAGATGTTAAATTTCCAATTTATAAAAACTAATTTTAAATTATTGTATTTAATAAACCCCTTTTTAACGAACCGCCGCTGTTTTTATTGCGTACTATAGAAGTGCGTTACTATTTTATAAGATAAAAAATTTTAAAATCTATTATTATAATTTTTAAACAACTCTTTGAAATTTTCCTTAATAAACCCCATTTAACGAACCGCCTCTGTTTTAAAAGCGTAACATACACTTGCATTGTTTTTTTATAAAATACAAAGTTCAAAAGATGTGTAAATTCCAATTTATAACAAATATTCCTAAATTGAATTTATTAAACCCCTTTTTAACGAACCGCCGCTGTTTAAATGCATATTATAGAATTGCATTACTATTTTATGAAATGCAGAATGCAAAAAATCTATAAATTAAAATTTTTAAACGATTTTTTGAAATTTTCCATAATAAACCCCTTTTAACGAACCGCCCCTGTTTTAAAAGCGAAACATACACTTGCATTGTTTTTTATAAGACACTTAATTCAAAAGATGTTTAATTTCCGATTTATAACAAACAATTTTAAATTATATTTAATAAACCCCTTTTTAACGAACCGCCGCTGTTTTTAATGCGTTACTATTTTATAAGATTCAAAATTTTAATAATCTATAAATTAAAATTTTTAAACGATTTTTTGAAATTTTCCTTAATAAACCCCTTTTAACGAACCGCCCCTGTTTTAAAAGCGAAACATACACTTGCATTGTTTTTTTATAAGACACTAAATTCGAAAGATGTTTAAATTCCAATTTATAAAAAATAATTTTAAATTATTGTATTTAATAAACCCTTTTTTAACGAACCCCCCCTGATTTTAATGCGTTACTATTAATTTATAAGTTACAAAATTTTAATAATCAATATATTGTAATTTTGAAACGATTCTTTGAAATTTTCCTTAATAAACCCCTTTTAACGAACCGCCCCTGTCTTAAAAGCGAAACATACACTTGCATTGTTTTTTTGTGAGACACTAAATTCAAAAGATGTTTAAATTCCAATTTATAACAAATAATTTTAAAGTATTGTATTTAATAAACCCCTTCCTAACGAACCGCCGCTGTTTTCAATGGTATTTTACAAAATTATTATTTTTTATAAAATTTATAAATCCACAAATTCAACCCACAAACGCCAATTTGAAATTTTCTATTATGAAAACCTTATTAACGAGCCGCCCGTTGATAGCGAACGCCGAAATTCCAAATAAATGTTTTTATTGCGTTCCAATAGTACTACAAAATTTACTATAAGTAGGACGTTACACCCGCACTCTGGAATTTCATTCAACCTACAAGTAGTATTCAAGAAACGTGCTCCGCCCCTCAAGACAAAAGCAAGTGCAGGTGCAAACGGAAACGTAAATATAACCTCAACATACTAAACATGTAACAGCTACAAGACGATTTGCCGTTGGATTGCTAATTGGCGAAGAGGTGTAGGTTTTGCACTTGCATGCAAAAGGTCACGGGTTCAAATCCTACTATCCCCAACTTTTTTTTTTTTAAATAATGTGGTTTTTTTTAATTAAAAAAATTATAATTTCACTTTTTTGATATTTTCTCATATCTTTTATGCCAGATTTTCATATAAATTTTGTACAAATCAATAAAATGTTCTATAATACGCGGTGGAACAATAAAAATTGGAGCAACTGTTGTCCCAACAACTTTGGTTCTGCCCGAGATCCAAATGGACGAAAACGATACATATAGTAAATTTATATTATTGCGATCGCGTAGAAATTACACAACCCCTCTCGGGAATAGTTTCCACTATCAAGCCTGACGAATTCAACCTATTGAGAGGCGCAACAAGAAAGCAAATTGAACGGAAATTCCTCCGTGGCTCTAATCGAGCGGGGCAAATGCCAACGCAGTTTTGTAAGACCGGCCAATCCTCCGCCCCGCCGCCAGCCGTAACATCTCCACTTCCTCTCTCCTTGTTTGCCGGACTTTTTCGATTGCCTATTCGGACCTAGTTGTCCGGAATTATTGGGCATTCGGTTTATTTATGAAACTGAAAACTGCGTCGGAATGACGAACAACATTGTAAATAAATGAACAGGGGAGGGTCACGTCCGCCAGCTGTGTGCACGAAAAACATTTATGTACTGGATTTTTATTGCCGGACACCGCGTGTAAAAAGCACTGATATATTTCGTACGGCCGACGTTTATGGAGAACGCAATCTTGCTCAAATACAGCGTGCATCATGCACAGATTTCCACTACTAGAAATAGTTGCCAGAAGATCCTTTTCATTGTCATTCTAATATAAATATAATTATATAATATTGGCTCGTTCATTATTCCCAGCACCTCCGCCATTTAATGTGTGTAAACAACAAAAATAGCCAAACAACACTTGTCAGAAGATTCTTTACATTTTGATGTAAGTAAAAATAATAGCATTTGTCAGAATATTTTCACTAGGGGACAAACATATAAGTAGGAACAGTTGTCAGAAAACCCACTTCACTCTGATATAAATGACAATAAAAATACTTGTCAGAAGATTCATTTTATTTTGATGTAAATATAAATAGTAACATTTGTCAGATTATTTTTATTCGGGGATAGAAATTTAAGTAGGAAGAGTTGTCAGAAAACCCTCTTCACTCTGATATAAATGACAATAAAAATACTTGTCAGAAGATTCATTTTATTTTGATGTAAATATAAATAGTAACATTTGTCAGATTATTTTTATTCGGGAATAGAAATTTAAGTAGGAAGGGTTGTCAGAAAACCCTCTTCACTCTGATATAAATGACAATAAAAATACTTGTCAGAAGATTCATTTTATTTTGATGTAAATATAAATAGTAACATTTGTCAGTTTATTTTTATTCGGGGATAGAAATTTAAGTAGGAAGAGTTGTCAGAAAACCCTCTTCACTCAGATATAAATGACAATAAAAATACTTGTCAGAAGATTCATTTTATTTTGATGTAAATATAAATAGTAACATTTGTCAGATTATTTTTATTCGGGGATAGAAATTTAAGCAGGAAGAGTTGTCAGAAAACCCTCTTCACTCTGATATAAATGACAATAAATATACTTGTCAGAAGATTCATTTTATTTTGATGTAAATATAAATAGTAACATTTGTCAGATTATTTTTATTCGGGGATAGAAATTTAAGTAGGAAGAGTTGTCAGAAAACCCTCTTCACTCTGATATAAATGACAATAAATATACTTGTCAGAAGATTCATTTTATTTTGATGTAAATATAAATAGTAACATTTGTCAGATTATTTTTATTCGGGGATAGAAATTTAAGCAGGAAGAGTTGTCAGAAAACCCTCTTCACTCTGATATAAATGACAATAAATATACTTGTCAGAAGATTCATTTTATTTTGATGTAAATATAAATAGTAACATTTGTCAGATTATTTTTATTCGGGGATAGAAATTTAAGTAGGAAGAGTTGTCAGAAAACCCTCTTCACTCTGATATAAATGACAATAAATATACTTGTCAGAAGATTCATTTTATTTTGATGTAAATATAAATAGTAACATTTATCAGATTATTTTTATTCGGGGATAGAAATTTAAGTAGGAAGAGTTGTCAGAAAACCATCTTCACTCTGATATAAATGACAATAAAAATACTTGTCAGAAGATTCATTTTATTTTGATGTAAATATAAATAGTAACATTTGTCAGATTATTTTTATTCGGGGATAGAAATTTAAGTAGGAAGAGTTGTCAGAAAACCCTCTTCACTCTGATATAAATGACAATAAAAATACTTGTCAGAAGATTCATTTTATTTTGATGTAAATATAAATAGTAACATTTGTCAGATTATTTTTATTCGGGAATAGAAATTTAAGTAGGAAGGGTTGTCAGAAAACCCTCTTCACTCTGATATAAATGACAATAAAAATACTTGTCAGAAGATTCATTTTATTTTGATGTAAATATAAATAGTAACATTTGTCAGTTTATTTTTATTCGGGGATAGAAATTTAAGTAGGAAGAGTTGTCAGAAAACCCTCTTCACATATAAATGACAATAAAAATACTTGTCAGAAGATTCATTTTATTTTGATGTAAATATAAATAGTAACATTTGTCAGATTATTTTTATTCGGGGATAGAAATTTAAGCAGGAAGAGTTGTCAGAAAACCCTCTTCACTCTGATATAAATGACAATAAATATACTTGTCAGAAGATTCATTTTATTTTGATGTAAATATAAATAGTAACATTTGTCAGATTATTTTTATTCGGGGATAGAAATTTAAGTAGGAAGAGTTGTCAGAAAACCCTCTTCACTCTGATATAAATGACAATAAATATACTTGTCAGAAGATTCATTTTATTTTGATGTAAATATAAATAGTAACATTTATCAGATTATTTTTATTCGGGGATAGAAATTTAAGTAGGAAGAGTTGTCAGAAAACCCACTTCACTCTGATATAAATGACAATAAAAATACTTGTCAGAAGATTCATTTTATTTTGATGTAAATATAAATAGTAACATTTGTCAGATTATTTTTATTCGGGGATAGAAATTTAAGTAGGAAGAGTTGTCAGAAAACCCACTTCACTCTGATATAAATGACAATAAAAATACTTGTCAGAAGATTCATTTTATTTTGATGTAAATATAAATAGTAACATTTGTCAGATTATTTTTATTCGGGGATAGAAATTTAAGCAGGAAGAGTTGTCAGAAAACCCTCTTCACTCTGATATAAATGACAATAAATATACTTGTCAGAAGATTCATTTTATTTTGATGTAAATATAAATAGTAACATTTGTCAGATTATTTTTATTCGGGGATAGAAATTTAAGTAGGAAGAGTTGTCAGAAAACCCTCTTCACTCTGATATAAATGACAATAAATATACTTGTCAGAAGATTCATTTTATTTTGATGTAAATATAAATAGTAACATTTATCAGATTATTTTTATTCGGGGATAGAAATTTAAGTAGGAAGAGTTGTCAGAAAACCCACTTCACTCTGATATAAATGACAATAAAAATACTTGTCAGAAGATTCATTTTATTTTGATGTAAATATAAATAGTAACATTTGTCAGATTATTTTTATTCGGGGATAGAAATTTAAGTAGGAAGAGTTGTCAGAAAACCCTCTTCACTCTGATATAAATGACAATAAAAATACTTGTCAGAAGATTCATTTTATTTTGATGTAAATATAAATAGTAACATTTGTCAGATTATTTTTATTCGGGAATAGAAATTTAAGTAGGAAGGGTTGTCAGAAAACCCTCTTCACTCTGATATAAATGACAATAAAAATACTTGTCAGAAGATTCATTTTATTTTGATGTAAATATAAATAGTAACATTTGTCAGTTTATTTTTATTCGGGGATAGAAATTTAAGTAGGAAGAGTTGTCAGAAAACCCTCTTCACTCAGATATAAATGACAATAAAAATACTTGTCAGAAGATTCATTTTATTTTGATGTAAATATAAATAGTAACATTTGTCAGATTATTTTTATTCGGGGATAGAAATTTAAGCAGGAAGAGTTGTCAGAAAACCCTCTTCACTCTGATATAAATGACAATAAATATACTTGTCAGAAGATTCATTTTATTTTGATGTAAATATAAATAGTAACATTTGTCAGATTATTTTTATTCGGGGATAGAAATTTAAGTAGGAAGAGTTGTCAGAAAACCCTCTTCACTCTGATATAAATGACAATAAATATACTTGTCAGAAGATTCATTTTATTTTGATGTAAATATAAATAGTAACATTTGTCAGATTATTTTTATTCGGGGATAGAAATTTAAGCAGGAAGAGTTGTCAGAAAACCCTCTTCACTCTGATATAAATGACAATAAATATACTTGTCAGAAGATTCATTTTATTTTGATGTAAATATAAATAGTAACATTTGTCAGATTATTTTTATTCGGGGATAGAAATTTAAGTAGGAAGAGTTGTCAGAAAACCCTCTTCACTCTGATATAAATGACAATAAATATACTTGTCAGAAGATTCATTTTATTTTGATGTAAATATAAATAGTAACATTTATCAGATTATTTTTATTCGGGGATAGAAATTTAAGTAGGAAGAGTTGTCAGAAAACCATCTTCACTCTGATATAAATGACAATAAAAATACTTGTCAGAAGATTCATTTTATTTTGATGTAAATATAAATAGTAACATTTGTCAGATTATTTTTATTCGGGGATAGAATTTAAGTAGGAAGAGTTGTCAGAAAACCCTCTTCACTCTGATATAAATGACAATAAAAATAATTGTCAGAAGATTCATTTTATTTTGATGTAAATATAAATAGTAACATTTGTCAGATTATTTTTATTCGGGGATAGAAATTTAAGTAGGAAGAGTTGTCAGAAAACCCTCTTCACTCCGATATAAATGACAATAAAAATACTTGTCAGAAGATTCATTTTATTTTGATGTAAATATAAATAGTAACATTTGTCAGATTATTTTTATTCGGGGATAGAAATTTAAGCAGGAAGAGTTGTCAGAAAACCCTCTTCACTCTGATATAAATGACAATAAATATACTTGTCAGAAGATTCATTTTATTTTGATGTAAATATAAATAGTAACATTTGTCAGATTATTTTTATTCGGGGATAGAAATTTAAGTAGGAAGAGTTGTCAGAAAACCCTCTTCACTCTGATATAAATGACAATAAATATACTTGTCAGAAGATTCATTTTATTTTGATGTAAATATAAATAGTAACATTTATCAGATTATTTTTATTCGGGGATAGAAATTTAAGTAGGAAGAGTTGTCAGAAAACCATCTTCACTCTGATATAAATGACAATAAAAATACTTGTCAGAATATTCATTTTATTTTGATGTAAATATAAATAGTATAAATAATATTCATTCTGATGAAATAAGTAATAACCTTTGTCAGAAGAGCCCAATTTTATGTGTTTTGCAGTTATCGGAAGTAACACCTGCTTTAAAGCAAAATGGCTGACATGTCGGTCGGTATTATAACACCCTGTGCATTCTTCTACAAAACTATATCAATATATTTTAACTTCCTCTGCAAGCTCTTAAATTCATAGTAGGTAGTGAAATTAAAAACAACTTGTATACAGAGCGTCTGTGAGAGCAGGACTTAGTCAATTAAAGGAGATTTGCTCGAATTGTCATCCGCTGCCGTTATCAGGGATCCCATTAATTGTAATTCCTCTTCAATGTTGATGTGGAGCCCCCAGGCTCTTCGACTGATACTGACGGCTCGGTCTCGTTTACCCCCTTCAAGTCGACTGTTTTTTAATTCCCTCTCAAATTTAACGCTCAATTTTTTGTTGCTTTAAGTTAGTTCAAACTATCTTACGGTTTAGCAATTTTTTCGTACTATTACTTTCGCCGTTCCTCTCCACCCTATTACGTATATCACGATAAAAAAGCTAAAGCGCGTCAGAATGTCGCAAACAAGAAAATAACCAAGAACTGAACACCCCGCGAAGTAATAGGGCGAATATAATAATTTAAAAAATGAAGAGCATCATCAAACCGTATAATTCATATCATTTATTCACGGGGAATGTTATTTCAGTTCTGTTGCTAACCCACACGCCACGCATTACGCTGAATCGCAAGAATATTCCATTCATCATTGGAAAATTCTTGTTAAACAATGGGCGGTTCGCCTACGCATTTTTATGTGCGCCTGTAAAATGAGTCTGACAACAGCATGATTTCCGTGAGTATTATCCAGAAATACACCAGTCCTCTATGGGGTTGTTTTTAAGGGAAATCAATAAAACCGGGCGGACGTTGATATCTGCTTTAATAATCCGGAATTTGGGAATGTTACAAACAACATTAGGATCTGATCAGTTTAAGAGATGACGAAATATTTTACCTACGAACATCCGGCTAATACAGCGCTTTCGTATACAATTGTCTGATTTATCGCTTCCGCGAGCAAATTCTCCCGGTACCATAGCCACTAAGAGAAGAAAAATATATTCGTTTTGGAATTATAATTAATTGGGAGGCTCTCAGCGCAATGGCTTTACTAATTTAATTATTTGCAGACGTATTTCAAAGGCGTTTGTGAATTAATAACATTCACTTTTATGCTGAAATTTATTAAGCATAATAACCCTTCGCTTAAGATCCTTTGTTGTATGCCCCATTTTTTTTAGAATTTCTCTGAAACTTACATGTTGGTATTTCATATTTGAGGACTGCTTTCAAAGTGTTTGCTCTGGCGGAACATCGCAGCGCAGCGAAAGGCCGTATTAAAAGCTTCACTGGAATTTTTGTGTAATAATAGAAAAACTTCGGTACGTACTTAATTCTAAACTGGAATCTTCTGTTTATTATTACGCTTGTTTGTAGCAAGTTGTGCCAGTCGAAGAGCGCAAAGTTTATCAAGCAGAAGAAATTGCCCCGATTAGAGGCAACTTTAAAGGACAAGTTGTTGCTCAATTAGCGTTGGATGGGGACAGTGCGTATTCCTGATGAATCTTCTGACAAGTGTTTTTATTGTCATTTATATCAGAGTGAAACGTGTCTTCTGACAACTGTTCCTACTTATCTGTCCCCGAGTGAAAATGATCTGACAAATGTTATTTGTTTAGATTTTTGTTGTTTACGCACATAAAATGGCGGAGGTGGTGGGAATAATGAACGAGCCAATATTATATAATTATATTTATATTGGAATGACAATAGAAATAATCTTCTGGCAACTGTTCTTATTTAGGTTATTATATTAAAATTAAAAGAGTCTACCGACACGTATTGTTATTTATATTTGTATCAGAATGAAAGGGACCAGCTGATAACTATTTCTATATATATTCTTATGTAAAAATGAAAAGGATCTTCTGACAACTTTTTCTACTTATATTTCATTGTCAAGATGTATATGATCCTCTGAATAATGATATTATTTATACATATACGTCAAAATAAAATGAATCTTCTGACAAGTATTTTTATTGTCATTTATATCAGAGTGAAGAGGGTTTTCTGACAACTCTTCCTACTTAAATTTCTATCCCCGAATAAAAATAATCTGACAAATGTTACTATTTATATTTACATCAAAATAAAATGAATCTTCTGACAAGTATTTTTATTGTCATTTATATCAGAGTGAAGAGGGTTTTCTGACAACTCTTCCTACTTAAATTTCTATCCCCGAATAAAAATAATCTGACAAATGTTACTATTTATATTTACATCAAAATAAAATGAATCTTCTGACAAGTATTTTTATTGTCATTTATATCAGAGTGAAGAGGGTTTTCTGACAACTCTTCCTACTTAAATTTCTATCCCCGAATAAAAATAATCTGACAAATGTTACTATTTATATTTACATCAAAATAAAATGAATCTTCTGACAAGTATTTTTATTGTCATTTATATCAGAGTGAAGAGGGTTTTCTGACAACTCTTCCTACTTAAATTTCTATCCCCGAATAAAAATAATCTGACAAATGTTACTATTTATATTTACATCAAAATAAAATGAATCTTCTGACAAGTATTTTTATTGTCAATTATATCAGAGTGAAGAGGGTTTTCTGACAACTGTTCCTACTTAAATTTCTATCCCCGAATAAAAATAATCTGGCAAATGTTACTATTTATATTTACATCAAAATAAAATGAATCTTCTGACAAGTATTTTTATTGTCATTTATATCAGAGTGAAGAGGATTTTCTGACAACTCTTCCTACTTAAATTTCTATCCCCGAATAAAAATAATCTGACAAATGTTACTATTTATATTTACATCAAAATAAAATGAATCTTCTGACAATTATTTTTATTGTCATTTATATCAGAGTGAAGAGGGTTTTCTGACAACTCTTCCTACTTAAATTTCTATCCCCGAATAAAAATAATCTGACAAATGTTACTATTTATATTTACATAAAAATAAAATGAATCTTCTGACAAGTATTTTTATTGTCATTTATATCAGAGAGAAGAGGGTTTTCTGACAACTCTTCCTACTTAAATTTCTATCCCCGAATAAAAATAATCTGACAAATGTTACTATTTATATTTACATCAAAATAAAAAGAATCTTCTGACAGGTATTTTTATTGTCATTTATATCAGAGTGAAGAGGGTTTTCTGACAACTCATCCTACTTAAATTTCTATCCCCGAATAAAAATAATCTGACAAATGTTACTATTTATATTTACATAAAAATAAAATGAATCTTCTGACAAGTATTTTTATTGTCATTTATATCAGAGTGAAGAGGGTTTTCTGACAACTCTTCCTACTTAAATTTCTATCCCCGAATAAAAATAATCTGACAAATGTTACTATTTATATTTACATAAAAATAAAATGAATCTTCTGACAGGTATTTTTATTGTCATTTATATCAGAGTGAAGAGGGTTTTCTGACAACTCTTCCTACTTAAATTTCTATCCCCGAATAAAAATAATCTGACAAATGTTACTATTTATATTTACATCAAAATAAAAAGAATCTTCTGACAGGTATTTTTATTGTCATTTATATCAGAGTGAAGAGGGTTTTCTGACAACTCTTCCTACTTAAATTTCTATCCCCGAATAAAAATAATCTGACAAATGTTACTATTTATATTTACATCAAAATAAAATGAATCTTCTGACAAGTATTTTTATTGTCAATTATATCAGAGTGAAGAGGGTTTTCTGACAACTGTTCCTACTTAAATTTCTATCCCCGAATAAAAATAATCTGGCAAATGTTACTATTTATATTTACATCAAAATAAAATGAATCTTCTGACAAGTATTTTTATTGTCATTTATATCAGAGTGAAGAGGATTTTCTGACAACTCTTCCTACTTAAATTTCTATCCCCGAATAAAAATAATCTGACAAATGTTACTATTTATATTTACATCAAAATAAAATGAATCTTCTGACAAGTATTTTTATTGTCATTTATATCAGAGTGAAGAGGGTTTTCTGACAACTCTTCCTACTTAAATTTCTATCCCCGAATAAAAATAATCTGACAAATGTTACTATTTATATTTACATCAAAATAAAAAGAATCTTCTGACAGGTATTTTTATTGTCATTTATATCAGAGTGAAGAGGGTTTTCTGACAACTCTTCCTACTTAAATTTCTATCCCCGAATAAAAATAATCTGACAAATGTTACTATTTATATTTACATCAAAATAAAATGAATCTTCTGACAAGTATTTTTATTGTCAATTATATCAGAGTGAAGAGGGTTTTCTGACAACTGTTCCTACTTAAATTTCTATCCCCGAATAAAAATAATCTGGCAAATGTTACTATTTATATTTACATCAAAATAAAATGAATCTTCTGACAAGTATTTTTATTGTCATTTATATCAGAGTGAAGAGGATTTTCTGACAACTCTTCCTACTTAAATTTCTATCCCCGAATAAAAATAATCTGACAAATGTTACTATTTATATTTACATAAAAATAAAATGAATCTTCTGACAAGTATTTTTATTGTCATTTATATCAGAGTGAAGAGGGTTTTCTGACAACTCTTCCTACTTAAATTTCTATCCCCGAATAAAAATAATCTGACAAATGTTACTATTTATATTTACATCAAAATAAAATGAATCTTCTGACAAGTATTTTTATTGTCATTTATATCAGAGTGAAGAGGGTTTTCTGACAACTCTTCCTACTTAAATTTCTATCCCCGAATAAAAATAATCTGACAAATGTTACTATTTATATTTACATCAAAATAAAATGAATCTTCTGACAAGTATTTTTATTGTCATTTATATCAGAGTGAAGAGGGTTTTCTGACAACTCTTCCTACTTAAATTTCTATCCCCGAATAAAAATAATCTGACAAATGTTACTATTTATATTTACATCAAAATAAAATGAATCTTCTGACAAGTATTTTTATTGTCATTTATATCAGAGTGAAGAGGGTTTTCTGACAACTCTTCCTACTTAAATTTCTATCCCCGAATAAAAATAATCTGACAAATGTTACTATTTATATTTACATCAAAATAAAATGAATCTTCTGACAAGTATTTTTATTGTCAATTATATCAGAGTGAAGAGGGTTTTCTGACAACTGTTCCTACTTAAATTTCTATCCCCGAATAAAAATAATCTGGCAAATGTTACTATTTATATTTACATCAAAATAAAATGAATCTTCTGACAAGTATTTTTATTGTCATTTATATCAGAGTGAAGAGGATTTTCTGACAACTCTTCCTACTTAAATTTCTATCCCCGAATAAAAATAATCTGACAAATGTTACTATTTATATTTACATCAAAATAAAATGAATCTTCTGACAAGTATTTTTATTGTCAATTATATCAGAGTGAAGAGGGTTTTCTGACAACTGTTCCTACTTAAATTTCTATCCCCGAATAAAAATAATCTGGCAAATGTTACTATTTATATTTACATCAAAATAAAATGAATCTTCTGACAAGTATTTTTATTGTCATTTATATCAGAGTGAAGAGGATTTTCTGACAACTCTTCCTACTTAAATTTCTATCCCCGAATAAAAATAATCTGACAAATGTTACTATTTATATTTACATCAAAATAAAATGAATCTTCTGACAATTATTTTTATTGTCATTTATATCAGAGTGAAGAGGGTTTTCTGACAACTCTTCCTACTTAAATTTCTATCCCCGAATAAAAATAATCTGACAAATGTTACTATTTATATTTACATAAAAATAAAATGAATCTTCTGACAAGTATTTTTATTGTCATTTATATCAGAGAGAAGAGGGTTTTCTGACAACTCTTCCTACTTAAATTTCTATCCCCGAATAAAAATAATCTGACAAATGTTACTATTTATATTTACATCAAAATAAAAAGAATCTTCTGACAGGTATTTTTATTGTCATTTATATCAGAGTGAAGAGGGTTTTCTGACAACTCATCCTACTTAAATTTCTATCCCCGAATAAAAATAATCTGACAAATGTTACTATTTATATTTACATAAAAATAAAATGAATCTTCTGACAAGTATTTTTATTGTCATTTATATCAGAGTGAAGAGGGTTTTCTGACAACTCTTCCTACTTAAATTTCTATCCCCGAATAAAAATAATCTGACAAATGTTACTATTTATATTTACATAAAAATAAAATGAATCTTCTGACAGGTATTTTTATTGTCATTTATATCAGAGTGAAGAGGGTTTTCTGACAACTCTTCCTACTTAAATTTCTATCCCCGAATAAAAATAATCTGACAAATGTTACTATTTATATTTACATCAAAATAAAAAGAATCTTCTGACAGGTATTTTTATTGTCATTTATATCAGAGTGAAGAGGGTTTTCTGACAACTCTTCCTACTTAAATTTCTATCCCCGAATAAAAATAATCTGACAAATGTTACTATTTATATTTACATCAAAATAAAATGAATCTTCTGACAAGTATTTTTATTGTCAATTATATCAGAGTGAAGAGGGTTTTCTGACAACTGTTCCTACTTAAATTTCTATCCCCGAATAAAAATAATCTGGCAAATGTTACTATTTATATTTACATCAAAATAAAATGAATCTTCTGACAAGTATTTTTATTGTCATTTATATCAGAGTGAAGAGGATTTTCTGACAACTCTTCCTACTTAAATTTCTATCCCCGAATAAAAATAATCTGACAAATGTTACTATTTATATTTACATCAAAATAAAATGAATCTTCTGACAAGTATTTTTATTGTCATTTATATCAGAGTGAAGAGGGTTTTCTGACAACTCTTCCTACTTAAATTTCTATCCCCGAATAAAAATAATCTGACAAATGTTACTATTTATATTTACATCAAAATAAAAAGAATCTTCTGACAGGTATTTTTATTGTCATTTATATCAGAGTGAAGAGGGTTTTCTGACAACTCTTCCTACTTAAATTTCTATCCCCGAATAAAAATAATCTGACAAATGTTACTATTTATATTTACATCAAAATAAAATGAATCTTCTGACAAGTATTTTTATTGTCAATTATATCAGAGTGAAGAGGGTTTTCTGACAACTGTTCCTACTTAAATTTCTATCCCCGAATAAAAATAATCTGGCAAATGTTACTATTTATATTTACATCAAAATAAAATGAATCTTCTGACAAGTATTTTTATTGTCATTTATATCAGAGTGAAGAGGATTTTCTGACAACTCTTCCTACTTAAATTTCTATCCCCGAATAAAAATAATCTGACAAATGTTACTATTTATATTTACATCAAAATAAAATGAATCTTCTGACAATTATTTTTATTGTCATTTATATCAGAGTGAAGAGGGTTTTCTGACAACTCTTCCTACTTAAATTTCTATCCCCGAATAAAAATAATCTGACAAATGTTACTATTTATATTTACATCAAAATAAAATGCATCTTCTGACAAGTATTTTTATTGTTATTTATATCAGAGTGAAGAGGGTTTTCTGACAACTCTTCCTACTTAAATATCTATCCCCGAATAAAAATAATCCGACAAATGTTACTATTTATATTTACATCAAAATAAAATGAATCTTCTGACAAGTATTTTTATTGTCATTTATATCAGAGTGAAGAAGGTTTTCTGACAACTTTTCCTACTTAAATATCTATCCCCGAATAAAAATAATCTGGCAAATGTTACTATTTATATTTACATCCAAATAAAATGAATCTTCTGACAAGTATTTTTATTGTCATTTATATCAGAGTGAAGAGGGTTTTCTGACAACTCTTCCTACTTAAATTTCTATCCCCGAATAAAAATAATCTGACAAATGTTACTATTTATATTTACATCAAAATAAAATGAATCTTCTGACAATTATTTTTATTGTCATTTATATCAGAGTGAAGAGGGTTTTCTGACAACTCTTCCTACTTAAATTTCTATCCCCGAATAAAAATAATCTGGCAAATGTTACTATTTATATTTACATCCAAATAAAATGAATCTTCTGACAAGTATTTTTATTGTCATTTATATCAGAGTGAAGAGGGTTTTCTGACAACTCTTCCTACTTAAATTTCTATCCCCGAATAAAAATAATCTGACAAATGTTACTATTTATATTTACATCAAAATAAAATGAATCTTCTGACAAGTATTTTTATTGTCATTTATATCAGAGTGAAGAGGGTTTTCTGACAACTCTTCCTACTTAAATTTCTATCCCCGAATAAAATTGATCTGACAAATGTTATTATTTATATTTACGTCAAAATGAATAGGTCTGACAAGGCTATATTAATAATTACGCAATACTATTTATATTTTTTTGTCAGAGTATAAAGAATCTTCTGACAAGTATTATTATTTTCATTTAGGAAAGAATGAAAAGGACATTCTGATAAATACTATATCATTTATTTAGTCAGAATAAATAAAGAAGATCTTCTGACAACTATTCTCATTTATATTTTTGTCAGATATTCTGACAAGTGGCACTATTTTTATTTGTTAGAATAAAAAAGCTCTTCTGACACAATAAATGTTACTATTTTTATTTACGTCAGAACGAAAATAATCCGACAAGCATTTTTTGTCAGAATAAAAAAATCTTCTGACAAGTGTTACTATTAATAAGAATATCTCGTAACCAATTGTACACATTCCATCCTTATAGTAAACATTTAATTCTCCCAACTTGCCCAGCCTCGCATCACACTGTACGTACAAACATCGGCCGAAGCAAATTGACTAAATTTCCGATAAAGCATCGGCTTCCATTAGAGAAGTCAAGTTATTGTTTAGATCTCACCGTCGCCAGGCAAGCAATAGTAATCCTAATTAAACTTTAACGTCCTGTACAATCTTCGAATACCCGCCAAACAACAGGACCCAAATCCTTACTTGTTGCTTTGAATATGGACAAGGTCTAAGTTTCGTGGATGGAACGGAAAGGGTTGCACGTCATAATGGAGCAACAGTATAAGCTCTTATCCGTAACAAGCCAGCAATGGCAACTCGTGATGCCGATAACTTGTGGCTTGTTTGGAGGCAAATACGCAAATATACAGGGCGGTCTTACCTACTAATATTAATACCCACTTAAAGAATTACAATATTATCTGAAGTATAAACTATTCCAATTAAACTTTTCGTACTGCGTGACTCCGACATTCTGGCAACTAAAAAAAAATTCTCACGACGCGTTAATAAATATTGAAACTACTTTGAATGTCTGAAGCGTTAAAAACAAATTTAAAAACTTTGACGTAAACGTCGCAACTTAACGAGTTTAGTTGGGAAAGTTCCTTGGGGGAAATAAAACAAGAAAAATAACCTACAATAATTCATAACATTAATACCTACACGGCAAACTTAAGCAATTCAACCTATATTGATAAATATAGGAGGGAATGCGATTGATTGCCGTCAATGTGGACTTTTTAGCAAGTCAGTTCAGTTGTGTTTGTGGATATCGAATTTTTTTTGTAACCGGCGCAATCTACGTGGATATTTTTAATAATATACACACATATATACTTATAAACGGTACATTGTTGAGCCCGATATACCAACAGGTCGCTATTGATCCCGCCCTTTAGAACCAAGATAGATGAGTAAATCGTATCGCATTTCGTCCTCCTTAGTAACCAAATGGTGATGGTATACACGTTGATACGTTGTTGAGCCCGAAACAGTGTAATTTTGGGCTTCACAATGACCGTTTATATATTGAACGGGCTCAACAATGTCTGTTTATAACTCTATGGATTGGGTATACGTATATATATGTTTTTTGGGTTATTACCGACTGAAACAAACGACTTAGAGACAGCGATATAAACCTGAATGATCCCTTATTGTATCATGGCAATGTATTTTTTCGTTTTATCTGAGAAGTTTCCTTCTTGTTGTTTCCGTGCATTGATTGGCCTTTATTTGTTTGTTAGTTTGTTCCCCTTCCTTATCTCCTCCATCTCCTTTATGTTTCCTCTGCGCCTAGATTTGTTCTATTTATCTTCCCGGCTGCCGTATCAAGTTTGTTAATTTATTGACTGACATTACTACGGTTTTTTTTAAGTGAAATTTCTCGGCGTTATTTATTTTACAGTCAACCACCAACCGAATGTTGGTAAATACGTATGTGACTGCTGAATGGAGTTACATTGTGTTCCAGGGCATTATAATATTGTAAAGACAAGTTTCCACAGTCAGTCACCTTTTATCAGCATTTACAACTCATTAGGTAAGTTCTAGGTGTGGCTTTAAATGTTATAAAGGCAAGTTTCCTGTAGTCAGTTATTTTTTATCAGTATTTATAACTCATTAGGTAAGTTCTGGGTGTGATTAGTTTTATTGTGAGTGTTGTAAAGGCAAGTTTATAGTTAGTTATTATCGATCAGCCTGTACAATACATTAGATACGTTCTAGCTGTAGTTTTAGATGTTATAAAGGCAAGTTTCGATAGTCAGTTATTTTTTATTAGTATATAAAACTCATTAGGTAAGTTCTAGGTGTGATTAGTTTTATTGTAGATGTTGTAAAGGCAAGTTTCTACAGTCAGCTTTTCTTGATCAGCCCGTCCAATCCATTAGGGACGTTTTGGGTGTGATTTTAAAGGTTGTAGAGGCAAGTTTCCATAGTCAGTTATTTTTTATCAGTATTTATAACTCATTAGGTAAGTTCTGGGTGTGATTCGTTTTATTGTGAGTGCTGTAAAGGCAAGTTTATAGTTAGTTATTATCGATTAGCCTGTACAATGCATTAGATACGTTCTAAGTGTAGTTTTAGATGTTATAAAGGCAAGTTTCGATAGTCAGTTATTTTTTATTAGTATATAAAACTCATTAGGTAAGTTCTAGGTGTGATTAGTTTTATTGTAGATGTTGTAAAGGCAAGTTTCTACAGTCAGTTATTCTCGATCAGCCTGTCCAATCCATTAGGGACGTTTTGGGTGTGATTTTAAAAGTTGTAGAGGCAAGTTTCCATAGTCAGTTATTTTTATCAGTATTTATAACTCATTAGGTAAGTTCTCGGTGTGATTAGTTTTATTGTGAGTGCTAGTTATTATCGATCAGCCTGTACAATGCATTAGATGCGTTCTAGGTGTAGTTTTAGATGTTAGAAAGGCAAGTTTCGATAGTCAGTTATTTTTTATTAGTATATAAAACTCATTAGGTAAGTTCTAGGTGTGATTAGTTTTATTGTAGATGTTGTAAAGGCAAGTTTCTACAGTCAGTTATTCTTGATCAGCCCGTACAATCCATTAGGGACGTTTTGGGTGTGATTTTAAAGGTTGTAGAGACAAGCTTCCATAGTCAGTTATTTTTTATCAGTATTTATAACTCATTAGGTAAGTTCTGGGTGTGACTAGTTTTATTGTGAGTGCTGTAAAGGCAAGTTTATAGTTAGTTATTATCGATCAGCCTGTACAATGCATTAGATACGTTCTAGATGTAGTTTTAGAAGTTATAAAGGCAAGTTTCGATAGTCACTTATTTTTTATTAGTATATAAAACTCATTAGGTAAGTTCTAAGTGTTATTAGTTTTATTGTAGATGTTGTAAAGGCAAGTTTCTACAGTCAGTTATTCTCGATCAGCCCGTCCAATCCATTAGGGACGTTTTGGGTGTGATTTTAAAGGTTATAGAGGCAAGTTTCCATAGTCAGTTATTTTTTATCAGTATTTATAACTCATTAGGTAAGTTCTGGGTGTGATTAGTTTTATTGTGAGTGCTGTAAAGGCAAGTTTATAGTTAGTTATTATCGATCAGCCTGTACAATGCATTAGATACGTTCTAGGTGTAGTTTTAGATGTTATAAAGGCAAGTTTCGATAGTCAGTTATTTTTTATTGGTATATAAAACTCATTAGGTAAGTTCTAGGTGTGAATAGTTTTATTGTAGATGTAAAGGCAAGTTTCTACAGTCAGTTATTCTCGATCAGCCTGTCCAATCCGATTTTAAAGGTTGTAGAGGCAAGTTTCCATAGTCAGTTATTTTTTATCAGTATTTATAACTCATTAGGTAAGTTCGAGGTGTGATTAGTTTTATTGTAGATGTTGTAAAGGCAAGTTTCTACAGTCAGTTATTCTTTATCAGCCCGTCCAATCCATTAGGGACGCTTTGGGTGTGATTTTAAAAGTTATAGAGGCAAGTTTCCATAATCAGTTATTTTTTATCAGTATTTATAACTCATTAGGTAAGTTCTCGGTGTGATTAGTTTTATTGTGAATGCTGTAGAGGCAAGTTAATAGTTAGTTATTATCGATCAGCCTGTACAATGCATTAGATACGTTCTAGTTGTAGTTTTAGAAGTTATAAAGGCAAGTTTCGATAGTCAGTTATTTTTTATTGGTATATAAAACTCATTAGGTAAGTACTAGGTGTGATTAGTTTTATTGTAGATGTTGTAAAGGCAAGTTTCTACAGTCAGCTTTTCTTGATCAGCCCGTCCAATCCATTAGGGACGTTTTGGGTGTGATTTTAAAGGTTGTAGAGGCAAGTTTCCATAGTCAGTTATTTTTTATCAGTATTTATAACTCATTAGGTAAGTTCTGGGTGTGATTCGTTTTATTGTGAGTGCTGTAAAGGCAAGTTTATAGTTAGTTATTATCGATTAGCCTGTACAATGCTTTAGATACGTTCTAGGTGTAGTTTTAGATGTTATAAAGGCAAGTTTCGATAGTCAGTTATTTTTTATTAGTATATAAAACTCATTAGGTAAGTTCTAGGTGTGATTAGTTTTATTGTAGATGTTGTAAAGGCAAGTTTCTACAGTCAGTTATTCTTGATCAGCCCGTCCAATCCATTAGGGACGTTTTGGGTGTGATTTTAAAAGTTATAGAGGCAAGTTTCCATAGTCAGTTATTTTTTATCAGTATTTATAACTCATTAGGTAAGTTCTGGGTGTGATTAGTTTTATTGTGAGTGCTGTAAAGGCAAGTTTATAGTTAGTTATTATCGATCAGCCTGTACAATGCATTAGATACGTTCTAGGTGTAGTTTTAGATGTTATAAAGGCAAGTTTCGATAGTCAGTTATTTTTTATTGGTATATAAAACTCATTAGGTAAGTTCTAGGTGTGATTAATTTTATTGTAGATGTTGTAAAGGCAAGTTTCTACAGTCAGTTATTCTCGATCAGCCCGTCCAATCCATTAGGGACGTTTTGGGTGTGATTTTAAAAGTTGTAAAGGCAAGTTTCCAGTCAATTATTTTTTATCAGTATTTATAACTCATTAGGTAAGTTCTGGGTGTGATTAGTTTTATTGTGAGTGCTGTAAAGGCAAGTTTATAGTTAGTTATTATCGATCAGCCTGTACAATGCATTAGATACGTTCTAGGTGTAGTTTTAGATGTTATAAAGGCAAGTTTCGATAGTCAGTTATTTTTTATTGGTATATAAAACTCATTAGGTAAGTTCTAGGTGTGATTAGTTTTATTGTAGATGTTGTAAAGGCAAGTTTCTACAGTCAGTTATTCTCGATCAGCCCGTCCAATCCATTAGGGACGTTTTGGGTGTGATTTTAAAGGTTGTAGAGGCAAGTTTCCATAGTCAGTTATTTTTTATCAGTATTTATCACTCATTAGGTAAGTTCGAGGTGTGATTAGTTTTATTGTGAGTGCTGTAAAGGCAAGTTTATAGTTAGTTATTATCGATCAGCCTGTACAATGCATTAGATACGTTCTAGATGTAGTTTTAGATGTTATAAAGGCAAGTTTCGATAGTCAGTTATTTTTTATTAGTATATAAAACTCATTAGGTAAGTTCTAGGTGTGATTAGTTTTATTGTAGATGTTGTAAAGTCAAGTTTCTACAGTCAGTTATTCTTGATCAGCCCGTCCAATCCATTAGGGATGTTTTGGGTGTGATTTTAAAGGTTATAGAGGCAAGTTTCCATAGTCAGTTATTTTTTATCAAGTATTTATAACTCGTTTGTGTGATTGGTTTTATTTTAGAAGTAAAGGCAAGTTTCTACAGTGAGTTATTCTCGATCAGCCCGTCCAATCCATTAGGGACGTTTTGGGTGTGATATTAAAGGTTTTAAAGGCAAGTTTCGATAGGCTACTATTTTTTATTAGTTTATAAAACTCATTAGGTAAGTTCTAGGTGTGATTAATTTTATTGTAGATGTTGTAAAGGTAAGTTTCTAGGATCATGCTTTTCCGATCAGTCTATAAATAACCAAATCCTCGGGTTGTTTCACTCTTTGGCAGAGGAAATTTATTTTCTTGTTTAATGAATCAACTAGAATGGAATTTGTGCATTTTACATGTATATTGTCATAATTCGGAGTAATTAATTTTATTATGTTAGCTCCAATTTATTTACCATGAAATTATTGTTCTCATCAAAGGGCTTGATTATGCCCAACGTAATTCTCATCAGGCAATTCGCTGTTATCAATGTTGTTTAATTGTAGCATAAAATAGTAACAAATTCTATTCATTCCATAATCGCATATAATTAGTTTTAATTAACGTACGGTTAACATTGCACCATATTAATTCATTGATAACTAAATAAATTTCATCAGAAATTTAAAAAGGGGCAGGGCCAAAATGTCATCCGTATACCGGTTTCTGGCTATTAACCCTCATCAGCTCGGAGCCGGTCGTGCCCACCTACCAACGAAACGTTCCCAAGTCACATAGGCGCATATTGAAGCTGATTTAATAAGACTTTATACGTCAAAAAGTGGGTTAGTGAATTTTAAAGCATGATAACAATAAACCCAATAACTTTCTAGGCTGTATGTACGCTCTGTAAATAAACTTGAGCCAGAAAAATGTCTGAAAGATAAAACTTTGCTGCACTACTTTGATTTATAATTCGATTTCTCCACGGAGCGGCGGAGCCAAAGTAGGTAAGTTTAATAAAATTAGTAAGTGTGTTTCTAAGGAACATGTTTGCTTTAGATATTATTGGTTTTGTCGAGAGATAAACTGATTACTGTCACTTTAACGACGTTACGTCAGTTTGCCGTCGAGGAATGGATCAATTAGTTTCAGTGGCACAATCCCTCCAAGGCGATATTAGGTCCTTTTTTATAGGACGTCGAAATATCGCATGTAGCAGACAAATATTGGGTCGTTGTTTTGAGTAATAACAGCGGAGGAGGCCGCAGACGGATATTTGTTCAGAAAAACGAAATTGGGACCAGAAAAGTATTAATAATAATATACATGCACTTAGGGCACACGGTTCTGGAATGTACAGTCATTAACTCTGCGAGATGTGAGGTACATATAAGAAAATATATAAAATTCGCCGCAGTATAAATTCTGCACTATTAGTCAGAGTAATTACCCGCCAAGTTTCCAGGGAAGTTTTTTAATTCACTGAATTTCCTAGTAAAACTTTAAGCGCGCAATTATAACAAATTATTTCCGAATACAACGTACGTTAAACTCTCCGGATGGAGAGGCGGCCTTTAATAAAATTGGACGGAAAAATAAGCAAGAAGCAATAAAAACATCCATCGTTTAAGGGAGAATCTTTTGCAAAGCTCCAAGAAATCCCCAATCAGGACTATCCGTGGAATTAAACATTTCCGAGCGTTCAATCAGTCGAGTAACGAAAAAGAGATGCAAATTTATTTCCGGACAAAAATCCAAATCGTAATCAGGAAGACAGGATATACTTTGAAAGTTTTAATGTATTATCTGCGTGGGGGTGGGCGCGCCGAACCAATATAAATTTTAACAAAATAAGAACTTTAATTAATAAGAGAGAAGGGGATAAAGAATCGCCATAATAACAAAGCAAATCGAGCCACTGTTTCAAGGAGACTATTCAGCAGAAATTGCACGCCTGTGCCACCATAAATGGCATACCTGTATCCATTTTGTGGCGGCGCAGTGCAAATGTCGAGGTTTTTTATATTTATATATAAATATATATGACATAACCATGTTGGTACACAGCCCCTAACCGATGTATTTAATTTAAAGAATAAACACCTTTCTAAAAAAATGTATCTTCAATAAAAAAAAACAGACCATGAGGAGCCCGGACCCTCGACCTACCGCGAGCCCCTCTTGCCCAGCGCACCAGCTGGAAGGATACAAGTAGGGCAATTAACATTCGCACTGCGCAGCCGCTAAATGAATGGTAGGACTCGAGAGGATGATTAAGAATAAAAATTGTGCAGTTCACCCCAATATTTAATTCGTCCCTTTTTTCCAGGTTACCCCCAAGAGTTCGTCCCGAACGGCGGCGTCGACCGGGTGAAGAGCGAAGAGGCGATCACCGGCAGCGATGGCGGCATCCCGATCTTCCGAACCCGAAGCGCCGAGGAAACGGAGGCCGCCCACGACCTACTCTCCCTTTCACAAAGCCTACCACCCCTGCCGGCGCCCAGCGTGGTCATGATCCACCACACCGTCCCCAGCGAAGAAGACCCTCCTAGTCCCACGCACTGCTACCGCCCCCTCTCCCCCGACTCGCTAAAGTCCTTGTCCCAACACCACGAACCCCACCATCCCGCCGCGCAGGTGGTGGTGCAAACCACCACGCCTGTGGTCGTACCTTGTTACACGCCTCCCATAGTTTACGTAGTGCAAGTCCCCGCCGCGGTACCCACGCCGCCTACCTCGGAGTGCTCGTCGGACGCCGAGAACCTGCAGATATGCTCCGTGGAGCGGCTGGGCCAGTCCGGCGTGCAGGTTAGTTCCCCATCGAAACTATCGTTATCCCCCTTCTGATTGTGAATTGTTGCAGGTTCTGTCGGAGCCGGCGGAAGACATCCTGATCCTGCCGCTGTCCCCGGAGCCAGACAGCCAGAGCGGACAAGAGGCGGCGAGTTCCGACGCGACGGGACAAAAACTGGAGACCGTGATAGCATCTTCTCATCTCAACATCCCCGACAGGCGGAAACGAAAGAACAAGAGGACCAATAAAACCAACAAGACTTCTAAGAACAACAATGATAGCTGTACGAGCGATAACAATATTGATTCCTCCGGCAGTGAAATTACTGCGACATCTAAAACGGTGAGTCGGTTTGCGCGGCCTGAATTTAAAGCGACAGAGATATCCTTGCCGGGCTGTTATGCTTATTTGATAAAGTTAAATTTATGTCTGGTGGAAATGGACACGTTCGGCCATAACGTCCAGAAGCATTACCTTTAAATTGCGTAGTAAATAACTTTATATCCATGGTCCTGTCTTTAGAACTAGCCCCACCTTGAATTAGGCCAAAAACGCAATTGCAACACGTTATTCTGTCACCCAGCTACGGTCGCGAGTTTTCTGTCAGCAATAATCTACCTTGGCTCAGCATGTTCACTACCGGTATCATGCCTACGTTGCATTAAACGATTAAATGATGCTGTAAATGATATTTATCGGTTTAAGGATATTAATCCTTTGTTTACATATACAAAAGTAAGTTATAACTAAGTAAGTTATAATTAAAGTTGTACAGTAATATTTATTGCTATGCCAACCGCTTGTACGGCATTTATGATACTCATAACATTCCTAGATATGTTAATAGCTATTAATTGGCCAGTTGCGAAACTATTTCGATCTTGCGGCCTTGATAACCATGTTTGTTGTTTCCTTCCAGAAATTCTACAAGGTGGTGGAGGACGACCCGGACGAGGAGGTGGACGTCGAGGGCCTGACCGACCCGGAGTCGCCGTCGAAGAGCCGCTACGTGTGCGGCGAGTGCGGCAAGCAGTACGCGACGTCGAGCAACCTGAGCCGGCACAAGCAGACGCACCGCAGCCTGGACTCGCAGTCGGCCAAGAAGTGCATGACGTGCGGCAAGGCGTACGTCAGCATGCCGGCGCTGGCGATGCACCTGCTCACCCACAAGCTGGCGCACAGCTGCGGCATCTGCGGTAAGCAATTCTCGAGGCCGTGGCTGCTCCAAGGTCACCTGCGGTCGCACACGGGCGAGAAGCCGTACGGGTGCGCGCACTGCGGCAAGGCGTTCGCCGACAGGTCGAACCTGAGGGCGCACATGCAGACGCATTCGGGCGACAAGAACTTTAGCTGTTCGAAATGCAACAAGACGTTCGCCCTGAAGTCGTACCTTAACAAACACCAGGAGTCCGCCTGTATGGTGTGGGATTCGAAGATTAAGAGTTTTAAAAGGCTGACGGTTCATGCAGAAACACAGACCATTACTGTTGATTAATTTGTTCCTTTTTGATATTTTCAATATGCTCAAGGTTATAACGTTGTATTAGGAATTATGGGGTTTACTTTTGTTCGGATGCCTTGATTTGTGGAGCTGGTGTGAAGTAAACAAGTTCTTGAAATGGCATAGGTGGGTGGCATTCGTAACTCTTGTTGCAAAAAACTACTTATATCTCTAGCAAATTTAAATTGAAATGAGTTCTTTTGTCGAGATTACGAGAGTGGACGAATACGGCGAGGCCTGCCCAAGATAGATCCTGTATATTTTATCCGCCGGACCCGCAAACTCAAACGCATAAATCCATAGAATTGCATTTGCATCAACCCAAATACATAAAACATATCTCCTCTGTTGCAACGGCGTATCGTACAAGTTGCAAGACAAAAAAAAAATGGAAACAAAACATCCCGGTGCAAACCAGACATTGTTATATTTTAAATAGTTTCCGCAAAACATTCCGCGGCGTTTTAATTTAAATTTCACCTCATAAAATTCAAATTAACAAACAATTTTTCCATGCGGAAATAAAACGTCTCGCGTCGCGGCTAGCTTCGGATTATGGTTGATGTGACTCGTCTGGCACATCTGCTTCTAGTTTCCAACGAGGCAGTTGAGAATGGCAGATATGTGAAAATACGCTTAATATAGTTAGAGGACGTTTTCGCGCTTTATTTTTCCAGCAGACGATTGTGAGAGCTGCGGGAATATTACTCTGCTGTTAAAGAATATCTGGTGAACTAATAACACACACAGCGCACGCTTTAAAGTAGTTGAAGTTAATTATTCATTATTTCAAGTAGGATTCTTGACGTTGGCTTTGACTTTGACATTGATTTTGACGTTAACTTTAGCGGTGACTTTAATGTTCAGTTTGACATTGATTTTGACTTTGTTATTGATTTTAACGTTGATATTGACGTTGACTTTAATATTGAGTTTGACGTTGGCTTTAATGTTACTTTTAACGTTGGCTTTAATGTTACTTTTGACGTTGATTTAAATATTGATTTGAACGTTGACTTTGACATTGATTTTGACGTTGACTTTAATGTTGAGTTCTGCATTGATTTTGTAGTTGGTCTTGATTTCGAAATCGTCAAGTCTATTTGCAAAGCTCTTACGTCTATTTTTAATATTCACTTGTGACTTTCAAACGTGAACACGACTTTGGTTAACTTCTACTTCAAATTTGACTTTAACTGACATCGTAAACAAATTGATTTTATTTTTACTTTAAAATTTCATTCATTTTAACGTCTGATTTGTGATTTAGACGGTAACTCTTACATTGACTTTGACGTTGACTTTATAGTTGTCTTTGACGTCGACTCTGATTTTATAGTTGTCTTTGACGTCGACTCCGACTTTGAAATTGACTTTAATCTTAACTTTGAAGATAATTTTGATGTTGGCATTAACGTTAATTTTAGATTTTTCGACTTTGTAATCGATCTTGCCTTGAAATTACTAGGACATGCAGGACTAATCTTGGTTTTGAAATCGTCAATTCTACATGCAAAACTTTTTAAGTCTATTTTTAATATTTTACTTGTGCCTTTCAAATTTAAATTTGACATTAGGACTCTCTACTTTGACAATAATTGACACCGTAAGCATGATTTTATTTTCACTTTAAAATCTTATTCATTAATGTCCGACTTCTGACTTAGACGGTACCTTTACATTGACGTTCACGTTGACTTTATAGTTATCTTTGACGTTGACTTTGAAGTTGACTTTGACCTTGACTTTTATAGATAATTTTGACGTTGGCACTACGGTTATGTTTAAGTTTTTTGACTTTGCATTCGATCTTTAATTTTCATCGTAAGCAAATTGATTTTGTTTTGACATTAAATTCTTATTCACTTTAACGTCTGACTTGTAACTTTTATATCGACGTTGACTTTATTGTTCATCGACATTGACCTTGACCTTGACTCTAAAGATAATTTTGACGTTGGAATTAACGTTAATATTAAATTTTTTGACTTTGCATTCGATCTTGCCTTGATATTACTAATTTAACACTGCAGAACTAAAATTGATCTTCACTTTGGTCTTGGTTTCGAAATCGTCAAATCTAATGCAAAGCTTTTACGTCTATTTTTCTTGTGACTCTTAAACTTATATCTGACTTTAGGACTTGCCACTTTGACTTCAAATTTGTCTTTAATTGATATCGTAAGGAAATTGATTTAATTTTGACGTTAAACTTAAACGTGTGACTTATGACTTAGACCTTTTACATTGACTTTGGCGTTGACTCTAGTTGTCTTTGTTTTAGACTTTAAAGATAATTTTGACTTTGGTATTAAAGTTAATTTTGAATTTTTTTTCTTTGCTTCGATCTTGCCTTTTACGTCTATTTTTAATATTTTACTTGTGACTTTCAAACTTGAATTTGACTTTACTTTGACCTCAAATTCAACTTTAATTGATATCTTAAGCAATATGATTTTATTTATTCTTATTCATTTTAAAGTCGTCTGACTTGTGACTTGGATGATAACTTTTCATTGACTTTGGTGTTGACTTTAGTTTGACTTTGAACGTAATTGTGACTGGCATTAGCGTTAGTTTAAAATTTTTTGATTTTGTATTCGATCTTGCCTTGATATTACTAATTTAAGATATGTAAAGTTTTTTAAGTCTATTTTTAATATTTTACGTGTGACTTTCAAACTTGAATCTAACTTTTAGACTTACTACTTTGACTTTAACTGACATCGTAAGCAACTTAAGTATATTTTGACTTTAAAATCTTATTCAATTTAACGTCTGATTTGTGACTTTGACCGTAACTTTTAACATTGACTTTATAATTCTCTTTGACCTTGACTTTGAAGGTAATTTTGACTTTGTCATTGGTCTATTTTAAATTTTTTGACTTCACCTTTCAACTTTCAACCTCAAATCTGACTTTTGGATTTACTACTTTGACTTTAATCTACACTGTAAGCGAGTCAACTTTATTTTGACTTTAAAATCGTATTCACTTTATTGTCTGAATTGGGAATTTGCATTGACTTTGACGTTGACTTTGGCCTTGACTTTAAAGTTGACTTTCAAATAAATTTTTCGTTGATACGTTAATTTGGCTTTGTATTCGATCTTGACTTGGAATTACAAATTTAAGGCATACAGGACTAAGATTGGTTTTAACCTTGGTTTCGGTTTCGAGATCGACAAAATTTACATGCGACTTTCAAACATGATTCTGACTGTTGAAATTGATGGAGATTTTCGACTTTGAACTTTTACAATATGGACACGAATCTAAAGCATGTAAAATTGCAAACTTGACTTTTAAGTTTTATGTTGGTTGCCTTTTCTTTTTCGCTTGCATCTTGGCGTAGAATTTCCACTTACCACTGGAAATTACTAATTTCCAGCAAAATTCCGGTTATCAAAATTGGGTGTAACAGAGGAGATATTTTAAGTATAACCCAGGTGGGCAGACGAACCCTTAGTTCGGACTTGCTCGCCGCAACTGAAACGTTTAAGAACCGAACCCAATTATGAACTGTACATAACTTGTATCATACACTGAATTTTATTTAAAAGACGGCAAAGGGGCTCAAAGTCCGCCTGCCCGGCAATAAAAAGCAATACAAGAATACTGAAAAGCGCTTATACTCGTACGTAATATAAAGATAACTGAGAATTTAAAGAAGCAACGAATTCATAGTTGTAGATGTCAATTCGTAAGAAAATATTGTATACTTAGAGATCCTTATTCGTTATGACCTTAAAAATCAAGTGAGATATATTAGTAGTAATAGATCTATATTTATCTAGTCAAAATTAATTTATTTGTTGTATTCTTGCAATTTATTTATTTTAATTTATTCGTTTATTTTAGTCGGCACTGTACAACGAAACATTTATTTCATCACATTCCATCTCGAAAAGATCATTAAATGTTGCTTTGGGTACGTGATAGATATATTTTTGCATAGCGATAATTTTACTAAGAATATTATGAATAGTGCGGTAGCAATGACATTTAATGATTTTTTTGTATATTTACATGTTTGTTGTTAAGCCGAAGGCGGATTAAAAAAACTACCATCCATATAAAGCAAAGTATAAGAAATAACAGTATAAGATTGCCTTATTGTTAAAATTAATATAGGACACACTGTTGTATTGTATTTGTAAATAAAAAAAAAACAAGATTGGTCTATCGACTGCGCCAATTAATTTGTTTGCTAAAACCTGGGAAGAAAATGCATCGGGTAAAAGGATGCCTTTGATTTTTGTTACTTAACATTTTGCAACCCTAGGAGTTTCTTTTGAGTACTGATAAAATCTTGGGGACCAAATAAGGAGCGTAATATTGCACGTATTTACTTTATTTAACGGAAATTTTGACGAATTGTTGGAGTTCAAATTACAGTCAAAATTTTCTGTGATCCTAGTTACAATTGACAATATGTTTAAACATATCTTTGAATAAAGTACAAAACTAAACAATAACAAAATAGTTCGAAACGAATTGTTTTAAATAAGATTTGTGTACTCACGTAACACTAGAATTTACTGGCGTCTTAGATTGGTTATTTCTTATAATAATTGCAGCGAGTACAATTTTTTAATCCGTCTTCCTATTATTTATCTAGTCACTCATTGTCTGTGTTAACTGTAAGGTAAAATGATTTAAAGCGATGTTTTGATATACCTATATACATAATTCCCAAATTTGGGCAACCATTGTAAGACATGCATACTCTATTGGGACGGAGGCGACGTTTAAAAAAACGACAATTTTTGCGGCACGAATGGCAGGATTATACGCAAAAAAAATTTTTTGACACACTTTACCAGTAAATTAGGTTCCAGAAATAAACTTCCCCCAATCCCGAGACATATTTAAATATGATCGCATCGTGTCCCCTCTCGGCCAGGACGTGTGCTCCCCGATACGATATAACCCTGCCATTCCTGCGAACGGAGATTTTAATAAAGTTCCAGAGCCGGTCACCCAATCCGTTTGACAGTTTCGTATATTCGACTATTCGAATCGTGAGAAACCAATAGACTAAAATGTCAGCCAGTGTGATATTGTTCGAGTCTTCGGCACACATCCAATCACATTGTATTGGAAATAATATTTCATTCTCCGTTTAAGTCGTGAAGTTATGACAAAGACCAAACCCGGAATATTTGCATGAGGAAATCAAAAAGAGTTCAAATAGGAAATTTAGTAGCCCGCGTGAATGGATGATACTGATTTTTTACTGTAGGTAAAGTTGCGTGAGTAGCCGCCAATGCGCTTGTCGGAATTGTGTCTAATTGGTCAGATTGAATCGTGAGCGCAACTTTAAATATGTATACTACCACTGGTTTAAATCGAAACGAGGCAAATCCACTAAAAATCTTGCGAATCGTTTTTTACACTAATTCATCTCCTACCAACTCATATCCCAGGAGATAATTCATCATAAAGAAGAGCTGCGCCTTGTGGTTGACGGATCAATTAAATTCTCCAAGAGGTTTGGGTACAGTTCCCCAATGAGGTTTCCTTCAATTAAAATAGGTCCCAATAATTAGTCTCCTAACAATTTATATCCCAGGAAATATTTGGGCCAATTACTGACTCACAGATAATTCATCATGAAGAGGAGCTGCGTCTTTTTGGAAACACCAACTATAATCATCAAACAGCACATTCCCTTCATCGCTATAGTTGTCCCATACGGTTTCCTTTAATTAAAATATATCCCAATAGTTACTCTCCTACCAACTTACATCCCAGGAAATCTTTGGTCCCAATAATTGTCTCGCAACTAATTGATCATAAAGAGGACCTCCCCCTGTTGGAAATATCAACTGTATTTATCGAACAGCACATTCCCTTCAACGTTATAGTTGTCCCATAAAGGTTTTCTTTAATTAAAATATATCCCAATAATTACTTTCCTAACAATTCACATCCTTTGGCCCAATACTTGTCTTATGAAGAGAATTATTAAATTCTTCTTCAGTTCCCCCATGAGGTTTCCTCCAATTAAAATATATCCCAATATTTGCTTTCCTATCAATTCGCATCCTTTAGCCCAATAGTTGGGTCACATATGATTCGTCATGAGGAGGAGCTGAGTCTTGTTGGAAATACCAACTATATTCATCAAACAGCACATCCCCTTCAACGTTATAGTTGTCCCAGAAGGTTTTCATTAATTAAAATATATCCCAATAATTACTTTCCTAACAATTCACATCCTTTGGCCCAATAATTGTCTTATGAAGAGAATTATTAAATTCTTCTTCAGTTCCCCCATGAGATTTCCTCCAATTAAAATATATCCCAATATTTGCTTTCCTACCAATTCGCATCCTTTAGCCCAATAATTGGGTCACAGATGATTCGTCATGAGGAGGAGCGGCGTATTGTTGCAAATACCAACTATATTCATCAAAGGGCACATTCCCTTCATCGTTATAGTTGTCCCATAAAGGTTTTCTTTAATTAAAATATATCCCAAAAATTACTTTCCTAACAATTCACATCCTTTGGCCCAATAATTGTCTTATGAAGAGAATTATTAAATTCTTCTTCAGTTCCCCCATGAGGTTTCCTCCAATTAAAATATATCCCAATATTTGCTTTCCTCCAAATTCACATCCTTTAGCCCAATAGTTGGGTCACAGATGATTCGTCATGAGGAGGAGCTGCGTCTTGTTGGAAATACCAACTATATTCATCAAACAGCACATCCCCTTCATCGTTGTAGTTGTCCCATGAGGTTTTCTTTAATTAAAATATATCCCAATAATTACTTTCCTAACAATTCACATCCTATGGCCCAATAATTGTCTTATGAAGAGAATTATTAAATTCTTCTTCAGTTCCCCCATGAGATTTCCTCCAATTAAAATATATCCCAATATTTGCTTTCCTACCAATTCGCATCCTTTAGCCCAATAATTGGGTCACAGATGATTCGTCATGAGGAGGAGCGGCGTATTGTTGCAAATACCAACTATATTCATCAAAGGGCACATTCCCTTCATCGTTATAGTTGTCCCATAAAGGTTTTCTTTAATTAAAATATATCCCAAAAATTACTTTCCTAACAATTCACATCCTTTGGCCCAATAATTGTCTTATGAAGAGAATTATTAAATTCTTCTTCAGTTCCCCCATGAGGTTTCCTCCAATTAAAATATATCCCAATATTTGCTTTCCTCCAAATTCACATCCTTTAGCCCGATAGTTGGGTCACATATGATTCGTCATGAGGAGGAGCTGCGTCTTGTTGGAAATACCAACTATATTCATCAAACAGCACATCCCCTTCAAGGTTTTCATTAATTAAAATATATCCCAATAATTACTTTCCTAACAATTCACATCCTTTGGCCCAATACTTGTCTTATGAAGAGAATTATTAAATTCTTCTTCAGTTCCCCCATGAGGTTTTCTCCAATTAAAATATATCCCAATATTTGCTTTCCTACCAATTCGCATCCTTTAGCCCAATAATTGGGTCACAGATGATTCGTCATGAGGAGGAGCGGCGTATTGTTGCAAATACCAACTATATTCATCAAACAGCACATCCCCTTCATCGTTATAGTTGTCCCATAAGGTTTTCTTTAATTAAAATATATCCCAATAATTACTTTCCTAACAATTCACATCCTTTGGCCCAATACTTGTCTTATGAAGAGAATTATTAAATTCTTCTTCAGTTCCCCCATGAGGTTTTCTCCAATTAAAATATATCCCAATATTTGCTTTCCTATCATTTCGCATCCTTTAGCCCAATAATTGGGTCACAGATGATTCGTCATGAGGAGGAGCTGCGTATTGTTGCAAATACCAACTATATTCATCAAAGGGCACATCCCCTTCATCGTTATAGTTGTCCCATAAGGTTTTCTTTAATTAAAATATATCCCAATAATTACTTTCCTAACAATTCACATCCTATGGCCCAATAATTGTCTTATGAAGAGAATTATTAAATTCTTCTTCAGTTCCCCCATGAGGTTTTCTCCAATTAAAATATATCCCAATATTTGCTTTCCTACCAATTCGCATCCTTTAGCCCAATAATTGGGTCACAGATGATTCGTCATGAGGAGGAGCTGCGTATTGTTGCAAATACCAACTATATTCATCAAAGGGCACATCCCCTTCATCGTTATAGTTGTCCCATAAAGGTTTTCTTTAATTAAAATATATCCCAATAATTACTCTCCTACCAATTCACATCCCAGGAAATCTTTTTTCCTTGAAGTACATGTAGATTATCATTTTCCCATTATCTTTATAGTTCTTTCAGTCCTGTCGGCATTAGGGGACGATAATTTTAGTAAAATAGATGGATTTACTTGTTAGAGACTAAGTAGACACAATTACGGAGACCGAGGCGGTTACGATGCGATGCAAAATTTCGAAGCAATAGTTCACGTAGCGTAACTTTTAAGATATTTTTAAAGTAAATAATATAGTGAATAAATAAAGTGATATTAAATAAATCTGGCGCGTCAGAGAAATGATTTTTGAATGAATAGCTTAAATTTAGAGTCAGCCTTAATATTATACACCAAATAATATATTTATACCTAACTTTATTACTAAGTTTTCAAATTCATAGAACGTTCACATAAAAGTAGAATAGGTAGTTCACAGCTTATATTATTAAAAAAACATAATACGTTCATCTAGTCTATTCAAATATTTTCAATTCAGCTGCAAGTTTAACAATCAACAATAACGCTTTCATTAATTTTACTTTTAAGCCACAATACGTCTGAGCACAATCGGTTTTTATGCGGAATAATGGCTCTCCTTTATAAAGGTGGACTAATTTTTTTGATAGATTGTTGTCAGATTCGTGGAAATCTTGTGACTTAATAATTATATTCCGCTTTATATAGATATTCATGAAATACTCAACAGGAACCGTGAAAGGAAAACCCTGTACTATTTCGGGCGAATCAGAACGAGCCCACTTTCCAACAAGGCCAAAGATTACTTTAAATAGCAAAACGTATACAAGTATATGCAACAATTTAGTGCCAAGAGATGAGAAAAGCTTCCGAGGATGCCGAGACAGAGTTAAAAAATATAAAACACCACTCTGGATAGTAAACATTACCTCTAGACATGCAGAAACACTTCACCCCTAGGCGTACCCTAAGGAAAGACGTTTGAATTACACATTCTTAGGGCAGCGCGGCGAGAAAATCGTGTACCCTGTACACGTAAAAACGAAGCAATTTACAGCTGTACCCGTCCAAATTTACGATAACTGCCCGCGTAAAAGTTACAACTAATATTAATTCGGATCTCCGTGTCGCATGTCAAAATATAATGTCCGGTAAATTTACGTTCAAAAGTTAGAGCCCTCCCGGGACCTCCTAACTGCGTTCTAAACAAAAGGCAAATTTACACAATAATTATGTTTACCTTGTCCAGGATAATATGGGATATAAACATGAATATCAAATATTATGCAGATTCCGAGCGGAATTTAAGGCCGACAACAAACATTTTGCGAAAGTAAACTTTGCTTTAATAGTTTTTCGGTGTACAGAGGCTGCGGATGATATTTTTGAGCGTATGAGTTATGGACCTTCGCCACAAACGACACGAAGCGAAATCTGACAACGTATCTTAAGGAGTCCCGTGAATTTGAGTTAAATTGACGATATCCGATTAGACTGGGTGAAGGTGAGAAAGCTTTTGACTGATATTTTCCACAATTTTTTCAAATAATTGATATATTTCGAAACAAATTGGAAAGAAAGCAATAAAAAATTAACCAGGTTAACTTGTGAGTAGCGTCAATCTTTATATACCTTAAAAATAGCGAAAGTTTAGATAGCTATAGCGTATGCATGTATTTATCTAGAGCATCTATATATTATATTAATTCACTCTAGCCCAAAAAAGCAATAAAATATTTTTAATCTGTAAGCGTCCGAGTTTTATTACAAGCCCCTGTTAACAAGAGAAAAGCGTCAAGTACAGAAATACAGATCGTTGATCTGATATTGCCTTACATAAATATCAATAAATCAAAATACAATTAAAATTCCAAATATTATCAGGAAAAGCGAGAACACTTGAGGAAATGGCAAAACTATCACGAATTTATTAAGTTTATTATTAATTATTCACATTTCAGCCTAAAATCATGTTCCATTCCGTGAAACAACGTTATTTTATAAAAATAAATTATTATTGCGACCTAATTCCCAACGTGCCACACGGGAGATGTGTAGTTAATTACATACGATCATATTGCGGGAGTAAAGCACAAACAAGGGGCCATTCAGCCACCGCTCAGTCTACGGTCCGACCGGAATTCACTTATACCCAGGCAATAAATGTAGAAGATATCACTGCGTCACTGTATCGAGACTTGGTCAGTCATCACCCGGCTCTCACGATGTACCCCCACCTGCAATTCAATTCAATTATATCAACTCAACCTAACTTAAATCTAATAAACATTAAACAAACAAAAAAACTCGCGACGCATTGTTTCAAGTGAACAATCAAACAATTTAAATGTATCAGTGATAAAAAACTTTACAAAAGAAAATGTATTTAAAATTCGGTGCTCAAGTGAAATTATTATTTATGACCACAAGAAATATACTTGCGTGAATAGTAGATCGTCACATTTCTCTTCCTTAGCCATCATCCAATGACATTGTGGGCGGCAAAAAATTAATAAATCAGCAGAGTTTTATGTACACCTGTAACCCGGCGCTCTCTACTATTTACTATCGCTCTGAAGAATAAGCAGTTGGCAGAGAACGACTATTTTAAAACTCTTTTTATAAGAAAAAGAGCGAAGGTAATTGCAGGACGTTCAGGGGAATTTGTTGCGTTTATTTTTCAAATTTCATACCGACTTATCTAATATTTTTCATAGACAAATTACATATTTATAATAAATAATGCTTCTAATTACAAAAGAGCATTGACCACAATTTTGGCACCCCAAGTTATTTTTTTTTTTTTACCTAATCAACGAGGAGGATGACAACGGCGGGTAAGTCTTGTATTCCAAAAATTGAACCCTGTCTGTGTGAAATTCTCACCTTCTGTCCTCCAGGTAAGTGAATAAGACCCTAAACATATATATTCTTCTACGACTGTTGAATAAAATATCTCTTTAAGCGCTAAAACGAACGTAAAAAGCCGGCCTTTCCCGCACCACGTGCAATTAAATTATTACTCCACGCGGTTTATTTTTCAGTTCTATATCGCTACAGCGTAAGCCGAGAGCTTCCAACGCCTAAATGGAGCTAATGAAGACCAACTTTGCTGATTTATTATTTGTCAAATTTCATATTTCTTTCTTATCCATCATCCAAGGACATTGTGGGCGGCAAAAAATTAGTAAATCACCAGAGTTTTATGTAAACCTGTAACCCGGCGCTCTCTACTATTTACTATCGCTCCGAAGAATAAGCAGTTGGCAGAGAACGACTATTTTAAAACTCTTTTTATAAGAAAAAGAGCGAAGGTAATTTCAGGACGTTCAGGAGAATTTGTTGCGTTTATTTTTCAAATTTCATACCTACTTATCTAATATTTTTCATAGACAAATTACATATTTATAATAAATAATGCTTCTAATTACAAAAAAGCGTTGATCACAATTTTGGCACCCCAAGTTATTATTTTTTTTTTACCTAATCAACGAGGAGGATGACAACGGCTGGTAAGTCTTGTATTCCAAAAATTGAACCCTGTCTGTGTGAAATTCTCACCTTCTGCCCTCCAGGTAAGTGAATAAGACCCTAAATTTATATATTCTTCTACGACTGTTGAATAAAATATCTCTTTACGCGCTAAACCGAACGCAAAAAGCCGGCCTTTCCCGCACCACGTGCAATTAAATTATTACTCCACGCGGTTTATTTTTCAGTTCTATATCGCTACTGCGTAAGCCGAGAGCTTCCAAAGCCTAAATGGAGCTAATGAAGACCAACTTTGCGGATTTATTATTTGTCAAATTTCATATTTCTTTCTTATCCATCATCCAAGGACATTGTGGGCGGCAAAAAATTAGTAAATCACCAGAGTTTTATGTAAACCTGTAACCCGGCGCTCTCTACTATTTACTATCGCTCCGAAGAATAAGCAGTTGGCAGAGAACGACTATTTTAAAACTCTTTTTATAAGAAAAAAAGCGAAGGTAATTGCAGGACGTTCAGGGGAATTTGTTGCGTTTATTTTTCAAATTTCATACCTACTTATCTAATATTTTTCATAGACAGATTACATATTTATAATAAATAATGCTTCTAATTACAAATGGGCGTTGACCACAATTTTGGCACCCCAAGTTATTATTTTTTTTTTTTACCTAATCAACGAGGAGGATGACAACGGCTGGTAAGTCTTGTATTCCAAAAATTGAACCCTGTCTGAGTGAAATTCTCACCTTCTGCCTTCCAGGTAAGTGAATAAGACTCTAAACATATATATTCTTCTACGACTGTCGAATAAAATATCCTTTTACGCGCTAAAACGAACGTAAAAAGCCGGCCTTTCCCGCACCACGTGCAATTAAATTATTACCCCACGCGGTTTATTTTTCAGTTTTATATCGCTACAGCGTAAGCCGAGAGTTTCCAACGCAAATGGAGCTAATGAAGACCAACTTTGCTGATTTATTATTTTAATCACGATCCCCCTGCGCATACCTGTAGCGCCCAGATGAAACAATTACAACAAACCCCAAAACAAATTAATAGACAAAGTTAGTACAATTTCATAAAATTAATCAGATAAGCAGGAAAGTTCCGCCGTTAATACATAAATTAGGTAACACCAACTTGTTTGCCGGATAATCAAGTTTTGAAGTAAACCGTAAAATTGTGGTCTGTGTGAAGCGCCGAGCAACGTTCGCCTCGGCTAGGACGTAACAGCCTAGCTTTACAAAATAGGCAGCCATAGCCGTCTGAAAGGGATCCCTGGTCGGTTTTTGTGCACCTGTGGATTTATAACGTTTAGTACAAAGCAACGGATGGAATGTTTGTGCGCTAATTGAACGCTGCAAAGTTCGTAACTTATGTAGCGAATTTCATTTTGGATGATGAAAGGCGTTTTAGTTTGTGTACCACTTTCCTCGGAAAGGATACCTCAAAACCCAATTATTTCTCGAACTTAGACTCGCTCGTTTTATTTACTGCACAGTGTCCGCATGAACTACGCCGAAAAATACTGAAAAGCGGTAAGATCAATATTGAAATGAAACATTTGTACCGTTTAGAAATCCAGTAACTTGGAGCGCAGAATAGATTGGGATTTTCAGTTTGCTTCCAGCTGTCAGCCCGACCAGTACAGCACTAGTAAGTCAAACCGCGTCGTCTACCAGTGAGTAAGTAAAATAGAATAAGCTCCGTTTCCTAGACGTGTACCCTAAAGAAAGACGTTTGATTCGAGCGTTCAAAATAGAGAAACTCTGAAACTTTTCTAATGTATTCGCCATCTATTGGTATTTGGTAATTGGTATCGTCCACCACCAGTCGTTCAATAAATCTCTTACCTATTAATATTTTTTTTGTGTGTGCGAGCAAAAAATAAGGGCTAACCTGTATAAATCTGGCGCTATAATTAATCTGGCCTCTTAGTCCTAGGGTAAATCGCACATGTTGATTTAAGGCTTGAAGAGTCCTATTTTTTCCATTAATTACGGGCATTATACATTGGAAATCGATTTGATTTAACAATATAACCACAAAAGCCCTGTTTTCTATTGTTTCCAGACTTGTATTGTTCCTCCACACCTCGCCTCCTATTCTAGTTATAATTAAAGGTATATTGCCGGGTTAATTTTTCTATTATGCGTCTTGGATGTAATCAATTTGGTTTTTATTAAGGCACAATAACGTTTTATTTTAACGACGTTTGAAACGAACTTAGAAAATAGAGTGGGAAAAATGCCGGCGTATTTAGATTGCTGCATAAATAGGTAATTACAAGGATAATAAAAACCTGCCAACGTGAAAGCCCTTTTGTTTAATATCGCAACAAAGTGTGTAACGGTCTTTTGGACGCGTTCAGTCAAAGAGGTCGAGCAAAATTGGCGTCGAATTCAATTGAAATATTTTTTTGAGGCACCAGGGATTTATTGGTTTCAAAATTAAGTTCATTTACATATTTAATATAATTTAGTACAGATCTTTTGTAGGCAGTCATTGTTGGTTCACTTCGCCTGCGGCTCAGCAACATTTGGGGTTCCTCAAGGGTCCAGCCTGAGCCCGCTTATTATTAACGTATTTATTAACGACATTTCATAGGATCCAGAGCTAAAATTGATCAAATTTTACACCCATATTTAGAAAACCGGCGACTTTCTTAAATCAAACGAATTTTCGACATAATAATAATAATAATAATAATAATAATAATAATAATAATAATAATAATTAAAAAACCAGCTGGGTTCTTGCGCGACAATTCAGACAGGCTCGCTGACACTTCAAGTAGTTGTTGGTGAAAACGTTGCGCAAAAACAAAATCGACCTCGGCCCAATAAATATTAATTCTGTTCCTTACTCTTGCGAACCCCGTACGTTGCGGCCTTTGCAAGCTAATTTATAATGTATTTTTTTCTGGTTAATTCCGGTTCGGCCTTGCGGTGCTCCGGGGCGCTCTCTCGGCGAAGTGATTTTTTGATTAATTAGATAAATTTGCTGAAAAAGTTCAAGTTCCTTTATAAAGTTTGCTGCCAAGGGGTGTGAGAAAACTTACAGGACAAAGGTACACAACACAGGTGGTTCCTTAATAATTAACCCGGCCTGAACTTGTAAGAGATCTCTACAAAGACAGTACATTCGAAAGGAGTTGTTTATTTATTTATATAGAAACCTTCCCTCGAGTTGGATACCTGTTGAAACTTTTCTTATTTGCCGGGTTTGTTCATTCTGTTTATGCGCGAATTTTATATCATTGTTTGTGATTTATGAACGTAAGGGATGCGTCATAGACATACAGGGTGGTAGATTTGTAAAAGCAACTCCAACAAGACTGCTTGAAAGGAACATCTTAGTTGGGGGCTATAAGACAGGGTTAATGGGAAAACCACATAAGTACGCTAAGGATAGAAGGTTTGGATGGCTGCAACCACACTAGTAATAGGAGTGCCTAAGAACTTACTAATAAGGAGCAACACAAGTCATTGCTGTAACGGTTTTGATTTTGTTCAGTCTAATTTTGCTGTCAAGGTTTTAACCATTAAAATCACCACAAATATTTAACTAAGCCAGCACCATGAGAATCTTCAGGGGGGCGGTGGTGTATGTGATATCACCTTTTAGTTTATTCAGTACTTGGTTGGGCGCCACGAATTTATAATTTATTATTCACTTCTTGCAAATAAACCGAAAAAATCGGAAACACGGTTTTGTTAAAACAATTTACTTTAATAGTCCATTTCCAAGTTAGTACAGGAGCGACGAGTAAGCTATTATACGCCGTTGAAATTCTAGTACTCTCGCTGGGGAGGTAGAATTTGATCTGAGTATTTGACTTCGGTTAAACAGTGGAACCCTAATCCTCTTGTTCGGGAGATAGGACTTCCCTGGGACGCACCTGCACTTGTCACGCTTTGAATGAGGGAAGTAACTACCCCTGTAACGTAACTTTGAGGCGGTAGTACTCCGTAGTAATCATCATAGCAACCCTCTAAACAGGGCAGCGCAGAACCATTCTGTCTTGGCTAACGTCTTCCTCTCTAATCAGTTCTTTTTCCGGCTTCAACCGCGCTGCTTTGGCAAGGCGGAAGTACGTCATCGCCTAAAAGGCAGGATTGCCAATACATGGAGGCAAAAGGCGCTAAATAAAATGAATTTAAAATGAGATGAAAATATATTCGAAATAAATTTAAAAGGGACGTAAAACTAACCGTTACATTGCATTCATTACATTAGCTTATTTTTTCTTTAGAGGAATATTTACGGAATTAAACTGAATTTTGTCGAGTGGACTGTTCTGCCGTCTTTACGTCTGCCCGAGAATGTTATTTGTGTTGGCGCAGTTTGTTTAGTACATACAGAAATAAAAAGAAATTTCCGGCACACACTTATCCACGACTGAGCTTTCGGAGCCACATATAACTGTCGTTAGAAAACTCGTTAACATTCGTTTCTAACTACCACTTACGCTTCTTCGATCAGTAGTGTCAAAGCCGATTTCATTATATCGGATGACTATGGGGAGCCGCATGCAACACGCGGTACAATTCATCTCGCCTTTATCATCGTTATTCCTGGAAAGGTGAGAGGCATTAAAATTTCAACCAGTTCCAACACGCACCCGCACATTTCCTATGGCGTCCTCTCGCGAAACGAATTTTGTATTCATAGAAAAAAATAAATATCCCCACACAATCTTGTTAGTCTCAAGTTTATGATAAACATGTTGTTTAAAACTCGCTGGGGCGTCGGTCTACAAATAACCATTACTATAACACGACGGTAAAGCATTTATTCATGAATTTTAGATTCGTGTACTTTCGCTTTCACTAAAAACGGGATTTATACGATGCTGGGGAGGCCGGAGGGTGTGGCTTGATGAAAAAAACAGCAATTTCGAGTCCTGATAAATATTCTAGGTTAGAATGATAACCTAACTAAAGCCGTAATAATAATAATCGTATTTTGCATCTGCAGGTGCACACCTCGTATATTTTATTTAGTGACTGATTAGTTTTTAATGTATTTCGATTCCTGGGTGTTCTTTTAATGACCCGTTTAATGGAATTTGCATAGCGAATTTCAACTATTGGCGTTTTAAATTAGATCTCCACATGGCGATGTGCTCATCCAATATTCAGTTTCCACATAAACGGAACCGGGTCGTTGTATCAGGGGCGTATTATAAATGCGAAGCAAATATGTTCCGTTTCGTTTAGCCAGCTGGTCTACGCTCTGAAAATTCGTTGCAGTTTAAGAAGTGGTGCGATGTGTAATATGTAAAACAACTATAATTAATATATAAACTTCCACTTGCATGAGTAAGGAAAGGGAAGACAGAGTTTTATGGGTTGTTATCTCGGCTGTAAGATAACAAATCATAATTCTCAGTCTTCCCTTTCCTTACTCATGCAAACGGCAGTTTTATTTTCGTCGACGTATTGGGTTGTTTGAGTTGCACAAAATGAGTTTCAATGAACGAAACGGTTTAATTTTCAGCTTCATTCCGCTGTCGTGTTGCGCGTTGCGTTCGTGCCTATCTCGACGAAAATCAGGGTATTTTAAGCAAATCAAGTTACAGCTGATTGCGCCCCAACGTGCAACAGTCACGTACGGAAGGAATTCGACGGAGGTAAATAAAAATTTAACTCTTACGTAGTTAGGGAGTTGTAAAAACACTATAAATAGAATCTCATGTTTGGCGTAAATAATTTAAAAACTAAGCAGTCGCTTAACGAACGTTTCGCTGGCTTCGGAGTAATTTATTATGAATTACATTGTAATTCTCGAGGTGTTGTAAGTTTATGTAAATAATTACGTGTTATTTATATCGTGGTGTGTCGTGAACTTTGCTATTTGACCGATTTAATAAAGCGGGTTAATTTATGCAGTCTTCTAATTAGAACAGTCAGGGACGCCCGAACATGCCACATATACAACCTGGAACGACATTGTAACCATTTCATTTGGTTTCCATGGTGAAAGTTCAATAAAAGTGGAATTCAAACGTCTTTCTTTAGGGTATCACGCCTAGAGCGAAATATCTTTCTTGCATAGGTTTATGTGGAAACTGAATATTGGATGAGCACATCGCCATGTGGAGACCTAATTTAAAACGCCAATAGTAGAAATTCGCTATGCAAATTCCATTAAACGGGTCATTAAAACAACACCCGGGAACCGATATACATTAAAAACTAATCAGTCATTAAATAAAATATACGAGGTGTGCACCTGCAGATGCAAAATATGATTATTATTATTACGGCTTTAGTGAGGTTATCATTCTAACCTAGAATATTTATCGGTGCTCGAAATTGCTGTTTTTTTTCATCAAGCCACACCCTCCGGCCTCCCCAGCATCGTATAAATCCCGTTTTTAGTGAAAGCGAAAGTACACGAATCTAAAATTCATGAATAAATGTTTTACCGTCGTGTTGTAGTAATGGTTATTTGTACACCAACGCCCCAGCGAGTTTTAAACAACATGTTTATCATAAACTTGAGACTAACAAGATTGTGTGGGGATATTTATTTTTTTCTATGAATACAAAATTCGTTTGGCGAGAGGACGCCATAGGAAATGTGCGGGTGTGTGTTGGAACTGGTTGAAATTTTAATACCTCTCACCTTTCCCGGAATAACGATGATAAAGGCGAGATGAATTGTACCGCGTGTTACATGCGGCTCCCCATAGTCATCGGATTTAATGAAATCGGCTTTGACACTACTGATCGAAGAAGCGTAAGTGGTAGTTAGAAACGAATATTAACGAGTTTTCTAACGACAGTTATATGTGGCTCCGAAAGCTCAGTCGTGGATAAGTGTGTGTCGGAAATTTCTTTTTATTTCTGTATGTACTAAACAAACTGCGCCAACACAAATAACATTCTCGGGCAGACGTAAAGACGGCAGAACAGTCCACTCGACAAAATTCAGTTTAATTCCGTAAATATTCCTCTAAAGAAAAAATAAGCTAATGTAATGAATGCAATGTAACGGTTCATTTTACGTCCCTTTTAAATTTATTTCGAATATATTTTCATCTCATTCTAAATTCATTTTATTTAGCGCCTTTTGCCTCCATGTATTGGCAATCCTGCCTTTTAGGCGATGACGTACTTCCGCCTTGCCAAAGCAGCGCGGTTGAAGCCGGAAAAAGAACTGATTAGAGAGGAAGACGTTAGCCAAGACAGAATAGTTCTGCGCTGCCCTGTTTAGAGGGTTGCTATGATGATTACTACGGAGTACTATCGCCTCAAAATAGGGCTATGTTACAGGGGTAGTTACCTCCCTCATTCAAAGCGTGACAAGTGCGGGTGCGTCCCAGTGAAGTCCTATCTCCCGAACAAGAGGATTAGGGTTCCACTGTTTAACCGAAGTCAAATACTCAGGTCAAATTCTATCTCCCTAACGAGAGTGCTAGAATTTCAACGGCGTATAATAGCTTACTCGTCGCTCCTGTACTAACTTGGAAATGAACTATTAAAGTATTTTGTTTTAACAAAACCGTGTTGCCGTTTTTTTCGGTTTATTTGCAAGAAGTGAATAAATTATAAATTGGTGGCGCCCAACCAAGTACTGAATAAACTAAAAGGTGATATCACATACACCACCGCCCCTCTGAAGATTCTCATGTTGCTGGCTTAGTTAAATATTTGTGGCGATTTTACTGGTTAAAACCTTAACAGCAAAATTAGACTGAACAAAATCAAAACCGTTATAACAATGACTTGTGTTTCTCCCTATTAGTAAGTTCTTAGGCACTCCTATTACTAGCGTGGATGCAGACATGCAAACGTTATATCCTTAGCGTACTTATTTGGTTTTCCCATTAACCCTGTCTTATAGTCCCCAACTGAGATGTTTCTTTCAAGCGGTCTTGTTGGAGTTGCTTTTACAAATCTACCACCCTGTATGTCTATGACGCATCCCTTACGTTCATAAATCACAAACAATGATATAAAATTCGCGCATAAACAGAATTAACAAACCCGGCAAATAAGAAAAGTTTCAACAGGTATCCAACTCGAGGGAGAGTTTCTGTATAAATAAATAAACAACGCCTCTCGAATGTACTGTCTTTGTAGAGATCTCTTACAAGTTCAGGCCGGGTTAATTATTAAGGAACCACCTGTGTTGTGTACCTTTGTCCTGTAAGTTTTCTCACACCCCTTGGCAGCAAACTTTATAAAGGAACTTGAACTTTTTCAGCAAATTCATCTAATTAATCAAAAAATCACTTCGCCGAGAGAGCGCCCTGGAGCACCGCAAGGCCGAACCGGAATTAACCAGAAAAAAAAACATTATAAATTAGCTTGCAAAGGCCGCAACGTACGGGGTTCGCAAGAGTAAGGAACAGAATTAATATTTATTGGGCCGAGGTCGATTTTGTTTTTGCGCGATGGGTTCACCAACAACTTGATGTGTCAGCGAAGTCTGTTTGAATTGTCGCGGCAAGAACCCAACCGGTTCTTTAATCTTGAAAATGAATCGCTTGTTACGTCGAAAAGTCGTTTGATTTAAGAAAGTCGCCGTTTTTCTAAATTTGGGTGGAAAATTTGATAAATTTTAGCTCCAGATCCTAAGAAATGTCGTTAATAAATACGTTAAAAAGAAGAGGGCCCAGGCTGGATCCTTGAGGAACCCCAAATGTTGCTGAGTTTAAACACTTCCGTTTGCATGAATAAGGAAAGGGAAGACAGACATTTATGAATTGGCTGTTGCCAAAAGTGTTTATCCTTCAACAATGTTTCCATTGACGCCCCTGTATATCCGTCATCTTCCCCGCGACCTCCTCGAAATATAGAAACGCCATCCACCTCATCCCGCCCCGTTTTAATTGCATTAACTTAACAACCGATTAGCATATTATCGCGCAAAATCATCCACCTTTTTAATCACTTAAAACGAGAAACCGAAGAAGACCCGAGCAATAACAAAAGAGGGGGCTGAAACAAAGCAAGCTAGATTTGTGATACGGATTCGCGGATACTGAAACCAAATTGTATGTCCTATAGATGCGGGCCATTCCGGGGATTTATTGTGATAGCCTCTCCGCTAAAGCCACAATCGGATTTAGTTAGGCAACGCGGCGGCGGCGGCGGCGGTCGGGACCGCACGCTCTAAGCCCCCGTCTAGCTGCCGCTTTTATTGCCCGCCCTATATTCAAAAATTACTTTTATTCCCTGTTTTATGTTGCCCTTTTCCCGGCATAAACTCTCCCGCCCGCAGCCTGCCGATCACTATAGAAAATGAAATAACTGCAGATAACATCCCGTTATGTATAACCCGAAGAAGGATGGCACCCGGTCCTAATTCGCCATATCGGGCCGCTGTCTCGCGCTTGATTTATTTCGGCATCCCGACAGCCATACTAAAAACCATCGCGTTACATGTGTGAAAGAAACTGCAGTAGTTTCAGCGTAAAATGGCCGCTAGTATTGGGCTGCCTCAAGGATCTGATTTGGAGCCGATGTTTTTTTATTGGTCGTGAATGATCTCGCAGTGGTCCCGTCTCCGCCAGGGCATTGCAACAATGCGTTCGATATTGTTCAACGGCCAGGGGTAATTATTTAACACAGGGCCGTACTCTAGATTTTTTTATTTAAGTGCTTTAAAATTTTTGCAGCGTTGGCTACCCGCGCTGTATATGAGATATACTTAATAAAAATGGTAATAACACATTCGTAAGTAAGGCGGCTTATTTTGTCGGCAGTGCGCTAGCGTTCTCGTGATTTATTACGTCTTCCTAGATTTTCCGCAGAAAGGGTCCATTAAGAAGTTAATGTTAGATTTTAAATATTAAATTTGAGTGTACGTCTGAAGGTGGCTGAAATTTATTAACGTCGACACTTGCCGTATAATATTACATGTCGGCATCAAGCGCTACATGTATTTACCTAATAATATGCGACAGGGGTAATTATTTAACTACAATGAAAACCGTCCCGAGAGAAGCTTAATGACTCAATGTCACGTAGGCGCATAATAATTGCGATCGTTTCTATTGCTAATGGCAGCCGCGCTAGATGAGTTCCTTCGATTTTTTCTCTAATTCCATAGTCGTGTGAAAGGGCTGAGTCACGCTTGGGATGACGGGTTATAGAAACAGAAAAAAAAAATAGGTAAAGTTTTTTTTTTCAAAATTAGTAAAACAATTACTAGCATTATACTCGTAAAAAACAATTTATTTCGCTCTAGATTTAATATATGTGCGTCTTGAAATAGCGTTTAATTATACTTCGGATCGCATAATTTACTACAATCAAGATCCGTGTAAATTTTCCACTTTCGTTGTGGGTTGTACCTAACAAGTTCTCGTGATCTCTGGTGGTGATTTTCAGCTGTAAATTACGATTTCAGGAAATGATCCATCCATATTCCACAGGTGATCGCTGAAAAAAACCCTTGATTTATTCGACGATGCGGAGTTGTTTAATTACGATGTATATTTCACGTTGGCATGTGAATGTCGGAAGGGGTGTATAGGGTGGGAAGAGAAAAATGAGGGGGGCTTTAATGTGGATTTGGAAAAATGGAAATTTTTGTGCAACTTAAATATAAAGTGGACAAACGACAAAATTATTTTGGAGAAGTAAAGAAAATAATCACAAATTTAGGCGGCGCAAAAATTATTTCCAAAGTAATTGAAATATGAATTTTTTTAAATGGTTTCTTCTATAGAAGCAGCGGCAAAATTTGAGAAATAAAAAAAATATTCACAAAATTAGGCGGCGTAAAATTTTTTCCAGAAGGCGCCGCAAAGAAATTATTTCCAAAGGAACTGAGGTTAATTAATTTAAGAAAAAATCCTCTATAGAAGCGACAAAATTGTTTTGAAAGAGCAAAGAAAATAGTCACAAATTTAAATGGCGTAAAAATTCTATTCCAGAAGAATCAAAATAAAATTTACTATTTTCTGCGGCGCAAAATTTATTTAAAGTAATTGAAATATGATTCATTTTCTTAAATGGTTTCTTCTATAGAAGCAGCGGCAAAATTGGAGAAATAAAAAAATATTTACAAAATTAGGCGGCGTAAAATTTTTTTTCCAGAAGATTTGGCGCCGCAAAAAAATTATTTCCAAAGGAACTGAGGTTAATTAATTTAAGAAAAAATCCTCTATAGAAGCGACAACATTGTTTTGAAGGAGCAAAGAAAATAGTCACAAATTTAAATGGCGTAAAAATTCTATTCCAGAAGATTCAAAATAAAATTTACTATTTTCTGCGGCGCAAAAATTATTTAAAGTAATTGAAATATGATTCATTTTCTTAAATGGTTTCTTCTATAGAAGCAGCGGCAAAATTGGAGAAATAAAAAAATATTTACAAAATTAGGCGGCGTAAAATTTTATTTCCAGAAGATTTGGCGCCGCAAAAAAATTATTTCCAAAGGAACTGAGGTTAATTAATTTAAGAAAAAATCCTCTATAGAAGCGACAAAATTGTTTTGAAGGAGCAAAGAAAATAGTCACAAATTTAAATGGCGTAAAAATTCTGTTCCAGAATCAAAATAAAATTTACTATTTTCTGCGGCGCAAAAATTATTTAAAGTAATTGAAATATGATTCATTTTCTTAAATGGTTTCTTCTATAGAAGCAGCGGCAAAATTGGAGAAATACAAAAATAATCACAAAATTAGGCGGCGTAAAATTTTTTTCCAGAAGATTTTGAGCCGCAAAAAATTATTTCCAAAGAGGCTGAGGTTAATTAATTTAAGAAAAAATCCTTTATAGAAGCGACAAAATTGTTTTGAAGGAGCTAAGAAAATAGTCACAAATTTAAATGGAGTAAAAATAGTATTCCAGAAGATTCAAAATAAAATTTACTATTTTCTGCGGCGCAAAAATTATTTAAAGTAATTGAAATATGATTCGTTTTCTTAAATGGTTTCTTCTATAGAAGCAGCGGCAAAATTGGAGAAATACAAAAATAATCACAAAATTAGGCGGCGTAAAATTTTTTTCCAGAAGAATTTGAGCCGCAAAAAATTATTTCCAAAGAGGCTGAGGTTAATTAATTTAAGAAAAAATCCTTTATAGAAGCGACAAAATTGTTTTGAAGGAGCTAAGAAAATAGTCACAAATTTAAATGGAGTAAAAATAGTATTCCAGAAGATTCAAAATAAAATTTACTATTTTCTGCGGCGCAAAAATTATTTAAAGTAATTGAAATATGATTCGTTTTCTTAAATGGTTTCTTCTATAGAAGCATCGGCAAAATTGGAGAAATAAAAAAATATTTACAAAATTAGGCGGCGTAAAATTTTTTTTCCAGAAGATTTTGAGCCGCAAAAAAATTATTTCCAAAGGGACTGAGGTTAATTAATTTAAGAAAAATCCTTTATAGAAGCGTCAGAATTATTTTGAAGGAGCTAAGAAAATAGTCACAAATTTAAATAGAGTAAAAATAGTATTCCAGAAGATTCAAAATAAAATTTACTATTTTCTGCGGCGCAAAAATTTTTTAAAGTAATTGAAATATGATTCGTTTTCTTAAATGGTTTCTTCTATAGAAGCATCGGCAAAATTGGAGAAATAAAAAAATATTTACAAAATTAGGCGGCGTAAAATTTTTTTTCCAGAAGATTTTGAGCCGCAAAAAAATTATTTCCAAAGGGACTGAGGTTAATTATTTTTAGAAAAATCCTTTATAGAAGCGTCAGAATTGTTTTGAAGGAGCTAAGAAAATAGTCACAAATTTAAATGGAGTATAAATTGTATTCCAGAAGATTCAAAATAAAATTTACTATTTTCTGCGGCGCAAAAATTATTTAAAGTAATTGAAATATGATTCATTTTCTTAAATGGTTTCTTCTATAGAAGCAGCGGCAAAATTGGAGAAATAAAAAAAATATTCACAAAATTAGGCGGCGTAAAATTTTTTTTCAGAAGATTTGGCGCCGCAAAACAAATATTTCCAAAGGGACTGAGGTTAATTAATTTAAGAAAAAATCCTCTATAGAAGCGACAAAATTGTTTTGAAGGAGCAAAGAAAATAGTCACAAATTTAAGTGGCGTAAAAAATTTATTCCAGAAGAATCAAAATAAAATTTACTATTTTGTGCGGCGCAAAAATGATTTCCAAAGCAATTGAAATATGATTCATTTTTTTAATGGTTTCATCTATAGAAGCAGCGGCAAAATTGGAGAAATAAAAAAATATTTACAAAATTAGGCGGTGTAAAATTTTTTTTCCAGAAGATTTTGAGCCGCAAAAAAATTATTTCCAAAGGGACTGAGGTTAATTATTTTTAGAAAAATCCTTTATAGAAGCGTCAGAATTGTTTTGAAGGAGCTAAGAAAATAGTCACAAATTTAAATGGAGTAAAAAAAGTATTCCAGAAGATTCAGAATAAAATTTACTATTTTCTGCGGCGCAAATATTATTTAAAGTAATTGAAATATGATTCATTTTCTTAAATGGTTTCTTCTATAGAAGCAGCGGCAAAATTGGAGAAATAAAAAAAATATTCACAAAATTAGGCGGCGTAAAATTTTTTTTCAGAAGATTTGGCGCCGCAAAACAAATATTTCCAAAGGGACTGAGGTTAATTAATTTAAGAAAAAATCCTCTATAGAAGCGACAAAATTGTTTTGAAGGAGCAAAGAAAATAGTCACAAATTTAAGTGGCGTAAAAAATTTATTCCAGAAGAATCAAAATAAAATTTACTATTTTGTGCGGCGCAAAAATGATTTCCAAAGCAATTGAAATATGATTCATTTTTTTAATGGTTTCATCTATAGAAGCAGCGGCAAAATTGGAGAAATAAAAAAATATTTACAAAATTAGGCGGTGTAAAATTTTTTTTCCAGAAGATTTTGAGCCGCAAAAAAATTATTTCCAAAGGGACTGAGGTTAATTATTTTTAGAAAAATCCTTTATAGAAGCGTCAGAATTGTTTTGAAGGAGCTAAGAAAATAGTCACAAATTTAAATGGAGTAAAAAAAGTATTCCAGAAGATTCAGAATAAAATTTACTATTTTCTGCGGCGCAAATATTATTTAAAGTAATTGAAATATGATTCATTTTCTTAAATGGTTTCTTCTATAGAAGCAGCGGCAAAATTGGATAAATAAAAAAAATATTCACAAAATTAGGCGGCGTAAAATTTTTTTCCAGAAGATTTTGAGCCGCAAAAAAATTATTTCCAAAGGGACTGAGGTTAATTAATTTAAGAAAAAATCCTTTATAGAAGCGACAAAATTGTTTTGAAGGAGCTAAGAAAATAGTCACAAATTTAAATGGCGTAAAAAAAGTATGCCAGAAGATTCAAAATAAAATTTACTATTTTCTGCGGCGCAAAATTTATTTAAAGTAATTGAAATATGATTCATTTTCTTAAATGGTTTCTTCTATAGAAGCAGCGGCAAAATTGGAGAAATAAAAAAAATATTCACAAAATTAGGTGGCGTAAAATTTTTCCCAGAAGATTTGGCGCCGCAAAAAAATTATTTCCAAAGGAACTGAGGTTAATTAATTTAAGAAAAAATCCTCTATAGAAGCGACAAAATTGTTTTGATGGAGCAAAGAAAATAGTCACAAATTTAAGTGGCGTAAAAAATTTATTCCAGAAGAATCAAAATAAAATTTACTATTTTGTGCGCGCAAAAATGATTTCCAAAGTAATTGAAATATGATTCATTTTTTTAATGGTTTCATCTATAGAAGCAGCGGCAAAATTGGAGAAATAAAAAAATATTCACAAAATTAGGCGGCGTAAAATTTTTTTCCAGAAGATTTGGCGCCGCAAAACAAATATTTCCAAAGGGACTGAGGTTAATTAATTTAAAAAAAAATCTCCTATAGAAGCGACAAAATTCATTTGAATGGTCTCATTAAAATTAGCGACGTAAAAATTTCTGGTAACGCCGTCGTGGAAATAGCGAGCGAAACATTTTTTAATTCAGCCTATACTTAGTAGTGTAGTGGCTGAACGGAAGCGATGATAGTGGTCTGTGGCCTATCACGCTATCCAGTCCAACTCCACACCGGTAATGTTTCTCTTGTAGAGCTCAGCCACGAGAAATACACGCTTCAGTTCTCGCAGGACAAGGCATTTTACGTCCATCCTGCCTCGTCCTAGATTTTTATTCACCGAGACTTTTATCGTATCTAAAGAGGAGGAAGTACATTTAGTTCCCCTTTTACTACCAAAGGTAGCTCTTTCTAATAAATACCGATTATGCTGATGTTGCGCGTATAAAAGTGCAGTTGGCAGCGCCTGAAGGCGGACTACCCAAGAAAGTAACTCCTATTTTATTAGACACTTCATTACCTGGAGAGCGGATGCTATGGATGTGAGATTAACAAAGTCCATTATTCGAACCTTAATAAAATTTGAATAGATCGAAAGCCTCAATTAAAGTTCCAAACTGTTTCCGAGCAACAAAAACTTTAAATAGAGGCATTATTCCGCGTCTAATTCCTGCAGGTCGTATTGAATTCGAGCCGGGTAAATTCCCCAATTTCGCCCCTACAAAACTGGGGGGCAAGTTCACACATAACGACCAGATCAATAGCACCTGTAAACGTAATCGTGCGAAACTTCGGTCTCCGAATTAAATTAGCCGCCAGCTGGATTCACGGCCGTCCCTGTAAAAATAATCCGGCAGATGATTCATTGCCTTAATTTAGCCGCATTTAATGTAAACCAGACGCACTTTTGAGAACTCGCGAAATGGAAGCTCAGAGCCAGCTATTTGTTACAAGTCGCGGCAGCGGCGGCGGGCGGCGGTGACTGATATTAGTCGAGTTTTTAACACAGATTGTACCTCCCTGGAATGCACCACGTCGAGGGGGATTTGACACAAAGTCAAAAAATTAGGGACAGTTGTCTCTGCCACACCAATGAGTTAAGAAACAGTTGTTTTTTCGGCAACAACGGCCCGATAATTATGAAACGACGCAATTATACTTTTTAACAGCATCAGAAGCGCCAACCTTCCTTAGGATTTAGATCAGACGAACATTTTGATTATTATTACTATTATTTCTTCAGCCGATACGAAAGTAACTTGATTAGCGCCTGAATAAATAACGTCCGATGCCATTATACCCCATTCAGGAGCAATTTACTAATCCTCGTGCACGATCGGCCGCAACACTATCTCCTCCATAATTCACGCGCCACATTAGTTTATGCTGAATAAATAACGGATCTTATTAACGTTGAAGTTTATCTCATCGCTGGCTGCAGCGCAATACACGGTGCAGGGGCCGTATGCGGAACGTAAATGTCCGGACAAGTAACTGACAACGGAGATAAGAGTCGTCATAATTCACGGCATTTTCATCTGGCGCTATCACGAAGCCGGTTAGAGCATTTGTTATCGGTTTCACAGGGCCGACGTCTGACTTTTGGTACATAAATAAATAATGGCGTGCGTGACTTCTGATTTATGCACCGGCGTAATTTTTTTCAGCTCGACTATTCGGGGGAGTGAACGAAACGGATGTATGGGGTGGCCTAGCTGGATGGAGCTTTCCGTATGGTTTGAAACGGCGTATTTACTTTGATACACAACCTAAGAGTAGGCAACCAAATATACACCCGAGAATTAATCTTACCTTAGGTATGCAACCCGTTTAACATAAAAGTGCGGATGGAGGTATAACATGGATTTATAAATAAAACATTACTTTCTCGTACGTAATTATAATAATTGAATTAAATATCGTTTACATAATCGGTGCCCGCTAATAAATCGAAGAACTACAATCAACCATTTTAATTGATTGCAATGCAGTGTCAAATTTTAATTGAATTTAGTAGACTATGAGAGGCCGTACAATGGGAATTAATAATAAAAGTCCAATTATATTTTATGCAGGCCAATTTAAGCTCTGATCTGTGCGATCCACAGCGGAATTCGATTGAAAATGGCAAAACATGTTCTCATTAAATCACCAGCGGATTAGCCAGCCAACCGATATAATGTGCTGTTTCGTTGTGCGATTCACGTGCCGCTGCTCGATTTTTTTAGGTAAATAAATCGTGGAAATTAATAACTGGCGCGGAATAATCGGGGACGGTTGTCCCTACCACAGTAATAAAGAAACAGTTGTTTTTCAACGAAGTATGCATAGTGAGCTGTCCATTACCATGTGTGATATGCAAAATTCTAATTATTTTGCTAGAATCACAACATACATACAAATTTTAACATTTCACCAGCCTGTTGGGATTATTTTGGTTGCGCCGTATGTAGCCATATTCGTAACTATAATTGTCAAATCACCTAAACAATGCTTCTCGTTACATGACAGGTCTATTGTGCGTTTACAAATTCATGAATTCCGGATCCGAGCATGTAAATTTTTCCGCCGCCGCCGCCGCCGTCGCAAAAATTGACTTGGGAAACGTTCCGAAAGAGCCACTCATGCAGATCCATCACATTCGCGCACACAAACAAGTATATTTTACCACATACGGTGCGAAGTTAATTGTAAAGGTGTTGCGGCCTTGCTTTGCCACAGGTAGTGGCAAATCGAGGGTGGCAGGGGCCGCCGCCCTCGCCTCCCCGTACGTGATGGATTCACGGGGAAATACGATGTTGTAAATCACTGGTGCTATCTGGATAACGCGCGTGCCAACCTCTATCAGATGACCTGCGTGATCCCTCTTGATGGATCTATGGCCTGCGCCACCCCCGGCGGCGGGAGGAGGCTCTTGAGAAATTGCCCGCTTAATTACTTGGGTAATTTGCTGAACCCACTCGTTGTTGTTTACTCTTACTTTCCGGTTTTTTAATAATTCGCGTTTTTAATTCCGTGTTTGCTCTCTTATTAGGGGCTCGGTGCTTATTCGGGATAATCGCGGGCAGCAGCCGCCCCCGCATCATCTCCTCACTTGAAAAAAAAATCCAGTCAGACTATCACTCCGGCCCAAACTGCTTTGATGTAAATGCAAATGCGAATCACAATGGTTTTATGCACCATTTCGACATGATCATCGATTCTTTCATTTCGCTTCCATAATTTATTACTAGCTTTAATTTGTTTTTATTGTCCAATTTAATGGGTACACGCCATCAATGTCACAAACAAAGGCATTAATTAAAGCCTGTTTTAACGTTGCTTTATGGTTATGATAGATATTTGTTGTCGAACTCGTACTGGGTGTGTCACGTACATTTTAAACGACTACACACGTCAAATCAGCAGGCCGCCAATACGTCGAGTTATCGCAGTTACCAAACTTATTAATACGGGGCAGGCTGTTAAGGCGATTACACACGTCAAATCAGCAGGTTACCAATGGCCGAAACGTAATATTCGACGCTGAGGAGAACCAGAAAATCTTCCACAAATTATCAGACCCGCGAAAACCTTAAAATCAAATATTTCTTACAAGCTTTGTTACCTGTAATTTGTACATTATTTGCTGATGAGCGAGAGGCGAAGGCGCTTAGTGGTAATAATTTTCCCCATGTGTGTCCGACCGCGCGTCTAAGCAAATCCGGGGTCCCCGCCGCCCGCTCCCCGCCGCTACGCCTGGCCAGTTCGGTTTAGTGGAATCGTATTTTCTTTATTAGGCCCTGATTAAATTGGAATATTTGGAGTTGGCGTAGCGATAAATTTGATTCTGGTAAAACAGCGATTTGTTCCTGGATCGAGGGCGCGCTATCACCGACCGATGCGATTAACTTATTTCGAATTTACCGTATGTGCCAAAAAATAGATTGCCGAATAAATTAAATTATCACTTTTATTGACGTTTAGTCGATTGTTCATTATGCCGGCCTTAATTAAAAACGTCGAAACATGCAAACGAGCGATTCATTAATGATATTTAACTAAATGTTGGGTGATGTGTTGCGTATATCTGCCTATTCGTATGTTTTGCTACTAAGGCAATTCATATAGAATTAGTCTCGGAAGTAGAGGCATAAAATCTCAAAAAGGCATATATCTGCCTATTCGTATGTTTTGCTACTAAGGCATTTCATATAGAATTAGTCTCGGAAGTAGAGGCATAAAATCTCAAAAAAGGCATATATCTGCCTATTCGTATGTTTTGCTACTAAGGCAATTCATTTAGAATTAGTCTCGGAAGTAGAGGCATAAAATCTCAAAAAGGCATATATCTGCCTATTCGTATGTTTTGCTACTAAGGCAATTCATTTAGAATTAGTCTCAAATCTCTCTACAGAGGCATTTCTTGCTGCACTTCGACGTCGACCTCATTTTGGAGGATTGTGGGAATCTGGGATAAAGTCGGTGAAGTCCCACCTGAATCGTGTTATAGGTGGGCAGGTTTTAACATATGAAGAGTTCTATACCATACTTGTGCAGGTGGAGGCTATTCTCAACGCGAACTAGTAATAGAATCGCCGACGCCCTGATGACAGTACTGTAAGCGATTACACACGTCAAATCTGCAGGCCACCAAAACGTCGATTTCTAACTTCTTCTAAATATACCGGCCACCCCTTGACGCCGCGTAACCGCTAAAACCACTCGCCGGCCCTCCCATTGATTTCGCGAAATGCCTCAGATATCGCAGCATTTATTTATAGCAACCGCCCAATAAGAATCCCGGCTATTCATCAACATCATAACGCGTCTTATCGCAACCTCATAACGCCGAAACCACCCAATTACTGTAATGTATAAATCTCGGCCACGTAGGCGTAAATATCCGTCCCGACAGGAGAGTACAGAAGTTCCGGGGGCCTCCAGAGACACAACCCTAAAACGTACGCACACCTACATACCTAATGCTCTGACAGTAATTCGACAGGGCCACGGCACAATAGATCCCGAAATAGATCAACAGGTCCATCATACTAAAAGCGCCGTTTCGTGCATCGAGCTGGTTTTATTTGGGCTGTAAAAGCACAAACACGGTTAGGCGGAAATTAGCCGACTCGAGATTCTGCAGCGCAAAGCGGGAATTAATATACTTGGACGCATATTAATAGAACTATTTTCTCGTGACTCCCGACCTGTCGACATACCTACAGGGCCGGCATTAATAAACGTCTACATTGACAAACCTACAAGGGGTATCTTGTTAATTAATAAAATCGAACGGGGAAACGAATTGTAATGAGTCCATATATTCTCCGAAAAATATGAGCCGCAGCGGGGAGCAAATCATAAATTTTGTAAAGAACCGTATAAAGCATAGTTATGGGTTAATTGCGTTTACATAAATTATGTTTCAGGCCGTATAACGTATCGTTAGAGCGGAGAGCTTTTTATTTTTATTCGCCTGATTAAGAGCCTTTATTACAATTTATATGTAAATGGGAGTCGAACTAGGTTAGGAAATATTTGTTTAATTTTTCATTAGCATTCCGTTGTGGATTTAGGTGAAATATTACCAGGAATTCTTATTACCGCGGACATGTATTCGACGACTGATAAGATCTTTGAATTACGAAGCACATCTAGTTTTGTGTGTGAGGAGATTTGTACGCGATAAATAATCGAATTATTCCGACTTTCTCGAATGATTAATACGTTTCCATGTTCGGAAGCTCGTATCTCGGTTAGGAAGGATTTCGTCATTAACATGCCATCTAATTTGCAATCATGTAACTGAGTACGTTTTTTCCATTAGTCTATAGGAAAAAGTGCTAAAAAACACAAATAAATATATTTATTTAAATTAACCTCTAAATTTAGTATTCTATTTAAAGCCCAACCACATCAAGATTCAGAAAATTCATTAAGAATTTCTTCACCACTGATATAAATCTGTCCCGGCGTCAACGACAGCAAGTCACATGCGTTAAGTATCATTACAAGGTCCAGAACCCTCCTATCTACACTACTATTGTAACCTACGGTATCCCACCACAGTTTTTACAATCAGCAGCCATATGATAGACAATAATAATAATAATAATAATAAAATGTTTCCGTGTAGTGTCGGAGAGACTGTCCAGCATCGGGAAACCGAAAAAAAAAATTGTTTTATACAAAATTTTGTCGAATAAAACCGTTTAAATTTACCCCTCAAGATACTTGTAGTCATCTCTCTCTTCCGATACTGTATTTCAAAGTTTAACTTCTTCATTAATTTCCCATCAGTCGATTGAAATAAGCCAATACATGCCACCATACAAACCGTGTGTTAAACTTTAAGCCCCTTTATGCTCGAAATTAAAACGTAATTACAAAATATAGGCGGGAGTTAAAGTAACAGCATACTCTGATCAAATTAACCTGGTGGCGATTACGGGAGTGTTCTTTCTCGGCCGGCATTTGCATCCCCGTTTTAGTCCAGGGTCCTTGTTTCCATAAGCGGCATTTACCGTAATCCCTCGAGGTAGTTTATAGTTCTAAAGCCACCACTTTTCAGTTAATTATGCAATAAATTTGCATAACGGAAAAAGGTATTTGAATCGAATGGATGCAATACAAAGCTGGATGGGAGTCCAAAAAATATTGATAGATAGTAACAAATACTATTAATCGCCGCCCGTCCAGCGGGTCTCTCGCCTATCCGCTTAACAAGCGCGTAACTTCGGTCTTAGCGCTCTCCGGGTTCAGAGGAATTTGGATCTTCCTTCACCCCATTACCATAATCCCTCCAATGGCCTCCTCTCGTCCGGGCACATTTAAATGTTAATGTAATGCGTTACAACTCTCGCTGCCGCACACCCACTTGTTATATACACAATAATCAAGATAGTTTAGGGTGTTTTAATTGCTCGGGTTACCAGTTATGGATATTGTGTTGCAATTATTATTCTCCTAATGGATATAGATGCGTTTCTGTATTGGCCACGCTGCAATTCGGATTAGCAACGGTAATCGCTGACGCTGGTTCGATACCGCCACCGTTTTTATTGGCTTTTGTTTCCATGTTCCCGATATGAGCCTCCCCATTGAAATTTAAAAGCCTTTCGTCGCCGTGAGCTCGTCTCAAACTGTCTACACTACAATCGCGATATTTCATTGTGACGCGACGGTATCGGGGTAGTTTAGGTAGTTTCAGTTAAACGAAATAAAAAAAAAGGAAAGAAAAGTTACTGTAACGTTTGGACAGCTTAAGACACGTCACACAAGGTTTGCCGAGTTCCAGTCGGCGAATGGGGTAGGTTCAAGTTATACTGCCATCTGTATATAAAAAGGGGGACTGTTAGCAACCTAGCTGACAGGCTCCCCAGATAATATAGATAATATGAGAGGGTGTCCAAACGTTTAGCTACTTTGTAAACAAATTAACATCCTTTTTTATTTCTGCAATAATTAAACTAACTGTATCATTAATAGCTTTGTGTGTGTTTTCATGATATGTTTGAAGTCGTTTGTTTACGTAATTACACGTTACACCATCTTGTTCATCTACAGGTTCACCCAGATTTTTTAAGCGTTTATTTTGGATGTCATAGTCTTTTGCTTGGGTAAGCTTAAATCCTATACCAGGTGATCCGCGTAGGGGTATTAAATTTGTACATATTAATTACTTCCTTTACCACAGCTTAATTTACGTAACGTAACCCTTCCTGATTACAGTTTATTTTGTTTTTGTTTCAGGACACTGGCTGACGTCCCGAGGCAACTTTTCCGTCTGTAAAATGTGATCCGAAAAAACGCGCGAAAAAACTGAGTCGGGTATCTGTACAGCAAAAATATAAAATCTACTTTTAAAAATCGTTTGAGAGCTTCCCCTGCCTTCTAGGATACGGCCAGTCCACATGTTCACGGAAATGCGCAAATTGCAGGAGCGTTTGTCTCCGTCAACTTGATATAGTGTAGCAGATTTTGCATTCTCCCTAGGTTTTTGCACGCCGATGCTGGTGAGGTTTTGGCAAGTGCAGCGGCGATCTCCATTCTTGGCGGAAACGCAGCTAAAATAAATCGCGGATGGAAGATTACTATAAATTATCCGCTCCTCTTATTGGTGCCTGGATATTTATGTTTATGACGTTGTTTTGAAGCACGACACGTGCCGGTCATTTAAGAAATATCAGACTACCAAAATTGGCCTTCGCCGCCAGGCTCGATTGCATTAAACATTTTAAAATTAATTTATTATGGAAATGTGGCTCAGATATTTGAAATTCACAACCTGCAATTACTTGATTGTTGATCAAGTCACTTTCATAGTAGTATAGATAGTGGGGTTCTAGACCTTACACGTTTCCTAATTTTTATTTAATTACCGAATTATTTAAACAGAGTTTTCTTTCTAGCTTATTAACGTGGCACATATTCTCTTAGCAGTCACATATTTGGGAAAATTAAAATCTTGATTGTCGACCAAGTCGTTTTCATAGTAGTATAGATAGTAGGGTTCTAGACCTTATCTAGAATTATTTAAACAGTGTTTTCACTCTATCTTATTTCTCCTGGCAGTTCTTGCCGTCATCCAGCGTTTGGGCCTTAATGAAGTGGCTTCTTCAAAAGCTGTGCAAACAGTAGCCGAGAACAAACTTTCTCTGCTAACCGGTAGAATTTGAATAACATCAGCTTTGCATTCTTCAAATTAATATATTAACATTGCAAAGTTTGTAGAAAGGCGTGCCCGGACATTATCCCGCGGACCGTCTAAAATCCGTTAGTGTTAAACTTGGGAATAAAAATGACGAATATTTAAGTTTAAAAGTTGGAAGCTCTCTCGGGGTGGTATAATGAGTTTACATAAAAAGTGTACCTCCAAAGCTTTATTATTATTTGCAGAACCCCAACTTAGAGCCAATTTACTTTATCCTACGACTATATTTACAAGAAACTTTTATAACAACGTTCATTAAACTGTTAGATTAATTCCTTGCATAAAAAGGGCTTAAGCAGATCTTCTCGGTTTTGTTTCCTGATTTTGTTACAGCACGTAACTCCGTGATATATTTCTGTTCTATTTGTTGGGTTTTGTAAAGCTGGAAAATTTTCAGGACGTCTTATTATGTTTATTATTATTATTATTATTTGAAACAAAAATCAGTATTTGCTGTTATAAAATTTGTGACAGACCTTTCACGTATCCGATTACTTCAGGGGCAAGTCAGGGGTTGTTCCGAATAAAAAGAACCTGTTAAAATGTTTCCGAACGATAAAAAAGTGTTTACGCATCGCAAAGGTAATAAAATGTTCGCCGCCCGAATCCGTCCTGATTGTGAAACACGCGCTGTTAATCTAAATGAATAAAATATGAGTATCATCGACAGTCTTGTTTTCTCTAGGATTACGGACATAAATCCTCTTTATGTTGACATCAAGCTTTTTATCCTGCTTGTCATTTTGTTATACCAGTTCCGTCAAACGCTCAAGTGGTTCAATTCCCTTTTATGCCACGTGGTTTGCCAGCGGCGCGCAGCTTTTGATCACAGAAAATATTTAAGACCAACTCTCACGCTGACTGGCCTCTTTTGAATTGTAATTGAAGTTACAATCCCCCTCCGAAAAAAAACGTTACAATTACCCACCACCACCACTACATCACCACTACTACTGCACTAACTGTAACTTTTTGCTGGTCTGAGCGGTATACTTAAGCAAAAGATAATTAATCTCATGTTAATGACCGCGGTGAATTAATTCAGAAAATATACCATCAAATTTCTTAACGGCGTACATTTTATTATTTTGCAGTGGCTATATTGGGGAGGAAGAAATTAGTTTGGGGGCCATAAAGCCTAGACGACCACTAAAGCCATCATAGGTTAACGAACACACGTATAAAAGTTGTTGGATTAAAATGATTTTATGTATGCGGCGGCAATTAAAATGTCAGCCGGTGTGGACATTAAAAAATTAAAACAGATAAAGCAAACCGTCCGAAAACAAACGAACAACGGGAAACTGCCGCGTCGAAATATTCGCACTCGTTCACATTTCAATTTATTTCGCGAAATTCGCACAGAGGATATCGCCTCATTTTTACCCGGCGGTAGGGAAAATAAATGTTATTCCTTTCGGTAAAATATTTATGAATGCAGTTTTGTTTCAGTTCAAACCTCGACAATGGCGCATATGGGAAATTCAATAAACGCTGCTGTATTTATTTTCGCAGTACATATATATATATATATATATATATATATATATATATATATATATATATATATATATATATATATATATATATATATATATATATATATATATATATATATACATCTCGCTATCATTAGAGCGTCCCCTATATATACATCTCATTATCATTAGAGTGTCCCCGTTTGAAAACCCTGTACCGTACTAATAATAAACCGTCGGGGGATCGAGTGACGGACGAACGGGCAGACGGGCTGGGAAGTTTTCGCCGTGCAGCACCAACGGCAAGGCTCATTGAAGCTATTAATGTCCCATAATAATCAGGCTTTGTGAACGGGGATATAAATGTTATATATCAATTTAGCCTTGCTCAGTGAATGGTAAATGTGATAATACATCATGGACTGGGGCAGTCATCTGTAGTGTAACTCGATCGAGCTGGCGTCCATTGTGGCTTTGAATCCGCGAAAAATCGAATTTCGCTCACCGGGGGGGTTGCAGCTTCCAAATGATACGGTCAAGCGTACCTGCCATTGTTTGCTCTGGCGGCGAAACTAATTGTTGAATTAATGCTATAGGCGACTAGTTTTAGCGCCTTTATATTGTTCTAACTAAGAATCGTCTAATATTATCGTCGGAACCAGCGGGCCTTGGAGTACAAAAGACCCTCAGCTATAATAACGTTAAAGTACAGTGTAAAGTGTTAGCGAAAGTTGTTCCGTTTATAAGAGGAAATATTAAAATTAAACCCATAATTAAACTTCGCGTCCCGAAGAATTCCCGTTGTTTGTTTATTTGTCGGCGTTCCGCCTCAAACATGCTCATTATAAAAGCATACGTATAAAGTTTCACAATGATATCAGGATAAACTGGGATGGTATAATAATAATTAGAGAGTTCATTATAAAATAATAGGGGTAATGATAATTATATTAGCGGAGATCTGCTCGAACACATATGCTAATGTCAGAGGTGCTCGGCTGGGCTGTTAATAAAGAAAGTCGCATGTAGAGCGTGTTTTAATTAGAGGTGGTAATTAGTGACATTGCGCAGAGGGTGTCGCATTGTTTACACGGACTACCTGTCCTTGCAATTTCTTTACCAAGTGGTGTGGAAATTCTCCCGACAAGGTGGCTCGTTCGCAATGTGTCGCCCCAATTTTCATGCAAATTTCTTCGCAATTACGTATTCAATTAACTGTTACTCAAAACGCTCGAAGTCGCGGATTATCATCTCATTAAAATAGAGGAGAGGAACTTTCGCGGGTACAGGCGATGCTCAGGTCTTTGTTTTAGTCTGCGCCAACCAGCTGGGAAACATCAGATGGCGCTTGTCACTTTCGGGACAACAAATCCAACTGCAAAATAAGAGAAGTATTGAAAGTTTTCCATAGGGAGAGACTGTAAGCAACAATCCACCCAATACTGAGGAATTTAAAACTCTACTGATACAGGAAGTGACTTTGTAGAAGAATTTTGAGGTTATCTTCCCCGTTGTCGGTTCGGCCATCTTGTCCTGGTCATCCACTAAAGCGACAAGATGGTGGAAACGCCAAGAATGCGAAATATTCAACGGGGACCCTCTTAGGCTGATTTAGATCTGATCAGTTAAGACAACATCCAAACGATGATTACAACCAGTACCAGAGATAGACTAGATCGTATCCCAACCGTGTTTCAAGACAAAGACATAGCCCTAGATATGTCTCTGCACGAAAAATGGGACGGAAGATATTATCCACTAAATAATGAGCCTGACCCTAAGTAGTACCGGAGTCGTCGTCGTCGTCGTCATCGTCGTCGTCGTTGTCGTCGTCATCGTCGTCGTCGTCGTCATCGTCGTCGTCATCGTCGTCGTCATCGTCGTCGTCGTGGTCGTCGCCTTAGAAGTCTCCGGTTTGTTCTTCTTCACGAAGTTGAACCGTCATGACTCCCTTGACTCAATGGTAAAAAAAAGGATCTTAAAAGACTAATTCCAAATCAATAGTGGTAGCAAATAATGCCTAATATATATTTTCTTATTACCGACAATAATTTCTATTACTTAGCGCGTCCACTCTGTACGCCGCCAACATAAACTTGACACTGGCTCTGTGTGAAATGTTCGTGAAATAATGAGGAAGAAGATAAAAAGAAGTCTACGTGTTCTGAATGAGATTAAGACTTCGTCCCAGAAACGTAAAAAAGGGAGAATATTACACGGGATTAGCTGCACAAATAGCCTTATTATATGTGTTTATCTAGTCACGTTCCGTACCAGGACATGTTTTTTATTGCGGTATTATTTTGGTAAATATTCTGCGGTACGCGGCTAATGCCTACATAAAGTACATTCCCTTTCTGTAGCCCCAACTGGAGGGAGATTTTCGCGTTGTTGTCGGATAAATACAATTTTTAAGGTTACAACCGACATAAATTAAGGATTATTAGAAATAATTATCTTCATATCTTCATACTTCATATCTTCATACTTCATACTTCATATCTTCAGACCCGCCCCACTACTTTAGTAATGGGAGTATAGCAGTAGGGGCTAAAGGTAGAGAGAGGCGAGGGCGGGGCGTGAAGCTGGAGTGGTAGGGTGGGCGAGGTCTAAAGCTGGAGTGCGAAAGGGCGGGGTGTAAAGCCGGAGTGGGGAGATGGGCGAGGCTTAACGTTGAAGTGGCGGTACAAAAGTGGTGGGGGGTGTACAGAACCCTCATTTTACATCTACTGACATTGCGATACATCGTTGGAAAGCAAATTTCGAGCACTATTCGACGGTATAAAGTCCTAAAAACAAATGTAGGATGCAGTTAGTTGGTGTTTTGCGCGACGTCGCGCCACCACTGCTCCAAATCCTTGCCGTTGTACATACATGTGGCAGATTCCGAATTTAAACTGCCATACATTTTGCTTTGTCTCCCCGGCCCCAGCGAGCGGCACAACGCGACGCAACAATGCATTCATCTTGAAATTTAACTTGCAAAGTTCAAACGACGATTAATTAGAGCAGTTGGTGGCTGAACGTGTGGTTTTAATAAAACTAAATAAACTAATTCCGCACACACGATGAGGGATTCCGGCGGCGCTTAAACACGGCTAAACTTATGGCACGGCGACTTGTTTGGTACCAGGCGCAGCAATTAAACTAATCTCGAGTATAGTGAGTTTAGTATTACAAATTTACGTCGTTCCATAACTACCTAATCCCTCATATACAATTTGAGCAACTCAATTGTCCATGGAAATTAGGTGGGGTGGATGTGCGCCGCGATCGCGTTAACCCAAAGCTCCAACTATTTATCCCGTCAAATTATTGGGATTCGGTTGGACGTTGCTGGAATATTCAGCAGACGGGAATTTAATTTATTAACAAGTTTAGCCAACCAAAAATACGTGCACATCCGGCACAAGGGACATTTCGTGTTGCTGCTCGGCGTTATTTCGGCGGATGCTTTACACACTTTGTTGCTAAGAAGTGTGCAGACTTTTGCATTAAATTAACTTAACGACCCGTTTTAAAAATAAAACGTTCCCCTACAAAGCTAACATTGAACAAACTGGGCCAAGTATAACGCGAATGCCACACTCAACCGCTTTTGGGAAAAATATCTATTCTGTGTCTGCGTCGGCTTCCTCTCCAAGGCTTTTAAGGTATGGTAGTCTCAGGTAAGTACGCGAGTGTAAATTCCAGTTGACGCATGCGCAGAGCTATTAGAAACGTTTTGAAAAAAGGATTAATTTTGTTTTCTTGAAGTATTACCCCCTTTATTGTAATGTTTACATTATCGAGGTTTTGTTGACATATGAAGGGCGCAGAATTTTCCAAGATTTAAAGATAAAAAAATTAATAACTAAAATTACACGAAGCGCTCACTTCGCTCGGACCCGGCTGTGTATCGATGAGTAGTTAATGGTCCCTCTGCTCGACCAGCGATCTGGCGTTAAAACATTTTCGCAGGTTTTGACGCCGCGCAAAATATCCGAGCCAAAGAGCCACTCGAGCCGACTTAAAATCTTAATCAATGTTACGTAACGCTTTCATCCAATTAAGCCGGAATAGAGAGACAAAGAATCTCCAGGAGGCATTAAAGTTAAAAACATAAGCAGCGACGTACATGACATTCCCATCAGTGAAATTAAAGCTCTTTTGTCTCGGGGGGTGTAAAAACTTAGCGAAAACGCAAACTCGCATTCACAATTAAATTCGTTGTCATTTGAAATCTGCAATTGTTGTTTTTGTTCGGCCCGGACAAAGAATGTCAACCCCGTGTCAGTTGTCACGAGGCCTGCCATCCTAGAGGACCGGCCGGTGGACAGCGGCGGCCAGTGCCGGAACGAGGGGCTGGCATTTTTTGCATAATTATTTTTTATACGAACGACTTTTGGCCTGGCCCTGTATTCCGCCTCCCGGCGCGTCCACCACTGCCGAACGGCAGAAATTGAACTGGACCCGTCCTGCGACAGTTTTAACAAGGACGGGGAGCTAGATTAAATTTTTCATGACCAGCTATTCCGCTGTGGCGCTTTCATGTTACGGGGGAGCCGTAAAGGGACCGGTCCGGGTGGTGCGGAAGGCAATACAAGTGAAGGGGGTGAGACTCGGGAAGCAACAGTGCGGGAAGCGAATGGAACGGCACGCCTGGGACCTGCTCATTCTCTAGCCGAAATAGTACGGCCGATGAACTGGGCCGTGCTCTTTTCGCGAATTAACTTGACCTATGCACGTTTTTTTTTTGTTCTTAAGAGGAGGTATGCCTCGACGAGTTGCTAAAATTTACGGTCGCGGGGGTAAACCGGAACTTGCTCTTAAAAACCGATAATATAAAGAGTCCGCCTTTTATAGTACTATAATTTGTAACCGACAATCGCTCTAGGCGAAACGCTGGCGACGGAAACACATCTTGAGATATTGCAAATTTATTTTGACGCTCTGTATAAAAAAAACTATGGATTGTAAAATCATAATTTTTGGTTTAATTTAATTTTCTTAAAGATATCTAGAGAACTATAAGTTTTAGACTATGATATCCTCATATAGAAATATCGACAATTTTATGGAGAATTCAAATTTTTTTAAAATATATATATAGGGTGTTCCACTTAAAAAATTGACATTTGAATAAGTTGATTTTTTTAAATGAAATACCCTGTATATTTCTTGACAGATTTGTAGTACTCTTTGAGCTGATTTCAAAAATGTATAACTCCCTTGAGTTTATATCAAAATAGGTCGAGATATTCAAGGATAAACATGAGAAATATTTGTTTTCACGCTTTCGAGGTGGCTTGGCATTTTGAATTAATTGTTGACTTTTAGCTGTCAAAATAATGTTCCTTAGCAATTAAATATCAAATACTTAAAGATCTCTCTAAGATCAAACATGTATTTTATTAACAAAGAAAAGATATTTAAGAAAATATAAAAATAACAAATAACAGAAAAATAAACTTCACATAATTTAACAAAATATTATATTTGAAAAATTCGGAAAATGTCTGATATGGCTACATTTTAAAATTTTAAAATATCTTCACAAATAAGGAAATAGAAAGGGGGCAAAATTAGAGTTGACGCCCTGTACAGGGTGATCATTTTAAGTGCCTCACTCGATTTTCCTGCTTTATTCTTCACATAGAAAAAAAATTCAAAAACCATACTTGTGTACTTTTTTCCGAGGAATCCGATTCCGAAAAGATAAAAACAATTGAATGTCAAAGAAAAAAGTTATGGCCGAAAAACTGAAAAAGAAAAACATATACACCCTGTATATTAATGCGGAAATGGATATGTGACATTTCACTGATTGTAAATGTGTATCAGATACATATTTTTCACTTCCGGTTTGACCGGAAATTGCTTTAATTTTTTTACACCCTGTATATATTGAGCTCAGTTTAAAGAACTTTTCTTTCTGAATTCAGCAATATATAACATATCATCATTGTCTTTCATATTTAATAAGATATTGGGGTTTTAATTTAAAATAACACAAATATGTGTTATGAAATTAAATCATCCATGAAAACAAACAAAAGCATTTAAATTATTTATTTATTTCAAAAACAAAAGAAGATATAGCATAATAACTTATATTCTTTAGTTTTTGAAATAAATAAAAAATAATTTAATGCTTTTGTTTGTTTTCATGGATGACTTTATTTCATAACATATATTTGTGTTATTTTAAATTTAAACCCCAATATCTTATTAAATATGAAAGACGATGATGATATGTTATATATTGTTGAAATCAGACAGAAAAGTTCTTTAAACTGAGCTCAATATACAGGGTGTATCACCTAAAATAAAAAAATTAAAGCAATTTCCGGTCAAACCGGAAGTGAAAAATATGTATCTGATAAACATTTACAATCAGTGAAATGTCACATATCCATTTCCGCATTAATATACAGGGTGTGTATTTTTTCTTTTTCAGTTTTTCGGCCATAACTTTTTTATTTGACATTCAATTGTTTTTATGTTTTCGGAATCGGATTCCTCGGAAAAAGTACACAAGTATAGTTTTTTAATTTTTTTCCTAGGTGAAGAATAAGGCAGGAAAATCGAGTGAGGCACTGAAAATAATCACCCTGTACATTGGCGATCGTTTGATAGTTTTTAAATCCTTTTATTTTGCTTTAAAATAAAGCTAGAAGAAAAACAAAAATATAGATCTGTAGCATATTTTACCAAGATTTTGTATATGTTATAAGTTTGCATCTATCTTAATGAATATACAGGGAGCGCCACATAGTCACATTTTTTAAACAGAACACCCTGTCGTTTTTTAGATATTTGGATAGCCCTTTTCATCCCTTTTATGAATATACCGGGTGACCCCGGATCATCAAGAATTTTTATCAACTGAATTTTTTAGTGAAATTGAGTGATGTAAAAAATAATTGTTTTTTAAGTAAATACATAACTGTGATTTTATCTATTTTTCTTTTATCTGTTTTACAAATACGTTTATGTGTAATTTATGTATGTCTGTATATTAACTGATTACTCTGTATTGTAACTAATTTATAATATTACAAATATTGTATACTTTAACTGACTTTAACTTGTAAAAGTTCCTAACATCAATAAAATTATTTCTATTTCTATTTCTATTTCATGGTAAACCCCCGCCATTTCCACAATTATTGAGCTATACAAATGAAACTTTGCAGCAGTAATTAAGTCCAAAAAGAGTAATTTTGGCCGATCCGATTTTTTTTTCGACGTCCGGTTTCGACGGAAGTGACCTCAACTTTGGAATTTTAAATGGAACACCCTGTATATTATTGCATTTTTGGAATACTGAGAAAATTCTGAGTACGATAGAACTATTTTGGGGACTCTTTAAGCCCACTTGATTTTTTTAGAGCCAATTTCATTTTTTAATCTAGAGTGTGATGATTGGTCTAATTTGGTTCAAATGTACTGGTATAACTCCCAAAAAATTACATCGACAAAAAAGATATAAAAATGGCGTCTTTTTTGTCCATTTTGACCATTTTCCCAAAAGATATCATAATGGTAAACCGATACCATAAAATAATACATTTTGTGCATTGATGTGCCCATCCTTGATAAATTTGCAATGTGCAAGTAATAAAAAAAGGGAAAAAATCATCGAACACAACACGTCATTTTATACTATTAATCACACTAGCCATGGAAGAAACAATTAAAAGACGTAACTTTGACAGGTAAATGAGTCTTTTTTTTGACGTACATTACTGTTGCAAAATTTCATTTGGATAGCTCAAAAATTGTGGAAATGGCGGGGGTTTATCATGATCCGTGGTCACCCGGTATATGTAATAATTGTTATATATTTCAAAAATGCAAGAAAAACAGGTTTACATTTTAAACAATTTTTTAATAACAATAACACACAAAATAGGTAAAAATTATAACATGTTTTAAAAAATTCCACCATTATTTTCTAAACAAAGGTTAAATTTATTTACGTAATTTTGTCTAAAAAAATTTTGTCAAAAAAAATAATTTAGTTCTATCCCAAACTTTTAAGAATATTATTTATTTGAATAACTAAGTCGTCTATCCAAATATTTAAAAATATAAAGGGTGTTATATTAAAAAAAATGTGACAATGTGACGCTCCCTGTATATTCATTAAGATTAGATGCAGACTCATAACATACCTATACAAAAACTTGGTAAAAAATGCTACACATCCATATTTTTATTTATTTTTTCTAGCTATATTTTTAAGTAAAATAAAATGGTTTAAAAAGTAGAATTCTCAAACGATCACCCTGTACAGTCACTTTGATGATCTTACTTCGAACTAATTCTACAGCTGTTTTGATTTAAGGAGGGTCATCAAATAACAAATATTAAAAAGAAATAAGGGTGCGTTTTCGTTGGGGGTGAGTTTCCCCCAACTCAGGGGTTTCGTAAAAAAAAATTGACTATTGGAATGTGTAGGTCGTCGAATTCTACCACAAAAAAAAATCCTATAATGGTATTTTTGTTTTAATACCCACCGAGTTACATGTGATGAAAACGTTGATTTTTAAAACACTGATTTTTCAAAGGTTTTAAGCAAATTACTCAAAGAGGATCACATTTTCGAAAAAGTTTGTCATAACAAAAAAGTTAGCTAAAGAAATAAAAATAATCCTTGAAATAAAAATTTGTTTAATTTTTTTGTTTCAGAAATTCCAAATTGAAAAAAAAATCCAGATTTTGTTTTTTGTTAGTCATTACTATTATGTATACGCTCAATTTTTTTGACTGGGCTGGATGCATTATCTAAAAAATTTTACACATGTATTTTGAAAATTTTTTAAATGAATTTTTTTGGCTTTGAGGTTAAATAACTTAGCAGGGAAGAATCTTAGCTGAATGTTACCAGAGACAAAAAATGATGGCAATAAACTAAGGAAAATGCTACTATTTTTATTTTTTTGATAAAGATATACAGGGTGTTTCATGAGGAACTGTACATAGTCCAATGGTAGATAGGGCCCATCAAGGTTAGTAACAAACCAATATTTAAAATCATTTTAGCCAAGTATTTAGGGTTGTACAGGGTGATTTATGAATTTTTACCAAAATTTGCTTTCGTTGCCTTTTAGAAACTAATTGTCCGATTCAATTTATTTTCGGTACACATTAAGTACGATCAAATACCAACAGTTCGCCATAATTACAAAACCATTATTCCAGGTCCGTATTAGGAAAAATTTCATTTTATCTGTGCCCCCTAAAAAGTTCACCCTGTATATGTTTTTTTTAAATCTTATTACTGAAGTTTGAAAGTACATGAACTACCAACAAAAGTGGAATACTTCGTTTTCTTGTCACACTTACAACAGATACAAAATAAACACATTAAATTTAAACATTATCTTGTTAAAATTCAAACTTTCAGTAATTCAATGCTATTTGTCAAAGTTCTTATCAGTTTAAGTTTCTAAGTAATTATAACTATTATTAGTTAAAAATAGTATGAAATACCAACAGTTAGTCGCAATCAGACAAGACTCCAGGACCGTATTAGGAAAAATCATCATCTCGTCGATTCCGCCTAAAATTTTCACCCTGTATATCTTATTCTTAACTTTACTTGCTATAATTTAAAAGTACATAATGTATCAACAAGTATTGTAGTGTGATCCACACTTTTCAATAATAATTATGAACGTCCAACTACCGACACATAAGTTGTGTAGTAATTAAAGGGTAATCTAGTACATTCTGTTCTAATTTGTAATGTAGAATATTTTCATGTTCAGTTCTAGTTTTAAGAAATGAACTTATTTTATTTAGTGTGCAGCTAAAGACATTTGTGCAGGATTTCTGCGAAAATTTGTCAATTCTTTCTACAGTAGGAATATAATGGACTTTTTATCTACTGACACTGTTAACAAAAGGAGTAGTCGGCTTTGGCAATAGTTTGACAGGTATAATTGTTGATGAGGTATAACTTTTGTTTCTACGTTACTAATGTCATTAGTCCAACTTGAGAGCAGCAATTAATAGACCGAATTGAACAGTATTGTAACGTAATAAGAAACTACCCGGACGTTATACGAAAATCTGTGGGACATTAATCTGTGGGACATTTAGTAGTTAGACAAATAAAATGCCGTGAAGAGGGGGGGTTTACATTTTGAAAATAAGTTATAGATTTTTACTTTTTATTATGTTAATATGTATTATTTTGTTTTGTTATGTTGTTTTGTATTCATGTTGCGTTTTTTATTTTGCTTGTTCTGTTCTGTTACTATTAAATTGTTTTAAAATTCAATGAGTATTATTTACAGACAGAATAGCTGCTCTAACTGAAACCAATTTATTGAAAATGTCAATTTTATCGAGATAAATTTTGTTGGTTGGTTTAAAACCTGTTGAAAGTGTAATAAGAAAACGGATCACACTACACTACTTGTTGATACTTTATGTACTTTTAAATTATAGCAAGTAAAGTTAAGAATAAGATATACAGGGTGAAAATTTTAGGAGGAATCGACAATGATGATTTTTCCTAATACGGTCCTGGAGTCTTGTCCGATTGCGACTAACTGTTGGTATTTCATACTATTTTTAACTAATAATAGTTATAATTACTTAGAAACTTAAACTGATAGGAACTTTGACAAATAGCATTGAATTACTGAAAGTTTGAATTTTAACAAGATAATGTTTAAATTTAATGTGTTTATTTTGTATCTGTTGAAGTGTGACAAGAAAACGAAGTATTCCACTTTTGTTGGTACTTTATGTACTTTCAAACTACAGTAATAAGATTTAAAAAAAATATATACAGGGTGAACTTTTTAGGGGGCACAGATAAAATGAAATTTTTCCTAATACGGACCTGGAATTTTGGTTTTGTGATTATGGCGAACTGTTGGTATTTGATAGTACTTAATGTGTACCGAAAATAAATTGAATCAGACAATTAGTTTCTAAAAGGCAACGAAAGCAAATTTTGGTAAAAATTCATAAATCACCCTGTACAACCCTAAATACTTGGCTAAAATGATTTTAAATAGTGGTTTGTTACTAACCTTGATGGGCCCTATCTACCATTGGACTATGTACAGTTCCTCATGAAACACCCTGTATAGGTTAGGAAATAGTAGTGTTTGAAGTTAACTCAACGTTTTTTTTTTTTTAATTGACGCATTTAAGATGAATATGGAAAACTGACAACGTTTGTACTGTTTTGGCCTACCTGACCTTAAAGAAGATTAAAAAACCTTCAAAATGCTTTTTTTGGGTGATTTTTAGCGTTAATTGCAAATATGACCGAAACAAGAGGCGCGCCACTTGTTTTAGCAAATTACGATATTGCTCGTTTGGCGGTAATTTAGTCTCAGAACTTCGTTAATTAATGATTTTTTATCTTTAGGGGTGGTTTCATGCTATTAGGAATAAGAGCAATTATTTTTCTTATTGGGGGATGAGTTTTATGTCTCAAAATGTAACAGTCTGCTAAGAAAGTCCTAATTTCGCAAAATAAACAAAAAATATCGGCCATATTGAGGGTGCAACATATAATTTTTAATTTCTGACTTCACATTCGTGATCAACGACTCCAAAAACGTAAATAATATAAGTCTCAATAATTTATATTCTCAGTATATACTTCGTTAATATAATTATTTTTTATTTTAGGGGTGGTTTTTACCCTCTTAGGGGTAAGAACAATAATTTTTCTTATTAAGGTATAACTTTCATGTCCTAAAATATGAGAATTTGCAAAGAAAAATTTCTACTTGAATTTTTTCACAACCCTTAATATTTGAATTTTGAGTCAGTATTAAATTTTGAACGGCATGGGTGATTTTCGCCCACTTAGGGGTAAAAGCACATCTATTCCATTTTAATATTTGAAGTTAATACCCTAAAGTTTACGAATCCGCAAAAAAACAAAATTTACAAGCAGCTATAAAATTAGTTCGAAGTTTGGGTACTTTTTTGGCACCAAGTGACTATAATCTACACATCGTTTTTTTTTTAAAGCTCCTTCATATTATAGTTAAACTTCTTACCTTACAGATGTCTTCACCATGTCCTATCTCGTTCTGGACCTACCTGTTAATTAAAAAATAAGTTTAAAACAATTATCACATTATCAGTCGTTTCATGAAGCTACCTTTAACGCCTTTCCCTAAAGCGACTCGTCTCCATTTTAGCACACATTAGTCCCACAACACTAAAATCACAAACACAAAACACTTCGCGAGTCAACAAACTTGCCACAAAACTGAAATTATTGTACGCACACAACCCATCACGAGATAAAACAAAAACTGAGGAATGAGGATTTTTACATAGCGGCGCTAGGCTGATTGTTTTTTGCGCGGCCCACTGTTATAACATCAGGTTTTTCTTACCGGGCCGAGAACAAAGAGAATTTGGGTGCACTAGAACTTAGATTTTAAACAATGAGAGTGCTTTGCAAATAATAAACGCCAATTATAATAGGATGATCTTAAATGTGTAAAATAAACTGGACGTGGATATTGGAAAAATATGGTCTATATTTTGAACCTCAATATTTTTGGAATTAGTTGATTAATCTTGATGCTGCTTTTGTGTCGTTTGCAAAATTAATCGACCATCCACCATAAATAGACTTTTAAATTGTGGGTGTTTCTTTTATCTACAGGGTGATTATCCAGACCCTTACATTTATGTTAAAATTCATCGTTCACCCAAATCCCTCAAAAAATTTTGGTTTGATGATTTATAAGTAATTCTAAAGAACCAATTTGAATTTTTTTCATGGCTTTGTTATTTTTAGAGATATCGTTTCTTATAGAAAAAATGGCGATCTTTAATAAGGTTGCCGATAACAATTCTTTTTCGATATTCAACGCTCCTCTTCGGATGCAAATTGAACGAATTATATAACGTAATAGGAAATTAATGGACAAGAATTAATTTAAAAAAATTTTCTTATATTCGGCACTGCGTCAAAAATCTGAAAATAATGTTTTATCAATTTTGATAGTATTTCAGAATTTTGTATTATATTGCCAAAACAATTCTGGAATTTTTTAGACAGGTGCTAAAAACAAATCAATCCAAAAAATAGCCCGGAAAACTTGACATGTTGCTTTGTAAGGAGTTTACTTTCGACAACGCATAGTTAAATGAGAATTTAGTCCTAATGTGTATTCTTATGTATAAATTACATAATAATAAATTTTAATGTTACATAACGTCTTAATGTAAGTTTCATGTTTTTAGAGGATTTAGTAAAATAAGAAGTATTGTACTTAGGCTTGAAGCTAATCCCGAGGTAGACGCACTCTAAGTTTCTACCGTTATTACTGCGTTAGCAGCTTTGGTATACTTTTCACGGTGGGTTTACAATCATGAGACACATTAAAAAATAACGCACAAGCCAATACAAGCCTTGGATTAAAATAACGAAATATTAAATAAACAGGTAAATTTCCTTGTGCCAACAAGAATACTCATGAGCTGTGCAAGTACACATAAATTTATATTTGAGGTAACCAGTCCAAATGCAAAGTGACAAAATAAATAAAAACATTTAAAAATAAAAAATCAGCCTTAAACGATTCTTAGGTAAAAAAAAAGAAAAAAAATTCTTTTTCTTTTTATTTCTTTCAGTAAAATCATGATTATTACCAATCCTGCGTCCATTCAATAGATGTGAGAAAACTTGGCTTTTGACTATTTAAAAAAGGATTAATGTGGAACATAACCTTTATTAAAAAAAACAGTTTGAAAATTTTTAGAAATAATGCCTAGAAATAACAAGGCGTACGGATCATTCTTTTTAGACATTTCATGCTTACTTAATTTTGTACATTTTTGTAAGAAAGTGGCACTTTTAAAATAGTTTTGCTAACAGTAATCAAAAATGTGTGAATCAAATCTTTTTATAAAGCCTAATAAACACACCGCGCATTTTATTAACAATACATATTTATTTAAATCTCACCTCGAGACGATAAAAATGCTTAGTTACAATACTTTACAATATAATATAACTACGGAAAACAAAAGTTACTTTAAATATAAAACAGGAAGTCTAAAGGGTTGGCTGTTCGGATTTCACCGAGGTGGGTGGCACCTTGGTCTTCTCCTTGTTCCACTCCTTCAAGCCCTCCGGTAACTCTGTGTCTTCCTCAAAGGACCCGGTTCCCTCAACGAACTCCTCGTACGTCGATTTCTCCGGGAACGGTCTTTTACCCAAAAGTTCGATCATGTCATCACGGCTAATAACTTCTTGTTTAAGCAGTCTCTCGGCGACTTTCGCTACTTGCTCCTTATGTTCGGTCAACAACTGAGTCGTTCGCTTGTGTGCGCCGTCAATTAATTTCCTAACCTCGACGTCGATCAACTGCGCAGTGTTCTCCGAATAAGGCTTCTCTAACTGCATATCGCCCTCCCTTGGCATGTCGAAACTTACGTTGCCTACTTTCTCGTTCATACCGTAATGTACTACCTGTGCATAGGCGCTCTGAGTCACTTTCTTAAGATCGTCTTGCGCACCTGTGGTTATTTTCCCAAAGAAAAGTTCCTCCGACACACGCCCACCAAGCGTCATACACATTCTGTCGAAAAGTTGCTCCTGAGTGTACAAGTATTGATCCTTGGGTAGGTATTGCGCATAGCCCAAGCCCTTGCCGCGCGGTATGATGGACACTTTGAGAAGTGGATCGGCATTCTCCAAAAACCACCCTGCGACGGCGTGGCCGGCTTCGTGATATGCAACCGTTTTCTTCTCCTCTGGCGACAGAACGTTTGTTTTCTTTTCCATACCGGCCACGACACGTTCGATTGCTTGTTCGAAATGTTTCATGTTAATCGTTTCGTTCAAATCACGTGCCGCTATAAGCGCCGCCTCGTTACAAACGTTGGCTATGTCAGCTCCAGTGAAGCCAGGGGTTAGAGCGGCCATCTTCCTGGACAGATCCAACTTATCTAGGTTAGTTTTAAGCGGTCCTAAATGTACTTTGAATATACTAGCTCTGCCTTTGATATCGGGAGCAGGTACAAAAATTTGCCTATCGAAACGGCCCGGCCTGAGCAAAGCCTTATCTAGAATATCGACCCTATTAGTAGCAGCCAGCACTACAACGTTCGTAGTGGTATTGAAACCGTCCATTTCTACCAGAAGTTGATTCAGAGTGTTTTCCTGCTCGGAGTGACCTCCGAAACTACGCCCGCCCCTCTTTCTACCCACAGCGTCGATTTCGTCGATGAACAGGATGCACGGTGCGTGCTTTCGAGCCATCGAGAATAAATCTCTCACTCTGGACGGACCGACGCCCACAAACATTTCCAAAAATTCGGAGCCTGAGACGGTGATGAAGGGCACGTTGGCCTCGCCAGCTGTCGCTTTCGCCAGGAGCGTCTTTCCGGTGCCGGGCGGCCCTAAAAAAATTTGTTTAGAAATTTGATTTATTTGCAATAATTTTTTTTTTTTGGTTTTAAATACAGATCTATAAATTTTAAAAATACCTGTAAGCATTGCACCCTTAGGAATCTTCGCCCCAAGATCTATGTACTGTTGGGGGTTCTTTAAAAAGTTCACAAATTCCATAATTTCTATCTTAGCTTCCTCACAACCAGCTACATCTCTAAAACAAAAACTTGCTGGAAACCCCACGGACAATTTACCGCAAACTTGAAGAATGCACCATTGAAACCACTTACTTAAATTTAACGCCGATATCATTCGAATTGATAAGCTTGGCGGTGCTTTCCATGACGCCCCCGAAAAGACCGCCTCCTTTCCTTCCTCTTTTGCCTCCCATCATTTCCGCGGATCGTCGCATCATGTAGATGAGAAAGGCAATGACAAGAATAGTTGGCAGCATGCCCGAGAGACTGGCAGCCTCTATTTCGGTTTTGTAAATAACCGGGACGAAGTTTGGAGGCTCTAGGCTCATTTCAACTTGCGCGTTTTCTAGGTTTCTCTCGAAGGAGTCCACACTTCCGATGTTGAACCATGCGACGTTCTAAATGTATTAAAAATGCTTATTTAGCTGTAATAGACATCGACGATATATACATATTTTACAACTATACGTATATATGCGGTACAGACAAATTACAATCTTAGAACTAAATAATATGCATTAGTATTACTTACAGCTCCTTCTACAGTGTTTCCAGGTAACAACTTGACGCGCACCCATTTTTTATTTACGACTTCTAATTTTTCCACAACGCCCCTTTGTAAATAACTAGAAAAAAATATACACAAAGTTAGTCAACATTTGAACTCTCTTAAATGAGTTTAGTAGTATACACACCTATGCACAAACTCTTTCCAGCCAATTTCTTTGTAGCCCATTTCCCACATGGTGACGGTAGCCAGGAAGGCTATTGCTGCTGCGGCCCCTAACACATACCACTTGTCTCGCTCGTTGTCTCCAAATGGTTTGCCACCACTTCCCCTAGAAATATTTCACAATAACTATAGATAAAATTTATGCCGACTCATTTATCTTACCCTCTTCCAGTGCCCCCAAACAGGCCGAAAGACCATTGTTCGTAAGGTTTTGAGCCTCCAAGGCCCTTTGAGATTGGAGGTGGAGGAAACTTAGGTTCCTCTTTTGGTTTCTCCGGTTTGGCATCCTTGCCTTTGGTTTCTTTGCCTTCTTTAACTTCCTTCGACTCCTGTCGTAATTGCTTTGCACCGCCAGGTTTAAAATATTTCTCGAACCCTTTTGGAGGTTTCTCGCAAAACAGCCTCCATTCATTTAATACTGCCTTTTTTAAAGAGAATTTCTAAAAATATGACATTTCATTAAAATTACATAGGTTATGAAACTAATTCATCATACTTGCGGGGCATTTATGCTGTACTGTTTCAATGTTTTCCACACTAAATTTTCAAACCTTTTGCCACTACTTAAGAGCCGATATGCCATTACACCAAATTAAAAAAATACTAAGTCAACATCACATAACTTTCGATAATTTTATATTATAACCTCACTCTCGCCAATCTTACATCTTATTTCAACACCGAATGAAATGTCCCCTGTTTTATCGATTTTTCTCCAAGTAAAGGTATTTTCCTTTGACCTACACTAGGTTGCACTTGGTGTAGAAAGTGTATGTCATATGGTGTAGTGTAGCTCCACTCCACCTACTAACGAATACAAAAAGCGAAAGAAATGAGTTGGTTTAGAAATGGAAACCGAAATATTTCTTTACTACATTATCGTCTATAAATTAGTCGATATATATATTACAGATATATCGATCGATAATATCGTAATAGGTCCATTTTTGGTTTACACGTAAGGTGTATACTAAAAACTCGCGGATTGGTCATTTCCAAATCTGGTTTCCCTATTGGTTGGTGGAAAGTGTAAGTGTAAAATGAAAAGAACAGACCTAACGTATCATAACATAAAACATAACCTCACATATTGTCTGTTTCTTCCAAACGTCTCAAATGTCAAAAAGTATTAAATTGCAAATTTCATTTAAAAACTATGACAAATATTAAAGACGAAGGAGGAATCGGTGAACTATTGTCAAAACTGGAAGAGGATGATTTATATGCTCTATCAAGAACTGTGACGCAAGGTCTACTAAAGATTAATTCTAAAGATGGTAAGGAATTGGCCGTATACTGGAGCATTTTGGATGACCCTTTTTGTTTCTAGATGCTATCAGAGGCATACTGAAGTACTCACCCGATGAACTAAGCATTTTGAGGAGAAAAGCGCTTACCAGAGATGTACTGTTTTCCTATCTGGATGAGAAGAATGTTGCGGTTAAACTTCCAATTACCAAAAATGAGCTTATCGATAAAGTAATTTCGTTTTGGAATGTTTCACTAAACAGACTCTCTCAAGGAGATAACAGTCAGACGGTTTGTAGTCGAAGCGCCCAAGAAATTAGGGACGGAAGTGAGTCGAATAAAGAAAATAGTGTGGGTTTACTAGCCGAACAGTTCGCAAAGTGGTTCTATTCGTTAATGAATAGCAACGAAGGTATAGGATCCGAGCATTTTTACCCAGATGCTAAATTGCAAATTGATACGTATTCTAATGACGATTGTGAGACTGCAGTCATCGAAAATAGCCCTGAAGAAATAGTAAAAGCGCTGTTAGAGATAAAGCTGCAGCATAACCTTTTCTTTAACCCCAATATATCCCAAGAAGGGGTCCAGGGCCGAATGGATCCTCACGGTTTAGTGATAGTGTTAACGTGCGGAACTCTACATATACAGCAGGCTTGCGCTGGCGTTTTTGAACAAGTTTTTGCCCTAGCTAGAGACCCTTTTTGTGACAATAATTGGAAAATAAAAAAATCTCATCTTAATTTAAGGAGTAAAAACGGTGCCGTCGGCGTGCCTAGGTTGTGCGACAATGAATTGACTTCCGATTTGTTAATGTTACCATCTAATTAATATATAGTGTAGCTATTAGTATGACTTTTTATTAACAGTATTACAATGTAAAGTCGATTGGCATAAATGAGTTTAAAAGATGTCAGGACACCCGCTAAATTTACTCGTTCCCAAGGCAGCACGAAGAGGGAATACGGCGTTAAGTTTGCCATATTGGTTTTATCGATAAGAAATAAAATTCATTTTCCGCTTTTATAGGGTTTTTTTTAAGTAATACCAAAACTGTTAATAAAACTACGACATATAAAATATAAACATTGCATTTTTAAAATAAAGCCACATTTGAGATTTCTATTAGAGATAAGATTGTCCTGGTTCTGGTTCTGCCTGGGGTGGCATTAGATGTTTCGGTTTGTTTGATCTGATGACCTTTGGCGCCATTGCAACTGTTTTTCTCTTCAAGTACACCGGGACGTAATCCACATCGTCATCGTCATCGGTATCGGCAACTTCAGACATTTCTATTAAAGGAATATCGGCAGGTACCGAGTTCTTGGGCCTTAATTGCAGTCTTTCTTCCTTGGCTACAAAAAGGAAAAAGTGTTAGTTAACATGTAAGTGTTAGCCACTGAAGTTGCTAAATTGATGTTTCCAACGGTACTTACTTAAATATACAACTTCGTCGTAGTTATTGAGAGGATTTACTCCAAATAATTTATACAGTTCTTGGTCATATTTGTAGTCCATGAACAGGATTACGGCTGATAAAAGTATGCAAAGTATTCCTGAAAAAACAATACAATTAATTAAGATTGCAAAAACGCTTATAAAATATAAATGTAAAAAGATGAATGTCTGTTTTAGTACAAAATTATTATTAAAATAACCTTATATATACTTCAAATCACGAGAGATGACCGTTACGTCACAAATTAATTTCTAATCTTCAACGTACGCTGTTCAAGCGTTCTTTGTTTACAATAGTAAAACGAGAGAGATAGGGAAAGGAAGTCCATTATATGTGACTGTTAATATCTCCGACTGACGTTGTTGATGCGTTATACCAAAACCTAACCTCCTTGACAAAAAAGAAAGAGAGGGCCCGATTTCGTATGTCTCAGTAACAAGCGAGAATTCGATCAACTGATCGAACGCTTTTGACTAGCGCCGTTGTCACATGTTTCATAGTTTCCTGTTTCTGCATGTCAGCAAGTTGTCAAATTTGAATTTGTTTATCTTTGAATTTGATTGTTACCGTTTTCCTTATTCCATTGATTTGTGCACTTTAAAAACAGTTCATTATGGAACTAACGATAGTTAATCTTCAAAACATCTGCATTTTGCCAAACTATATATATTAAAAACCTCGATAAGAATATAAAATTAGTTCAAATTTAGACAGGCGAGATCGTTAAATGATTCTGACATATAACAGACAAATTGAAGGTTATGTTTTGTTTTGACGTTTAAGTTTGTTTACATCCGGATGTCATTTCAACAAACATGAATTTGACTAACTCAGTACTGATTTAATTCATACGAATTATAATGATGACGTAACGGTCTTCTTTCGTGATTTAGACTATAATGTAGGACTAATTTGAATCTGTGGTTATGTTTTGACTTTTCCACATAACCTCAGTAATTAAAAAAGTCATTCATACCAACATAATTCAGATTTTCCAAAGCCTACTCTAATGTAAATAAAATGTGAATGGCATATTATATTATGTCCAACCTATTTTTTTACAAGACGTAGGAATGAGGAAAATAAAAAAAGGACTCTTCACAAATTTCTTTGTGGAAAACTGTAAAAAGGGTGGCAACTTCTACAGAAGCAAACCTTACTAAATTAGCTAAACTTTTTTCTTACCGACTACAAACGTTGCCCAATAATTAAAACCGAATTTGGTTTTTATGACGCCATCTTCAAATGGAATAACTAGCGGGTTGGGGTTCCGAACTACCAGCCAAACTAAATTCGCCGCCAGCTGCAGTATGCCACACATACCCAAGAAATGCGCTCCATAATTTATAACTGAAAAATAAATATATTACAAATGGCCCCACATGCACTGTCTAATGTACTCACCTGATTTAAATAAGATGTTCGCCAACAACCAGCAAGCAAATGCAGTCCACATTATGATATGCGTGTACCATCCTGCCGTCCTGTAGAACCTGCCGTGTCTGAATCCTTCGCCGTCGATCACAAAATAATCCATTATCCATAATATTGGAAGGGGAAGGCCCCTGTATTGGGCAGCTCTAAATTGTTGCTGCAAATGCCCAGCTAAAAAATTTTAAACGTCAAATAGTTTTACGTTGTTGAATAATAAATCTTACCGTATGGCCCAAATCCAAATCTCCCTTGATCCCAAGTCCACTCGAATCGTTCATTATAGTTGATTATTTCGTGTTCTAGTGGGGTGTTTGGTTCAGGCGTGGCCTTTAACGTCACATTGACGCTTCGAAGCGCTATCTTTATCGAAATTAATGCGGTTACCTCAGCTCCAGTGCCAGCCTTGTACGGGGTTTTTGTGTTTACGTACCCAACTTCCCATTCTTGACCAAAGTTATTGACTAGAGAAAAACATCGGTTAGACGCCATAAATATTACAGAAATACATATAAAGACGCATACTTACTTAATAGAAACAATCCTATGACTAAAGTGGTCGACACTCTTGCAAATATAATTAGATCCTAAAGAAAGTACAAATTTTAAAAGTCCATAACAAAATTTACGAAATTAAATAGCTTGTCTAATTTATAAAAACGTATTTTTTTAATTTACCTACCTTTTTCAGCTTTGTCGTTGGCAGTGCTACGAGAAAAGATAAAAATATGACAACAAAAGCTGTTATCAGTCCGGCGTCTAAAACATCCACTGTTACAGGCGTGGCATTTGGGCCGTACTGAGTGGGAAACTGACCAGGTCTAGCATAGCTAAACCACATGTTTATTAACTGGCACCCTAAAACTTTCAAGTCTTAGACTAAAAAAGTCGTCTAGCTTTTATTGAGGAAAGTAAATTAAATGGGACTTTTTCCACGTCCGATACAAACCCACAATGTGTCAACGTTTCCTGGTGATAAGATAATGCAGCACTTATTTATATATGTTTATTTGTGTTATCAAGTTACAATTTTAATTCCCATAACAAGTTAAAAAGTAAAAATGGAATGTTACATTATTGTCATTAAATATTTCTTTTGGAAAAATTGAGCTAATATATTGCTTATAGTTACATAGCTGTTTTGTTTATCACAATAGCAACAAATACATGGAAATTTATGAAATAACAATTTAAATATTTACAACAATCTTAGGAATAGCTTAAAAAGTCCATAACATTTTAAAAAAAAAACTTATAAATAATCATTCGAATACTAGTTTTAATATCTAATACCAATATCAATAAAATAACGTCAAAAGAGATACCGGTCACAGCATTTGAGTTTGAATATTAAAATTACTATTAAAACCATGAATTAAACCAATAAAGGATAATAAAACGACATTTGTCCGCTTAAAATTACAAGATTCTAAACAACAAAAAATTATAACAATTCTGTAATAAAAACAATAAATAATAAAGTTACAGGGTACAAAGTTTAAAAAATTCACTACTAGATATGGAATGAAAACCAGATTCAGCTCAATAAATTTTATGAGCTACCAGCTGCGCCAATTTTATCAGAAAAAACAAAAAAACGAGCGTAAATGTATAAATTCAATCCCAAAAAATGTCATCTCATTTGTAGAATAAAGTTAGTTAAATTTTATAAGCTATCAGCTGCGCCAATTTTACCAAAATGATTTACTAACAAAGAGCAGAGCCCGGTAGGTTTTGGATTCTCACAAGACATGTTCAGATAAGAACTAAATTTTGTAAAATATTTAGTGACTATTTTTGTAAACGTTTGTACGCTGCACATTTAAGTTTATACATAAAAAAAATGGAATGTAAAAAGAATGTATTTGTTGCATAAAAATGAGTTTCAATATCATAAAACTACTTTAAAACTCCTTATAACCTACGTAATAAATATAAAAACAAAAAAGTCTACCCATATTAAATAACATTACGGTTTGGACATGTACGTTGCACCTTAGCAAGGAAGTAACGAAAAAAAAAAATGTTTAAATCGGTAGGTATATAAAGAAACAACAAAATCTAAGGCAAAATTAAAAAAATGAGTTTCGATGGTAATGCTTTCGCGGACCTTGTGTTAGAAGAACACTACAAAACGGACATCAAGCATTCAAAATAATCAACGCAGAAGAGAACCCGAAATTAGCCCACGAAATCTCTTTCAGTTCCTACAGTGATCTAAGATGCAGCGTGCCCACAATGTCCATAACATAACCATTAGTTAATTACTAAAACACCAGATTGTTCAAGATTCTATATAACAATTAACAAAAATGTCCAATGAGCAATAAAAACAAAAAAATAATAAAAAAAAACAACAAACTTAAATGATCCCTGCCTCTTCTAACCTTTGCTTACGGTGATGGTACATATGCACCCGTAAGCAGCTTTGGTTGCGCATAGTCTTACCGCAAATCTGACAGTCTAAGTCCATGGAATTGTCCTCGTGCTTGTCGCGGACGTGCACCTTCAGATTGTACCTGTTGACGAACTTCCTACAGCAGTACGGGCAGTACACGTGGCCCTTGTTGTCCGTCGAGTATGACAGTATATCTGAAAGGGTGTAACATAGAATGAAAACATAAAAATTGAACAGGTCTATATTACCTTACTGAAGTATGTACAGTGAGTTAACTAAGCCCCTTGTCACCAAAACCTCGGTAATTTGTACAATAAGACAGTAATATACAGGGTTAGTCAAAAGTGCTTGGTATTAGTTATTCGGTGGGTTTCTTGCGGGAAGTTCTCGACTTACCCTCGCAGAGAAATCGAGAGGTTTATGTCTGGCGACTGAACCGGCCTCTCGGGGAAATTCACTAGTCGCCCAGAGTTAAAGGTAACAACAAATTAAAATTCTAAACTAGCAAAACAACAAGCCTCGTTTCAAACATTTTGAACCACGCTGTGCTTATTTATCATTTCTATGACTAAAATCCCTACAAATTTTTTGAAAATTTTGTTCACATAAAAAACAATTTGATTCTCACTATAGATATAAATTTTTGTGAACAAATGATTAAAATGAGCTTTCGACATACCTGTTATCTAATTTCCTCAAAAGCAGCATTGAAAAAAAAATTAATTTATAACGTGTAAATTTTATACAAGATATTCTATGTAATATGCCTTATATGGTGTTATATCCTATGAACGGTTGTGGTGCAGATCTCATGAACAGTTATTAAAGATTATAAAATGCAGAGTTGGACTTTAAAAAAATTTTTTTCTTGCCTGTACTTGAAAACTAAAGTGTAACTCGGTTATTATGAATGATAGAGTTCTGAAATTGGACAATAATAATTTTTAAATTTAAAAAAATGTCGAAAATGAGAAACAACTGAAAAACACAAGTAGGCCCCCGCAGGACTCTTCGAGAATGATAAGTGGGACACCCTGCATATTTAAGGATAATTTGCAAGCCGCCACTGGTCAAAATACTGTCGTTTTGTAATTTAGGTGCCCAGAGTTATTTCCCCAAAACGAAACACACGTCTATAGAAAGCAATATTTATTGTCAATAAAACATTTAAATATAACTAGTTATTACAGTAACATAGGCACTTGGGCGTACATTGTCCGGCGATGTCATACAATTTAATATAAATCATCGTAACAGTTATACAATAACAATATTAGTAAAGGTTCAGATATGTATTTACGCCTCAGTTAATTTCACTTGTCCGGAAGTCTTAAAACGGCAAAAGAATCATCCCTGACTAGCACATAATAATATATAATATAATAAACAGTAGAAAAAAAAAATCTATGCTAGAATATAGGAAAATTATTTGTTAGTGGTGGTTTACCTTAAAAACTAGATAATACTAAGAAAAATTGCGGTAGTAAACAACGTTTCATGCCGATGAATACAATAAGTCGAAATCTCTACACTAACAATAAACTGTGTTGATTGATTTTGCTAACGACTTGTAACATTGCAAAAATATGTATGAGAAAACAAAATAATAATCAACAGCAACTTTATTACAACATTGACGGTACGATAAACATGTCCGGACGGGTATCTTAAAACGCTACACGTTCACCTCGATCCTCTGTATAGTCTCGTTGATCGTGGAAAAGTGAAACTTGGCGATGTGCTTCCTCAGACTCTCCGTGTTTTTGTACAGTTGCTCGCATATAATGCACTTAAAGGGGCCCGCGAACTCTCCGTGTATGTTTTTCTCGTGCGTCCTCAAATGATCCCGCCTCGAGAATTTCTTCAGACACTGCCCACACTGGTACAGATGCTTATTGTTAAGCAGTTTTTCCGGCTTCCCTAAATTCAATGGAGAATTAGTAGACTTGAATTAAGCAGCGCATGCGACAACTCTTACTTCAAAATCCGAGTTTAGCAGCTTTTGAGAATAAAGAGACAACGGCAAGGCAATAAAAAGACAGTAGTAAAGAGTGTAATGCTATATTTTACTTGGTTTTTTAAAGTTAACATACAACTTTGTTTATATATATACAAATGCCTCTGGGTATTTTTTGCTAGGACTAGTTAGATATGTTAGGACATTATCACAAATCAATGACTAAGTCTAACAAAATATACAAATTTGTTAATATTAGTATCACAGACAGATGTGGAAATATTTTAAAGACAACCTGCTTAGTTTAAAAATTGGAGAATGTTCAGTTAAAATTCGCAATCCGTAATAATGGTAAGAAGGTGCACAAAATCAAATATACAGTGGGCCACTTTATGTATTATTATTTTAGATCTTTATTGAAAAACATTGACCGAAGTCCTTCAGCCCATACTTTATGTATTTATAGATTTGTAAAAACGAAAAACTGATAACGGTCAATTTCTTTTTCTTTAAATAACTTCAAAACCGTTGGCCCTAGAAAATAATTGAAAATTGTCATCAATAGATATTTTATGTAGAATTCAATGAATATTACTTACAACTACTTGTACGAATAAAAAATTATCAGCCTTGAATTTGGAAAATATACAGAAAAGTTTAAAAAATATTTTTTCCAAAGTTGGCTTGTAACTTTCAAAATTGCGAGAACTAAAATATTTTTAAAAAATCTAAATTTGCAAATCGTACTGTTTTTATACAGGGTGTCCGGAAAAAGGAGGCCAATCCGTTAACCATGAATTCCTTGAACAAAAATAATGGGACTTTCATAATGCCAATTTTCATTTTAGCCCCCATGTTCGATATACAGGGTGTCAAAGCTTGAAGTTTAAAATTGACTTTTTTTAATAACTCGAGTATTTCAGAAGATATTTATTTAAAATTTGGTATGGTGCTTCAACTTTACGGGTCTACGAAACTCTGGAAGGGACACCTAAAATAAAATTTTAAAATTCCGAGTTATAATTCGAAATTTTATTTTGAAATTTCGACTTATAAGTTTTGTAATAAAATTTCGAATTATAACTCGGAATTTTAAAATTTTATTTTAGGTGTCCCTTCCAGAGCTTCGTAGTAAGCCGTGTAGGCACCAATCAACGACCAATATTTCTTAACCTATCTCTAAAACGAAGCATTTTGTCAAAATTTGTTAAGAGACAAAAAACAATCTCAAATTAATGATTATCTCAAAAAAGATAATTTAAGTCATTGGCGCAGGCACTAAAAAACTGGGGGGACAATGGGTACTGGATCCCCTCTATTTTGAATATTTGATAATTGTTTTTGGTCTTTCAAAACATGTGACCCGTTAAGTTGAAGCACCGTACCAAATTTTAAATAAATATCTTCTGAAATTCTTGAGTTATTAAAAAAAATCATTTTTAAACTTCAAACTTTGCCACCCTGTATATCGAACATGCCTGAAATGAAAACATTATGAAAGTCCTATTATTTTTGCTCAAGGAATCCATGGTTACCGGATTGGCCTCCCTTTTCCGGACACCCTGTATAACTTTAAAGCTAGTTTCAAAATAAATCTGGCAGAAATTCGTTAGTAATTAGCTTCTAAAAAATATAATAATATAACGCTGTTAGGAAATTATTCGCTATTAGTTTTCAACGCATGCAATATGAGGAATATAAAATCGGTTTCTATTCTTTAAAGGAAATAAAATATATACACATATCGAGACATCAACTGATCACATATTTATGAGGAGCACATCTTTTGGCAATTTAACGTAACGTAATAACAATTAAAGTTCATCAAATTAAATTGCCAAAAAGTTGTATTCCTGTACAGTGATAACTTTTGATTGGTTCATTGGCAGCGATTGGTTTAATTAATTAATATAGAGAAAACAAAAATTGGATGCCAAATATTTTTTGCGTATTTTTTCTTTTATTTATTTTGTCAACAAGATTTGTATGAAACTCAGACTATTTGTATGATTTTTTTTCTGTACATATACAGGGTGTCTCATTTATCGTGCTCACCGTGGGTATCTTGGAAATGGTAAAAAATACAAGGTAGATTAAATGACACCAAATGTATAGCTTATCAGGGCTTAATATGATGTGCAAAAATATTTTAATAAAATCAACTCGTTTTTGTTTCATAAAAAATTTTTTTCATTTTCATTTTTCCTTTATAACTCCTTTATTTATCAAAATATTTTAATGCGATTTTTTCTTTTTGATGCAGATTTTGCAAATTATAAAATTTTTGTTCATTCTTTTAGATTTTGAGATATTAACACCAACTTGCATTTGAAAAATGAAGTCATAGCTGGCTATAGTCTAGTTAAAACCGAATTTTTATTCTCTTTAAAACGATATATATTACAACAATGGTTTATTTTAAAAAGTAGTGCAGTTACCGTCATTGATTTTTTTTAAATTTGCTTTTTCATGAATTAAAACAAAAAACACTCAAAACATATTTTGATTTATTGATTAAAAACTTATTAGGTGCCTACGTATCATTCAAATGTTAGGCTTTTAAAAAACAAAGAAATTAGGAATTCTTTTACTAATGGATAAAACACCACCAATGAACCAAACCAAACCTAACTAAGAACCTAAAAAAATCACTGTAAACATTTATCCTAATAATTCTCCTGTCTCTCCTTGAAAATAATTTGCCTATCAGACTTGAACTTTTTGTGTATCGTGATTAGGTGCGTGGTCAAGCTGTTAGCCGTTTTAAACATTTTATGGCACAAGTCACAGGGCAGCTGCTGCGCCGGCAAGTGCACATCGTAGATGTGCCTCCTGATGCTGCTCTTCCGCATCCACTTCCCGCACGTCTCGCACTTGGCTGGAAAAAGTTTAGTAACAACGAAATATATATATTAAGGTATTAGTGGGTTGCTTTTTACACAAACGTCTACTTACCATGCAAGGGGGGTATTAGGGTGAGAACGACTCAAAATAAAAATACGTGAAACTGCACAGAAACTCGCGAAAACTGAAAAAACTCGCAGCCAGGCTAAAATAAATGTTCGCTAGCACAACTTAAAATGTAAATAAAAAAAAATGTACAACAACTGAGGACGGTTTTAAGCGGTTACAGCTATGTCGCACGACGCCTTTCCTTGAATGTTTTGTGTGTCGAGGCTTCAAGAAAATGAAAAGGGAAAAAACGCAAACAAAATTTTTAGTTAGTAGTGTTGGTAACAAATTTATTAAGAACTTTAAAGTTCACGGGCAATCATTGTTACGTTGGAACTTATTTCTAGCATTTTGAATCACGATAAACGGAGACGGCTTTTACTCGAGAATCTTCTACAAAACATCCAAGAAAAGCACGTCACGATACAATTTAACAAAAAGGCATGCAATTGTCAGAATGGCGCCCTACCTTGATCGGAAGAATTGATATCGCCGGAGGTGGCAGCGCCTATACTATTCTCCCATATATTTTTGATGTTCATGGCTTCTTTACTGTCCTCTATTTCTGGTTTGTTCGCGTTCAAAACGTTCTGGCCTGCATGGCCGTCCACGTTCATAAAATCACTGTTATTGTATTCGTTTTTGGATTTGACTGGCTCTGGTTCCTGCTTGACTGGCCTCTGCTGGTTGGTGTGAGATTGGTGTGCTTCTGACTAGAACAAGAGCGCACATTTAAATATTCCCAAGGCACACTTTTAACTAAATTATACAGGGCGTTTCTCTGCTTAATATAGATTTGTGGTTCAGTCTCCCTATATTCAAAAGTTTCACGGAGACAGCGTCCCTAAGATGGCGCTTTTTAAATACTTTTACATGAAATAAATCGAGGGATTTTTTTGCGAAATTCTCTCCGTTTTTTTTTCCTAATACGTACCTGTCAAAGTGTTACAAAGTTGGCAGAAATGCTGCCTAAACCGTAGGAAATTTCGGTATTTACTGTTGGAAGGCCTATAAGTTTTATAGGTTAGAATTTCAAATTTTATTTTCATGATATAACCTCAAATTCAATAAAAATTATTTTAATATTGTGCAAGAACATTTAACCTTCCAGACTATTGTTTTGTATATTATTTTTAATTTAGAAATGTAATATTTTAAAAATACACAATATTGACATTGGCACCATTTTGACATTTGACTATTATTTTGACAAGAATTTATCTAGTGTGAAAAAAGAAAAAAGTAACCAAATTGAAGTTGGGGACTTTCAGGGATGCAACTTTTCCCCTAAAAATTTGACCTTGAAGAATCATGTGCATCATAATAACATAACCTTAAATGTTTAGATTTTGCAAATTAATTTTAATTTTAAATTTTGCAGTTCCAGCTTGGGTCCATTATAACAATTAAAAAAAAATCTTTAGGAACCTACGCATCCCCCTGTATAATTTATGTTAACAATTAAAATAGGCGAAAGTTTAATGTAAAAAAAATCCCTTACCTTAGAACGCTTGGCGTTTGTACTGGTATTACTGTTTTTTGCAAGTCGTTTTGTGGCTGGGGGCGTGGGAGCGGCCTGCGTAGGAGAGGAGGAATATATGGGTAACTCTACGTCCGTTTCTATTAATTGATTATACATTTCATTCTCTTCGTCGTTATCACAATCTGCTTTGTTATCTTTTGTGGAGGATGCTTCTTCGCTCTGAAATTTAATGAGGGAATTCCAATGAGTAAAACTTAAGATTATGTTTACGATGCTGTTGTTGATGATTGAACATTTGAAATTGAATAAATTAAGTGGTTAAATAAAATAAATAAACTACGTGGTACTTGAACAAATAAGCGAACGTGAAAAAGGTTTTTATAATTTAAATCTCTAACCACTAATTTAAAGCATTCGACCTTGAAACATATTTTTTGTTTTTTTAAATCTGACAACCCGTCCAATGGGGCGCGAGTCTTTTATACATAAAATTTTTAAGAGTTTGTTGAAACCTTTAAAAACGTATTGCAACCATTAAATTTAATTTTGATTTCCAAGCTTCCTCTTTTGTTTTCAGGAAAAATAAATTAATCTGTGATTTTAATATCCTTGTAAAATACTAAAAATACAATACCCAATAAAATTATGTCATTTATTGATGTGGTATTAGCTGAGTCATCGTTTCGAATGAATAAACATTTGCTTATAAAATTTGCATAAATATCATAAATGCACATTTTTAATATTTGGTATCTTAAAATATCTGCTTATTTCCAGAAAACAAGAACATTGCTTATATAATAATAAATCAAAATGGATTTTAAAAATCATTAAGAATAATGACTAGTTTATATACAATAAATATATTTATATATAAACTTGACAAACCATAAAAATACTTAAAACTTCTGCTTAAATAAACAACAAACGTCTTTGTTCAACAATATCTCAATGCAACTGATAAGGCAATTCACTTTTACAGTAAACGTGAATTATCAGCTGAAAAATCTGCCGATACAAACGTAAAAAAATGTAATCTCAATATTCACAAAGAAGGATTTTTTGTCTTTACTTGTATTTATATTTAATCGTAAAGGGTACCGGCAAATTGTATGCTTACCGAATCATCCCCCGTCAGTCCTTTAACTTGCAGCAACTCAGCCGTTCGCAGAAACTGCGTCAGGTTCTCCCTCAGCACGCTAACCTCCCCCATGTACATAAACTCCAAAATATCCTTCATGTTCTCGTGGCCCACGTCCTTGAGTATCACGATGGGATGCTTGCAAGGGTTGACTTTGAACATTTGCTTAAAATAAGGGCTACAAATAGAGAGGACTATCTTGTGAGCTTGAAAGAAATGACCGTCCACAGCTAGGGTGACGTCCACCATCTCGGCCGCTTCGAGGAGTTCATGGAACCCAGAGGTTAAGTTGGAATGGAAATTGTTCCAACGCAAGGAAAATTGTTCAGTCGTGGCCATTTTGCTGCAAAGACGAGGTGATTTTATTCGACGAAATAAGACGCCATAGCTCAAAGTAACCTATAAATAAATTAAGCTTACTCACCCTTTTTTAAACAAATTAATTTTGCAACAACTGCGGCTCGGCGGTGCTTCCTACTTTTTGTGCGAGAACGATGGATTGTTGTAAGGAGTTACATAACAAAATAAACAACTATAAACATAACTAATCTGTAAAAACACGAGAGCAACCCTAATTAACCATTTCCGGACCAATCCGGGCATCCGGGAGACGTATCGTAACTGCGGTCGGGTGTTTCCGTCAGCGCTCGGCCGCTGGGGACGTGCCTCGTTACCAACTTGCTGAAAATTGAAATCACAGTCTCTGTTTATTATTGGTTTTTGTGAAACGGCGGGAATACGAACGAGGACTCTGAAAATGCTGGTGCCGGCGAACAGTGTTTAATCTCAAGATTATACGTTATATGAGTGAAATAAGTGCAATATGTAGAAGATACGATTTTTTAAGAAATACACCGATGTATAACGCGATCGAGCAGGATCAGCAATTTAAGGTTAGAGTAGAGTAAGTACCAAACTTTTTATTATTATAGTCGATCTATTTACTGTTCTATAATAAAGCTTTTTGGTTGTATTTGCCGAAATAAAATATAAGTAGCACTTTCTGTCTGCTCATTTGTATTTATAATAGTGGTCCTTATCAAATCTGCGCTTTTACATAAAAATTCTAACCTCTAATACACACAGGAAAAAGTTGCATTCCTGGAAATCCCCAACTCTAATAATTATGTTGGCACAGGGTTTTTTGGTTACTTTTCCACACTAGATAAATTCTTGTCAAAATAATAATCTTATAATGTCAAATGTATTTTTTTAAAATACTACATTTCTAAATTAAAAATAATATACAAAACAATAATAGTCCGGAAAGTTAAAAATGTTCTTGCACAATACCTTAATATTTTTTGTTGAATTTAAGTGTAACTCAGTGAAAATAAAATTTGAAATTCCAACCTATAAAATTTATAGGTCTACCAACGGTAAATATCGAATTTTCCTACAGGTTAAACAGCATTTCTACCAACTTTGTAACACTTTAACAGATGTTATAGAAAAGAAACGGACATTACGTTCTATTAGATGATTGCTAACAATGTACAGGATGTTGAAGCTATTTTTTTCAGGAGAATTACATTCTAACACCCTATTTAATGAATAAACGTTGTCAATATGTAATAAAATAATGGGACCTGCTCCTACTAACTGTTTATGGTAAAGTTCGTTTTTTTTCTATAACACTTTTCAAGGTCAAATTTTTAGGGGAAAAGTTGCATTCCTGGAAATCTCCAACTCCAATTACGTTGGCACAGGGTTTTTTGGTTACTTTTTCCACACTAGATAAATTCTTGTCAAATGTCAAAATAATATAGTCTGATGTCAAAATATTGTCAATGTCAAATATTGTATATTTTTAAAATATTACATTTCTAAATTAAAAACAATATATGTACAAAACAATAGTCCGGAAGGTTAAATGTTCTTGCACAATACCTTAATAATTTTGATTGAATCTGAGTTTAAGTCAGTGAAAACAAAATTTGAAATTCCAACCTATAAAATTTACAGGCCTTCCAATAGTAAATACCGAAATTTCCTGCGGTTTAAACAGCATTTCTACCAACTTTGTAATACTTTAACAGGTATTATAGAAAAAAAAATTTTATCAAAATTTCTGCTTGATTCTTGTATATCAACTAAAATCTTGTTCGGTGTATAATTAATAAAGTTTTAATTGCCTTTCTAATAAAATAAGGTGCCTTTTGTTGGTTGGAATTCTAACCTATAATTAGCAGTCTGTTTTTAATAATCTACAATATTGAAACTATAAATCTACTGTCTGAGAGAGTTTTTAAAAATGGACCCAAGTTAAAACAACAAAAATTGAATTGAAAATTTAAGGTTATGTTAGTCATATGATGCGCATGATCATAATTGACTTAGGATCTCTATATAACTCGCACATGCGCACACAATTTGATATACAGCACTTTGTTCTTATATTATACCTACACTGTTAAAATTTTTACCTTTATTAAATACAGGGTTGTCCAAAATTTACCTTTGAAACCTCAGAAGGTGATAAAATAATTAGAAAAATTTCCTGATTGCTAACAAAGCCAGATATAACTAAAACAAACAATATATTTATCAGATACAAACTTTATGTTACACATATATTTTATGTTACGTTAATACTTTTAGCTTGCCTAACTTTTAGATACAAAAAATGTATGTACACGGTATTTGCTGTTATAAAAATATTTAATGAGTAAAAATCATTTGGCGCTCCACTCCGAAAAACTGCTTCTTGTCACGGAGCGTACTTCATCGGGAGACATCACGTCCCTCCTCTTGTTGATCACTCTCTTTAGGATATCCGCCACCCCTGTGTTCAGAAGGGCATTTATGCAGCTCGTGCTGGAAGACTGCCCCGCTGGCTTCAGCATTTCCTTTTGCTTCATCAGCTCTGCGGAGGTTATAGCGTGGGACATTGACCTTTCCCTGGCCATTTTTCTTATGTCTTCTCTGGTTACCTCCCGAAAGTCTTCTTTTATCGACGAATTCTGAAACGACATTAAATTTGGCGTCCCACATGGTTCAGTTACTGGCCCGCTTAGGCTAGGTGATTAAAGTACTTACTTGTCTAGAAAACGATTCAGAGTAATAGGAGTTGTCCAGATTCAAATTTTCTATGTCTTGGTCGTTCCGCCTTAGGGCGTTTTGCAAAATTTCAGTTACCCGTTGCGTGCACTTAACCGCCTCGTGGACTTCGTCAATGGTGAGCGTTATATATTCACTAGAATTTTTCTCCGTCAGCTCCCTCTGAGTGCTACACGTGCTCTTCGCTTCAGAAACATCGTCGGCCTAAAAGACATTAGCAAACAGTTACCTATCTAATTTGTGCCTTTGTTCAAACTCACCATTCTGTCCTCCACGCTCAGGTACGGGCTGGACAGGTACTGGCCCCTGGCGTTATTGTAGTTCAGCCAGAAGTTGTTCCATTCGCCAACCTTATTGTCGACGTCTGCAGCCTCAGTGGCTGACACGGCGCTTCCAAAATACTCGCTGTTGACGCTCTCTATCCAGGTTAGGTAGCTCGAGCTGGGGCTCTGAATCGTCTTGTCTTTCTCTTCGGCGTTCTCCGAGGCACTCCTCAAGGCGTTATCCGTCTGCTCTGACGCGTTGGAGTCTAGCGAGCTACATTCCCTGCTGGAGCTGGTCAGCAATAAGGTCGGCGAAAACGACCGCCTAGTCTTGTGCTCTGAGATCGAGTCTAAGCTGTGCCTGGAACAGAAAGCAAATAAAGATGGAGCAGAGTTTGCTTTTGCCCGCGGCCCAACTTACCTAAAGGTGCTGTCCAAAGACTTTCTGTACCGAGTGTTAATCACTTGTTCTGTAGTTCTGCTTATGATGACGTTGTTTTCGGTATCTTCACTGTTAATCAGAATGAACGGGTCTTTGTCTTTCTTCAGCGATGCGGAACTGACCCTTCTGACCGTTCCTGTTCGAGTAAAAGTCGGAGCGGGGCTTCCGAACAGGGTCAGATCCGTGATGTCCAAGCTTAATTCTTTGATGGGGTGCTCTTGGAAGAACGGGGTTTGGCTCGGGGAGCTGCTGGAGGACTCGGAGTGGGAGTTTGAGCCTTTGGAGCTTCCTTCCCGGGACATTTTGTTCGCAACTACAAGTAATTCGGTTGTATAAAATTTAAAATAAGAGAACTATGCGGACTATCAGTAGTAGATTGTAATATACTTTTAGTTCTATAGGACCCAGACCTGTACGTCGAAGGAGTCTGAGCCTGGACGTAAAAAAAATTATATTCTTTGTATTGGGAGAGGGTTCCTATGTTTTCTGCAAAATTATAGGTACCACCACGGTGGCCATCTTGGAAAAATGGCGATCATATTAGGTTTTTTCGATTATTTCTAATTCTAATTCTATTTCTAATGTTCACGTGATCGGTTGCGGATAGTAAAAGTGTTTCCAAAGAGATACTACAACGTCAATCGATATGACCACGCGGCAACGCAAGGGCGCGCTTTCTATACTTATAAACATTAACAAAAAACCATGCAAATCCAAGAGCAAAATATGACTCAGCAGCTAGACTGCTTTGTTGATGCAAACCAGAGATTATAAAGACTCAAACATACCTTTCACAAAATATCGCAAAGCACTTTGATTGCGTCTACTTGATAAAATCCCTGGTTATTCCATACAAAGTTTCAAGCAACTGAACACTTGTTATTAACGAACAACCTGTGTCGATTAGGTGAGATTTAAGGTGCCTAAACTGCCACTACTTGTCATCGCGCGAGATCTATTAATAAACTAAACGGTGCGAATCGCGTATTTCGTAGGGGATGATCGGCTACTATAAATGACAAAAAGGATCTTGGCAGGTGTGTACGGTCACGCTTGAGATGGGTATCCATGCCAACGATTAACTAACGCAAATCTTTACGAATCGGTGGGTATTTAGTGTGTGTTAAATCAATAATACCAATGAGTGCCCCTGCCTATGTCTAATCGCTCTGGTGGGCGCCCGAGGGGCAATTAACGCGCAAGGTGCCTCGCACTGTATGCTGTTTGACGATGAAAACTGGGGCAACGGCAGTGATGTAATAGGAATTAAGAACAGCAGCTATATGGAGCGAGATAAATTGGGCACTGATAAGCTGGATAAAGCTTTTGTTTCTCTCTTGCGTTACATATTTATCTGGTACGTAGGTATACGGTTGTGTATAGTCGTTTTCAGCCATGTTGGTGCCTGTACGCACCAAGTGTAGCTTTTAAGATATCCTGGAAATGCACTAAATTGTTAGATTTGGAGTTTACAAGGTTTATGCACACAGCTTTAGAATAGCTTGTTGGAAATTAATATAGGGAATTGATCGATATCTTTAAAGAAATTAGCTTGACCTTGGCAGGCTAAGGTTTAAGACCGCCCCAGTGCCCATTCCCAATAGTGGGGGTACAGGTGAAGGCGTCGTCCTACTAAGTTAAGTGAGCCAGAACCGGCACTACTTATCTACTAAATCTCCGATCCTGACACGAATGGCTACAGTGCACAGGTCGTAGCAAAGTTTTATTTAAGAATGAATTTTGTTTGTAGAATTACTTGTTTGTTGTATATATTTATTTAACAACAATTAATATGATTTCTTTTTAGGTAAATAAGCTAGCTGGTACTATTTTTACTTAAGTTTGGCAGTTATTTCAAAAAACGGAATCCGAGCCTTTTCATTAGATGGTGGCATTTACAATTATAATAGTCCTGCGCATGCGCCAACTTACATCAGCCTACGCTGGAACTGGAACTTAGTCCCAATTGAATTTTGTAAGCTATTGTAAAAACAACATGAAATAAATAGATAGAAATATTAATCTTTTTGTACTGGATTTATTTTAGGTTAGAAATTTCCTTGACGTATACACAACGTGTAGGTATCACATATGTCCAAATATTTTGTTTCCGATTTTGTAACGACACACCAAAACCTCACTTACCTGTTTATAAAATCGCAGAAGTCTTTAGTACTAGTCTGTTTTTAGAATTAGGTATATCACCATCATTGATTCGAGGCACAGGGACCATTATTAGGAAGACCAAACAGGACCTACTTGCTCCTTCCTTTCCAATCTTTATAATAAGCATGATTTTTCTATAGATTCAAATTCGATGATTGTTTTGAAAAATACGAATAATTTGGAATTGAACATTTTTGATATTTCTCCTAATGCCCCCCCTTACTTGGATGACGAAACATGCGTCGAGTCAGTGTTGGTGTTCAATGGAAACCACTTCAAAGTCTAATGTCTCTTCATTGCCATATGGGAAAAGAAATAAAACGCATTTCCAGCTACATAAATCATTTATTTCATATATATTTGATGTTACATAGAACGGATGATTTAATATCAGATTTGAAATCAGGTCATGTACGGGTAGTAGAATAATAATTATAATATCTACAGGTGAGAGATTGAAGTTTATAATAAGAAGGCACCGCTGAAAGAAGACGGGGGAATTCAATACAATCGCGCATAAACAGCCTGTAGTCTTCTAGTTTGTACAACTTGACGCAATTTGGGCGAAATCGAAGAAAAACGGACGCCGGCGAACGCCCCAAAAATGATTATCTTTGATAAGTCAGATTAATAAAATTATTTCCACCAGATATGCACCTAAAGTAACCAAGAGTATTCAAAAGGCTGGAGCTAATTACTTTTAGCAACAAGGAGACAATGTCTACTCCCAAGAAGATGAATCCCCCCTCACATGAGCGATTGGTCCGGAACTAACCGCCTACTCACCCAAAACCGCCCCCGTTCCGTGCCCATTCCCAATAGTGTGGATAAGATGAGGGCGTTGTCCTACTAAGGCAAGCGCGCCAGAACCGGCACTACTTAACTACTAAATCTCCGAATCTGACACGAATGGAATCTAGTATTTTTCTGTTAATCAACAGGTGGATTCAGAAACATTTGGGGGTCGTTTACCTTATGCCCGTTTTTCCCAATCGGCCCAATAAAATCGCCAGTAATGAAACGGCGACTTGGCTCTGACCTGCCAAAGTGCACGCGCTCATTACCTAAAATGTCATAACTAACGCAAACAAAATGCATATGCCGTCACATACACGCGCTTCTTCAAGAACTTTTAACAAAAATAACACTGTCACTACGTCTGGGACAATATATAAACATAAAAATATCATATGTACAAACAAAACGTTACTTATTGCTAATGATGTGACACGCGAACGTAAAATGCAGGAAAAACAATACTTCCTCTAGGTTGTCTACATAGCCCGTGGGCGGAATAATGCCACTTGGAAGTCCAGATTTGCCACCTATAGCGATTTTCAAACGTTTCCCTCAGAAAAAGTATCGTTTGTTCCTTTGGCCTTAACTAAATCAACGCTAACAAATGCATATTGATAATAACAAAGTGTCGGTACCCATTATTGCAACTGCCATCAGTCTGTCTTCATATTCTACGTCTATGTAGACTCGACTACATACACTTAATGCTTGAGATATGCCAGTCCACTGTATGTTTGTCATTCGGATGTGTGCAAAGGGATATCCATCCCTTGCTCCCCTTGGATTGGAGATGTTTGTTCAGGTTGGAGGCGGAAACATCTAAATTGTTCATGTAAAATGTGAGTAACTCGAAATGGTGGAAATGCATTTAACAGTAACAGTTAAGACAAAATATTCTATTTTGTATAATATTCGTGCGTTGTTCATATATTTTATTCGTATAATTAGAGTGATCAGTCATTTGTATAGAGTGGCTAAAAACAGAAACTCGCAGGGTCGCGCTAGGTTGGGGCGGCCGAATTTGTAAGTGAACCTCCGCACCAGTAACTCTACCTCCTCAGCTCAATCAGTTAAGTTTTTAACATCAATGGCATAAGCAACTAACAATCAGCTAACTGCAGACGAGAATCCCCACAGTACAATGTGGTCGAGGTGCAAGCAAAAGTGTCCCATTCATGTTTGGGCTGACATTATCAACAATCTCCCATTTGGGAAAAGTTTTCTGGGCTCCTCCACGTTGATTATTGACTGACCCGACATTTCGGCCATCTTGTTGTGTGGTCTGTGCTTCAGAAGAAAACCGAAAGATGGCCAGAACACCAAAAGCTCTAAATAATCCACGTGGGAGAGAACCCCGAAGCTCTTTAACAAATCACCAGCTCCACAGAAGCTTTGAAACGATTTCCCAACTGAGGGTACCAGCAATAATGTTTGGGCCGGTATTGTCAACAATTTCCTAATTCGTAGAACAGTTTTGTGAATCTCTTCCGCGTTGATTATGGGAATGGTATCGACCATCTTGTTGTGGTCTTCTTCTGAATCGACTAAAGATTAAGAACTCAATATAGTCAACGAGGAAAAGATCTCGGAAACTCTTCTACAAATCATCAGCTCAACAAAACCTTAGAATCAATTCCCCAATGGACACCATTGTATTTCCCTGATAGCTAAATGATGAGGAGAGTTAGAGTTACAAGTTGATGCGGATTTTCACCAAACACCAAAGCACAGAGTCCTTAACGCAACTCTCGAGTTGCCTCCAAATGATTCCACCTTGGCTGGAGAAACGTGAGTCGAATTAAAGAGTCGGTGCTTTGGTGCCAAATTGGCGTCATTTTCAGATCTGTGTTAGAGTTACTGTTTTTGCGCCACTCTTTAAATTATCATAAGGTTCCTTAGAATCTAGTCAGTATTATATTAAAATATCCTAAAGCGAACTAAACGCAGTCATAAGTAGACACATTTATTATAGAGCGTAAAAAACATGGAACCATTTGCAAGGAACTGTACCTACGCGTCTTGAGGATAATGAGTCTAATGATTGCATTGGTTACTCAACAAAATATACTACGACACATCGTAAAAATTAGTGGTCAAGTAAAGAAAGAACACCAAAACAATGACTAGAGTCCAGCTCGAGCTACAAGAAAATTGCTTTGCCAAATAAAAAGGTTTTATTGTAACAAGATTCACAGAACCGGCATCGGCCAAAAGACAACTCCTCTCGCCTGTCGATTAAATACAGCTCTTTTACATACAATTTAGACGCCGCTCGAGATAACCAACGAAACAATCAATGTCAAAAAATCAACCTAACAATTAACTAGTCACAAATCTAACGTGAAAATATCGTCAATATCTAACAAATAACAAATTAGGTACAAATATACGCGCGATTCACCATATTTCAGTTCAATATGCTTGATCGTTCACGAGTTGCGTTTAATAATGTGAAGCATACAAAATCTATGACTTCTTCGAACGAATAGATAAATTTCTGAAAACCGCAATCAACGACTTAAAATAATTCTCTAGGCATTAGATTCTTTGAGATCTTGAAGACGAGCCAACTGATGAGGTTCCAGTTCATCTGGAATGCTCGCTCGTCCCCCCACTACCTGCTTGGGTTCGCTATCTACAGCGGGAGGCGCTTGGCTGACTGAATTCTCCGCAGTGCTAGGCCCCGTGGTCTCGCCATCGCTTCCCGTACTACTGCTCACTACAAAATGTGCCTCGCCGGGGTGGTCATCTATGGGGTCTTCCGCGTCTTCCGTCGTATCTACATGGGTGGCCTCCACCTCCGCCGGGTGTTCCTTGTGCTCGTCCAGCTCTTCGTCTTCTTCTAAAATGGTATCGTCGGAATCCTCCCTGTGGTTCACCGCGGTCTCTTCTGGAGGGGGGAAAGGGTGGTCTTCTTCCACCATCGGAGTGGCTGCTGTTATGACGATTTGCGCCGCGCAGAGGCCGAAATCGCCGCCCGGCTGGTCATCGCTTTGATCTACCTCCTGTCCATCCTAGAATTTTTATTCAATTTGCATAAAGCACATAGTGAAAACGCTCGAAACGTACACTTCCGACAGATAACAAGCATTCCACGGAATGTATATACACTTAATTATTATTATTATTATTATTATTATTATTTGTCGATACGCCTCTTAGAGCACGGAAATGGTATATTGGACAAATGAGATGACTACCCCAGATAATTTAGTAGGTTTTGGTGTCGTCAGGAACAATACAAAACAAGTATTTTGATTCTAAGGCTTTCGCGGAGCTGTTGATCTGTAGAAGAGCTTCCAGATTTAGTTCCGCGGAAGATAACGACAAGATGGTCGAAACCATAAGTAATCAAAATAATTAACAAGGAAGATAACCTGCCAATAGGATCACGCTTTGGGAGCGCACGTGTCTCGTTCCATTTTTTGTGAACCGACCGAATACCTAAAGCGCATTGCGTGCAATATTTGTGTAATTTACAAAATCATATCAGAAACATGTAGATGGCCAGACGTGTATGTACGTACAAGTTAAAAAAATGTGTATACATTCTTGGAATGCTCAGATTGACATATCCCTTCCTTACCCCTTTTCTTTCTATATACGGATTCAATGGCCGATTACCCCGCGTCGTAAAATTAAGCACTGTTAACTTTGAAACGCGCCCCCTATCGAAATGCCCCGGATGATTTGTGTACTATGTTTAAGTGAAGTTATAATTAAGCATGCAAGCGTACCTCATCGCAAATTTCGACGCTCGGCACGTCGATCGCTGGAAGCAGCAGTAAAAAAAACAGTCAGTTAATAAAACGCTAAAACAGAACTTTCACAACTTACTCGGCACGGACGTGTTATTAGAGAATTGACTTCCGTATTGGTCTTGTTGGTCCCGAGAAAGCGCTATCGCAAATCCTGGTGAGCCGCTACCTCCCTGAGTAGGATCGTCGGGTGCGGGTGGCGCTTCCACTGCTACCGCGGGTGGCTCTGGTGGCGGTTGTTGCGGCGGGGAGTTTTCCGCCACAGGTCCGTCAGCAGCCGCCTCAAGTTCCGTTTCCACTAAGTAACTGGGCACGTCCGGGGGCGTAAAAACCGGCGGGGCGGAAGGTGGCGGGGTTTCGTCCCATTGGTTCGTCAACGGCTCGCCGTACTCGTCGCATTCCTCCACGACCAAGGAGGGAAAATTGCCCACGCTCCCCTCCAGCTCGCCCTGCCACCATCCGTCGTCTATGCTGTGGGCGCACTTGCTCAGCACTTTTATTATTTGGCCCTCCTCGAATGTTAGCTCCTCGGCACCTGAAAACGACAAATTAGATGCTAAAGGAGTAAACCCAATCGCTTTTGTACATACCTTCGCCATCGTAATCGTATAAGGCTATGCAGTAAGAAGCCGCCGGCTCCTCGGAAGCTTTCTGGGTGGGTATGGAAATCACGGACACCTGTTCGGGCGACTGGGTGGTTTCCGTCTGCTGCTGCAGGCTCTCCTCCTCGTTGTCGATCGTGTAGTCGACGGAGGAGAAGGAGATCTGGTTCACTAGGCCGGGAGTAGTTGCTGATTGTTCCCTTTCTATGTCCAAGTAGTTGTGGGGGACGTAACCTTCCTCGCCGCGGTAATTCCTGGCCCTCAGCCAGCCGTCGCCGTCTCCCTCTCCGACCACCTCCAGTTGTTCGTTCTCCACGATTGTCAGCTCGTCGGGATTTTGTGCCTAACAAAAGAAAAATCGTGTGGTGTAGTCGGATGAGTCATATCATATTGAATGGTCGCTTTGCAGTCTGATAGACAATTTTTCCTCTTTTAGACTTTTGGGATTTCTAGATGCCAATTCTAAAGCGATCGAGAAACTTGAACAAGTGAAGTTACAAAATGGCTATTATTGCTGACGCTGCCACTTCTTGCATCACACTCAGCCATTGTTTTTTTTTCATAAAACGCGTAGAACGTCCACAACAAGTTGGACTTTATAATTTATAACTTCCCGAATGCATGATTGGCGAAAATAAGGACCCTAACCCGTTTAACGTTGATTTCTACTGCATTATCTGGCTCGTTAAACAGTGTAGCGTATATCGATCCTGGAACTAAACTCGAGAGATCAAGATTAAGTAATTTATTACCGGGTTACGTCTAGCTGGCAGGTTGAACATCCAGCTCAGTCTGGTATTTACCATTTACCCAAGATTATGTATATCACAAAGAAGCGAGACTTGAACATTTGGAGCGTACTGCAGAATGACGAGAGATTTGTCGAGCCTGGTAAGCGTTCCCTGAGATTGAACATAATTAGGGTTGTCAAAGTCGGACAGTATCTGATAAATTTTGAGGAATGACATCGACACTTCCCACCAGAAAGCATCTCCATCGCTTTGGAAAAATATGATTAGCATGAGCGTTTCCCCTTAGCCAGCCCTCCATGCATGTCAAGACAAAATTACAAAGTTTCATCAGACCACTTAGCAGAATCACTTACCGTGTACGAATATAACGCGGTGCACTTGAGCAACGGCACCGACGGCGTCTTCTCTGGTTGGACGAGGCCCTCTGTGTCGTCCGCCGCCTCCTCGGTGCCCCAGTCCACCTGAGTGGGGTCGTCCCAGCCCGCAGTCAACTGTTCTATTCTCTGCCTCTCCTGCTCCAGCATGGCTGCAAGGGAACAAAGGAGCGTCGTTAGTAAATCCTTCGGGGGGCCATTTGCTAATGTGCCAAATGCATTTTAGGTGTTTGCTTGGTACTTAAGAGATGCCATTTTCGACGCCTCGTTCCTCTCGAGCTTAACATGGAAATGAAGAGCAACGAGATAACGGGCATTTACGAAACGGTCACTGAGACGGAATCCGATTTGCCGTTTCACATTTTTAAACATATTGCTCTGTGTGCGTAATAAGTAGTGACCAATGTGACCATGATACACGGCAAAAGCGTACGATCTAAGCTAGCAAAAAATGTATAGTGCAACGATATCATGCCAACACAGTGTTGTAGAATGAATTCGTTGCCTACCCCACTCACCGTCGACCTCGGCAGTCTCGAACTGATCGGACTGACTCTCCCTTCTGTCCTCCTCCTTGGCCTCAACCCTGGTTTCAGGTACCGGCTCACCGTCGGCGAAGTCGCTGTCGTAGAAGGAGTCCGAACTGGGGTGATCCTACAAGAAAGAGGATGTTATTACCAAGGAAGAACTGCTTGCACCGCTTGCGAAAACAGAAACGGGTTACGACCAGTTCCTCATGGCATTTGTTACCCCAATTGCACCGGTTCGATACAAACTGAAACACAAAGACGCATCCCACACCGAAATTTTCCCACACCAAGACTCTCACCATCCCAGAAGCGTCTGTCCTCACCGATAATGAGCTGGCAGATCGTTGTATATCCTGGACGTTCAGAGATTCCGCCTCCTGGAGCCACTCGTCCACGTTTACGCCGCCTCCCCGAAGACATTCTATTCGAGCCTCGGCTTTAGTCTTGGCCGTCTCAGCGCGGCGGATGTTCTGCTTCATTTCCTCGATCTTCGTTTCCAAATCCGGCCCATTTTGGTCGTTCGGGTCTACCTGTAACAAAAGATGAATGATGCTCAATAATGTATCTACCGGCTCAGAAGTTGCGTTCGTGTGGGCGAAAATATTCGTGCAAACTTAATCGCATGCCTAAACCGCTAAACATATACCAATAAGTTGTAGATTTACAAGATATTCACTTAATAAGCAAAACCTTTTAATCAACGTCGTAGAGAATTCCGACGCGCAGGCCGTTATCGAATCGATAAATCCGCTTTATGGGCACACACGTTTGTGGGCAAAAATTAATTAAGAATTTAATGTGACCCGCGGTATTTAAGCTGCAATTAAACGAATTTATCGGCTTCAATATGGAAGCCGAAGCAGATTAATTATTCTATGTTTTTCCGAACGTATTAAAGTATTCGGAACTCCATCTGAGAAGCTATGACAGATTCCTCCTCGAGTATGATCGAATAGTTAAAGAGAAAACTGTCGTCCTAGGAGATCGTAATCAATCATACTTTGTGTTCCGAGCTGTAGTTTCTTTTGGAAGTTAATCTGCGGCCTCGAGAAAAATAGTTTGTAAGAACAAAGTGGAGATAAATCACTGTTGAATTTTTTTCGCGACGGCTTAGCAAAAATAAAATGTTTGCTGTCTTGCAAACGGATTTACTAAGCCGACTATCGACTGTTGGAGACCGGTTTACTTTGACCTTTAATTTAATGATGATTTAGATGATAGGATACCTAATTTAGCCGCACAAACATGCTGCGAAATTATGACGCCAATGATATTCTTGTAGCAAATCGGGGTATACATTTTATAAAAGAAGGGAACTAGCTATTAATAATGCAAAAATTAATTTTAATTTGTGTCACGGGGGTATATAAGAAGTAATTGAGTTTTTGTTATGACTGCTGCAACAGGAAAATCAAGTTTAGATAAATTTATCTTATCACGGGGAGTTAAGAAATTTCGATGGGAGAGGACCATACGAATCGGTTCCCAAGGAAATCGCTGGGTAGACGATATTGCGTGAGTGGACTCGCCTGAACGTATATTGGGGGAAGTCGAGGTTCAAAAGGGGCCAAATCAGCGGTTAACCGCGGGGTACGTAGAGACGAACCGCTAATACGGACGGGACAGTCACAGTTGGTCCGAGCCGCGGAGTTAGGTAGTTCGACGGAAGAATTGGTCGCAGCGTCGGGACGTCACGATACAGAGACGGAGCTAGAGTTTTGACCGTCCAACATCAGAGACGTCGTCGCGGTAATTTGTGAACTACCTAGGGGCTAGTTAAGCGCCGCGAAGTGCGAAAGTGATACCTTTTGTCCAGACTCCCTGAGCGCGTTGTAAATCTGCAGCTTCCGCACGCTCTCCCTGATGTTGTTGTTCTCCCTGGCTATCTTGGTGGCCCACCGCCTGGCCTCCTTGCTGAGCGTGGCGGCCGCCGAGTCGTGGTCGGCGGTCACGTGATCGACCGGGTCGTTATCACAGGGGTCGAAGTCGTACGTGATGTGCTGCTTGAGGACCGGATAGTACAGGTAGCAGCACTGGAGGTTGTACTCCCTGGTCAGCTGCTTGGCCTGATCCCGGATTGTGCTGAAGGAGTTCTGCATGGCGGAGCAGGTGAGGAGCTCGGTCCTGCCCATGAGCGACAGGTACTCCGCCACTTTGTCGTAGACGCCGCTCTCCATGGTGGTCATGCAGAGCTGGAGGTCGACCACGAAGTACCTTCAAAATGGTTTAGTGAAAATGAAGAGTTAATGTTGGAATTAAGGGATCGGAGAAGAATTTATACATAAATACGGAACGTACCTGGTTTGGTGTGCGTTTGCCGCAGCAAGGCACAGGAGGTAGTCATTTCGAGCGCCGGTTGACTTCTCTTCCAGCTGATCCCTCTTCGATGAGAACTTGGCGCTGTTTTTCTGCAGCGAGGTGATTGATTGGAAAAATGAGCCCTTCTTCTTTTTCAACCTGCAAAATAGCCACCTTAAATATACTAACAGAAGGGGAACGTTTGCCTCTTGTTTGGGTAATTTTAAAAATTTAAAAGTCTTGGAATGCCGCGGGGATCAGTAGCAGGTCTCATTTGAATAATTGATGGCTCAGACTATTGGAAATGTCACCATCTTGAAAAGGTTGTTGAGTTTCGTTTCTTTGAAATATCTCGCTTCCTATAGAACTTACGTAAAAAATAGTTGTTAGCAGTTTTGTAGAGCTTGAAATTCTCTACAATTTTGATGCTTCTACTTTTGTTCGTGGGGTTCACCTTTTACTACTTATATCGTTCTCATTTCTCACGACAAAAATAGTTACAACAGTCTCGGCTAATAAAATTAACTTCTTATTCCTTGTCATTACGTTTCTCCCGATCCATTACCTTCCGTCGCCTGTAAGACATGCTGTTCCTTCGACGTCTTTATGGTAAAGTAATTGACGGAACAAATCGTCGCCTTCCTTCTCTGCTCGAGTCTGTTGAAAGTAGATGGCCAAGTCGCATCGATAATTGCATTATAAATGCTATAAAATAAAATGGGGCGCCGCGCGAGATTAAATTGAATTTGCTCTTTCTTTCGAACTCAACAAAGCCCCGGAAATTGACGTGTATATTAACTCCAAGCTCCACGTATCGCTGAGCCATCAAAGCTACAGCTGCTTTTAGCTGTTCGGGTTTATTGTTAATTAGGTATATGCTGCAGCGAAAATATGCCTGTTAGGGGTTTTAGGGCATTCGTCGATGGGCAGCAAATTGCTTATTCGGAACAACAGTCGGGTCCGTTGTACGTTGACAACTATTTTATCTCGACGAAATCCTGTTACCGCTTAGTCTTCTTTGAGAAAATCTATGAACGCAAATAGATTATTTTAAGATACGATTTAATAGCATTGATAACGGTTTTGGTGTATTTACTACTAGATAAAAAGGTATGGAATTTTTTATCACCCGATTCCATTGTCGCTATGACTAATTGTTACACCAATGAACTGACGCCATTGACGGCAAAAGGATAATCCATTGATACCCTGATTTACTGTCCTACTTTTAGTTTTACGCTGTTACTCTTGTTATCGCTGCCAGATTTTAATTTATGACAATTCTGAACGCCCATTAATTTTTACGTTTGCATGTTTTAACAGAAATATTTGGAGATAGATTAAGTGGTACTCAATAATAATTCCAAACCCGTGGCGGGATAATTCGGGAAGGAAAACAATACTGTACTTCTCCGCTTGCACAACACCCCCCAATATTTAAATTAATCTTAAATAAAACACTTACTTCTCTTCGATATCTCTGGCCTTGTCTCGGACCTCGTGCGCCCCGTGTTCCTCGTCAAAATAAAATTTCTTCGTCTTATCTACGTCCTGCACGCACGTCTGTAATTCCTTCTGCACCATCGCCAACTGGTCGACGCACTGGAAAAAAATAAGCCGGAATAATTTTCACTCGCACAGTTCCTCATATACATATTTTATCATTTTGTCCACGTGTCTACAGAATTATGCGACCATATACGCAGAAAAAAACAAAAAGTGTTTTTTAAATTTTACACTTTATTCCCAGTCCTGACTCAAATAAAACTAAAGCGAAATAAATCCCCCGTTGACTTAGTCTGGATTCTGATAAACAGTAAAATAAATCCCCAGTTAATATAGCCCATATTTAAAAAAAAATAAAATAAATCCCCAGTTGACTTAGTTCTGATTCCGATAGGAAGGAAATAAATCCCCAGTTGATGTTGATCTGCGTCTGATAGAAAGTAAAATAAATCCCCAGTTGATATAGTCCTGATTTTGATAAAATAAAATAAATCCCCAGTTGAAATAGCCCAGTTTCTAATAAAAAATAAAATAAATCCCCAGTTGACTTGGTCCTGATTCCGATAGGAAGGAAATAAATCCCCAGTTGATGTTGATCTGCGTCTGATAGAAAGTGAAATAAATCCCCAGTTGATATAGTCCTGATTTTGATAAAATAAAATAAATCCCCAGTTGAAATAGCCCAGTTTCTAATAAAAAATAAAATAAATCCCCAGTTGACTTGGTCCTGATTCCGATAGGAAGGAAATAAATCCCCAGTTGATGTTGATCTGCGTCTGATAGAAAGTGAAATAAATCCCCAGTTGATATAGTCCTGATTTTGATAAAATAAAATAAATCCCCAGTTGATATAGCCCAGTTTCTAATAAAAAATAAAATAAATCCCCAGTTGACTTGGTCCTGATTCCGATAGGAAGGAAATAAATCCCCAGTTGATGTTGATCTGCGTCTGATAGAAAGTGAAATAAATCCCCAGTTGATATAGTCCTGATTTTGATAAAATAAAATAAATCCCCAGTTGATATAGCCCAGTTTCTAATAAAAAATAAAATAAATCCCCAGTTGACTTGGTCCTGATTCCGATAGGAAGGAAATAAATCCCCAGTTGATGTTGATCTGCGTCTGATAGAAAGTGAAATAAATCCCCAGTTGATATAGTCCTGATTTTGATAAAATAAAATAAATCCCCAGTTGATATAGCCCAGATTCTAATAAAAAATAAAATATCCCCAGTTGACTTAGTCCTGATTCTAATAAAAGTAAAGTAAAATAAATACCCTGTTGATTTTATTTATCTCATATTTTCCAGTCATGATGTCTGGATGGCATCAGTTTAATAATTCAGAAGAAATTGTTTGCAAAGTAAAAACTACGTTTAGCTCTAGTTCGCATTTTTACGAACTTCCTCTAAATTAAAAAGGGGGCTGAAATTAAAACCCTTGTTCAATTCCGAGAAACTGCTTTTACATATTCAGTCAGTCTGCTGACAGGAAAATAAAGCCAAGCGATGAGAAAACACTCTAATGTCACACAACATCTACTCCTGCGAGTGCCCCTTGCAGTGCAAATGAGAAGTATTATGCACCCCGCGGTCGCAACAATGAAGCTGCGAGTACAGCTCATGCATTAATGAGGACGTTTTAATTCGGCGTTCAACTCACTTTTTTCGCCGTCTGGACTTTATGCGCTCGCAGGATTTTGGCGTCGTCGGCAATTTGTTGTTGGAACACTTCCACTGCGGCCAGTCGCGCTCTCGCCAACTTCTCGTTCTCCTCCAGCACCGTCCTCCACACGTTCCACATATTCCTTGAAAACAGAACAAGCACAGTGTAATTATTCGGCTGGCCTAGAACACGAGCTGGATTATCTACATAAACTCCACCCCTTGATTGTCCGAATCAGGAAAATTTAAGTTTGTTGGTGGGATTAAAACCAGTTAACGAAATTAAACGACGCAAAAAGTAAAATAAATCCCCAGTTAATATAATCCTGATTGTGAAAATAAATATCCCATTGATTTAGTCCTGATAAAATAAATCCCCAGTTGGTAGAATCCTGATTGTTGTCAAACTAAAGTAAAACAAATTACCTGTTGATTTAGCCCTGATTCTAATAAAAATAAAATAAATCCCCGGTTGATATAATCCTAATTATGATAAAAATAAAGTAAAACAATTCCCCAGTTGATATAGAATCCTGATTATGATGAAACTAAATTATAATAATTCCCCATTGATTTAGTCCTGATTCTGATAAAAGTAAAATAAATCCCCAGTTGATATAATCCTGATGCTGATAAAACTAAAATAAAATAAATGCATTGTTGATTTAGGCCTAATTCTAATAAAAAGAAAATAGTATCTGGTAGATGTAGTCCTAGTTCTAATTAAAAGTAAATTATATCCCCCGTTGATTTAGTCCTGATTCTGATAAAAACAAAATAAATCCTCAGTTGATAAAATCCTATTTCTAATAAAAAGTAAAATAAATCCCCAGTTGATATAATCCTAATTCTGACAAAACTAAAATAAAATAAATGCAATATTGATTGGGGCCTAATTCTAATAAATAAAAAGCGTCTAGTTGATGTAGTCCTAATTCTAAATAAAAGTAAAATAAATCCTCCGTTGATTTAATCCCAATATTAGAAGAAGTAAAATAAATCCCTCGTTAATTTAGTTAATTTAGTCCTCTGATATGAATAAAATAAATCCCCAGTTGATAAAGTCCTAATTCATTTAAAAAGTAAAACAATCGTCTAGTTAATACAATCCTGAATATGATCAAACTAAAGTAAAATACATTCATTGTTGATTTAGCCCTGATTCTGATACAAATAAAATAAATCCCCAGTTGATATAATCCTGATGCTGATAAAACTAAAGTATAATAAATCTCGTTGGTAGAATCCTAATTCTAATAAAAAGTAAAATAGACCTCCAGTTGATATAATTTTGATTGTGATCAAGCTAAAGTAAAATAAATCCCCAGTTGATATAGTCCTAATTCTGACAAAACTAAAATAAAATAAATGCTTTGTTGATGTAGGTCTAATTCTAATAAAAGTAAATAGTATCTAGTTGATGTAGTTTTAATTCTAATTAAAAGTAAAATAAATCCCCCGTTGATTTAGTCCTGATTCTGATAAAAATAAAATAAATCCCTAGTTGATATAATCCTAATTCTGACCAAACTAATATAATCCTGATGCTGATAAAACTAAAGTAAAATAAATCTCGTTGATAAAATCCTAATTCTAATAAAAAGTAAAATACATCCCCAATTGGTATAATCCTAATTGTGACAAAACTAAAATAAAATAAATGCAACATTGATTTGGGCCTAATTCTAATAAAAAATAAAAAGCGTCTAGTTGATGTAGTCCTATTCTAACTAAAAGTAAAATAAATCCTCCGTTGATTTAATCCCAATATTAGAAAAAGTAAAATAAATCCCCCTTTATTTAGTTAATTTAGTCCTCATTCTGATATAAATAAAATAAATCCCCAGTTGATAAAGTCCTAATCTAATAAAAAGTAAAGCAAACGTCTAGTTGATACAATCCTGATTATGATCCAACGAAAGTAAAATACGTTCCCTGTTGATTTAGCCCTGATTCTGATACAAATAAAATAAATCCCCAGTTGATATAATCCTGATGCTGATAAAACTAAAGTAGAATAAATCTCGTTGGTAGAATCCTAATTCTAATAAAAAGTAAAATAGACCTCCAGTTGATATAATCTTGATTGTGATCAAGCTAAAGTAAAATAAATCCCCAGTTGATATAGTCCTAATTATGACAACTAAAATAAAATAAATGCTTTGTTGACGTAGGCCTAATTCTAATAATTATTATTATTATTATTATTATTATAAAAGTAAATAGTATCTAGTTGATGTAGTTTTAATTCTAATTAAAAGTAAAATAAATCCCCCGTTGATTTAGTCCTGACTCTGATAAAAATAAAATAAATCCCCAGTTGATATAATCCTAATTCTGATCAAACTAATATAATCCTGATGCTGATAAAACTAAAGTAAAATAAATCTCGTTGATAAAATCCTAATTCTAATAAAAAGTAAAATAAATCCCCAATTGATATAATCCTAATTCTGACAAAACTAAAATAAAATAAATGCAACATTGATTTGGGCCTAATTCTAATAAAAAATAAAAAGCGTCTAGTTGATGTAGTCCTAATTCTAACTAAAAGTAAAATAAATCCTAAATCCTCCGTTGATTTAATCCCAATATTAAAAACAGTAAAATAAATCCCTCGTTAATTTAGTCCTCATTCTGACATAAATAAAATAAATCCCCAATTGATAAAGTCCTAATTCTAATAAAGAGTAAAACAATCGTCTAGTTAATATAATCCTGAATATGATCAAACTAAAGTAAAATACATTCATTGTTGATTTAGCCCTGATTCTGATACAAATAAAACAAATCCCCAGTTGATATAATCCTGATGCTGATAAAACTAAAGTAGAATAAATCTCGTTGGTAGAATCCTAATTCTAATAAAAAGTAAAATAGACCTCCAGTTGATATAATCTTGACTGTGATCAAGCTAAAGTAAAATAAATCCCCAGTTGATATAGTCCTAATTCTGAGAAAATTGAAATGAAATAAATGCTTTGTTGATGTAGGCCTAATTCTAATAAAAAGTAAATAGTATCTAGTTGATGTAGTTTTAATTCTAATTAAAAGTAAAATAAATCCCCCGTTGATTTGGTCCTGATTCTGATAAAAATAAAATAAATCTCCAGTTGATATAATCCTAATTCCGACCAAACTAATATAATCTGATGCTGATAAAACTAAAGTAAAATAAATCTCGTTGATAAAATCCTAATTCTAATTAAAAGTAAAATACATCCCCAATTGATATAATCCTAATTCTGACAAAACTAAAATAAAATAAATGCAACATTGATTTGGGCCTAATTCTAATAAAAAATAAAAAGCGTCCAGTTGATGTAGTCCTAATTCTAACTAAAAGTAAAATAAATCCTAAATCCTCCGTTGATTTAATCCCAATATTAAAAACAGTAAAATAAATCCCTCGTTAATTTAGTCCTCATTCTGACGTAAATAAAATAAATCCCCAATTGATAAAGTCCTAATTCTAATAAAGAGTAAAACAATCGTCTAGTTAATATAATCCTGAATATGATCAAACTAAAGTAAAATACATTCATTGTTGATGTGACCCTGATTTTGATACAAATAAAATAAATCCCCAGTTGATATAATCCTGATGCTGATAAAACTAAAGTAGAATAAATATTGTTGGTAGAATCCTAATTCTAATAAAAAGCAAAATAGACCTCCAGTTGATATAATCTTGACTGTGATCAAGCTAAAGTAAAATAAATCCCCAGTTGATATAGTCCTAATTCTGACAAAATTGAAATGAAATAAATGCTTTGTTGATGTAGGCCTAATTCTAATAAAAAGTAAATAGTATCTAGTTGATGTAGTTTTAATTCTAATTAAAAGTAAAATAAATCCCCCGTTGATTTAGTCCTGACTCTGATAAAAATAAAATAAATCCCCAGTTGATATAATCCTAATTCTGATCAAACTAATATAATCCTGATGCTGATAAAACTAAAGTAAAATAAATCTCGTTGATAAAATCCTAATTCTAATAAAAAGTAAAATAAATCCCCAATTGATATAATCCTAATTCTGACAAAACTAAAATAAAATAAATGCAACATTGATTTGGGCCTAATTCTAATAAAAAATAAAAAGCGTCTAGTTGATGTAGTCCTAATTCTAACTAAAAGTAAAATAAATCCTAAATCCTCCGTTGATTTAATCCCAATATTAAAAACAGTAAAATAAATCCCTCGTTAATTTAGTCCTCATTCTGACATAAATAAAATAAATCCCCAATTGATAAAGTCCTAATTCTAATAAAGAGTAAAACAATCGTCTAGTTAATATAATCCTGAATATGATCAAACTAAAGTAAAATACATTCATTGTTGATTTAGCCCTGATTCTGATACAAATAAAACAAATCCCCAGTTGATATAATCCTGATGCTGATAAAACTAAAGTAGAATAAATCTCGTTGGTAAAATCCTAATTCTAATAAAAAGTAAAATAAATCCCCAGTTGATATAATCCTAATTCTGATAAAAATAAAGTAAAATAAATCGCCTATTTGATATAATCCTGATTCTGATAAAACCAAAGTAAAATAAATCCCCAGTTAATATAGTCCTAATTCTAATAAAAAGTAAAATAAATCCCCAGTTGATATAATCCTAATTCTGATAAAATTAAAGTAAAATAAATCGCCTACTTGATATAATCCTGATTCTGATAAAACCAAAGTAAAATAAATCCCCAGTTAATATAGTCCTAATTCTAATTAAAAGTAAAATAAATCCCCAGTTGATATAATCCTAATTTTGACAAAACAGCCGCGATTTGATAGTAAGGCGTAATTTGAAAAAGTTAAGAGCGAGTGTTAGCGATAGCGATTTCACCGTTTGGGTAGGATCAGCCTTAAGGTTGGTGGAAAATTATAAACGTGCCACTTTTACTATTGTTCATATTTCAACCAAAGTGGATCGGCTCCTAATCGAAATAAAAACCTCTCGAGACCTAGACGTGACTGCGGAGAATTAACGTGACCTAGAAAAATTTTATCTGCCGCACAAAAATTCAACCAACGTAACGCTCACACTTAAAAAATTGTATCGCCCATATTATTTTCATCTATTATAGATAAACGCACGTCAAAGTGTCGCCTAATAGCGTTTTTATATCTCGCAGGAATGAAATCGTTTCAAAGCAATGCCTCCCGGAGGAGTGCTTCAGAATTAAACAGATGGTATTTGTAAGGCCAAACAAGCAGTCCTGCTCGTTCAATTATTCACTTAATTACGGACTATTCTTTTAATGGAGACACTAGATGAAAACACCACTCGCTACTTGTTGAGTTTTGCGGCAATTAACGAGATTCTGCAGTAGCGGATTGGAAGAAAGGGAGAGGCTAGGTTTTTGTCAATTGCCATTATGAAATGGGCTCAACATGGATCTTGTTGAATAATCAAAGTCGATAAGAAAGAACTTGATAAAAGTTTGGCATTAAATAGCTACAAGTTTTGTTCTGATTGCTTTTTTATTTGGGACCACCCTTTTTATCTAAGGACTCCCGTATACTAGTTAAACCAAATATGTACATTACTGAGTGATGGATAAGTCTGGCGCGTTGCCAGCATCCCACTCACAACCTCGTCTGCTTATATTCCCAATATATGGAACTGTATTTTAGTTACGTCAGAGAAAAATGATTTTTACTATTGCCAGTTAAGAGCAACTTTAAATAATGATATTCATAACTGCAGGATAATTTTCGTTGCCAAAGTCCTAAACGTTGAATATATTCGTGATCTCTCCCCATTATCGCTGTCGTCATTAATCGCTGTTTACTTAAAAGGGCAGAAAATTCCCCCGAGGTATTATTTTTGTTGACATCGAGGCAGATATTGGCCGTATTCGTCAGGAGATTGAAGAGGAATCACCGATATTGACTTGCAAACTAGGGGAGAGCGGCGTCAATGTCATTTTACCAATAATAGAGCCTTCATAAATGATCAACCACGGAACCACGTGACTAAAGCTAGGCAACACATGTTATTTCTGTGTATGTAAATAACATTAAATGTATGTCTGGTTGCCTAATTCTGTGGTCACGTGGCTTACGATCATTTACGAAGACTCTTGATTTGCATGGTACTTAAAAGAAGGGGACTAAATTTAGTGTTAAAAGAATAATTTTTGGAAATTTTGTCATTTCTGTATCTGTTGGATTAAACAATTATTTATTTTTCTCGATTCTGACGGGATTAATTTCATTTTAATCCCTTCGAGATAAAAGGGACACTTTAGTCTTCGAAAATAGGGATTAAAATAGCATTTTTAGACTGTGGAGCTCAAAAATAGTATACATATTATATATCGAGGGACCGACATGTATCTTTCAATCCCTACATAAGAATCAGAAACATGTAAAAATTAGTCAATTTGACATTCAACTATTTCGACATGTATTGTGATTAAATAAGGTGTTAATGGTAACGTGCATGTATTATTTTAATACCAGAGGGATTGAATAAAAATCCCAGAAAATAGGGATTAAAATAGTATTTTTAGCAGTGGGGTTTAAAAATAGTATATTTATTATACATCAATGAAAAAAAATGAATTTATTTTGACTCTTGTCATTTCCATATTTGTTAGATTATAGTTGTTGCTTATTTTCACTTCAGTTCCAAGGGAATTAATTTCATTTTAATCCCTTCGAAATAAAAGGGAAACTTTGGTCTTCAAAAATGGGAATTAAAATGGAATTTTTAGACTAAGGAGCGCAAAAATAGTACATTTTATATCGAGGGATCGACATGTATCTTTTAATCCCTAGGGTTATACGCATCAAATTATGCAATTTGACATTCAATTATTAACTTCAAGTTGTTAATGGTAACATTTTTGTATTCTTTAATCCAATTTATGTTTGAAATTAAAATTACACTTTAATTTTAGAAAATAGGGATTAAAATAGTAATTTTAGGCAGTAGGGTTTAAAAATAATATTATATATCAACGGGCTAATAAATAGTATACATATTATTTATCGAGGGACCGACATGTATCTTTCAATCCCTACATACGCATCAGAAACATGTATAAACATTAGTCAATTTGATATTCAACTATTTCGACATGTTTTGTGATTAATAAGTTGTTAATGGTAAGGTGCTTGTATTATTTTAATCCCGGAGGGATTGAATTTATTTTTTAGATAAATATAAAAACCCCAGATAATAGGGATTAAAATAGTATTTTTAAGCAGTGGGGTTTAAAAATAGTATATTTATTATACATTAACGAGCTAAAGCGCAGCATTTCATCTCGAAGGTAATAGTAATAGTCGGGAAGAAATTTTTACACGCCCACATAGTTTGATATCAAGATATTATTTGAAAAAAACACGAAAAATGTAACTTATTTTGACTCTTGTTATTTCCATATTTGTTAGATTATAGTTGTTTATTTTCGCTTCAGTTCCAAGGTAATTAATTTCATTTTAATCCCTTCTGGAGAAAAGGGACACTTTAATCTCGAAAACGGGGATTAAAATAGAATTTTTAGACTTAAGAGCCCAAAAATAGTACATTTTATATCGAGGGATCGACATGTATCTTTTAATCCCTAGGATTATACGCATCAAATTATTCAATTTGACATTCAATTATTAACTTCAAGTTGTTAATGCTAACATTTTTGTATTTTTTAATCCAATTTATGTTTGAAATTAAAATCACACTTTAATTTTAGAAATAGGGATTAAAATAGTATTTTTAATATAATTTCATTTTAATCCCTTCGAAATAAAAGGGACATATTAATCTTCGAAAATGGGGATTAAACTAGCATTTTTAGACTGCGGAGCCCAAAAATAGTATACATATTATATATCGAGGGACCGACATGTATCTCTCAATCCCTACATACGCATCAGAAACATGTAAACATTAGTCAATTTGACATTCAACTATTTCGACATGTATTGTGATTAAATAAGTTGTTAATAGTAACATGTTTGTATTATTTTAGTCCCGGAGGGATTGAATTTACTTTTTAGCTAAAAATTACACTTTAATCCCGGAAAATAGGGATTAAAATAGTTTTTTAGGCAGCGGGGTTTAAAAATAGTATATTTATTATAAATTAACGAGCTAAAGCGTAGCTTTTCATCTCGAAGGTAATAGTAATAGTCGGGAAGAAATTTTTACACGCCCACATAGTTTGATATCAAGATATTATTTGAAAAAAACACGAAAAATGTAACTTATTTTGACTCTTGTTATTTCCATATTTGTTAGATTATAGTTGTTTATTTTCGCTTCAGTTCCAAGGGAATTAATTTCATTTTAATCCCTTCGGGATAAAAGGGACACTTTAGTCTTCTAAAATGGGGATTAAAATAGAATTTTTAAACTTAAGAGCCCAAAAATAGTACATTTTATATCGAGGGATCGACATGCATCTTTTAATCCCTAGGATTATACGCATCAAATTATTCAATTTGACATTCAATTATTAACTTCAAGTTGTTAATGCTAACATTTTTGTATCTTTTAATCCAATTTATGTTTGAAATTAAAATCACACTTTAATTTTAGAAATAGGGATTAAAATAGTATTTTTAATATAATTTCATTTTAATCCCTTCGAAATAAAAGGGACATATTAATCTTCGAAAATGGGGATTAAACTAGCATTTTTAGACTGCGGAGCCCAAAAATAGTATACATATTATATATCGAGGGACCGACATGTATCTCTCAATCCCTACATACGCATCAGAAACATGTAAACATTAGTCAATTTGACATTCAACTATTTCGACATGTATTGTGATTAAATAAGTTGTTAATAGTAACATGTTTGTATTATTTTAGTCCCGGAGGGATTGAATTTACTTTTTAGCTAAAAATTACACTTTAATCCCGGAAAATAGGGATTAAAATAGTTTTTTAGGCAGCGGGGTTTAAAAATAGTATATTTATTATAAATTAACGAGCTAAAGCGTAGCTTTTCATCTCGAAGGTAATAGTAATAGTCGGGAAGAAATTTTTACACGCCCACATAGTTTGATATCAAGATATTATTTGAAAAAAACACGAAAAATGTAACTTATTTTGACTCTTGTTATTTCCATATTTGTTAGATTATAGTTGTTTATTTTCGCTTCAGTTCCAAGGGAATTAATTTCATTTTAATCCCTTCGGGATAAAAGGGACACTTTAGTCTTCTAAAATGGGGATTAAAATAGAATTTTTAAACTTAAGAGCCCAAAAATAGTACATTTTATATCGAGGGATCGACATGCATCTTTTAATCCCTAGGATTATACGCATCAAATTATTCAATTTGACATTCAATTATTAACTTCAAGTTGTTAATGCTAACATTTTTGTATCTTTTAATCCAATTTATGTTTGAAATTAAAATCACACTTTAATTTTAGAAATAGGGATTAAAATAGTATTTTTAATATAATTTCATTTTAATCCCTTCGAAATAAAATGGACATTTTAATCTTCGAAAATGAGGATTAAACTAGCATTTTTAGACTGCGGAGCCCAAAAATAGTATACATATTACATATCGAGGGACCAACATGTATCTTTCAATCCCTACATAAGCATCAGAAACATGTAAACATTAGTCAATTTGACATTCAACTATTTCGACATGTATTGTGATTAAATGAGTTATTAATAGTAACATGTTTGTATTATTTTAGTCCCGGAGGGATTGAATTTACTTTTTAGCTAAAAATTACACTTTAATCCCGGAAAAAAATAGGGATTAAAATAGTTTTTTAGGCAGTGGGGTTTAAAAATAGTATATTTATTATAAATTAACGAGCTAAAGCGCAGATTTTCATCTCGAAGGTAATAGTAATAGTCGGGAAGAAATTTTTACACGCCCACATAGTTTGATATCAAGATATTATTTGAAAAAAACACGAAAAATGTAATTTATTTTGACTCTTGTTATTTCCATATTTGTTAGATTATAGTTGTTTATTTTCGCTTCAGTTCCAAGGGAATTAATTTCATTTTAATCCCTTCGGGATAAGAGGGACACTTTAGTCTTCTAAAATGGGGATTAAAATAGAATTTTTAAACTTAAGAGCCCAAAAATAGTACATTTTATATCGAGGGATCGATATGTATCTTTTAATCCCTAGGATTATACGCATCAAATTATTCAATTTGACATTCAATTATTAACTTCAAGTTGTTAATGCTAACATTTTTGTATCTTTTAATCCAATTTATGTTTGAAATTAAAATCACACTTTAATTTTAGAAATAGGGATTAAAATAGTATTTTTAATATAATTTCATTTTAATCCCTTCGAAATAAAAGGGACATTTTAATCTTCGAAAATGAGGATTAAACTAGCATTTTTAGACTGCGGAGCCCAAAAATAGTATACATATTACATATCGAGGGACCAACATGTATCTTTCAATCCCTACATAAGCATCAGAAACATGTAAACATTAGTCAATTTGACATTCAACTATTTCGACATGTATTGTGATTAAATAAGTTGTTAATAGTAACATGTTTCTATTATTTTAGTCCCGGAGGGATTGAATTTATTTTTTAGCTAAAAATTACAGTAATCCCGGAAAATAGGGATTAAAATAGTTTTTTAGGCAGTCAACGAGCTAAAGTGCAGTTTTTCGTCTCGAAGGTAATAGGTAATAGTCGCGAAGAAATGTTTACACGTCCACATAATAATAATAATAATAATAATGTTTATTTACTCGACATGGTTTAGTTTGATATTAAAATATTATTTGAAAAAAACACAGAAAACTGAATTTATTTTCACTCTTTTGTCATTTGTTAGATTTTATTTTCACTTCAGTTTCGAGGGAATTAATTTCATTTTAATCCCTTCACGGTAAAAGGGACACTTTAGTTTTTGAAAATGGGAATTAAAATAGCATTAGTAGACTGCGGGGCCCAAAAATAGTACATTATATATCAAGGGACGGACATGTATATTTTAATCCCTAAGATTAGGCGCAACAACCACACGAGAAATTAAGAGACGTTTTAAATTTTAAAATTAAAAGTGAATAAGTGAATCATAGAAAATAGGGATTAAAATAGTGTTTTAGGTTGTGGGGTTTAAAAATAGTATACTTGCGGTATTTTTTATCTCGAAGGTAGTAGTTATTTATTTTACGTTAGTCGCGGAGGAATTAAATTTATCTTTACTAGAGAGAGAAATTAAGAGGCATTTTAATTTCATGTATATGTATATACGCTATTTTCTGCATTATCGTTCTAGGTCTTGTCGCCTTTATTCTCCATGTTACATCTATTCGACGGTCCAATTCCAGTGCAAGCAATTTTAGAATGCTGCCAATTCATCCCTCCCCAGCATGACCCCATATTTTAATGGTATCGACAATCTATCAGCAATAAATTTATACGTGTGGCGTTTGTAAATCGCTGTCGAAGAATTCAGTAATATAATTCTACATATCATTGTGAAAATAAGAAAAAAAGGATGCCATAGAGGTGTGGACATAAAAATTAACTGCTGTAAGTATATAAGTGTAAGTGTCAATATATGAGAAATGGCCCTGTACATTTTTAATTACTCTAAAATGCAATACTATGGAGTGTATATATGGTTGCCTAAATCTGTAGTCATGTGGTTTGCAAACCTTTATGAATGAATGTAAATCACGTAGCTGTATAATTAGGCAACCATATACACCCCTCGTATGCAGAAAAACAAAAGTATACCTGGGGCTGTATATGTATAATGTATATATTCAGGTCAGCAAATTTTCACTTCCTCATATTACAAAATTGGACATCAGGGTGCTCTCTAAAGTGGGATTTGTTTTTAACGCATCGAAATATTTTAATTAAAAGGAATAATATAAAAAGGAAAAATTCCAAACACCCTCCATTAAGAAAAAATTATGATTTTAGGATTTTACAAGAATTTATTATTGGCAGCTTTATCGCGTAGTCTTTTGTTGTTTGTCCCGAAATCATGGGATGTTTGCAGTCAACCCAATACAGAATGAAAAATTTAGCTCGCCGAAACGTAGGCAGATATTTCTAAGCACTAATTTTAAATATTTCAAGTTAGCAAAAAAATTCTTACTACACATAAGGAACTCACCATTTTTCCTCGCCTCCGTCCAGCTTAATATCCGGAATATTCGGGATCTTCTTGTTTAAGTAAGCCGAGGAGATTTTAAGCAATGCCTAAAAGAATCCGAGAATCAATAAAACAAATCTAAAAAACAAACACACACCGTAATATTTACTTCTGAGTAGGATTTCTCGATGGCCGATCTTTTGATGATAAACGTTCTTATGTCTTCGAGCAAGTCGCACTCATGTTGGTTTTTTAAAACCAATTTGTTGATCTGTTCCGAGTGCAGATTTTTCAAAAATTTCACGTAGTTACCCTAGAAAAATGCGGTTTGTAGTGGTGTGTACACAAAACTTTTGGCTATGTCTTGTTGAAAATGAATATTGTGTAAGTGTATCTGTGATTTTGTTTTTCGAACCTTTCTCGGAGGAGGCTGCATTTTTTCGGAAAATATATACGGGGAATCATTCACAACACGCACACCACCGCTCCCGCTGCTTCCAACTCCACTGCTATTGATTATGTGACTACCCGATGACCGACTCAGAGGCGGCGGCGCGTCCTCGTTGTACTAGAAATCCAAACTGCCATCTACAATGTCGGTATTGATATTTGCCATTAGGATCACTACGCGATCTGCATATCTCAGATAACTTGACGTACCCTTTCGATTGTTTTGATTGTTATCGCCTACTTGTGTTTATCACAAATGATGCGTTTGGAAAATGTGTGCTCGCATCCTGCCAAATTGCGCGAGTACTTGCGGGTGACTGGATCTCGCATATGTACAAATATCGGTTATGCGTAGATAAGACGTCCCTTTTTTTTTTTATAAATATTAGATCATTGTATCAATAAAAGTATTCATTACGTAGCAAGGTGTCGTTATCTGACACGTTTGTTTTGGGGTTTAAGCGCCGCGCCGTCCGGATTTGATATGAACATTTTTATTATCCGTCGATATTAGTCTGATTATATACAGAGTGTTTCGAAACAAGGGGCAAATATTTGCCGGCAGCCAAGCAACCCCGCGGTCTCCTCGCGGATGACCGACTTTTATTTTTCTTATATATTGTATATATAACTTTATATACCTACTATGATCACCTTGTAGAATCCGATCATCGATCATCTATTTTGTAAATGAAAGTGTAGCTGCAAACACAGAGGTTTATGCTATTTAAACTGTTACTTACCTTTTTTTCAGCGTCGCATACCGACCGCTTAATTCGCATGTTTCATTCGGTGAGAAAAAGCCCAGCTTTAGAAACGAGAACGGGGAGCGGACATTTTCTTCGAATTTGCCAAAAATTAAGGTACCATTTTGAAGTGATTGTATTTCTGACAGTTCTTAACACTAAAAAATAATTTACGTTTTATGACACTTCATTTAAAAATTGTGAATTTAGTAGATATCTGTTTTTTGGCAGTGTCAGTAGAGCAAACTACAGAGACTTTATATAGGGACAGGGACGACAATAGAGCCAAAGTCACGCCCACACGCCATTATGAGGCTTTATCAGGACTAACATAACCTTAAACTTTTAGTTTTCAATTTTCGTTTTAATTTTTGCAGTTTTAGCTTGGATCCATTATTGTAACATTTAAAAACTCTCTCAGATAGCAGATTTATAGTTTCGATATTCTAGATTATTTTATTTAAAATAGACTGCTAATTGTAGGTTAGAATTCCAACCTACAAAAAGCATTTTGGCTTGGTTTTCTTTATGCAAAAACGTATATACTTCTTAAAAATATAAAACTATTTGTGCACTAATCGCAAATAGTTTTTATACGTTTATTAATGTCACAGTAAATTGTTAAAGATGCACAAGTATACACAGTATAATATGACAGCTTAAGCAATATCAGCATTTTAACCTCTTAATGGCGGTACATACCACGTGAATCCAATTACCAATCAAAATGCTGACAACCCTTTGTCGCCACTGTCCCTTTAAAGTCTCTGTAGAGCAAACTACAGAGACTTTATAGGAACAGGGACGACAATAGAGCCAAAGTCACGCCCACCCGCCATTATGGGGCTAAATTTATTCGGACTATAACATAACCTTCAATTTTTAGTTTTGCAAATGTATTTTCAATTTTCATTTTAATTTTTGTAGCTCTAGCTTGGATCCATTGTAACATTTAAAAACTCTCAGACAGCAGATTTATACAGTTTCAATATTGTAGATTATTTAAAATAGACTGCTAATTATAGCCATTATAGGTTAGAATTCTAACCACAAAAAGCATTTTGGCTTGGTTTTGACGACAATAGAGCCAAAGTCACGCCCACCTTCCATTATGAGGCTAAATTTATTCAGACTATAACACAATCTTCAATTTCAAGTTTTGCAAATGTATTTTCAATTTTCATTTTAATTTTTGTAGCTCTAGCTTGGATCCATTGTAACATTTAAAAACTCTCAGACAGCAGATTTATACAGTTTCAATATTGTAGATTATTTAAAATAGACTGCTAATTATAGCCATTATAGGTTAGAATTCTAACCTCAAAAAGCATTTTGGCTTAGTTTTGACGACAATAGAGCCAAAGTCACGCCCACCTTCCATTATGAGGCTAAATTTATTCAGACTATAACACAATCTTCAATTTCAAGTTTTACAAATGTATTTTCAATTTTCATTTTAATTTTTGTAGCTCTAGCTTGGATCCATTGTAACATTTAAAAACTCTCAGACAGCAGATTTATACAGTTTCAATATTGTAGATTATTTAAAATAGACTGCTAATTATAGATTATAGGTCCGAATTCTAACCACAAAAAGCATTTTGGCTTAGTTTTGATGACAATAGAGCCAACGCCCACCTTCCATTATGAGGCTAAATTTATTCAGACTATAACACAATCTTCAATTTCAAGTTTTGCAAATGTATTTTCAATTTTCATTTTAATTTTTGTAGCTCTAGCTTGGATCCATTGTAACATTTAAAAACTCTCAGACAGCAGATTTATACAGTTTCAATATTGTAGATTATTTAAAATAGACTGCTAATTATAGCCATTATAGGTTAGAATTCTAACCTCAAAAAGCATTTTGGCTTAGTTTTGACGACAATAGAGCCAAAGTCACGCCCACCTTCCATTATGAGGCTAAATTTATTCAGACTATAACACAATCTTCAATTTCAAGTTTTACAAATGTATTTTCAATTTTCATTTTAATTTTTGTAGCTCTAGCTTGGATCCATTGTAACATTTAAAAACTCTCAGACAGCAGATTTATACAGTTTCAATATTGTAGATTATTTAAAATAGACTGCTAATTATAGATTATAGGTCCGAATTCTAACCACAAAAAGCATTTTGGCTTAGTTTTGATGACAATAGAGCCAACGCCCACCTTCCATTATGAGGCTAAATTTATTCAGACTATAACACAATCTTCAATTTCAAGTTTTGCAAATGTATTTTCAATTTTCATTTTAATTTTTGTAGCTTTAGCTTGGATCCATTGTAACATTTAAAAACTCTCAGGCAGCAGATTTATACAGTTTCAATATTGTAGATTATTTAAAATAGACTGCTAATTATAGATTATAGGTTAGAATTCTAACCTCAAAAAGCATTTTGGCTTGGTTTTGACGACAATAGAGCCAAAGTCACGCCCACCCTCCATTATGAGGTTAAAATTATTCGGACTAACGACCAACATAACCTTCTCAATTTTCATTTTAATTTTTGTAACTTTAACTTGGATCCATTGTAACATTTAAAAACTCTCTCACACAGCAGTTCTAAGTTTCGATATTTTAGATTAGACTGCTAATTATAGGTTAGAATTCCAACCAACAAAAGCATTTTGGCTTGGTTTTTCTTTGGTTGACCATTGAAACACTCAATTATGACACTATAATTAATAAATTATGAAAGTCTAGAATATTTTAGTTATGTATTATTTTCTACAATTTTTAAAACAGCTTTTTCCTAGACTTTTTCAGTTAAACAATAAATGAGTAAACAGTCGAATGGCCAGCAATATAAGGCACGACGAGAAATAAACTAAACCAACACTTACTTTTAACCTTTTCGCTGTTCTGGATAAAAATCTTTTTTTTGTACGCTTTCACACCACATATCTAGACTCTGGTTTCTGGACAATTCGTTTTTATTAAAATATAAACTTTTTACTTCAAACGTATTGAAAAAATGGTAAACAAATTTTCTATGACCGCCCTGCCCTGTATCACAGGCAAAAGATCTTTAGACTGTGCCCTGTATAATATGTAAGTTTTGTATTGTACTGACATCTATGAAGCAAAGCTAGTACTTACTACCTGAAATGTGTTTACACAAAATCTTTAATTATAAGTTTCGCTACACAACTATAGATGGCGCAACACCATCAACTTCCAGAAATATAATAAAATTTGTTTAGCTAATTCAAACGCTTCTGTTTTATCAACTCATAATTATTGATTCAGTGAAAAATCAATAGATTTTATTAAAATTTAATTTTTCATAACCTTAAAATTTAAACGATCCTTCACACAACTCAATTATTAATACAAAAATAAAAACTCTTCAATAATTTATTTAACATCGACATTATAATATGTTCACAGAACAAATTTCCACACTAATACTAACATATTCTATACAGAACAAGTTCAAAATAAAATAAACATACAAAAAGAACGTCTCAAACCAACACACTCAGGCCATTTCTTGTTCATCGTCCCGTTTCCTTTTCATGCTGGCATTCTCAAACTCCATGCCATTACTGGCGGGTGCGAGCTGCACGTTTTGTGTAATCTGTATTTTAGGTTTCAGAACGGTTTTTTGAGGCTGAGTGCTGATTTTCGTTACGGGTTTCGGTATCGTAACTGTTTGCTTAGTAACACCTGTAGTGGTACGCTTCAGGAAGCTGATATTAGACTTTGGTGTTAATTTCATCCCAGCGCTACCTGATAACGCATACCCGCTCTTCCCACCTTTCTTCTGGCCGCTCTTAAGAGTGTAGTTGCAAGACGATAGGCAATAACGATCTGGAGGCAACCTTAAACCGCAATGAGGCTTCACAGAAGGCAAAATAGAGTAGTTTTTAACGTGGGCCAGTTCCAACACTACTTCCCGGGGAGGCGGGGTGGTAAACGTATTCTCACAAGTCAGCTGTAAGGCCAAACGAACGTCGTCTGCGTCCAGATACTTCTTCTTCGAGTTGTTTGCGTACATCCGGGCCTCCTCTAGAATGGACGTAGCGTATCTGTACACAAATTCTGTGAGTTGTACTATAGTTTTGGGTTCGTATTCCGTTATTCCCATTTCCTTCATGATGGCCACTATCACCTGTCCGTCTTTTGGTATGTTTTTGGGCTGCGCCGGCTTCGACTTGTCTTTATCACCCATTTTAGTCCAAATTTCTCGCACAATTCAACAACAAGCAACAAATAACCAAATGTCACACAAATGACAAATGTCAAGCATCAAATGAAAATTTTAACTGCTGCAGTGTTACCACATCACATTAATCACTAGATTGTATTGCCAACGTTAAGATAAGAATTTACCTACTATTTCTTTGAACTCTGCGCGGTCAATTTATGTTAGATACTTATTATGTTTGTTATGTCTGACTGAATTAACTCTGAGAGCTTAATGAAAATTATTGTTCTTGTATTCTAAAAGTATTCTAAAATTTCTATATGAAAATTTTTTTGCTGTTTTATGTTGGCATCGCTAATATTGTTGGTTATTTTGTTGATCCGAGGTTGGTGTTACTAAATGCCAATTTGTGTCATCTGTCAAATCTGTCAGATGTTTTGTGGTTTTGTCATTTGTGTCACTTTTGTAATTATTTATCATGTTAATTTTAGAGGTTCATTAATAGTCAATTTATTTAAACAATGACTTAGATATTAACGAATGGTAATAAGCTATGCTGGTTGTGGTAGAAAGTAAAGCAGAGTAATATGCAAAATTCGCAATAATTTATAGGAAAACATGGGAGGTTACGTTCCATTTTCAAGAATAACAGCGATATTACTCAGGATGGTCCTAAAAGTTTGGGCCTACTCGGGCCTAGTTCTAGTGTTCTGTTTTTTACTGTATTATATGTATGGTGGAATATTTGCTATATTATTATTGTTTTTTGCTGTCACAGGTATAGACGTGCATTTAGAAGTTAAACGCGCAACTTAAAATATTGTTTTAGGTATTTTATACCAAGTTCAAGATAGTTTGCTGTACAATCCAGAATTACCCAGCCATTCCAGAGTGTATATACCAATCCCATCCATGTTTAGCCTTCCATATGAAAGTATTACGACTCGATGTTCAGATGGGACCCAAATTCACATGTATTTCATATACCAACCTAAGGAAAGACAACGAAATGCGCCTACGATAGTGTTTTTCCATGGGAATGCCGGCAACATGGGCCACCGTTTACAAAATTGCGTAGGATTGTACCACAATTTACACTGTAATATTCTGCTAGTTGAATATAGAGGTTATGGACTTTCAGAAGGTACTCCCTCGGAGGAGGGGCTCTACTTAGATGCTAAAGCTAGTATTGATTATTTATTTACCAGGAACGATATTAACCATTCTGAAATAATTGTGTTCGGAAGATCTCTCGGTAAGTATACATACTTATTAAGTCGTTCGGGCGTGCTAATATCGGTTAATAATTGTAGGTGGTGCGGTAGCTATAGATTTAGCAATTAGAGAAAACTATACCAATAAAATATGGTGTTTAGTTGTCGAAAACACTTTTACTAGTATTCCTGATATGGCTAAGGTTTTGCTAGGTTGGAGAGTGTTGCAATATTTCCCGCTGTTTTTCTATAAAAACAAGGTAAGTCTCGCAGTGTTTTGCCTATTCTGTCCTAATTCCCGGTTCGTTTTAGTTTCTATCATATCAAAAAGTGAAGGAAATTCGTTCCCCGACGTTATTCATATCAGGCATGGCCGATACTCTAGTTCCTCCCAGGATGATGTACGAGCTCCACAGTCGATGTAGCAGCATACGAAAGCAACTCCTCCAAGTGCCGTCTGGGACACATAACGAGACCTGGCAGATCCAAGGCTACTATCACTCTTTGGCTGTGTTTCTTCAAAGTTGTAGGTTAAAAAATTTGCGACCAGAATATGATATTAAAGTGGACACTGCGAAGTTACAAACTAACAACTTATGGAACAATGTACAGACTATATAAATTGTCGATTATCAAGCCATGATCGTGATAATTCTGTGAACGTTTGCCGTTTGAGGCGAATTTTTTGTATCGATTTCCATTTAAATGTAGATTTATTTTTAAGCAGTAACAGTTAGTGTTCCTGAACGATTTTAAAGGTGTATTAAATTTTGGTTTGTTTTTTAAAATACTTTTTATCCGGAAACGAAGAGATCTACAGTTTTAGAATTTTGAATGTGGTTCAGTAATTGTAGAATTTGTAGTCCGAAAAGTTGCAATATGAATTTTTTTTTAATAAAAATTGACAGTGCAAAATGATCTAGAGGAGGTTCCGCAGCTTGTTATAAATTTAGAAACCGTAACAGCAAACACGAGATATTTCTAGCAATAGATTTTTAAAATTCACAAAGCATCTACAAGCTAGTCAGAAACTTAATTATAAACATTATTTAGCAGAGTGACACGTCTAAAAAGTAACAGCCTATGATAATTAGTTACTTAAGTTATATTATTACCATGTTTTCATGTTTCGAGGTTTTCAATAGTATCCATGCCCCTATAAGTTATTGAACAAAATGATGGTTTAGTTCTCACTCGGGTTCTTGCTGGGGTAAGGGTAGATCCAGCTCCCTATGGCAAATCGATCGTCTCGATTTATAAACTTTCTCGTAAACAAAAATTTGGTTACCTTTCCCTTGTAATACTATTTCTTCACCGAACCTTTTATTCACAACTATTAAAGATCTCTCTGAAAACGTTAATTTATAGGTAGATTTATATTTATTATGCATAGGACTCGTACTATGTTTACTTGTAGTAAAAAAGCATTTATTATCTCTGTAATTTAGTTGACTTGTGGTTCGTAGGGTTTTATTATTTCTGTGCCATTTTGTATAATTTTATCGACAGTCTGTTGTGATTTATATTTAGGTTTTATATGTAGTTCTTATTTTACATAATTCTTCATCCAAAGATTTTTAAATAGTTAAATGTATACCGATTTATTTGCAAATGTGTGTAATATTTTGTAAATAACAAGGCCTAAAATATAATTCTTATTTTTTTGTATGGTCGTATTTAATTTAAATATTATCCCTTGAAAGCATAAACTTCCCAAATAAAAATTGGTTCCATAAACAAATACTCAAATTCGTCTACACTCTCAAAATTGATTGATTAATAACTATTTGTATTTGATATTGAGGAATAAATTGTTTTATAAGTAATTAAGGCTCCAACCTCCCAATAATAGCTTATAATAAAATTACATGTAAGCATTTTTAAAGCTAACACAAATCCAAAATGCTTACTTATTTTTAAAATACAACCTAAAATAAATTAAGTCCGTTTTGAAGCTATCATGTAAATTTAGTAATCGATAAATTCAGTTTCATTTCAATCGTTTCTAGTCCATAATGTAAACGCGTTGATAAATTGCCCACCTGAATTACCGGTTAACTCGCAACTGTCCGCCAATGAGGTCCCGAGTCGTCGACGTAGCATTTTAGCTCCTCCCAAATTGAGGGTGGCCAGCTGGGTTAATTTCGCAAAATGAGTAATCTGTCAGTTTTTGTGTACTAAATACTTTGGAATTATGTCAAAATCGGGTCCCGTGAGAACAATCACCAGCCGAGAGTTGTAAAGACCAGTGGAAATGCTATATGAAAAGTCGCCTACATTTCAAGAATCTGCTGCTTACTGATAAGGACTCTTATCACCTGTATTTTGACAGGATAAAGTGTAAAATCGTAAAACAATATGTTAATAAGCGCAGTGCGATTTTCTTGACGAAATTTTCGTTCCGCTTAAAATGTTTTACTGTGAAGAATTGTTAGTTAAGTGTTTAATAGTTGTTGGTTTTATTATTTTGTCATCTACACAATGTTGCGGGGAATCAAAAATCATGTCCAGAGAGGAGCGTATTCAACTCAGGTACTAATCTTATCTATGGTTTGATCTCGTTTACGGAATTTATCTTTCAATTTCTCTGCAGGGAAGAGGCAAGGGACATGTTCTATCACGCATACAACGCCTACATGGAGAACGCTTATCCTGCCGATGAGCTGATGCCGTTGAGCTGCACAGGTCGCTACAGGGGACTTACTCCTAATAGAGGTGATATCGACGACTCGTTAGGAAAGTGAGTGAATTATTTATCTTATAAGGGATGTGGTGTGCCACAATTTATGTACAATTTTTAAATTGAAAAACAGTAACGACTTGACCATATTACAAGTTAGCAGGGTAACCGAGGGCCATGTTTTGATTAACTGCCACGAGGTCATAAATTAGGCGTGAATAAAATGAATCGCTTTGAGGTCATTGTGGCAAAAATACAAAATTTAGATCATAGGAAATACACCTTGAGTCAAGTTATATAAAGTTCTAACAAAAACATTGTTTTCAATTATTATTTAATAATTATACCTGTTGACAAAAAAGCATATTTTTGAAGGCGAAATAAATATAACAAATACTTTGGTTTTTAAATAGAATCACAAACAATAAATATTTATTTTTAGGCGTAAACATTGTCCGGTTTAAAGCTAAACTGACCTGTTCCCATGACCTTGATTAAGTAATTATTCCGAAGCAAAACTCCCATCTGGGAGTAAGTGTACGTAATTAAACGATAATAATATTAATAACAATTTTTATTGATATTTTAAAGCACAAAATATATACTTCGATAAGATAAGTAAACAAATCTTACACACGCTGACAATTTTTTGCAAGTAATTTTGCTGTAATTAAAATAAGTTAAGCATCAGTTAAATCGGTTTGCGATGGAAAAACACGCATATCTGATAATTTAATGGGTCCACTGTTATACCTTATAAATATGCCAATAATCCCCATTTTTATGTAACGATACTTTGACTTTCTATAATTTCAAAAATTTTTTATTTTTTAATAAAAGGTAGTTATATCAAACAAATGATTAAAAAAGTCAATAAAAGAATCATAGGCATAAGTGAGACATGGTTAAAACCGGAAATAAAAAATACTGACTTAGTGATTCCTGGATATAAAATTTTACCGACTGGATAGAACAAGACGGGGTGGAGGACTAGTAATTTATTGTAATACTCAAATAAGTAGTAAAATTATTGAAAATGTTAATGAAGCTACGGAGGAACTGGAACAACTATGGATTGAAGTCGAGTTTAAAAAAATGAATATTGCATTTGGGTGTGTTTACATACCACATGAACTACCATTATACAGGATGGAGATAATTGAAGAGATGTTTGGGGAAATAATTCCAAAATATCATCATTGCATATGTATGGGAGATTTTAATTTAAACTTATTAAGTAACTCTTCTACAACACAGTATTTTACAAACATATTACAAATGTTTGATTTAAATCAGCTTATTACAGAACCGACTCGGATAACTGATAATACCGAAACACTAATTGACTTTGTAATAACTGATATGACTGAAAATGTAATGGAGTCTGGAACTATTGATATGTTAGACATGGGATGTGATCATGATCTAACTTACTGTCTTATGAATATTAAGAAGGAGCCTATAGAGCCGGTAATAAAAACATACCGGGATTACAAAAATATGGACATGGAAAATTTTTATCTGGATGCTGATAGAATAAATTGGAATGATATTTATATGACACAAGGTATTGATGACAAATTGAAGCTGTTTAATGAAAAAATTCTACAAATTTATGATGAAAATGCTCCACTTAAAAGTATAAAAATAAGATCAAGAAAGCACTTACCTTGGGTTACATATAATATTAAGTGCTTAATTAGAGAAAGAGAAAAAGCGAAAAAGAATTATCTAAATAAACGGACTAATGAATCACGTGCATTCTATCAAAATATGAGAAAGGAAGTGAAGAAGGCAATAAACAGGGAAAAAGCTGCATATATAAAGCAAAAGTTGAATCAACACCAGAATAATAATACTAACATCTGGTTAGAAGCAAAAAAGCTAGGAGTTGGAAAAAATGTTAAAAATGTTGAGTTACCGCATGAATTAAATGACCCTCAAGTAATAAGTGACTATTTTCAAAGTTGTGTTATAAAACCTGAAATTAATCAGGAAATAATAGCTTATTACAGCAACAAAAATGATATACCAACATTTAATCTACATAATGTGAATTCAGAATATATAAAGAGAGCACTTAATAGAATTAAATCCAAAGCTGTGGGTATAGACGGTATATCTGTGTATATGCTACAACTGCTACTGCCATATTGTTTACTTCCCTTAACACACATAATTAATGTATCAATAGAACTGGGAATCATACCTAATGAATGGAAAACTGCAATAATACAACCAATACCTAAGTCAGACTCTGTGAAAGAGGGTAAGGATTTACGCCCGATTAATATTCTACCAATTGGATCAAAAATATTAGAAAGAATTGTATATGATCAACTATATGATCATTTAAACACACACAGCTTGTTTCCACTCCGGCAGGCTGGATTTAGGAAAGGCTTTAGCACTGTTACAACATTGTCTAGTGTAGTAGATGATATAATAACATCAAAAGATAAAAGTATGGCTACTGTACTTGTTCTAATTGACATGTCAAAAGCATTTGATTCGGTGGATTTTGACCTACTGGTAGCAAAGCTACAATCGTACGGAGTTAGGGAAAGCTCTCTGTCTTGGTTCATAAATTATCTCAGAGGTAGAACAGTTATTACTAGGATTCAAAAACAAAATGTGAATGTTCTCTCTCAGCCATGCATAGTTGAATCAGGGGTACCACAAGGCTCAATTTTGGGACCATTATTGTTTAACATTTTCACTTTAGATGCACCAGAGGTACTAGGACGTTGTAAATTGTATATGTATGCTGATGACTTCCAGGTACTCATTAGTTTCTCATATGAAGAAACAAAAATGGCTTTTGACGCTTTAAATGAGGAAATTGATAAATTAGTGAACTATATAACAAAAAATGGTCTCAAAGTGAATGCGTCTAAATCACAATTAATTGCATTTGGACCGAAAAACTTTAGAAGTGAAATAAAGTCAAACTATAAACTCAAAATCAAAGATGAACCTCTTGAGTATAGTGTAAGTGTAAAAAATCTTGGACTGATAATGGACGAAAATATAAATTTTGAACTGCATGTGCAAAATAAATTTAAAGTGGCATTTCTTAGACTTAAAACTCTATATCAATATAAAAATATTGTACCTAAGAATGTAAAAATTCTATTTGTTGATTCGTTGATTCTTTCGCTATTTAACTATTGTGACTGTGTGTATTATCCGTGTTTAACAGAAAAAATGAAGAAAAGAATACAAAGAGTGCAAAATGCTGGAACTAGGTACTGTTTGCAATTGCCTAGAAGTGAGCATACTAGTCGTCATATACAAGACATAAATTGATTAAGGATGGATGAAAGACAAAAAATGCATTTAATGTGTTTTGTTTTCAAGATTATAACTGATAAAATTCCTGAATTTTTATACAACAAGTTAAAATATCGGCATGAAGTGCATGATCGCATAACGAGAAATAGAAGTAAATTTGACATTCCTCAACATATTACCACAATGTTTCAATCTAGTTTCTCATATATTGCGCCTAAAATAGCTAATGCTATACCAGGGGACTGTTTTAATATGAATATATCACAATTTAGAAACTATGCCAAACATGAAAAACTGTACCTATTAGTGTAAAATTTCTTAGTAATATCGCCTTTTAGTTAATTTATACAATAATATGTCGTATAATCATATATTTGTTATTATTTTGAATTGTGTATAAGGGTGAAGTTGAAAAATGTCTTACTTGGACAATACTTTCACCTTTTATGTGCTGTAAACATTATACTCTATACTTAATTTTTTTTTATTATTTCCTGTGGTACATAAATTTTATTTATTTGCTTTATTGTATGCACATAATAAACTACATTATTATTATTATTATTATTATTATTAAAAGAATGTGATAAAGAAAGTTTTTAATTGTCTTAAGATAAAATTATGTATTATCATTGTTTATCGATTTGCATCGGTTATAAATCATATTTTTCTACATTTTTTAATTAAAGTAACTGAAATAAATTATTATTTATTGTTCCCTTGACAAAGAACAATGCTATCGCCTAAATGCATCAAATACGCCTTGGACGTGCATAAGCGATAAATTATGTAATATTACAGCCTATTGTTTGTATTATCTTATATGCACACTTATCTGAGTTGTTTTAAGTATGGAAAATTAGCATATACCGCATATTTAACTGATAAGCAAATTGTATACGTGTGTCGTAAATTATCGTATATGTTACAGTTGTTATAATATACAGCGTGTATCATTTCACGTTGGCCCACTTTTGTAAAATCTTTTTCAAATTTGAATTTACAGAAAACTATTCGCTTCAAGAATTGATAAGAACATCCTTCATTTTATAAAATTCCACTCTTTTTTTCTATTGCAGTTTTTCTCTAACGTTAATCGATACTCTGGACAGTCTGGTGGTACTTGGAGACTTGGGTGAATTCGAACACGCAGTCAAGCTTATCATAAGGGATGTATCGTTCGACAACGATGTGGTCGTCTCAGTCTTTGAAACAAATATACGAGTTTTAGGGTATGTATGCCATTGGCTCTTTGGTATTTCACCACAAAAATATTTTGAGGTTATATAAGTAACCTCAAAACTAAATGTCAAAATTCTTCTTTTATTTTGGTTTTCAAGAACAGCATTCTAAGGCTACTCATAAAGAAGTCTGATTCGATGAATATAGTTTGTTTTATTTCTATTCGTCATCTCAATTTTTATCCATATATGATAGATTTTGTATCAAATCTTTGCGGTTATGTAACTAACCTCAAATCTAAATGTCAAAATCCCCCTTTGTTAGTTTCGGTTTGAAACCAAATCTTTGATTTGTGATTAATTGTGAAGTTTTAACCTCTTCTAGCGGCTTATTATCAGCACATATCCTAGCCGACTACTTGCAGCAGAGAGACGGCATCATGCCGTGGTACAAAGGGGAGCTTCTCGACATGGCCAAAGATGTCGGTTATCGGTTACTACCGGCGTTCAACACAACAACAGGAATACCGCACTCGAGAGTAAGCTTGAACGTTCCAACGTGACTTGTGGTTACTACATTTTTGTTTAGGTCAACATGAAATACGGCTTGAAGAGCGATCGTCTGGAGTCGGCCCGCGAGACCTGCACCGCCTGTGCCGGTTCAATGATCCTGGAGATGGCCGCCCTCTCACGTCTTACCGGGGAGCCTATTTTCGAGATCAAGGCCCACAAATCCATGGACGAACTGTGGAAGATGCGACATCGTAGCTCGGACCTGATGGGCACGGTGTTGAACGTCCATTCTGGCGACTGGGTGAGGAGAGACTCGGGGGTAGGAGCCGGCATAGACTCGTACTACGAGTATTGTCTGAAGGCGTACATCCTACTGGGAGACAATAAGTACCTTAACAGGTTTAATAGGCATTACAATGCTATTATGAAGTATATATCACAGGGACCAATGTTGCTGGACGTTCATATGCACAGGTAGGAAAGTTTTTTAATACTCCGTGGGAAATCGGAATTCTATCAAACGTATCCTAAAACATAAAGGCAGGTACTTTTTGCTTTTTGTTTTCGTTTGTTTAAAATTGCCGTAAACCTCCAGTTTTTGCATCGGCCGACGAATTGCTAACGACTTCTTTGTTTTAGACCTCATACAAATTCTCGTAACTACATGGACGCTTTACTAGCTTTTTGGCCAGGTTTACAGGTTCTTAAGGGCGACATTAAACCAGCCGTCGAAACCCACGAGATGCTCTACCAAGTCATGCAGCGTCACAAGTTCATTCCGGAAGCTTTCACCACCGACTTCCAAGTACATTGGGGCAATCACCCCCTGCGGCCCGAATTTTTAGAATCCACCTATTTCCTTTACAGCGCCACCAACGATCCGTACTACTTGGAAGTTGGTAAAACTGTCTTAAAGAGTTTGCAGAAATATGCCAGGGTACCTTGTGGGTACGCGGCCGTTAACGACGTTAGGACCGGAAAACAGGAGGACAGAATGGACTCGTTCGTGCTCGCCGAGACCTTCAAGTATCTGTTCCTGCTGTTTGCGGACAAGGAGGACATCATCTTGAACCTGGACGAGTTTATTTTTACCACCGAGGGGCATCTTTTACCCTTGAGTCTGGCAGGACGGACGGGTAACGGTAAGTAAAGAATTTATTATAAATAGACTACCGAAACACAAAACTAAGTCGTTTCAATATTTATGGGTGTCTTTCCTCGTCAGGTACTAAGAACTCTGAATTAGAAATTGACGACTCGGAGTTCGCCAGATCCTGCCCGAACACCCTTCAGTTGTTCCCCGAGTCGGTAAGAAAGCCGTTGCAAAACATGGTGGATGGGATGTGCCCGAAAAGGTCGCGTAAGCGCCGCCTTATTGCTACCGAATTTTCTGCTGCCAATATTAACCATCTCAAGATGATCAAAGACATGGGCATCAACATCATTGCGTTGAGCGATGGCAGGGTCCAGTTACTGCACACGTTTTCTGCGGTGAGTGTCCCATACTATTACGTTTACTAGGACTGATAATTTATGTGTTTTAGGCGCGGTCAACGGCGGACGCGGAGGAAGGCCTGCTGTTCATGCAGGAGATGGTGGAGCTGTCCAAGCTACAAGCCCAGCAGCCCGAGCCCGCTGCCCAGGCCGTGTCCTTGCCGATGCGGGACCACACAGGGGCGGAGCAGGTCATCGTGATGCAAGCCGGCCCGTCCCAGTTTGGCGTCAACTTAAAAGGTGATCAAAAAGTAATGGCTCGCACTATAATAGTGCAGCCGTTTCGTGGTTGTGGCACCATACACTTGCCGGAGTTAATAAAGGGTAAGATAGCGATCATGGAAAGGGGCGACTGTATGTTTGTCGATAAAGTGCGGCAAATACAAAAGTACGGAGCAGTTGCGGCTATCATTATCGATAACACTCCTGGCAGCAGTACGGTTAGTTCGCCGATGTTCTCTATGTCAGGCGATGGCGTGGACGACGTTAAAATACCGGCGGTGTTCCTATTCAACCAGGATGCGTCCAAGTTGCTGCTGGCGCTGTCCAAAGATCACAAGGTGGAGGTGACCATAAGCGAGATGAAGGACGCGGACAAGTGGTCGCAAAACGAAGAGGAGAGCATGTTCCACAAGCTGAAAGTGTCCGTTCAAGAATTCCTCAACAAGCACACCGGTATAGCGTTCACTAAAGTGGTAGAAGTTGGCAGCTTCAAGGCGAATATTGGCAACGACAAGATCCGTATAACGCACGAAGACACCAAAGACGAAATCGTTCCCAAGGAAACGGTTACAAACCAGCAGTGGAGTCAGATTCGAAAAGGACTTTTAAAGTCGATAATTCACTCGGAGAGTAAAGAACTGTTTGTTCCATTGAATATCCTAAGGATTTATTACCAGACGTTAAGCGGAACGTCCATAGAAGAATTAAAATCGACGGAAGTCGTTAAACAGACAGAGTGGTTGCTCACGGAACTGCTAAAGGAGTACCACAAAAAAGAGGACGATTTGGTGAAGGTGGAAAACGACCAAGGCATCTCGATTTTAGCAGAATTAAGTCAGCTGACGAACACGGACAAAGAAGCTGCCATACAAAATAAACGTGACAAACTAGCCGAGTTAAACTCCATTCTAGAGACGGTTAACCAGCTGGACACTAACATTTTAGGGCAATTTAGTAAACTTAATCTAGACTCGACTGATGAAATAGTCGTAAGTGACCAAAAAAGTGATAAAACAAGTGAAAATAGTGATCGTAAAGATAGTGATGAACATATTAAAACAAGAGTTACTCATGCCGTGGATGAGTTATGATAGATACACGGATAAAATCCTAGGATGCAAATTTTTCAATCTTTGGGAGTTCGCCGCAGCAAACTTTCTTGAAATTGTGCTGACCTCGCATTTTTTGTGACGGAAAGGTTTGGTGCTCAAGAAGACGTCAGGCGATGGTTGTACTTATGCTGAATCCGTTTATTCCTGTCCTCTTGGCGAGGTTTCTTATTTTTATTATTATGCAATTTTTCGTACCCTGCTTTCGAGCTTCTGTTACTTTTTTTATTTATTGGGCAAAACTACAATTGTTGGTTATTTTTATTTCCACATTCAACTTGCGATATGTGCCAAAAATAACGTCTGACCTTGAATATTCAAAAAAATTATGAACCATTGTACGTTGCCTGTGTGGAATATATCAACGTTTTATATTTATTTTATCCCCCCCCCCCCCCCATTTTTTGGTATTTTACCCCAAAGTATTTTTAAAATAAAAATTGCGAATTCTTTAAAGGTATTTTGAGGTTAGGTAAATAACCTCAAAACTAAACAATCTCAAATTCCTCTTTTGTTTGCTTTGATTTCCAAGAATGATAATCCAAAGCGTTTTTTTTTCCAAAAACAAGCTTTTTTAACAAAAAAACGTTATTTGTATTCATAAGGAAAAGTATAGGCAACTGTCAAAAATATGTAACTAATAACGGATTCTAAACTTATTTTTTTTAAGCGTTTTTAAAACTCTTCTACCTTTATCAGATTGATTAGTTTTTTTTAGGTTATTTAAATAACCTTAAAGTGGAATTTCTTAAAATCATTTCTTTTGAGAGATTGCTTTTTTTTAGTTTTTAAGAATATTCTCAGAGAAGTTTGAACATAATGTGGTTTGAAGTACTGACGAAATTTTATCCAGAAGCAGCTTTTTCACGCACAAAGCGTGATTTATATTCGGCAGAAAAAAAGTGATGATTCAATTGTCAAAAATATGTAACTAATATAACTGCCCAGTTTTCACACTTTCTTCATATGAAAGTATCCAAAGGAAACACATTTTAACTGTTTTGAGATTATACGAATATGCATAATGCAAAATATATCAAAATCTCGGTTTCCTTTAATTTTAGATAAAACGTTTACGATCTACTTAAATAATTTTAAAATATCATTTGATGTGGTTCGAGATGGCTTTCCCAACACAAAAAATGTCCCTCGTATTAGACAGAAAGAAACGTAGGTGATCTCAAATAATTGTCAAAAATGTGTAAATAGACTAACCAATTCCGAGCTTATTTAAACTTGATCCTCAGTTCTGTCCATTTTGGTTATCTTAGAACCTAGCTTCGATTTCTATAAAGTATATTTCTGATGGAGAGAACCCAAGGCTTTTTTTTTTGTTATTTAAACTGACCTTTTTTAGTGCAAATAATAATTTATATATTTTAACTTGTATATATATATTTTTCAGCACAGTCGTTATTGTAATATTTTGCATCCACTGTTTTTTGTACAGCAAAGTGTACATAAAATATTTATAAATTGTATAAAATGTAAGAAAACATATTTTTATATACATATTTAAAAAACTGTTAAGTGTAAATAAATGTTTTATTACTTGGCCATTGTGTATTTCATTTATCCACCAAGCCGGAAATTTGGAACGGGCAGGATGTTCAATAAAAACGACGCAAGATGGATTGTTTTTATTCGTAATTATATTTAATAAAATTGGAGGTACATATACAAAAAAGGCCACAAAGTCTATTAAATATAATAATCTAATTAAAACAACATAATTAGAAACCTCTAAAAAAGTTATGTATTGCATTGATTTTTGCATAACTAATCAAGAATTAATACTTAGCACAGTTCGTAAATAGATAACAAAGGGGGGTTAAAAACTCATTTATTAGGCGTCGCTATATTACTGCTTGGATAATTACCGGTACTTATGAGGAAGACTTATTACTCGAGACAATATTTGGCAATATTTCTTGGAAGAAAGTTTATCAATACTTGGTAGATTTTTTATACCAATAACGCCGATTGTGAATACATGAATTTACTACTAAGGAAGCTTTTTACGTTATATCAAGTTGTAATATTGTGCGTTTTGGTATTTGTCAAAATACCTGACAAAAACATTTAGTTACCACCAATTGCTAATTATCCAAACAGTAATTATGCGGTTCTTTCCACCGTCAATTTTAAATTGGTCAAAACTATAAAGAATCTATAGAAGAATAATTTCCGTCGCTAAATAAGTCAACGATAATTACGATTGCTTTTTATAAAAAATATTAACTTTATACTCTCAAAAAATGTACAGTTTTAGTAAAATACAATATCCGCCAAGTTTATTTACGAAGAACTTATATTTTGAGTGATATGTACAGACATCAATTAATTTATTCCTATACACCAACAACCAAAAACCATTGAAGGAAAACTTCCGTCAAAAAACCGGATGGTTTTTATTAAGTGACTACATTACAAAATTAACGATTAGCTCATTTTTTCCCGTTCAGGGTTTTGTACTCCAGAAACATCTGTTTGATGTCGGTCAGCGCTTGCTCTATCTTTCCGGCAAACCGGTGACAATCCTGAAAAAAATTTACATTCAATCGGCATCGACAACAGAACAGACAACGTTGAATTTTTCCGCTGTGTGCTTACGCAGATTTTAACTTACGGTCGTGGGGCAGCTCCTCTTATTAGAAATGTGGAAGAATATCATGTCTTCCCCGGCAATAATATACGAGACGCCATACCCGTCGTCCGCCACAGGTCCAAATCCGCCACCTGCTGATATACACTTGGGGTGTTTTTTCAGATCCAGACGGGTGGTTTGGCCATGAGGAGTTTGAGACGTGGACAGCCGCCACGGCTCGCTGAGAACCTCGTTGAGGAAAGGAGAATGTACTTCCAGGTACTTCGAAACGACGTAGAGGCAGAACAGGTGCCTGTCGATACCCTTCCCGCACATGGCATCTTGGTAGCCAGTCTAAAATCGTTAGTATTTACAAATCGTCTGCAAACATAAAATAATCTGAAACCCACCTGATGCCTCTGACAAGCGTTTCTCAACAACTTCACCCTGTCTTCAACCGACGTCTTGCTGCTCTCCATGGCCTTCACCCAGGCTTCCGATTCGAGCGTCAAAGGACGGAGCGTTTCTGTGCGGCCTTCTCTGTACAACCTGGTCATCGTCGCCTCGTACGTCAAGCAGAATTTCCCCGCGTCCCGATAGTACGCCAGCTGCAGCGCCATTTGTATGTAAGCATCCGGACTGAGCCCGCAAGTTTTCATGAAACCCTTTCCGTAGCGATCGTGCACGAAAATACGCAGATCTATGTCGTTGATGAGGCTGTCGGCTACTTTCAAGGCGCTTTCGATTGCATCGCGAGGATCGAACTTTAGTTCCCAGTTGAGACGAATTGGCGGCGGGGGAGTTATCTCTGGCGTACCTAGAGTATTTCCTTTGTCGTCGTATCTAACGGGAAAGAATTTGGTAAGTCGATTATATTTTTTTAAATTTAACTAACCATTTATAGAGCCTTTATTAATGATCGTAGGCCACATGACTGAAAATAGGCAACCAGATATACATTTCGTTTTTCTGCATACTTACTACTAGTGAGTGCGCCTAATTCTGTGGTCGCGCGGTTTATGATCATTCATGAAGACCTTTTATGTAGATTGAAGATTACTAATTATTCAGATTATAAGAAATAAGTTTGAAACTTCGGTTAATAAAGAATAATAATTATTAAACTTCAAATACATAATCCTCGTTTACAAATAAGGGAAACGAAAAGACATATAACCACAAACCAGTTTCAACATTAAAGGATTAGATATGAGAACTTGTTACTTTTAGCCTTTAGAATTAATTTTCATTCATGTTGTAAACGCTTTAATTTCGACATCGTTTAAAAGCTAAAAGTAGCCGTTCAGGCAAACATACATTTGTGTTAAACACAGGTACGAGACAGAACATGCACAAGTTAGCAGGGAACGATGAGACGTTAGTACGCAAGCAAAGAAAATTAGATAATTTACCGGTCGCACAGTTCGTCAGTTATAACGTACTCCCAAGAATGTACAACAATTGGAGCATCCGCCCTGACACCAAGAAGAAAAAAAAAAAGATACAAACTTATACTAACAGTTATCTTATTTACAAAATTAAAAAAGAGAAAGTAGCAAGAAGAGAGAGGCCGGGTTGTCCATGACCTAAACTGCTGGGGTTACAACAAAAAAATGCATATTTTGATTACCGAGTTTCCCAAGTCTCCGTGGTTATTGCCCACTCCCAAAGGTGGGCCATCACGGCTGCGTCTGCCCTATAAAATGTATTGGATTTTTATTATGTGAACGATTGTACAAAAGAATAAAATAAGTATTTGTCAATTCCGTGTTTAATTATTACGAATAGTGTTATCGTAATTGTGAGAGACAATTTACGTAATAACACTTTCTAAGAAATGCATAGTAAAAAAGTGTTCAAAATGACGTGCACTATTGTGATCACACTGTATATACAGGGTGTCCCACTTATCATGCTCACCGTGATAAAAATCAGTTTTTTGGTTATGAAACAAAAACGAGTTGTTTTTTTTTTTCTTTTTATATTATTTTTTTTCACTAAAATATATTTGCACTTAATATTATTATTATTATTAAATATTTATCTTCATAATTTAATTGGAGTAAAAAAATTATACTACATCAAGTTTTACTAAATAAAAAGCAATTTTCTCCCCGTGTCAAGCCCCACACTGGCTTTGTTAACGATTTACGTAACATAACTGTTTTATGAAGCAGGTACTTACCACGAGTGTTCCGCGTTAAAACCAATACGTCCGTTGCTGCCCACACACAAAGTAAAAGACTTGTCAAACCACCTGTCGTAACCCTTACCGTGCAACAGCGCTTTGCCGTACTGATCCAATTTCGATGGCTCACTCTGCAAAACGTTTTTTTTAACCTCGGATAATTAAAAAAAAAACAAAATACCAACCATGTCGAATTCATACGGGAAATCGTCCAGAGAGACGACGAACGCTGCTTTCTCGATGATGTCCAACGATACCTTGTTGGGGCCTTTGTTGAAGAAATTACACCTCACGTTGGCCCAGTGAGTCCGTTCGCCGGCTGTCAAGGCGGCCAGCTTCTCTTCCCCCGGCAAAGGCTCCGATTTGTCGTCGAGAATTTGCTGGATTTGCCTAAAAATGAGGCACCATTGTACCGACACCCTTCAACAAAAAACAGTTGAAACTACTTACACCTGAATCTCGCACGGCCTCAAAATCCTCCTTTTGTAAATAATAACCCTAAAGTATCGCCCCTTGTGGTACACCACGATGTGATTTGAGTCCGACCAGTGAGTGATCTTGTCCGTCTCTATGCCAGGAATTCTCGTCGTGTTGAAAATCCTCTCGTACTGCCATGAACATAGCGGGACCAGCCCTTGCACCATGATGGGCTCCAATTCCTGCCTCTCGACTAGTCGTCTAAAAACAAGCAAAGAATTTATCACCGAGGCTGCTCTGGCCGCTTGATTTTTAGTTGGGTGCAGCAGGACTGCGTCGATGCCATAGAAGTTGGAATTGATCATAAGAGGCGACCGGCCACGGAGGTAAACGTATTCCTCCCACCAATCGGAGACGTAATTCGAGGACCACCAGGACTTCAGCATCAGGTAGCGCTGCAGTTTCTTACCGATGCCGCTCTCGAATTCGGCGGCTAGCTTTTCCATCCTCTTGTAATTGTCGTCGTCCAGCAGCGGCCTTACGCTCCTTAAGTACTGGAAAAATACGTCACGGTTAAAGGGTACCAGGAACAATTATTGATCATATGACTAACATAACCTTAATAATAATAATAATAATAATAAACCTTTTTATTTAGCAGTATTGCTAGTAAAAGAAATAACATTTTTTTTTACAATTTGCAATAAATCACTATAAGCTAAATTAAAACTACATAGATAAGCACAGTTTTAATCTCGGTTTTAACAATTTTTTGTAAGATATAGTTTTAACAGTTTTTTAGAAAAAATATTAATATTTTCACATTGTTTTAACTCTTGTGGCAAACCGTTGAAAAGACGTAGACCTTCATTAAATAAATATTTAGATGAATTTTGCACTTCAATATGATAATTATCACCTGATCTTATTGGATATGAATTTAGTTCAGACCTTGCTGTTAGAAAATTATTAAAATATTGAGGAGCTTTACCAATTTTTATTTTGAAAATAAGAATTAAATTAGCTTTTTCAATTATTTGCCAAACAGTTAACCAGTTTAACTGTAGTAACATATCTTTTATATGGGTTGTTCTGTCACAATTTAGAATTATACGCATACCTTTATTCTGTAATATTTGTAATTTGCTGATCTCTGTTTTATTTGCCGATAATAGTAGTGATGCACAGTATGTAAAATGTGGTAATATAATTGTATTAAAAATTACTTTTTTTGCCCATTGTGACACATTACTTGATATTCTATAAAAATATCCAACCTTTTTACCAATTTTTTTGCACAAATAACTAGCAAACAGATTGAATGACAACTGAGGATCTATTATTACTCCTAAATATTTCATTTCATATACTTTTTCTATTGATTCATTATTTATGGTTATATTTAAATTCTCGTCGTCAAATTTGCAACATCGACTTTTTGTTCCTAATACCATATATTTCGTTTTTCCCGAATTTAATTTTAATTTATTTAAACCTAACCAATTATACAAAACAACTAGTTCAGAATTCATTTGAGCGGCAACTTGTTTAAAATCGGATCCAGAAACAGAGATCAGAGTATCATCAGCAAAGAGATGAACAATAGAATTTTTTAAGTGTTGATACAAATCGTTCACATAAATCAGAAAAAGTTGCGGACCCAATACACTGCCTTGCGGTACTCCAAATGTTTAGTTTTTGCAAATTATTTTCAATACTCAATTTTAATTTTTGTAGTTTTAGCTCGGATCCGTTATAACATTTAAAAACTCTCTCAGACAGTGGATTGATAAAGTTTCAATATTGTAGATTATTAAAAATAGACTGCTAATTATAGGTTAGAATTCCAACCAACAAATAGTATCTTATTTTATTAGATTAAGGCAATTAAAACTTTATTAATAATGCACCGAACAAAATTTTGGTTAATAGTACAGGGTCCAAGCAGAAATTTTAATAAAATTGACGTAATAATCAAAATGCATACTTTTTAGGTAAGTTGTGACGTCATATGCGCGTTACCCATTGCTAGTACTTACCCTTGTCATTGTGTCGTGTACAGACGGCAACGGTAATCGCGGCAAGGATCCCTGGTAGCTATACAACCTGGGGGTGTTCCACCCGCTGAAAACCTTTACGAGTACCAGCCACACTTTGGTCATGATGGACGGCTGGGAGCCTTTCGCTCTCGACTCGTACATCCAGCCCTTGTACATAAACAGCAACTTTAGGAAATATCTTATCATGTATATGGCTGTTAACCAATAAACTAGTGATGTTAGGAAGCACGCTGCTATCTGCCATGGTAACGTGGTTCTAGAAAAAAAATCCAGTTATTTTGGCAAAGTAAATATTTTTACGATCTCACATAAAATAATTAATGAAAACGCTAAAAAAATAATAATAGTCAGTGCCTGTAAGAGTATAAATTTTTCGATTTATTTTAAATGGGATTTTGCATTTTATTATTATTATTATTATTAATATTATTATAAGTAATTTAGACGGAATGTTTATCGTTTTAATGAATTTTGTCTCCATTAAACACGAATTTGAAATCAAGAAAGAAAGATTTTTGACAGTTGACAGCTGTCATTAAGGCTGTCAATTTGATAAATATAAGGTTTTTCGAATAGAATTCTATCAATCCATTTGGTTTTAAAATAGCTGAATAAGAATTGGATGTCAAAAATTACTTTTGACAGTTGACAGCTGTCATAGCTGTTAATTTGATGAAAATAAGTAATTTCGACGGAATGTTTATCGTTTTCATGAATTTTGTCTCCATTAAACACGAATTTGAAATCGAGAAAGAAAGAAAGATTTTTGACAGTTGACAGCTGTCATTAAGGCTGTCAATTTGATAAATTTAAGGTTTTTCGAATAGAATTCTATCAATCTATTTGTTTTTAAAGTAGCTGAGTAAGAATTGGATGTCAAAAATGACTTTTGACAGTTGACAACTGTCATAGCTGTTAATTTGATGAAAATAAGTAATTTAGACGGAATGTTTATCGTTTTAATGAATTTTGTCTCCATTAAACACGAATTTGAAATCAAGAAAGAAAGATTTTTGACAGTTGACAGCTGTCATTAAAGCTGTCAATTTGATAAATTTAAGGTTTTTCGAATAGAATTCTATCAATCTATTTGGTTTTAAAGTAGCTGAATAAGAATTGGATGGCAAAAATGACTTTTGACAGCTGTCATAGCTGTTAATTTGATGAAAATAAGTAATTTAGACGGAATGTTTATCGTTTTAATGAATTTTGTCTCCATTAAACACGAATTTTTTTTTTTTTTTTTTTTTTTTTTTTTTTAATCGTCTTATTTATATTAACGTCCTGGCGAAGTTTTAGCTTAGAGCTATTCTGACACTTAACCAGGACACACCACATACACCCATTCCCTCCGACATTGCCATCTGCCGGAGCTGGGACTCGAACCCAGGAGAGATAGGCAGTAACTAGTCGCCTTGTGCCACTCAAGGGCGATCTAGCCCGCTGCACTATCCTCGGTAATGTAATGAGATACGGTCACCCATCCATTCCCCGGCTCCGACCACCGCTGCTTTGCTCCGAAGATCGAAGACCGGCAATTGTACGCATGACCCCATCTCACTACAATTTGAAATCAAGAAAGAAAGAAAGATTTTTGACAGTTGACAGCTGTCATTAAGGCTGTCAATTTGATAAATTTAAGGTTTTTCGAATAGAATTCTATCAATCTATTTGGTTTTAAAGTAGCTGAATAAGAATTGGATGTCAAAAATGACTTTTGACAGTTGATAGCTGTTAATTTGATGAAAATAAGTAATTTAGACGGAATGTTTATCGTTTTAATGAATTTTGTCTCCGTTAAACACGAATTTGAAATCAAGAAAGAAAAAAAGATTTTTGACAGTTGACAGCTGTCATTAAGGCTGTCAATTTGATAAATTTAAGGTTTCTCGAATCGAATTCTATCAATCTATTTGTTTTTAAAGTGGCTGAATAAGAATTGAATGTCAAAAATGACTTTTGACAGTTGACAGCTGTCACAGCTGTTAGTTTGATGACAATAAGTAATTTAGACGGAATGTTTATCGTTTTAATGAATTTTGTCTCCATTAAACACGAATTTAAATCAAGAAAGAAAGAAAGATTTTTGACAGTTGACAGCTGTCATTAAAGCTGTCAAAATTGATCCTCTTACAGGCCAGGCCAATCCAGTTTTTAAGCATTGATATTTTGCATTTATATCAAGTTTGACTTTTGACAGTTGACAGCTGTCAGCTGTCAGCACTGATCATTTTGACTTCACAAGATAATGGAAACGAAATTAAAATAATCAATCTCAAATATTTTGCAACAGGACTCTCCGGGAGGCATATCACTTGTAACCAAACCATCGAACTGTCCCAATAACTCACCCTGGCAATATCCGAAATATTTTATTCGCTATATTAAAAGGCACCGAGTATCCATTCATATGAACCGCAGTCACTAGCCCCATTAAAATCCATAGATACCTATAATGTCCCGGATATACTCCATTGTGAATGCTGTTCTGTAACAAGAGAAAATTTTTCATTAGGTACAGGAAAATATACGGTATTTTCGAAAAAAAAAAAGAAAAAAAAAAAAAAAAAAAAATTGACCAACGTTGATGTTTTTTTGCCGAGTACTTTCAATCTTATTTCAAGTAAATTCGACACTTACAGGGTGTTTCTAAACACACACAAATTATTTTTTTTTATCAACTTCGTGCGTTATTTCGAAACCATATCGTAACCCCGGATATGCCCCACGTTATGGATAGGCATGATTATACTGCTACTGACGTCAGTGTGTGTTTTATCTCGGCAAAAAAAATTGTGCCAGTTCCAGCGCTTTAAACGTGTTTATTATGAAAAACGAGGATATTTTAATCGGGCTCATAAAAGTTATGACCTGGGCAAAGTGCGGAATTAATAGAAAAATATACGATTCATTAGGCAAAATTGCTGCTGTTTACACAACAATTAGGAAATAATAATCTAGTTAACTGCAATGTAATGGGTTGCGTATACGTAGGTAAATAGACATTATGGCTGTCTAATTATGCACTTTATTTGTAATTATTACTTTCTTATACTCCAGTGCATTATATTTTGGAATGATGTCTTCATATAGCTATATAGATATAAGGGATGATTTCCAGTGTGACTCACAAGCAAATATTTACTCACAATAATACGGTTCCATAATTATGTGACGTCCTACTAATGATGCCCAATCAACTGCACTTGAATGCTGCTTTACAACGATAATTATAAATAATGTTCAATTACGTAAACATTGTCCTATTAATTTATTATACTATAGTAATGGAGCAATAATTACTGGCTAATTATTGTGAACATATACGCCTTTTTTTTGAAACATATATTTAATTTTTCTAATTTTGCGCTTTATTCAGTTATTATAAGTCCAATTAAATTAATGAATTAATTAATATTATGCATCATTATTGGGAACAATTATGGGCGAGTGGGTCATGGCAAACACTGATCGTCTCGTCTAAGGTGAAGGGTAGGAGCAAAAAAAAATTTTTGAAATTTTTTTCTTTGATTGAATTGATTGAAAGAAACCGCAGCGATTTTTTTTTTTTTTTGGGGCATTTTCGAGCAATAAACGGCTGCCGAAATATTTTATAAATATATGCTGCTTCTTGGAGGCTAATAAGTTTTTTTTTCTAGATTAAAAAACGGGTATAGTACGAGAGGAACGAGGAATGTTGAAATAACGTTCCTTGGAAATTTAACTTCCGAATTCCTGTAAATAAAAACGCTGCGATTTTTTAAATCTGGGCAGATTAAATTTTGTAAGAGAAAACGCTCCTTTTGGAGGCTAATAACTGTTTTGTTTTTTAAAAATATGGAATGAGTATAAAACGAGCAGAAAGAGGAAAGTGCATATAATGTTCCCAGAATGTTTTTTCCTTAATTTATGTAAAGAAAACCGCAACATCTCTATAAAATATGCTGCTTGCTTTTGGAGGCTAATAATATTTTTTTTATTAGATTAAAAAACGGGTATAGTACGAAAGGAACGAGGAATGTTGAAATAACGTTCCTTGAAAATTTAACTTTCTAATCCCTGTAAATAAAAACGCTGCGATTTTTTAAATCTGAGCAGATTAAATTTTGTAAGAAAAACGCTCCCTTTTGGAGGCTAATAACTATTTTGTTTTTTAAGAATACGGAATGAGTATAAAACGAGCAGAAAGAGGAAAGTGCATATAATGTTCCTAGAATGTTTTTTCCTTAATTTATGTAAAGAAAACCGCAACATTTCTATGAAATACATGCTGCTTTTGGAGGCTAATAATAATTTTTTTTATTAGATTAAAAAACGGGTATAGTACGAGAAGAATGAGGAATGTTGAAATAACGTTCCTTGGAAATTTAACTTTCTAATCCCTGTAAATAAAAACGCTGCGATTTTTTAAATCTGGGCAGATTAAATTTTGTAAGAAAAAAACACTCCCTTTTGGAGGCTAATAACTGTTTTGTTTTTTAAGAATATGGAATGAGCATAAAACGAGCAGAAAGAGGAAAGTGCAAAGAATGTTCCCAGAATGTTTTTTCCTTAATTTATGTAAACAAAACCGCAACATCTCTATAAAATATGCTGCTTTTGGAGGCTAATAATAATTTTTTTTATTAGATTAAAAAACGGGTATAGTACGAGAGGAATGAGGAATGTTGAAATAACGTTCCTTGGAAATTTAACTTCCTAATTCCTGTAAATAAAAACGCTGCGATTTTTTAAATCTGGGCAGATTAAATTTTGTAAAAGAAAACGCTCCCTTTTGGAGGCTAATAACTGTTTTGTTTTTTAAGAATATGGAATGAGCATAAAACGAGCAGAAAGAGGAAAGTGCAAAGAATGTTCCCAGAATGTTTTTTCCTTAATTTATGTAAACAAAACCGCAACATCTCTATAAAATATGCTGCTTTTGGAGGCTAATAATAATTTTTTTTATTAGATTAAAAAACGGGTATAGTACGAAAGGAACGAGGAATGTTTAAATAACGTTCCTTGAAAATTTAACTTTCTAATCCCTGTAAATAAAAACGCTGCGATTTTTTAAATCTGGGCAGATTAAATTTTGTAAGAAAAAAACACTCCCTTTTGGAGGCTAATAACTGTTTTGTTTTTTAAGAATATGGAATGAGCATAAAACGAGCAGAAAGAGGAAAGTGCAAAGAATGTTCCCAGAATGTTTTTTCCTTAATTTATGTAAACAAAACCGCAACATCTCTATAAAATATGCTGCTTTTGGAGGCTAATAATAATTTTTTTTATTAGATTAAAAAACGGGTATAGTACGAGAGGAATAAGAAATGTTTAAATAACGTTCCTTAAAAATTTAACTTTCTAATCCCTGTAAATAAAAACGCTGCGATTATTTAAATCTGGGCAGATTAAATTTTGTAAGAAAAAAACACTCCCTTTTGGAGGCTAATAACTGTTTTGTTTTTTAAGAATATGGAATGAGCATAAAACGAGCAGAAAGAGGAAAGTGCAAAGAATGTTCCCAGAATGTTTTTTCCTTAATTTATGTAAACAAAACCGCAACATTTCTATAAAATATGCTGCTTTTGGAGGCTAATAATAATTTTTTTTATTAGATTAAAAAACGGGTATAGTACGAAAGGAACGAGGAATGTTTAAATAACGTTCCTTGAAAATTTAACTTTCTAATCCCTGTAAATAAAAACGCTGCGATTTTTTAAATCTGGGCAGATTAAATTTTGTAAGAAAAAAACACTCCCTTTTGGAGGCTAATAACTGTTTTGTTTTTTAAGAATATGGAATGAGCATAAAACGAGCAGAAAGAGGAAAGTGCAAAGAATGTTCCCAGAATGTTTTTTCCTTAATTTATGTAAACAAAACCGCAACATCTCTATAAAATATGCTGCTTTTGGAGGCTAATAATAATTTTTTTTATTAGATTAAAAAACGGGTATAGTACGAGAGGAATAAGAAATGTTTAAATAACGTTCCTTAAAAATTTAACTTTCTAATCCCTGTAAATAAAAACGCTGCGATTATTTAAATCTGGGCAGATTAAATTTTGTAAGAAAAAAACACTCCCTTTTGGAGGCTAATAACTGTTTTGTTTTTTAAGAATATGGAATGAGCATAAAACGAGCAGAAAGAGGAAAGTGCATAGAATGTTCCCAGAATGTTTTTTCCTTAATTTATGTAAAGAAAATCGCAACATTTCTATAAAATATGCTGCTTTTGGAGACTAATAAAATTTTTTTTTATTAGATTAAAAAACGGGTATAGTTCGAGAGGAATGAGGAATTATGAAATAACGTTCCTTGGAAATTTAACTTCCTAATTCCTGTAAATAAAAACGCTGCGATTTTTTAAATCTGAGCAGATTAAATTTTGTAAGAAAAAACGCTCCCTTTTGGAGGCTAATAACTGTTTTGTTTTTCAAGAATATGGAATGAGCATAAAACGAGCAGAAAGAGGAAAGTGCATAGAATGTTCCCAGAATGTTTTTCCTTAATTTATGTATATATGAGTATAAAACGAGCAGAAAGGGGAAAGTGCTTAGAATGTTCCCAGAATGTTTTTTTTTTAAATTTATGTAAAGAAAACCGCAGCAATTTTTTTTAAATTTAGGCATTTTCGAGCAATAAACAGCTTCTGAAATCTTCTACAAAAATGTGCTTCTTTTTGGAAGCTAAAAAAATTTTTGTTTTTCTAGATTAAAAAACGGGCATAGTAGGAGAGGAATGAGGAATGTTAAAATAACGTTCCTTGAAAATTTCACACACGGTTCCTTTTTTATTAATTATAGTAACGAACAATCATTTTCCATTGGATTAAAGCAGTTAAAACGTTAGATTTTCGACCCAGACTCAGGTCGTCAAAGTGCCAATATTGTTGACTTAAATTTTAAATCAATATTACAAATGCGTTTAAAGGGAATATTACTAATATTAGTTAACAATACCTAATTAAAGCATATTCTCAATAGGCATTGTATAAACGACATAAAAATTAATTCGCGATTAGAATGTAGTTTTTTTAACCTCAAAACTGTCGTCGCTGCCAGAGCTTACCCTAATTATGAAACAATGGAATGGAATATGAATATACTAATTTGACCCTTCTCGAATAAATGTCACACACACTACAATATTCCTTTAAAGCAGAGGTAAACACAATCGTTATAATAAATAGAATAATATTTGTATATCGTGGAAACGTTTGCATTGTTAAATTCGCTTTGCGTTAAATATGTAATATGTATAAGTTGCAATTAAAAACAAGGCGATTAATAATAATTCTGTGTATGTACAGGGTGGTGCCTGTAAAACTAAACCTTGCGGCACAAAGTTTGTCTTCCCAACTAGCACGAACAGTTTACTGAAAATTTGATTTCCAAAAACTGGAGAACTTTTATGCGAAACATTTTTTTTTTCGAGAAAATCGATCGTCTTCAGGTTTTTAGATAATTTACGGCTAAGGGTCACTTGAATTATGTTGAAAATAACCGCACCAGATAAGTATATCGATTGGAACTTTGTAACTAATTACTTGAGTTTTGACCCCTCCTAGAATGTACGTCAATGCTGCTGAGTGTGCTCCTTTTACAAGTCTGTGGTACGTCTGACGTAGAGTTAAATATCCCGAGCAAACAATAGAGATAATAACAATAAATCAATTTCATGAATGTACTTATCGCAAATATGTTGCTTGTTTTGATTCTTGGTGTAATGGTGTAAATAACAAAATTTACATACTTTTATCAATTAAGTTATCGCTTAAATTTGTAAACGTGTTTGCTTTTGTTCGAAAAGTCTAGAGAACGCTGACAATATAATAATTGGATATTACAATTAAAATATTAGCCCCATACATATATTAATTTGATTAAGGCCGGATCTGAGGTTGTCGAGTCAGGCCCGGCTCTAGATACGATCAACGGTTTGAACCTCAATTATTTGCGTACCTCGGTTTCTGTTTACTTAGACATAATAATTCACTCACTTGAAATCGGGCTACTCGTTTTTTCCACGACCTGACGCCGGATTGCCACACCAAGTGGAGGACCTCCCGGTCGAAGTTGACATCCCAGCCTTCGTGGGTGATGGAGAATGAAAACGCAACCGCAGAATGGGCTTCCGCCATGTTGCCCTACTGCCTGAAACAAAAAAAAAAAATCTAGAATACAATAATACCTATAAAGTAAAGTGAAATTTAATTCCTTAACTCGCGTAAATAAAAACGCTGCGGCAGCTGAAATCTCCGTAATATTAATTTAATTAATTTAAGGAAGATTCGAATAATGATTCCTAAAAATTTAATTTCTTAAATCGTGGAAATAAAAACGCTGCAATATCTTTAATCTGGGCATTTTTTACCAATAAACGGCTAAATCTTTTATAAAGGCACACTAACCTGTGAAGGCTAATAATGCTTTCGTTTACGAGAAAATTTACGAGGGAATTACGAGAGAAAAGAGAAATATTCATATAACTATTCCTACTAATTTAATTCCTTAACTCGTGCAAATAAAAACGCTGTGGTAGCTGAAATCTTCGCTAATATTAATTTTGTTTTTTAAAGTTATGAGATGGATATAGTATGAGAGAAATAAGGAAGATCCGAATAATGTTTCCTGAAAATTTTATATCTTAATTCGTGTAAATAAAAACGCTGCAATATCTTAAATCTGGGCATTCTTCAGCAATAAACGGCTGCAAAAATCTTTTATAAAAACACGTTGCCTTGTGAAGGCTAATAATTACTTTCGTTTTTCAAGATTTAGGGGATGGGCATAATACTAGAGCATGGAAGAATATCCAAGTAACTATTTCTACAAATTTAATTTCTAAACTCGTGTAAATAAAAACGCTGCAATATCTTGAATCTTCACTAATAATAATTTTGTTTTTCAAGATTAAGAGATGGAGATAATATGGGAAAAAAGGGGAAGATTAAAAAAATATTTCCGCAAAATTTGATTTCTTAATTCGTGTAAATAAAAACGCTGCAATATCTTCAATTTGGGCATTTGTGAGCAATAAACGGCTGCAAAAATCTTTTATAAAAACACGTTGCCTTGTAAAGGCTAATAATACTTTCGTTTTTCAAGATTAGGGGATGGGCATAATACCAGAGCATAGAAGAATATTCAAGTAACTATTCCTACAAATTTAATTTCTAAACTCGTGTAAATAAAAACGCTGCAATATCTTGAATCTTCACTAATAATAATTTTGTTTTTCAAGATTAAGAGATGGAGATAATATGGGAAAAAAGGGGAAGATTAAAAAAATATTTCCGCAAAATTTGATTTCTTAATTCGTGTAAATAAAAACGCTGCAATATCTTCAATTGGGGCATTTGTGAGCAATAAACGGCTGCAAAAATCTTTTATAAAAACACGTTGCCTTGTAAAGGCTAATAATACTTTCGTTTTTCAAGATTAGGGGATGGGCATAATACCACAGCATAGAAGAATATTCAAGTAACTATTCCTACAAATTTAATTTCTAAACTCGTGTAAATAAAAACGCTGCAATATCTTGAATCTTCACTAATAATAATTTTGTTTTTCAAGATTAAGAGATGGAGATAATATGGGAAAAAAGGGGAAGATTAAAAAAATATTTCCGCAAAATTTGATTTCTTAATTCGTGTAAATAAAAACGCTGCAATATCTTCAATTTGGGCATTTGTGAGCAATAAACGGCTGCAAAAATCTTTTATAAAAACACGTTGCCTTGTAAAGGCTAATAATACTTTCGTTTTTCAAGATTAGGGGATGGGCATAATACCACAGCATAGAAGAATATTCAAGTAACTATTCCTACAAATTTAATTTCTAAACTCGTGTAAATAAAAACGCTGCAATATCTTGAATCTTCACTAATAATAATTTTGTTTTTCAAGATTAAGAGATGGAGATAATATGGGAAAAAAGGGGAAGATTAAAAAAATATTTCCGCAAAATTTGATTTCTTAATTCGTGTAAATAAAAACGCTGCAATATCTTCAATTTGGGCATTTGTGAGCAATAAACGGCTGCAAAAATCTTTTATAAAAACACGTTGCCTTGTAAAGGCTAATAATACTTTCGTTTTTCAAGATTAGGGGATGGGCATAATACCAGAGCATAGAAGAATATTCAAGTAACTATTCCTACAAATTTAATTTCTAAACTCGTGTAAATAAAAACGCTGCAATATCTTGAATCTTCACTAATAATAATTTTGTTTTTCAAGATTAAGAGATGGAGATAATATGGGAAAAAAGGGGAAGATTAAAAAAATATTTCCGCAAAATTTGATTTCTTAATTCGTGTAAATAAAAACGCTGCAATATCTTCAATTGGGGCATTTGTGAGCAATAAACGGCTGCAAAAATCTTTTATAAAAACACGTTGCCTTGTAAAGGCTAATAATACTTTCGTTTTTCAAGATTAGGGGATGGGCATAATACCACAGCATAGAAGAATATTCAAGTAACTATTCCTACAAATTTAATTTCTAAACTCGTGTAAATAAAAACGCTGCAATATCTTGAATCTTCACTAATAATAATTTTGTTTTTCAAGATTAAGAGATGGAGATAATATGGGAAAAAAGGGGAAGATTAAAAAAATATTTCCGCAAAATTTGATTTCTTAATTCGTGTAAATAAAAACGCTGCAATATCTTCAATTTGGGCATTTGTGAGCAATAAACGGCTGCAAAAATCTTTTATAAAAACACGTTGCCTTGTAAAGGCTAATAATACTTTCGTTTTTCAAGATTAGGGGATGGGCATAATACCACAGCATAGAAGAATATTCAAGTAACTATTCCTACAAATTTAATTTCTAAACTCGTGTAAATAAAAACGCTGCAATATCTTGAATCTTCACTAATAATAATTTTGTTTTTCAAGATTAAGAGATGGAGATAATATGGGAAAAAAGGGGAAGATTAAAAAAATATTTCCGCAAAATTTGATTTCTTAATTCGTGTAAATAAAAACGCTGCAATATCTTCAATTTGGGCATTTGTGAGCAATAAACGGCTGCAAAAATCTTTTATAAAAACACGTTGCCTTGTAAAGGCTAATAATACTTTCGTTTTTCAAGATTAGGGGATGGGCATAATACCACAGCATAGAAGAATATTCAAGTAACTATTCCTACAAATTTAATTTCTAAACTCGTGTAAATAAAAACGCTGCAATATCTTGAATCTTCACTAATAATAATTTTGTTTTTCAAGATTAAGAGATGGAGATAATATGGGAAAAAGGGGAAGATTAAAAAAATATTTCCGCAAAATTTGATTTCTTAATTCGTGTAAATAAAAACGCTGCAATATCTTAAATCTGGGCATTTGTGAGCAATAAACGGCTGCAAAAATCTTTTATAAAAACACGTTGCCTTGTAAAGGCTAATAATACTTTCGTTTTTCAAGATTAGGGGATGGGCATAATACCACAGCATAGAAGAATATTCAAGTAACTATTCCTACAAATTTAATTTCTAAACTCGTGTAAATAAAAACGCTGCAATATCTTGAATCTTCGCTAATAATAATTTTGTTTTTCAAGATTAAGAGATGGAGATAATATGGGAAAAAAGGGGAAGATTAAAAAAATATTTCCGGAAAATTTGATTTCTTAATTCGTGTAAATAAAATCGCTGCAATATCTTCAATTTGGGCATTTGTGAGCAATAAACGGCTGCAAAAATCTTTTATAAAAACACGTTGCCTTGTAAAGGCTAATAATACTTTCGTTTTTCAAGATTAGGAGATGGGCATAATGCGAGAGCATAGAAGAATATTCAAGTAACTATTCCTACAAATTTAATTTCTAAACTCGTGTAAATAAAAACGCTGCAATATCTTGAATCTTCGCTAATAATAATTTTGTATTTCAAGATTAAGAGTTGGATGTAATATGGGAGAAAAGGGGAAGATTAAAAAAATATTTCCGGAAAATTTGATTTCTTAATTCGTGTAAATAAAAACGCTGCAATATCTTCAATTTGGGCATTTGTGAGCAATAAACGGCTGCAAAAATCTTTTATAAAAACACGTTGCCTTGTAAAGGCTAATAATACTTTCGTTTTTCAAGATTAGGAGATGGGCATAATGCGAGAGCATAGAAGAATATTCAAGTAACTATTCCTACAAATTTAATTTCTAAACTCGTGTAAATAAAAACGCTGCAATATCTTGAATCTTCACTAATAATAATTTTGTTTTTCAAGATTAAGAGATGGAGATAATATGGGAAAAAAGGGGAAGATTAAAAAAATATTTCCGCAAAATTTGATTTCTTAATTCGTGTAAATAAAAACGCTGCAATATCTTCAATTTGGGCATTTGTGAGCAATAAACGGCTGCAAAAATCTTTTATAAAAACACGTTGCCTTGTAAAGGCTAATAATACTTTCGTTTTTCAAGATTAGGGGATGGGCATAATACCACAGCATAGAAGAATATTCAAGTAACTATTCCTACAAATTTAATTTCTAAACTCGTGTAAATAAAAACGTTGCAATATCTTGAATCTTCACTAATAATAATTTTGTTTTTCAAGATTAAGAGATGGAGATAATATGGGAAAAAAGGGGAAGATTAAAAAAATATTTCCGCAAAATTTGATTTCTTAATTCGTGTAAATAAAAACGCTGCAATATCTTCAATTTGGGCATTTGTGAGCAATAAACGGCTGCAAAAATCTTTTATAAAAACACGTTGCCTTGTAAAGGCTAATAATACTTTCGTTTTTCAAGATTAGGGGATGGGCATAATACCACAGCATAGAAGAATATTCAAGTAACTATTCCTACAAATTTAATTTCTAAACTCGTGTAAATAAAAACGCTGCAATATCTTGAATCTTCACTAATAATAATTTTGTTTTTCAAGATTAAGAGATGGAGATAATATGGGAAAAAAGGGGAAGATTAAAAAAATATTTCCGCAAAATTTGATTTCTTAATTCGTGTAAATAAAAACGCTGCAATATCTTCAATTTGGGCATTTGTGAGCAATAAACGGCTGCAAAAATCTTTTATAAAAACACGTTGCCTTGTAAAGGCTAATAATACTTTCGTTTTTCAAGATTAGGGGATGGGCATAATACCACAGCATAGAAGAATATTCAAGTAACTATTCCTACAAATTTAATTTCTAAACTCGTGTAAATAAAAACGCTGCAATATCTTGAATCTTCACTAATAATAATTTTGTTTTTCAAGATTAAGAGATGGAGATAATATGGGAAAAAAGGGGAAGATTAAAAAAATATTTCCGGAAAATTTGATTTCTTAATTCGTGTAAATAAAAACGCTGCAATATCTTCAATTTGGGCATTTTGAGCAATAAACGGCTGCAGAAATCTTATATAAAAAGAAGGCTAATTACACTTTCGTTTGTCATGATTAGGGGATGGGCATAGCACCAGAGAAAAGAAGAATATTCTATTCCTATGAATTTAATTTAACTTGTGTAAATAAAAACGCTGCAATATTTTAAATATGGGCATTTTTGAGCAGTAAACGGCTGCTGAAATCTTCTATAAAGCATTTTTTGTAAACTGCTGCAAAAATCTATAGAAACATGCTCTCATTTGGACTCTAATACCTTTTGGGTTTTTTAAGATTAGAAAATGTGCATTGTACGTCGGAAAAGAGGAGGGTTGAAGGAATTTTTCTTGATAATTTAATTTCTTAATTTCTCTAAATAAAATTGCAGCGATTTTTTTAATTTGGGCATTTTCCATCAATAAACGGCTGCTGAAATCTTCGTTGCTGCTATTAGAATGCTTATTGTGATTACTTGCGGCTTCATTTATTTATCCCTATATTTGGTTTGCGTATTTACCAAACCACAATGTAGACAGGCCCTATTCCTGGAAGTGAGGCAAGATAAAACGTGGCGCCGCTAATGAACAAAATTTATTTTTTATTTACTCTGCCAAAACAAACAAGCACTTAATTCCTAGTAAGTATTGTATGATTTACCGTTCAGCTGAATTCCCTAACTGATTTTCATAGCCGGAACCATTTATTTAATAAAAAATTAGTAAATAAATAGTTCAAAACTTGATTTTAATTATTAAAAAAAAAATCACATCGTAGCCTTATAAAGTCAAAAGTGACAAAAATACAACACGTGCGGACTTTCATCAAGGACGCGTACCCGCGAAACACTCGAAAAATATTTACCTACAATTTTAGAACACTATCTCTGATACGGTCTGCTGGGTGATGATGATGAATGTGATAATTTTACACCTATTCAGATTTATCATATCTGCGGTATGTACTTTGTATTATTATTTATAACAGGTACAAAGTACATGGAGCAAAAAACAATTGCTCTACATAAAAAGAGCCCAATCCAATGCCAATGTGCAACTTTGGATATTATTTTTATATTTCGATCGATGATCTAACACTAATTGGATAATACTCGTCATTAGAGCCCAGGCGGCGTCGAACAGGAATTAATCATGTGTAAACAAACGAACATAATAAAATATTGCAGAAACTGGAGCCGCTCTCAACATTGTGATTGGATCTAATGTTTTTATCGGCCTTCGCATTGGTCGCATAATACGAGGAAAAGAAGAATATTCAAATAACTAGGTATTCCTACAAATTTAATTTCTTAACTCCTGTAAATAAAAACGCTGCAATATCTTAAATCTGGGCATTTTTGAGCAGTAAACGGCTGCTGAAATCTTTTATAACTAATACGTTGCCCTGTGGAGGCTAAAAATTTAATTTCTTAACTCGTGGAAATAAAAACGCTGCAAATTCTTAAACCAGGGTTTTTTCGAGTAGTAAACGGCTTTGTTTTTCAAAATTAAGAGATGGGCATAGTACCACAGCAAAGAGGAAAATTTAAATAATACTTGTGCAAATAAGAACGCTGCAATACTTAAAACTGGGCATTTTTGAGCAGTAAACGGCTGCTTCTATAAAAATACGCTGCCCTGTGGAGGCTAATACCTCGGCTAATACTAATTTAAATTTTCAAGATTAGAGGATGAGAATGAATAATATAAGGGAGAAGAAAATATTCAATTAACCATTCCTACAGATTTAATTTTAATATTGGTGCAAATAAAAACGCTACGATATCTTAAATCTGGCCATTTTTGAGCAATAAACGGCTGCTGAAGTCTTCTATAAAAATATGATGCCCTGTGGAGGCTAATACTAATTTTGTTTTTCAGGATAAAGGGATAGAGAAAACAAGAATATTCAAATAGCTATTCCTACAAATTTAATTTCTTAACTCGTGTAAATAAAAACGCTGTGATATCTTAAATCTGGGCATTTTCGGTCAGTAAACAGTCGAATAAAAGTATTTACTAGGCATTTCTAAATAATTTAAAAATATTTATTAGACTTCCTATGTAATATAAAAATATTTACTAGAAATTTTTAACCATTTGAAAATATTTAATAGATATATTTTTATTAATTAAATACTTCTAGTAAATATTTTAAATTGATCAATAAAACATATTTACTAAATATTCAATGAATCAGACATCTCTAGTTGTTATTTTTAATTTAATTGAATAAAAATATTTACTAGACATTTGTAAAGCATTTAAAAATATTTACTTGACATTTTTAAACCATTAAAATATATTTATTAGATATATTTCAATCAAATACTTTTAGTAAATATTTCTAATTAAGCATAATAAAATCATTTACTGGAAACTTTAAAAGGAAAGAAAAATTTTCAACATGATAACAATTTCTGGTAGATATTTTCAATTGAGTTGAATAAAAAATTTACTAGACAATTCTAAATCATTTAAAAATATTTACTAGATATTTTTAAACCATTAAAAATATTAACTAGATATATTTCAATCAAATATTTTTAGCAAAATATTTTTAATTAAGCATAATAAAAACGTTTACTGGAAACTTTTAAAGGAAATAAAAATTGTAATAGATATTTTTTAATCAATTAATAATATTTATTAGATATTTTTCAATGAAGTAGACGTTTCTGGAAGGTATTTATCTGAATTGAATAAGGATATTCACTGGATACTTTTAAAGAAAATTCAAATTTTTAATTGATAGTTTTACTTATATTTAAAAATGTAGAACAAATTTCTAATTGAGTTGAATAAAAGTATTTACTAGGCATTTCTAAATAATTTAAAAATATTTATTAGACTTTTCTACGTAATATAAAAATATTTACTAGAAATTTTTAACCATTTGAAAATATTTACTAGATATATTTTTGTTAATTAAATAGGTACTTCTAGTAAATATTTTAAATTGATTAATAAAACATGTTTACTAAATATTCAATGAATCAGACATTTCTAGTTGATATTTTTAATTGAATTGAATAAAAATATTTACTAGACATTTCTAAAGCATTTAAAAATATTTACTTGAAATTTTTAAACCATTAAAATATATTTATTAGATATATTTCAATCAAATACTTTTAGTAAATATTTCTAATTAAGCATAATAAAATCATTTACTGGAAACTTTAAAAGGAAAGAAAAATGTTCAACATGATAAAAATTTCTGGTAGATATTTTCAATTGAGTTGAATAAAAAATTTACTAGACAATTCTAAATCATTTAAAAATATTTACTAGATATTTTTAAACCATTAAAAATATTAACTAGATATATTTCAATCAAATATTTTTAGCAAAATATTTTTAATTAAGCATAATAAAAACGTTTACTGGAAACTTTTAAAGGAAATAAAAATTGTAATAGATATTTTTTAATCAATTAATAATATTTATTAGATATTTTTCAATAAAGTAGACGTTTCTGGAAGCTATTTATCTGAATTGATGGATATTCATTGGATACTTTTAAAGAAAATTCAAATTTTTAATTGATAGTTTTACTTATATTTAAAAATGTAGAACAAATTTCTAATTGAGTTGAATAAAAGTATTTACTAGGCATTTCTAAATAATTTAAAAATATTTATTAGACTTTTCTACGTAATATAAAAATATTTACTAGAAATTTTTAACCATTTGAAAACATTTACTAGATATATTTTTGTTAATTAAATAGGTACTTCTAGTAAATATTTTAAATTGATCAATAAAACATATTTACTAAATATTCAATGAAACAGACATTTCTAGTTGATATTTTTAATTGAATTGAATAAAAATATTTACTAGACATTTCTAAAGCATTTAAAAATATTTACTAGATAATTTTAAACCATTAAAAATATTAACTAGATATATTTCAATAAAACATTTTTAGCAAATATTTATAATTAAGCATAATAAAAACATTTACTGGAAACTCTTGTAAATAAAAACGCTGCAATACTTAAATCTGGGCATTTTTGAGTAGTAGGGAATGGGCTTAGTACGAAAATGGAGGGTTAATTGCTGCGATTTTTTTAATTTGGGCACTTTCCAGCAATAAACGGCTGCTGAAATCTTCTATAAAAACTCGCTGCTATTAGAACGCTAATTATTTTTTTGTTCCTCAAGATTAAGAATGCTGCTGCAGCGAGCCGATTACACCGGGAAACCTTTCCCGTTGAGGTTGCACCCCATCCAGGTTCTTTAACGATTTCTTTACCTCTAAATTTTTCAATACCTGAGGAAACAGCATCACAAAGGAGGATTTATTGCACGGTGGAGGCTTTGAACTACGACAGCTGTTAGTCACGCATTGACCACAACGTATATTTGCATCAACTATTCTATTATTCAATCCCGCGACCTTCAAATCGAAGTTACGTCACGGATAAATTGACAACGAAAATTAAAAGTTTGCAAAAAATTCCTCGTTAATCGGGACTATTGTCGCCGCCCGTTAATACGATTTGCACTGATAATAGATTGACATTTATATATTTACAATGGAGTCAACGACCTCCGCTCGTCTTGGCGAAACGACGTGTGGTCGTTCATAGGATTCACACACGGTAGGAAACACACACGTGGTACGCGACGTTAGAAGCTGAGTTGGAAATAGGAGCTATTTTTGGCAATTTTAATTATGCGTGGCACAAATTCATTAATTAAGGTTATTGCCATCAATGGCGAATATTTTGAAATATTTTATGCAAAATTGAAACATTCCCCAAATTTACCATTATCATAAGCTCCGTTTAATGATGAACAATTTTAATATTATTATTATTATTAATTAGTATTAAATGAGTTTCTACAACCAATTATTTTTATTTGCTTGCTGGAGTACGAGAAAAGTACTTGTCACAAAACTATCACAAGGAGAGCTGGTCAATTATTTTTTTCAACTTGCCTCGGCATAACCTTTTGCACTACTAATTATTGTACTTGATATTCATTGTTTGTTTGTACTATGTACTTATGTAATTACCACGTGACCGAACAGAATGCCGTTTAATTCTTTGGTCGCATATAAATGCACAAACTAAAAAAAACCGCGACTTGATAAGAACGAAACACTTTTTTTTTCATTCCGAATTTAAACCCATAAAATATAAACGTAGACAAAAAACCAGTAGAATTCCTTAAGATCAATATAAATATTAATATGACGAGTAAAGACCAACTCTGAGACAGAGTTTTAAGAAATGTCCAAATATTTTACCTACTTCTGCCATCTACGAGGACACGTGTCATTTCGCAATCCGCTACGCTATTACGCCCATCTTCGCTTAGAAACATTTTTTAATCGTTTAGATCCAACATCTATTATTGGTTTTTGCGACTTTGTTCCGCCAGACGTCCATTACCCAGTCTCACGAATAAAAACAATGTTAATTGCGTCCTTGCCACAAATAAATGCCAATAGTTGGAACTCGAGCCGAAGTGAAACGGTGAAATTCTTCAGTAAACTTTGTTTTGTAATACGAGAAAGTATGCTGATACTAATACTAATGACATTATTATAGTATATGTCTACATTCCGAGAGAGTAAACTCTTTAATGTCGGAATTCCAAGAACAATGGGTGAATTATTATTATTAATGGGAACTGGAAAAAAAAATGAGTAATTGAAAACCGCAGTACATGTTTTTATTAGATTAAAAAATATGTATGTAATGGATATTTTTATTTGAGATAAATAAAAATTTACTAGACATTTCTTAATAGTATAAAAATATTTACTAGATATTTTTCAATGAATTAGACATTTTTAAATCATTTAAAAATATTTACTAGAAATTTTTAAACCATTTGAAAATATTTACTAGATAAAAAAATACTTCTAGTAAATATTTTTAATTGAATTGAATAAATATACCTATTTACTAGACATTTCTAAATCATTTAAAAACAGTAAAACATTTACTAAATATTCTATGAATCAGACATTTCTGGTTGATATTTTTAATAGAATTGAATAAAAATATTTACTAGACATTTCTAAATCATTTAAAAATATTTACTAGAAATTTTTAAACCATTAAAATATGTTTACTAGATATATTTCAATCAAATATTTTTAGTAAATATTTCTAATTAAGCATAATAAAATCATTTACTGGAAACTTTAAAAGGAAAGAAAAATTTTCAACATAATAAAAATTTCTGGTAGATATTTTCAATTGAGTTGAACAAAAAATTTACTGGAAATTTTTAAATCATTTAAAAATATTTACTAGATATTTTTAAACCATTAAAAATATTAACTAGGTAGATATATTTCAATCAAACATTTTTAGCAAATATTTTTAATTAAGCATAATAAAAACATTTACTGGAAACTTTTAAAGGAAATAAAAATTGTAATAGATATTTTTTAATCAATTAATATTTATTAGATATTTTCCAATGAAGTAGACGTTTCTGGAAGGTATTTATCCGAATTGAATAAGAATATTCACTGGATACTTTTAAAGGAAATTCAAATTTTTAAATGATAGTTTTACTTGTATTTAAAAACGTAGAACAAATTTCTAATTGAGTCGAATAAAAGTATTTACTAGGCATTTCTAAATACTTTAAAAATATTTATTAGACTTTTCTACGTGATATAAAAATATTTACTAGAAATTTTTAACCATTTGAAAATATTTACTAGTTATATATATATTTGTATTAATTAAATACTTCTAGTAAATATTTTAAATTGATCAATAAAACATATTTACTAAATATTCAATGAATCCGACATTTGTAGTTGATAATAAAAATATTTACTAGACATTTCTAAATCATTTAAAAATATTTACTAGAAATATTTAAACCATTAAAACATATTTACTAGATATATTTCAATCAAATACTTTTAGTAAATATTTCTAATTAAGCATAATAATAAAAATAAAATCATTTACTGGAAACTTTAAAAGAAAAGAATCAACATAATAAAAATTTCTGGTAGATATTTTCAATTGAGTTGAATAAAAAATTTACTAGACATTTCTAAATCATTCAAAAATATTTACTAGATATTTTTAAACCATTAAAAATATTAACTAGATATATTTCAAACATTTTTAGCAAATATTTTTAATTAAGCATAATAAAATCATTTACTGGAAACTTTTAAAGGAAATAAAAATTGTAATAGATATTTTTTAATCAATTAATAATATTTATTAGATATTTTTCAATGAAGTAGACGTTTCTGGAAGGTATTTATCTGAATTGAATAAGGATGTTCACTGGATACTTTTAAAGGAAATTCAAATTTTTAATTGACAGTTTTACTTGTATTTAAAAATGCAGAACAGATTTCTAATTGAGTCGAATAAAAGTATTTACTAGGCATTTCTAAATAATTTAAAAATAATTATTAGACTTTTTTACGCAATGTAAAAATATTTACTAGAAATTTTTAACCATTTGAAAATATTTACTACATATATTTTTATTTTTTTATTAATTAAATACTTCTAGTAAATATTTTAAATTGATCAATAAAACACATTTACTAAATATTCAACGAATCAGACATTTCTAGTTGATATTTTTAATTGAATTGAATAAAAACATTTACTAGACATTTCTAAATCATTTAAAAATATTTACTAGAAATTTTTAAACCATTAAAATATGTTTAAGTACTAGATATATTTCAATCAAATATTTTTAGTAAAAATTTCTAATTAAGCATAATAAAATCATTTATTGGGAACTAAATAAATTTATCACAGATAATAGTATAATTGTATAATGATAACACCACATATCTTATGATACTGGGAATTAAACCCGGAACTCTTTGGTGAAAGTCAAATGCGTTTGCATATTGGCCATTAGTCATAGAAGACAGATGTACGGTCTGTTTCGATTTTGAAAATAATTTTAAAAAAAATCCTTTGATCGATTTTTTACTTTTTCAAGGCGGATTTCAAGAACAGACAAACCCCCACACTTTCTCCAATTGCGAATATTGCACATGCCTATGAAATTCAGTATCGTATTAAGATTTCTTCTAAGCACAGGAAGAAATCAGACTTTCTAATTTACCTACCTGGTAAAGGCCGTCTATTTTTATATGCCTCGAATACATCAAATCAAGTCGAGTAGTGTGTATACTTGTTTGAGTACTTAGGTATATATTCGTAAACGATTTAAAAATATATAATCGATAATATGTATATTAATGGATTAAAAATTGCTAGTAGATATTTTTAATTGGGTTCGATAAAAATATTTACTAGATTTTTTAAAACCATTTGGAAATATTTTACTGGATATATTTCAATGGAGTAAACATTTCTGGTGGATATTTTTAATTAAGTTGAATAAACGTATTTACTAGATATTTCTAAACCTTTTAAAAATGTTTACTGGATCTTAAATGATTTAAAAATGTATTTCAATGAATTAAACATTTCTGGTTGATAGTTTTAATCTAGGTTTTAATTAATTAAGTATAATAACGAGTATAATAATAAAAATATTTACTAGATATTTCTAAATCATTTAAACATTTTTACTAGATAGTCGTAAAGGATTTAAAATATATAATAGATATATTCGAGGATATATTTCAAAGGATTAGACATTTCCAGTAAATATTTTTAAATGAGTTCTATAAAAATATTTACTAGATATTCTCAAACGATTTTAAAATATTTGCTAGATATAGTACGTAAACGTTTCCAGAACGTATTTTTATTTGAACTGAATAATATTTACTAAGTAGATACTTTTAAAGGCAATAAAAATTTGTAATAAGTAAATACTTTTATTTGTATTAAAAATATAGTACATATTTTTAATTGAGTTCTATAAAAATATTTACTAATATTTTTTAACCATTTGAAAATACTTACTGGATATATTTCAATGGGATAAATATATTTACTAGTTATTCTTAAACGATTTTAAAATATTTGCTAGATATAGTACGTAAACGTTTCTAGAAAGTGTTTTTATTTGAACTGAATAATACTTACTGAGTAGATACTTTTAAAGGCAATAAAAATTTCTAATAAGTAAATACGTTTATTTGTATTAAAAATATAGTACATATTATTAATTGAGTTCTATAAAAATATTTACTAATATTTTTTAACCATTTGAAAATATTTACTGGATATATTTCAATGGGATAAATATATTTACTAGATATTCTTAAACGATTTTAAAATATTTGCTAGATATAGTACGTAAACGTTTCTAGAAAGTGTTTTTATTTGAACTGAATAATATTTACTAAGTAGATACTTTTAAAGGCAATAAAAATTTCTAATAAGTAAATACTTTTATTTGTATTAAAAATATAGTACATATTATTAATTGAGTTCTATAAAAATATTTACTAATATTTTTTAACCATTTGAAAATATTTACTGGATATATTTCAATGGGATAAATATATTTACTAGATTTTCTTAAACGATTTTAAAATATTTGCTAGATATAGTACGTAAACGATTCTAGAAAGTGTTTTTATTTGAACTGAATAATATTTACTAAGTAGATACTTTTAAAGGCAATAAAAATTTCTAATAAGTAAACACTTTTATTTGTATTAAAAATATAGTACATATTATTAATTGAGTTCTATAAAAATATTTACTAATATTTTTTAACCATTTGAAAATATTTACTGGATATATTTCAATAGGATAAATATATTTACTAGATATTCTTAAACGATTTTAAAATATTTGCTAGATATAGTACGTAAACGTTTCTAGAAAGTGTTTTTATTTGAACTGAATAATATTTACTAAGTAGATACTTTCAAAGGCAATAAAAATTTCTAATAAGTAAATACTTTTATTTGTATTAAAAATATAGTACATATTTTTAATTGAGTTCTATAAAAATATTTACTAATATTTTTTAACCATTTGAAAATATTTACTGGATATATTTCAATGGGATAAATATATTTACTAGATTTTCTTAAACGATTTTAAAATATTTGCTAGATATAGTACGTAAACGTTTCTAGAAAGTGTTTTTATTTGAACTGAATAATACTTACTGAGTAGATACTTTTAAAGGCAATAAAAATTTCTAATAAGTAAATACGTTTATTTGTATTAAAAATATAGTACATATTATTAATTGAGTTCTATAAAAATATTTACTAATATTTTTTAACCATTTGAAAATATTTACTGGATATATTTCAATAGGATAAATATATTTACTAGATTTTCTTAAACGATTTTAAAATATTTGCTAGATATAGTACGTAAACGTTTCTAGAAAGTATTTTTATTTGAACTGAATAATATTTACTAAGTAGATACTTTTAAAGGCAATAAAAATTTCTAATAAGTAAACACTTTTATTTGTATTAAAAATATAGTACATATTTTTAATTGAGTTCTATAAAAATATTTACTAATATTTTTTAACCATTTGAAAATATTTACTGGATATATTTCAATGGGATAAATATATTTACTAGATTTTCTTAAACGATTTTAAAATATTTGCTAGATATAGTACGTAAACGATTCTAGAAAGTGTTTTTATTTGAACTGAATAATATTTACTAAGTAGATACTTTTAAAGGCAATAAAAATTTCTAATAAGTAAACACTTTTATTTGTATTAAAAATATAGTACATATTATTAATTGAGTTCTATAAAAATATTTACTAATATTTTTTAACCATTTGAAAATATTTACTGGATATATTTCAATAGGATAAATATATTTACTAGATTTTCTTAAACGATTTTAAAATATTTGCTAGATATAGTACGTAAACGTTTCTAGAAAGTGTTTTTATTTGAACTGAATAATATTTACTAAGTAGATACTTTCCAAGGCAATAAAAATTTCTAATAAGCAAATACTTTTATTTGTATTAAAAATATAGTACATATCTTTAATCGAGTTCTATAAAAATATTTACTAATATTTTTTAACCATTTGAAAATATTTACTGGATATGTTTCAATGAATTAAACATTTCAGGTGAATATTTTTCTTTAATCGAGTTGAATAAAGATATTTACTAGACATACACAATGTATAAACAATCTAAAACGCGGACATCCATTTCCAACTTTAATTGATTATGAAATGGTGTAAACAACATTATTGACGTATTTCCCCAACCTGTTTAACCTTTCTAAAAAAAAAATAACATACGCCTGTTAAATAACAACAACAATATAAACAGTACCTGAGTATTAATTATTAATTATTATTCGCGGTGGAAATATCAAAGTTGCTTCGAAGGATGCGATACATAACGACATTAATATTAAGTCATGGCTCGTAGGAGAGAAAATAAACAAAATTGAATTCAAGAGGTATTGAGCAATGAGCAGTCGGTCCAAGGTCCAAACTTCAAACTGTCCCGTCCAAAGGTTACAGAATCTAATCTCGGAATCGGAATAGTTTTCTAGACGTAATTTTTTTAAATAACTTCTCAACTAATTTAAATTTTGGACGAAATTATGCATCATTTGGGTGCAAATTTGTACCGATTAAGTGTAAGTACACATTTTAAGCAGCGACCACGTGTCTACTAATCTGCCGTCACAATAAAAAAACAAGCTTGAGCTTGGAAATGTTTGATAAAACCATTAAACTGTAACAACTATTATCAGTACAAATAAACAAGCCCACGCTTATCAGGATCTCTTTATCTCCACTTGTAGGTGTGTTATTATTGAATTAATTCTATTGGCCGATACGCGCACATTTATTGAATGCAAATAATTTGTAATTTCATGTTTATTTAACAAAGTCGCTTGTTATTAGCTTCTTGTTTGTAATTGGTTGTTAATGAACTTTCTCATGACAAATGACCAAATGGGCAAACATCTGACGTGTAATGTGTGCTAGTTGACATAGAAAATCAAAAGCTAGTGACCTATTAAAGTTAAAACAAAAAAAATAGTAAACTATAGCTAGAGTTGACATAAAGTTTTTGTTTTTTTAGCCAACTTGAAGCACATAATGAAAATATACAATTAATTCTATAAAGGCAAAAATGAGGTTAAAATAAGTAGGTAGGTATTCCCAGCTCTCCTAGACTTCCACTGCCTGCTAGGATAGGGACTAATATCACATTTCCAACTTAAATATATAGGGAAAAAATAAATAAAACTCACCGTATTTTTAACTGAAGAACTAGCGACCAACGCAACCAAAACAATTAAATATATATTTTAATAGTTCCACTGAAGATCATAACTTCACACGCCGATTCAGACCTTTTTCGCTATATTTAAATATTTACAAGCTAATTACACCGTCCACACCGATCTGGGTTAAAAAAAAAGCACTGTCAATTATTACCGAAACTACCAACGAAACAACGTCCCTTCTGCACAGCACACCGACTAAGAATCCAGGAAAAAATTGTTCAACTGTTCGTCTGTTCAACATCAGCCCGCATGCGACCGTCGATCTTTCCTTGTCTTCCGCACGGTGAGTTCGTTGTTCATGCGCCAGTTCATCACCGTTCCTCCTTTTCTTTTTACCGTTGTGCGCGACCAGTGTTGCCTGGCGAATCGAAAGGCGGCGCGTGCGGGGTAGAGAAGGAGCGCCCGGCGATTGCAAACAGGGGCGGAGGTAAACCAACTCATTGGTTATGCAAAGGGGCTCTAGAGAAAAATGTTTCTTTCTAACCAATCAGAATTGGACGCGTATCCATAATCTGAACGTTTAAATTAACCCGCTGTAGCAACTCTTTTTCCTTATTGTGAAACATGTGACACGATTTTAGCATTTTTAGCCTCTTAATGGCGGCACATACCGCGTGAATCTAACTACCAATCAAAATGCTGACAACCCTTTGTCGCCACTGTCCCTATAAAGTCTCTGTAATGTGAAACACACATAAGTGACATTTCAAACTTCAATATTTATTTTAATTTAATGTTTAGTTTTTCACCTTAGTTACTTCTTGCGTTATAATTAGAATGAAAAAAAAAAAACATTATGAACCAAACTTTTCATTACATATTTTTTGAAAGCATTCGTTTCATTGTAAATTGACAGCTTATCATGGCGACCAGCACAGGGGTGTCCATATTCCGAACTCGTATGGAGTCCATTTTCATTTATAAGCTCGTGCCCTGTGCACCTGTCGCGACACCTGTGGGCGTGAGCTCGTACCAAACGAGGTCAATAATCACGGTGTTCGCGACTTTCACGTTGGCAGCACTGGAAACTAACTTCTCCAGTCTCTCTCCTGAGCTGTCACTGTCAGTGAGCAGCTCGCTACATGCTGTTAGATTTTATTCTATGTTCTGGATCGGTTCCAGAGAAATTTATAACTGTGCTGATTACCTCTACGTGTTTGTAAAGTGTTTACTGCCTAGTGTACAAATGGCTGGAGCTAGTGATCGTCATTTATATCATAACAACGACACGAGCAGCGACACCGAGGACTACACAGATGACCGACGAAGGAGGGTATTCAAAAATCGAATGAGGTACCATTATTCTGTAGACGGTGGCGATAAAATTAGGGCAACGATAGGAGATGCGATTTCTGTTCAGCAGTTGGGCAGGATTGTTTTTGTTTGTTGTTTTTCTCGGATAAAGGATGGCCTTTGTCCTGGGATTTCGGTTCATCTGAGTCATGGTTGTTAAGTTTATGGGGCATTAAAGTGTAGTTAAACGGTAAGGCTTAAATAAATACAAGGAAGTGTTGATTGCCTCATTTAAAAGTGCTTAAGGGTTTGCCATTAGGGAAGCACAAATCTATAAATAATATTTTTCAAACAATAAAATATTTGCTGGGTATTTTTACCTATTGTGTGAAATGTTGGGCTCTTTACTCTCATATATTCTTTGTTAATGGATGGCTTTAATGTAAGTAAAGTAGAAAGAGTATAATACTCGTCTAAAGTTTAATGTTTCTGTATGTTGTATAAAGTACGAATAGGATGTTTATTTATTTTTAGTTTTACAGTAGCCAATCGAGACGGGATCAAAATATTAAATATGATTAAGTACATATATATAGATTTATCCTCGTGATTGTTGATCATTTATTTTTGGAATAGATTAGCACCTTATATGCATATTAATATATGCTTAAGATACTGGTTTCTACGAAGTAAAATGTAAGTAGTAATAATTCCCGTTAAAAATATTTGGATCAGTGTGTCAGCTGCATTTTTAAATATAACTATAGGTACAAAACAATAAATAGGTAGGTAGTTTATTTTTTCGTCCTGGCATTTTCCCAAAAAATTGCATCAAAACAGTTTAGTATATTTACATTTAAAAAACCTTTTTGTCGACATTTTATAGTAAAAAATGCGGTAGGTACGAATGCTTTTTTCGTGTGGATTTTTAAACTAGCAATGTGTTGAAGAAATTCAGTTTTACGTATTGGTATTTAAAACTGTGTCGTATGTAAGCAGATATTTAATCATTTTGTGGATTTTTTTAAGAACCGTATAGTAGCTAGAAATTTAACGACATTGTTCACACTAAAAAAATATGCTGTTTGTTTCAGATACGTACGGTCTCTCGTCTAAGTAAGTTCATAAATATCTACTTGACTTCTATTAATAAATAAAAGTGTAGAGATTAAACTAAAAATATTAGTTATAAATAAGTAGATTATTTATGTTGAAAATATTAACAAGCTGATATCTTTATCTTGTTCGATGAAGTATTTTAATGGCCTTTTATTATCAAAGACACTTTCATTCTGTGCGCTTATTTTTGTAAAACAGGATACAAATAACAAGGTGGGTGGATAAGCAATTATTTTTAGGGTAAAAATCGTTAGAGGCTAATAGTAGTTACATATACAATTTTTTGTATTTATGCAAAGTACTTACTGATAAACATATCTTATTGAATTCATAATTTATTCATATAGCGTAAAAACATATGCTTTGTAATTATTTACTTGAAATGAAACTCCAGGTTCTTGCGACAAAGGTATCTTGCGTTCGACGTTAATCGTTCATCTCGCCTGTAGTTGCCAAATTTTATCCCCACACGCCCCGGCACATTATCGTAGTCAACTTATTAACCTTAATATTGCTTTGCGTAGTTATGGGTCAATGTCGAAGCCAAAACCGTGCCTTGTACAACGTTCCACGTCCCTATCGGACCCACGGTGCCACTCTGTAGCTACGCCTAAGCAATGTCACAATGCTCCTCGCAATAGGCAAGGGCTTCAATTCATCCTCAGTTTCTCCTATTTACCGCGTCTTAATTTCAGATCAAGGGCCGTTTTGCAATCTACCAGTTCGACCAAAAGCCAACCGCAAGTTTGTAGCTCCAGCAATATGGCCAGCGAAGACAGGGTGACCCTCGTGGTAGACAACACGAGGTTCGTGGTGGACCCTGCCATTTTTACAGCTCATCCCAATACGATGCTGGGGAGGATGTTTAGCTCGTCTTTGGAGTTCACGCATACCAACGAGAGGGGCGAGTACGAAGTTGCCGACGGCATTCCTGCCTCCGTTTTCAGAGCCATTCTTGAGTATTACAAAGGGGGGCTGATTAAATGCCCTCCTTCGGTTTCTGTGCAGGAACTGAGAGAAGCGTGCGATTATTTGTTGGTGCCATTCGACGCCAACACGGTCAGGTGCCAAAACTTACGTAAGTTTGCCGAGGTGGTCCTTTATATCGATAATAACCGGAATATTTCAGGAGGTCTCTTACACGAGCTATCCAACGAAGGCGCCAGATGCCAGTTCGAGGTGTTCCTCGAGGAGCTCATCCTTCCCCTCATGGTGAACTCGGCGCAGCGGGGCGATCGCGAATGTCACATCGTCGTTCTGTTGGACGACGACAGCGTGGACTGGGACGAGGAGTATCCTCCGCAGATGGGGGAGGAATACAGCCAGACCGTCAACAGCACCGCCATGTACAGATTCTTTAAGTACATAGAGAATAGGGACGTGGCCAAGCAGGTTTTGAAGGACAGGGGTCTGAAGAAGATTCGATTGGGCATAGAAGGTAAGGATTTGTTGGTTTAATGTATTGATGTGCATAAACGTACGTAAAATATATATTTTATTTAGTTTTAAAGAGTCCCGAGACATAACCTTGTGGAACTCCACCTTGCAGTTTAAAATAATTATTTATTATAATATATTTTCTGTGTCAAATCATTTCTTTCACATACTTGGATTCCTGCCAAATACTTTGTTAACGTCAAAAAATAAAGGTTGCCGTTCTTTGCATATTCACATAAATTATTACTAAATATACAGCAAGTATTAATTTTTTTAAATAAATAATACCTATTGAGCAACCTTATTTTTCAACAAGCTTAGAAGCAAAACTTGATATTATTTTTTTGCTATAAATTTTTGTAAAATAAGATCAAAATAAAAACGTTTCCATTTCACGTGAATAACTGGTTTTTTATATTCTCGTCTCGTCTCTTCAAGGTAACAACAGAATATTAAATTGTTTTTGCAGTAATAAATGGTTTTATCGTCGAGTCAATAACTTAGTCAGCAGATAATACTCTTTTTATGATAAATGTAGATCGCAAATGATTATGCTTTGTTGCACCTATCTATGTGATTTACGCCTGTCATGATTACAATCATAATTACAATTGATGAATTGCATTGCTCAAAAAAACTGTATTATCTATTTCTCAGAAAAATTTATTCTTAATAAAAATGATTGTTTTTTTAAACCGTGCTATATTTTAGGTACAGAGACTTTGTAGGGACAGAGACGACAATAGAGCTAAAATCGCGCCCACCCGCCATTATGAGGCTAAATCAGGACTAACATAACCTTAAATTTTTAGTTTTTGCAAATTTATTTTCATTTTAATTTTTGTAGTTTTAGCTTGGAATTCAAACTCTCTCAGACAGTAGATTTATAAAGTTTCAATATTGTAGATTATTTAAAAGACTGCTAATTATAGGTTAGAATTCCAACCAACAAAAAGCATTTTGGCTTGGTTTTTGTATTTTTTTTGCCAAATTTGGAAGTAAATTAATTTCACTTTCACTTCAAATAGCTATAGTGATTATTATTAACATGAACTTGTGCCGGAAACAATCGCATTACCCTTAACGTTATTAGCGCCAAGTCTCGCCCATAACTTTTAATATCTTATACAAAACCCCATTTTTAGGTTACCCAACATACAAAGAAAAGGTCAAGAAGCGTCCGGGCGGCAGGGCCGAGGTGATCTACAACTACGTGCAGCGCCCCTTCATCCACATGTCCTGGGAGAAGGAGGAGGCAAAGAGCCGCCACGTCGATTTCCAGTGTGTCAAATCGAAAAGCGTCACTAACTTGGCCGAGGCCACGGCCGACCCAGCTCTCGAACTTGACGCCAGAGGTAACCCCATCGTTGCAGCAACTATTGCTGATCCCCCTCCTTTGTTACCCATTGATTTACCTCCTTTAGGTGGTGACAATGAAGAGGGGGCTGTAGGGGGTCTGCCTGAGATCGATATACCCAACAATGTCCCACCAGACGAACCAAATTTGTAATAGCTTGGATTTTCAGTGCGACTGAAATTAAAACGTAGGTGCTTATTCTAATAAGTTTGGTTTGTGTACGAAGAATCCACATTATACACTTTTTCTCATGTACGTGTAGTTATATTCATTAGCCTTTGTGTAAAATTTATTGGATACGAGCATTTATTTTGAAGGCAGTTATTTTTTTCGAAACCTCAATTTGATGTATGTGCACAATGTTTAATATCGACGGTGTATTCTTTCATATACAGGGTAACATAAAACGAGGGTCGACATAGGTGAAAACTTGTCGATTATTTAAGAATTTGATGTTGAAAATTATTACAATCCCTTTTACCATATATTTATATGCCTATGAACATTCTCTTTCCCATGGGTACAACTTTGACAGTTAGTCCACTGTGTAAAACAAAAAGCGTCCCATTAAGTATAGTTTTAATCAGTGGATCGTATTTACTTAAACGAATTTTGACATTAGGATCTATATCTATTTATGCATCCTGTATACAGTGCAAGCTGTAGTTTCAAACATCACCAATCGGAGCAACTGTACACATAATGTAACTAGCGAAAATCCAAAAATTTAAGATTGTATATCTGGCTGTGTTCTTGCTCATTAAACATACTGATTTAAGTCCGTAAAAATAACATTCCCATGGTCTGTAATGTCCACAATTATCGCGAACCCTTGAGACTGAAATTAAAAAAGATTTATGTTGCTCACTTGTATTTATTTGTACATAATAACTTTTCCTCAGTAATTTACGAGGGGTGTGTAGCTAAGAATATTTTATTTTAATTAAGTAGCGTTATTTAATATTAGGTTTTCGATTTGAAATATTCAAATTTTTAGATGTAATTACGAGTCATACTTACGTTCTATACCTTTAAACGTTCAAAAATTTATATATAAAAATTCGTTCTTTGTAATGGTGGGTTTAATTGGTAGATAAAATAATCTATTCTATTATACTTTTCTCTAAGCACGCCCCTATAGAAATATATTCATGCTTTGCTTTTATTATAACTGTAGCTTAAGGTTTTATACTTGTTGTTTTTATTAAAAAATGCAAAATATATGGAGTTTAATCGTATTTATGTGTTTTATTTATAAAAAAATCCTGTGTATTTCGAAATTTCTTATTTACTTAACGGCTCTGGTATTCTAAAGCAATCGCTAACGATTTTCCACTTGTCACCTTGTGCTGTTACAATGAAGTTTTGCTGGAAAGTTTTTGGAGTCTTGTCTTGGTATTTAACTGATCCGCTCACTTGAATCATGAACGTTAGCTGGCCACTTACAGCAGAGTCTGAAAAAAAAAACATTAAACGTGTCCAATTAACTCTCTTATCCTCACCTAGTATTGGTTGGGCATCTAGGGTAGTTATACTATGGTCTGTCGGGGGCAAATCGATAACGAATTTCTGTATATTTTCATTCCCAGTAATGCCGTTACCGTTCCATGCTAATAATCCTGTATCCAAATATAACCTTGCCATTAACTAAAATAATACTATATATTTAGTGCTCCTATTTAAATTTGCAACCTTACGTGGCGTCTTTTATCGATTGTCTCGTAGTAAAGCTTCGTAAATTCTTCCGCAGTTCTACATGCTTGGTCAATTTTTGCTCTCATCTAAAAACACTTATAGATTTTTAAAATACTCTCACTACTATACGGGGTTCTTACCGGATCCATTTTTACGTAAAACTTGTCGAGTTTGATTACAATAATTACTTATTTTCTAAGTTTGTTTATTCTATTCTGGAATTAGCGTCGAATCTAGGTTATGTTTTCCTAATCCTAGTTACTTGCTTGAATGACAGTTGGTTTTGGGGGAGTTATTATGTTGGCCATTCTGGTGAAATATTATGCAGATAATGCAGAGATCTTTAATACAGGATCTCTATTATTGTGGCTGTCTCTGTCTTTTCGATATGTTGGAGGGAAATGCCTGCAAAATGAACTCACTTTTTGCATTCCAGTTGAGAAAATCGAAATAAATTTTCTAATGTTTGTTATTTATCACTGGAAAATTCATATTTTTGCTGTTAAAATAGAGAAAATGAAATGGGGAATGTTTATTGAAGTTTGTTAAACGCGTACAGTACGGAATATTTTTTGAATTGGTTTCTAATGATTTGCCACAGTCCTGAGATATTTTATTTTTTACGTAAATGTGTGGGCGTAACGGAGTGGTGAATATGAATGAATATCGATTATGACACTGCCCTACGCCTTTTGTTGTCAAACGACACAAGGTAAATAAGTAAATAGTCAGGAAATTAGGGAATAGATTAAAACTATTTCGAAAAAATTGCAACTATTTTATCCCCGCCAAAATATGTTATTCCGCATTGAAATCACGTGACCTGCACAGACCAGTTATTTTTTTAGTCATGATGGCGCCAAATATTAATTTCTAGTTATTGTGCAAGCCGGAACAGTCAGGATAGATGTTTCACATTAAATTTCCGTAAGATATAAACTCCCCAATCGTTTAAAAAAATTATTACACCGCGATTTTCACCTGAATAGACGATTAACCCGTTTAGACAACTAGAAATGTGTAATGAGGACATGTTGGTAAAAGCAGGAAAGAGACGGACGTATAGACATTTTTAAACTTTCATTGGAGAAATGTCGCATTAAACTGGAATTCGGGGGCCGTTCCGGCAGAACTAGACTACGAAAAATTTTACCCAACACTGTTGATGAATTCTATCGATTATTTTCTAAGAATAACGCGAAAAATAGAAAATGGAGAAGAGAGACAGAAAGCTAGTTTGCTAGTTCGTCTTTGCTGTGTCGACTACTGACAGTGCTGCCCCCTATATTGTCAATGTTGTTAGGCTTACCAAATGGAGTCTAATGGAGTCGATTTAATCAAAATCCTTTGAAAAATCAATCGAAAGCATGAGAAACTTTAAAGAAATGGTAACGAATTGGATATTTTTTAAAGAAGTTTTTGTTGAAAACGTGTAAAACAATGTGCGTGCAAGTGATAGCTATATAGTGAAATGTTTACAATGTAGACATGGGAGACACCTCTGCTGTTTGTCACTAAATTTTGCAAGATTATCACCTGTATTATTTATATTATCGTTACTTACGCATGAAATATAATTTCCTTGCATGTTGAACGACGTACTCATCGAATTCAGGGAGGCAGAAACATTCCCCTTCAACTCACTCAGAGATTGCCAAAGGCTATATACAGATCCTTTATTTTTTTAATTTTAATTGTTGCAGCATTATAATAGCTTTGAAAGTATACTGTACAAGCAATGTCGTTTATGAATAGGCATCACTACAAATTTTAAACCGCCACAGAATGAAATAACATGCTAATAGTTGCTATTTTGTTGTTGCAGACGTAATTATGTGTACATTCTTGATGTTTAAACACTGGATAACTATGTAGTAAGTATGATAGACCCTGTATATAACATTCAAGGCATATTTTATTGATAATTTTAGACAGATCAAGAACTGGTCGCGAAATCGCTATTGTTTGACATGTACGTAACTGGGCCGTTATTTTTTAGGTTGTGCAGAGGAGTCAACCTACCTGCGCAACATAAGTGCGATGTCACAGAGAGTGAAGAGGCCTAACCGTTCTGAAGATGGCTCAGTTCCTGTTAAAAGGCGTAAAGTAAGTATTACATTTTCCAGTAGTCGCCTTCGGAATGTTCTCAGCTACAAGTAACTATTTGCATGATTTGTTCCATGTTTTGTAACTAGATAAATGCTTGGTTTTTAGTATTTGGCAAAAACCACATTTTGTTGGTATGTACAAGTGACAGATGGCACATACATGTCGGATATTTTCGTAATGACTTGCCGATGTAAAAATTTTCAGCTGCTGCAAGACATATTAACCGTATTCTCGTTCAAACCATTGATTTTTTGTGATTATGCGTTGTCTTTAATGTATTTATTTTATTTTACTAAAGTTTGTTGACAGTTGATATTATAAACGAATGGTAACCTTGGCGAGGAAACAAAAAAGTGGAAGTTCAGTTTGGAAAACTAAAAGCTCCTCAGCAGTATTGGTGCAGTAAAATTATCGAATGTTTAATGAAGAAGGTCGATTGCAAAGTCAAAATTTTTCCGCTCCTCGCTGAATCGCAAATAGTTCTCTTTCATATCTAGAATTGTATTATCAAGAAATAAGATTAAAAAGTGTTTAGCAGTAAAGGTGAAGCATTTAGTAGACGTTTGTGTAAATAATCTTGTGATTAATGCAGTTATAAAAGTATTTATAAATATTATTTAAACTAATAAGTTTAAATAATCTCAACAATTTTATATTAATCACGCAGGCAAAAAACAAACGAGCACAATTAGCTCTAAAAATAAACTGATTAAAAAGTCCCAAGCCTTGATAGTAAACAAATGCAAGTTGTTCAAACGTGTTAATACACCGACTATTTTTTCACGATTTCTCCAAAAAATATCTTTTTTCGTTGTAGAGATACAAATCAGAGTAAACAACACTTTATCTCTACTGTGGCTTTTGATCCGACGACAAAAATACACTAAATCAAGGTTGCCGCTAAACAATTGTTTGTATCTGTCATCAGACTGTCACTAGTCATAAAAAGTTATTCAAGTGTGTCTTGCGTAGATATAAATTCCTCCTTGGGTTTGTGTTGTGCCGGGCGCTAATTATTTTGGTTTGTGCCCATAGCGGACGGCGGCCGAGGAAGAGGAAGCGGCCTCCCTGGCCGCAGGAGCATGGCAACCGAGATCTAATGACCTGAAGAGCATTTACAATCGTACCACCACAGAGGCACCCGCCGAGCTGTTCCGGAAGGATCTGATCAGCGCCATGAAGCTGCCCGACTCGGAGCCGCTGGCGTCCGACGAATATTGGGTTATTGTGGACCAGTGGAAGCAGGAGTGGGAGAGGGGCGTCCAGGTGCCCGTCAATCCGGATTCTTTGCCCGAGCCGAGCGTTACCATTAGTCACTGCGATAGCTTTAAAGTCCAACATGAGTTCAGACTGTAAGTAGAAATTTTGTCCTAGCAAGTAGTTAAAAGTTTAAGAGTTCAATTATTGCACAAAATAGTTATCGAGTAGTCTTGTTTTCAATGTAGAACGCAGGTATTAAAACTTGTTTATTTAGGCTTTAAAATAACAGGTAGATAAGTGTTTGAAGCGAAAATTGAGACATTGAACTTTATAACGGTGCGGTGGTTTAGATTATGTAAAATAAATATGCGGTTTGATTTATGAACAAATAAACATATCAGTTTGTCGGTCAACAAAACTGATACCTAAAGAAAACGTTGCATAATAACGAAATTATTGGTGTATGGTTGAATAATTGTTGCTGTAGGGTCGGAATGTTGCAAGGAGGCCTCCAGCTGCACGTTCGTGCAAAGATTACGCTTGGCTCCAAAATAAATCCTATGAAATTTGACTGATAGTCGTAATAAAAATGGTGTGCGTTACGTTTTTAACGTTATTCATGGTCAATCACAGAATGACGTTTATTTGTGTTATTTCAACATATTGCATCATACATCGTTGCATGTAGAATGTGGTAGAATTTTAGAGGAAACTATCAATACTAGTTTAAATTAATTTAAAATTCATTTTTTGTTTAAACGAAATATTTTATCGTGCGAAAAGATTGTGGAATTGACAAAAAAAATGTACCAAAATGTCCCATACACTTGTGAGCAGCAGCATACGTTCAGGATACGTGTATAAAGTTTATTTGAGGCTTCAATTTTTATTATTGGAGACTTTATAGCATCATTCTTAAGCAAACAAACATGTGAAATAAACTTTTGTTAGGTATTTAATACGTAAAATAGAGATTAAAAGCTACATATATTGCAAATAAACAACTACAAAAACGCATCTTATCTGGCGATTCATTACTAAGCGGGAACTAGAAATTAAATTTTTTTTTTTAATTTTCCAAATGAAAAACATCGAAATATATGTTATTGGATAAAATAAATACGTATAATTTTTCACTCTATTAGATAGTTTTAACACTTTATGGATCCCACATAACGAAGGGTTTGAAAAGTAAAATTGATATCACGAATGCTGAATGTTGGCATACAATGTACACTGACGACCAAAATTAATGCACCACCCATGATTTTGAATTTGATTTTTTTCTAAACTGTTTTTCTGATTTTAATACGTTTTTTTTGTTTTGTAGGTTAACTCTTCTGGAATGTATAGCCGTGCCGATTTTAAGTAAAATTATTTTTTCTTTAAATATGGGGCATATGTTTTTTTCCAAAAACTCAAAACACCCTGTGGGAATCGCCAGCAGCAAAATTAAACTCTCATCTTTTCTTAACATTTACTTTTTTTAGTACACTTTTTTATTTTTGCTATTAAAGGAGATATACCGAGTGGAGAAAAAAAATCAAACATTTTAGTTTCTTGGATGCCATTTTTTTGTTATATAACCGATTCGAATAAACTTGCCGTCATTAGATAGGTAAATCAGTAGGCTACAAAACCTATAGGTCAAAATGGTAGACACGAAAAAATCAAAATGTTAGACGCCTTTAAAAATTGATGTTTTTTGAAAAAAAAACGTATCTTTATTGTTACACCTTATATTCAAAGAAAAAATTATTTTTACTTAAAATTGGCAAAGAAATTCCAGAAGAGTTAACTTACAAAACAAAAAAAAAAACATTAAAATCAGACAAACGATTTAGAAAAAAATCAAATTCAAAATCATAGTATATTTTGGGTGGTGCGTTAATTTTGGTCGTCAGTGTATTTACGTATCAAAGACACTAGATCAGTTTATTTCGTTACATCAGTTTTTGTTGTTTCTTATTGAGGCGTTTTTAGTTGACGAAAGGTCAATGAGGAAGCCAAAAATGTAGCGAAACTAATGAAAACATTTCAACATCAATGCGCGTCATTCTATGTAAATGCGTTGAGAGATTCGGCTATAAAAAAAATATGTAGAAAAGTCTGCGTAACGTCACGTTTTCACTAGTTTATTCACCACGTTTAATATTTGATTCTGATTCTAAAGTTGACTGGGAAAGCATCAGTAAATGTTATTCTCCATATGCACATGCAAAAAACTTACAGATAATCTTAAAATTAGTAATAAATTAAACATCATGACCTCCGTCTCGCTTTGCATTAAAGAGAGCTACAGATTTAAAGACAACGGACACACACACAATATTAAAGTATACTAGTTTTCGGCAAAAAATCTGTGTCAATCAATCTCAATATTACAATGGTTTCCTAATTCAAGGTTCGCAATTTTTTTTTACTCTTGTTATTGACCAATAGTTGTCAATTATACCCACCAAAAAAACCAAGTTAAAATATTTTTTTTCTTAAATTCCGCCAGTTCAAGAAACACATTACAAATAATTCGTGAATACTGTCAATTAATAAATAAAAGCAATGGTGCATATACAGAAAAGTGCCGCTGATATATATGAAAACGTTTCTTTGCTGAAAACGCATGAATCGAAATGAATCGAAAAAAATAGGGCAAAAGAGCTTTAATTAAATAAAACATAAAATAACTCTTCTTCTGTTAAAAAATATCGTCGCTTGTGTATTATCACGTTTCCGATATTAGAAAGTTCAGCGATCTGTGTCGAATGTATTGTCATATTGGCGTGTAACGACTAGAGAATGCACACAGTTGCATAATGCACCCTAGTTTATGTTCCTTTGGAATGAAAGGTAATTAAGGAACACGTCACTGTGTAAACAACAATAATCTTTCAATGTTGTTTATATACCGCAATAAAAGTTTGATAAAAGCATTTATTTACGTTATAATTTTAAAGCTGCAATATTCATAGTTATTCTGTATTTAATCAGGAATTAAAAAAATAAGGAAATTCAGGGCTTTTTGGTAATCTAGAAATTGGCATATATAAATAGAATAGCATGAAATTTTTTAAAGATCGTACAGATATCCGGACTGAAATCAAACATCAGTTTTTTTTTAATTTTTTTTTCCTAGAATTTTTAAGAATAGTAAATAATGGCGATAACTCCATTATTTTTGAAAATAAAGTATTGTAATATATCATTTTAAAAATAATAATAACTTTTAAATGGGAGAAATAAAAATATTATTATTATTATTATTATTATTATTATTAATAAAAATTGGATTTTAACCAAGCCATAGCCAGCTATGACTTGTATTTGAAAAATGAGAGTGGTGTTAATATCTCAAAATCTGAAAGAGATAGCGAAAATATAATTTTTTCAAAATCTGCATAAAAAATAATAAAAAAACTGCATTAAACTATTTTCATAAATAAAGTAAATCAGTTTTTTGCTTATGAAACAAAAACGCGTTGATTTTACTAAAAGTTTTTGTACATAATAGTAAGCCTGGCTCTACATTTGGTGTCATTTACCCTACCTTGTATCTCTTACCATTTGCAAGATACCCATGGTAAGCACGATAAGTGGGACACCCTGTATAATCGATTCTTAAGTGGTCTTTGACATGGAGATTTGTAACCCTGTGAAATGAAATTATGTGCCTAGATACAAAAAATTCGTGAGACATCGCAGGTACTCAAGAAAAATAATGGTCTTTATGTACAGGGTGATCGTTTGAAAATTCTACTTTTTAAACCCTTTTATTTTGCTTAAAAATATAGCTAGAAAAAAAAATAAAAAATAGATCTGTAGCGTATTTTACCAAGTTTTTGTACATGTTATGAGTCTGCATCTTAATCTTAATGAATATACAGGGTGCGCCACATAGTCACATTTTTTTAAACGGAGCACCCTGTATATTTTTAGATATTTGGATAACCCTTTTCAGCCCCTTTATAAATATATATAATTGTTATATATTTCACGAACAAATAACTGAGTCGAGCAGCCAAATGGATCGCCTCAAAAATTTTTCCAATTTTCATGATAAAATTTTGAAACTTGGTTACATAAATTGGACATGAAAATTCATATTTTAGACATGATTTTAGTCTGGCTTAGAAGTAACATCATTTTTTAAATAATAAAATAGCAAGAATTTTTAATTTTTTATTTGCTGTTATTATTATTAATAATATTCAAAATAAGAGGATACCATTTAAAATGAGACAGTTAGTAATACATTCACTCTTACCTAATTTCAAAGTTATTAATAATAATAATAATAATAATTTTATTATTATTATTATTTTTAAGACAGCTCAGATCATTTTCTGTAATTCCAATTTTATAGTTTTATTTAAAAAATTGTGTAGGTACCTCTTTAAATAATTTCAACTTATGAGCCAACAAAAATAGACTGGTCCTTTTCAGCATTCTTCCCTATATCTATCAACGCCGAAAGAGATTTGTAAAAAATTAAACAACCTTAAAAATAATGTATTTCTACAACCCCCAAGCGTTATGAATCTCATCAAAGTGTATATGCCATATTTTTTATCAACCTTTCCTCGATTTCAGGCCGAAGAACAAATACATACGCATCACTAAGGACGAAAACTTCAAGTCCGAGGAACACGCGCTGTCGCACGCTCCGACGCAGGCCGAAGCCGCCTGTTCCTACGACCTGGACGAGTGCGACGTGGCTTGGCTGAAGATATTAAATTCAGAGAGAGCGGCGGCGGGCCTGGGCCCCATTTACGAAGACCAGCTGGAGAGGGTGGTTGAGAGGTTCGAACTGTGCTGTTGGGACAAGATACAGTCGATCCTGAGAAACGAGGAGGGCTTAGGCATCGAATATGACGAGAATGTGATTTGTGACGTCTGCCGGTCCCCGGACTCCGAGGAGGGCAATGAAATGGTGTTCTGTGACAGTTGCAATATATGCGTTCATCAGGCGTGCTACGGCATCACTCGAATACCCGAAGGGCAATGGCTATGCTGTACCTGCAACATCGGTAAAAGGCCGGAATGCGTACTGTGTCCGAATAAGGGGGGCGCCATGAAATCCACCCGGTCAGGACAGAAGTGGGCGCACGTTTCTTGCGCATTATGGATACCTGAAGTTAGTATAGGTTGTGTAGAAAAAATGGAACCAATCACTAAGATCTCTAGCATCCCGTCTAGCCGGTGGGCGTTAATCTGTGTGTTGTGCCGTGAACGAGTAGGTGCTTGCATTCAGTGTTCTGTAAAAACTTGTAAAACCGCATATCATGTTACGTGTGCTTTCAAGCATGGGCTGGAAATGAGAGCGATCATAGAGGATGAGAATGCCGATGACGGCGTGAAATTAAGGTCTTACTGCGAGAAGCACAGCAAGTCTAGCAAAAAAAACGAAAAGAGCGTTTGCTCCGGATCCGAGGATGACGATTGCAAACGTAAGAAACGCAAGGATATGACGTCGGAAGAGAAAAATCAGGCCAGGGCGGCGCGCCTTCAGGAGATTGAAGCGGAATTTTTTAAACACGTCACCGTCAAAGATGTAGCTATGCATTTAGATGTAGATAACGAGGCCTTGCAGTACATTTACAATTACTGGAAACTTAAGAGGAAGGCGGGCCACAACAAGCCTCTTCTTCCTCCAAAATCCGAGGACGTGGATATGCTCTCTCATAAACGAGAACAGGCCGATTTAGAGAAGATGAAAATGTTCGTGCAATTGAGACAAGATCTAGAAAGGGTGAGGAATCTGTGTTATATGGTTAGTAGGCGAGAGAAGTTGTCGAGAACTTTCTTCAGGATGAGGGAACAGACTTTCCACAAGCAGGCGGCTGTACTCGATTCTGGTCATCCACTGCCAACAACCGTCGTACAAGCAGTCATAGAGGCTAACCATGGTCCGTCGATATACGATCGATTGTACTCGCATAATGAGGCGGAAGATCACACCTCAGATTTCGATACCATTTTAGCCAGGATAGCAGGTATCAAATCTCCTACTCATTCAGGAGACGAGAATAAGCTCGAGATTAACGGCTTATTCAAAGACGTGAAAAATAATCCCTATAAGAAAATCTACTACAACGGTTCTTCGAAGAGAAGGAGCGGGAGCCTGTACGAGAGCAGCTTGTCCAGCGCCAGTAGTAGCGACGAACGACCTAAAGATAACAAAGAGAATCGAATACACAGCAGTTCGGAAGAAGAGAAACCCTCGATATCTTCGATACCTAAGAAGAAGACCCCTACGCCACGTAAACAGACCAGCACCAGCAAGGTAGCGGACAAGAGGCGACAAAAGAAACATAGCTTATCTCGAAGTAAGATTGAAAGCAGTAGCGAAGAAGATGTTAAAACTCCTAAAAAGAACTGGGGGCAAAGCTCCCGTTCGAGACTAAGCCAAATCGATAAAGAACTTGGCGGAGAATCCTGTAGTGATAGCGATGAACTCATGCCAATTCCTTCAGCACACAAGTCCGACAATCAAAAAAATGTAAAGTCCATGTCGTCTATTTATTCCGATAGTGACAGTTCAGATGTCTCGATGAAGAACGACGACAAGTCCTCAAATGCCACAAACGACTCCCAAAACAAGTTACGTACTAAAGCAGCTGTTAAAGAATTCTCACACAAACCTTCTACTTCTAAGAGTCCGAATAAGAGTAGCCCCGAGAACAAGAAGAAACTTAAAGGTGAGGAATTCAAGAAGGAGAACGCTTCAAAGAAAAAGGATTACGTTCCTTCTGATCTCATAGTGCCGCAGAGGCAGGCAGCAAAGAAGGCCACAGAGAATCTAAAATCCAACACGGCTTCTAGAGTTAAGGACCATGCGGTGCCGGCGGAGGAACCTGCCAAGATCGAGGACAAAAGTAAGCAAAAGCCAAAATTCAAACCCATTAAAGATAATAAGGACCCACCTAAGGAAGAAGAGAAAGTTAGGGAGAGGAAGAAAGAGAAACCGCCGGCACAGGATGTCTTTGACATCGACAAGGAGGTGGAAAAAACAGAATTGCAGGAAATCTTGGCTTACGTGCCTCAAAGACAAGCTGCCAAGAAAGCCGCAGAGCACATCAAAAGCGGCCTTGGGAAACCCACCGCTGCTGCGGCAGAACTACCAGCTGATTCGGATAAGGCTAAGAAGGATCCGCCGGAACCGGTCAAAACTAAAAAGGAGTCTGACGGCAAGCGAGCGAAGGAACCCGAGTCTGTTAAACCCGCCAAAGTTTCTGAAAGTAAACGCAAGTCTTCCACAAACTCGACCAGCAGTTCGTCTTCCACAACGAGCAGTTCCTCAGACTCCTCCACCAGCTCCAGTTCTGACAGTGAAGAGGAACCGGCCAAACCTCAACCGCGATCGGAGAGTCTTTTCTCGACCTCACCACGAGAAACGACTAAGCGGAGTACTGCCAAGGACTGGCCCTTTCTTGACAAGGGACCCAGGCCAGCGGCATCCTCTGGTTCCTCAAGCTCGAGCGACTCCAGTGCCCCCTCCTCTCCCAGAAAATCCTCACCCCCACCACAACCCAAGACAGACTCTCCATCGCGAGCCGCACCAGAACCGACACCTAAGCCACACCGAAAGAGCACTGATAAGAAACAGCCTCCACCAGCTCCTAAGAGAGAGGAACAAGCACGACCACGAGGACGGGGACGTGCACCCAGAGGCCGCCCGCGGACATCCCACTCTGGTGATCGGGTCGGAGATGCTGATGTCAGGTCTAGAGATCTGTCTGATGGCCAACGTGTCAGTGTGGAAAGAGAACGAGCTAAGGGCCGGAAGGCCAGAAACACTGCAGGAGATGAGTTGGACGATATCGTCCAAAAAGAGGCCGCAGAGCCCGTCAAACTACTCTCTCCGATCAGGAAAACGGACAAGAAGTTAAGGGACAGCAAGGATTCTGAGATAAGCAACTTGGAAAAGGAAATATTAGAAAGGAAAGCCGGTAAAGAGGGGACATCTAAAACCAAGTCGACGCTTGACAGGCTGTTTGGAACGCCCGAGAAGAACAAGGAGGACGACCACGCACAGAGAGTGGAAAAAACTCAGAAATCGGAAAAGGTCAGGAGGGAACTTTTGAAACCGTCAGCTAAAGTCGTGGAAAAACCTTTAATAGCTCCAGAAAAATTAACAGTTTCCTCAGAAAAAAGGCACAAGTCTCCTGACAAGGTGCTAAAACCTCCCACAGAAAAACAGATCAAATTGGAAAAACGGGCGAAGTCTCCAGACAAACCTGTCAAGTCGGCGGAAAGAGCCCAGAAACCTTATAGATCACCCGAGAAAGTTACTAAATTGTCAGATAAACTGCCCAAAGCGCTTGAAAAACCAGAGAAAGCTGCTAAGTCCCCCGAGAGACCGCCTAAATTGCGCGAAAATATTCCAAAGCCCACAGAAATAATAGAACCCGTAGAAAAACAACCGAAGTCGACGGAGAAGTTGGCCAAAATTGAGCAGCTGATAAAATCTCCCAACAAGGAGTTGAAGGAGCAAATCGACAAAAAGGTGGATAATAAAGAGACGCACATCGACAGAAAGTCGATAAACAAGAGGCCGCCCTTGAAGAGCAAAAGCATCGACGACATCTTGGCCAGCAAACTATCCAGCAGCGAAAGCAAAGAAAACAAGCTGGAGCTTAGGAAACCGCCGACACCTAAACATACGAAAACCTCCGATGAGATTACGATTGCCGACAAAATCGTCGACGACCACCTGCAAACCCATAAAGCCATCGATTTCTACAACCGCCAGTCTGAGGTAATCCAAGAAGTTTACAATGCAACACCCGACGTCGCGAAATCGCTCTTAAACGAGCTGGAAGTCGAAAAGAAAAACTCGCTCAAGCCGGCAGGAGTGACCAACCAGGTTCTGCAAAACCGTTCGATATTCTCCCCACAACCGCATGCAAAAGACGCAGATATTTTAGACTTTAACTTTGACGATATTGCCATCTCAAAGGACGACGAAATTATGAAAGGGCCACTTACTTGGAGTTTCAACAACAGCTCCTTAATCAGAGAAGACACGAAAGAGGACAGCGCCAGGGAGACGTTAAACTTAGTTGAGAAGCTGCGAATGGAGCTGTCTAAAAAATCAACCGGTTGTGACGTTGATGACGCTACAACTAGCACTGAGGTGGAAAACGAACGGGTCGAATTCGCAGAACAGGTTGTGCCCGATAACACCACAGAGGTCCTGCAGAAAAACGCCGATTCTAAATCTGAACAGATGACGCACCTCAATCTCGAACTAAAAGTGCACAGTACTGAAGCAGAACCGGTAACACATTTTGAGGCAGAAGCGAGCAAGCATCGGCAACAGCCGCAACCCGATTACGGATATATTAATTGTGAAACCAACTTACCTCTTGAGCCACAGAAAAACATTCCCATTCAACAGCACCAAGGTCTGACGGACCACACAGCTCCTGTTGAAGGAGACGAACGATGGGTGCCCCCCAGCGAAAATTACCCAAACATTCAGTCAGTTGACCCAACGAATTACTTAAACGATTCCGTGCCGCACGTAGACCCACACTACTTGGAGCAGTATGCAAATTCTAATACTCAGGAACATCACAAGAACCAACCGACGTTAAATTCTCTGCCCGCCCAACTAGACGTACGGTTACAGGAAGAGGCCCTTAAAAATCAATCCCCCTTACTTCACGAAAGAATAGATAGAAGAATCTCGCAAACTCCTCTGATAGACCCCGCCTCTATGGATTGCATGCCTAGCCCGTCGCCGTACGCCAACATCCACCCACAAGCCAAATGGGCAGACAGCGAACTTATGCCCAACCGCCGATCTTCTTCCAGCTCCGCGGCCTCGACGTCAAGTTCGAGCTCCAGGAGAGACGACGAAGAGGTACGAATGCAAGAAGTGAGGCTAGTGAACCACACCACGCTGGACATGGCGGCGTACCTGCCATCCCAGGTTCCTCCGTTTCCTCCAAACTCTTTGGACAATTTCGGTGCCTATTCTGATGGATCCTGTTATCCCGTTAGTTTGTTCCCCCCTCCCAATCTCAATACTCAACTAGCATTCCCTCCCACAGGTCCTGCAACGATGTTCCCGCCAGCGTTCGGAGCCCCATTTCCCACTCCACATTCGATGCCGCCTATGCCTAAACCAGTAGACGAATCAATGCAGTTTTCTTCCACGTGCACGGCAGCGTTTACTTCGTCACAACACAATATGGCCCTGACAGCGGCCATGGTCAACATACCTCCCTCGACCCCGAAACCAATAGAACAGCAGTTGGAGGAGCGGCTCTTGGTGCCGCCACCAGTGTGCGCTCAACCGGCTCTGACGCCCTCGACAACGGCCGACGAAGTCATACCGTCACCAGCTATTAGCAACACCACACCATCTGCAAATAGCGCGTTACCGTCACCTAGCACGTCATTGAAATCGAATAGTTCGGCGGGAAAGAAGTCGCCCAGCAAACCCACCAGGACGTCAGCCAGGGTCACCTCCCAGATGATGAATAAGTCTCCGGCAAAGAGCCCAGGTAAGAGTCCGAGGCAAGAGGCAGCTCTCAAACAAAGCGGTCCTGGTCGGGGTAGAGGAGACGGTAAACGAGGGGCTGGTAAGACTGGAGCGTCCAGGCCCCAAACTGCCACGAGAGGCAGGGGACGAGGACGTGGACGCGGCAGGGGTAGCCATCACAACGACTACGACTACATTGGCGGCGGTACGATTCACAACAAACTGGTCGGAACTGTTTACGATTTGGACTTTGACGACGATATTTCGAATGATAATATGACCGATCTGAAGTCTATGAGAGAGAGGAGGAAGTCCGTCGATATTCACGAGAGGAAATTCGAATCGTTTTCGTCAACCAGGGACTCTCCTCGATCTCCGAAGTTCTCCAGCCCCTCACAAGCATCACATAAAAGTAGAAGTTACAATACCGACCTGAGGGAGCTGCGACCGCCAACGCCAATAGAAGACAGCAGATCCAAAACCGACGTATCCTTAACCAGTTCGGACAATGATCCTCCACAAATATTCCCAGATGTAACGCCAGTTTTACCCGGGCCTGTTGACATGAGAACGTACAACAGCAACTACGACCAGCAAACCTACACGGAACAAAACTTGCTGAGTGCTTTTGCCAGTGGCACTACAGAGACCCAAGTGCACGAGGACATTGACGAGGACTTTGAGAAAGAATTACACACGGCACTTAGTGCGAAAAAGCCGACGGTGCCGCCTCCCACCGAGATGGCCAGCAATATAAAAGTCTCTCTGTCGGATTCTCGCAATCAGCTTAAGGTCAAAATTAAAGGACCAATTGCCAACTACACGTCGACGGTGGCGCCTCTACCTCCGCCCACCGTCGACCCTATAGTGGTATCCACCATCAACTCTGTAACAAATAATGCAATAAGTAGTGCCTCTATCGGTATATCCTCGGGTGGTACTTCCAGCCTAAGGCGGATGAGAAAGAAGGAGTTATTAAGGCAATATTGGACGCAGGACATGAATATGGATGATCCGACGAGTAATTCGGCTTATATTGCCCCCGCAGCCCCCACCATAAACCGTACTATTATCACCATTCCAAAGGCTGTGGCCTCCATGACTAGCATACCCACGAAGGAGGATTACAGAGACTATAGAACAGGCACAGATGACTTTATCGAAAGCAAACATCACCGCAAGGAATCCAAGGCGAAGTCGGGCGGCCTTTCTAGAGAGCTACGCCAGTTAGACTGGTCCTTAGACGATGACGGGCACTTGGAGAGGAGGAGGAGCGTTGGGTCTGCAGGCAGCAACAACTCCGGCTTGTCGTCCAGCTTTGATTCGGCTCTGTCAAAGAGGCGAGGCCGACCTCCGAGGCTGTCGCAACAGCCCACGGCGCCCAAACTTAAGATTAAAATCGGTAACAATACCAACAGCATCGTCGGTGCCAGCAGAATGGACGACAAGAGAGACAGGATCCGGCCGCCCAAGAAGCGCCTCGCCACGATAAATAATATGCCGAGCGTGGAAGATCTGAAGCGGGAGAGCATGAAGTTCAGAAAGATGGTAATGCAGGATTTGAAAATCAAGAAGAAGAAGAAGGACAAGAGCGAGAAGAAGAGGAAGAAGAAGCTCAAGTCCGAAGTACAAATTATATCTAACCAGGGGGAGAACCCGACCAAGCTCATCATCCGGTTTGGCAAGAAAAGTGACGGTGATAGTGATAAACGGACGAGTGGCGAATCTAGCGGTAGTAGTGGTGCGTTGACGTTAAACGACAGCAGAACTGAAGTGAAAAACTGTGTGAAGGAAGCCGAGCTTCCAGGTGCCTCGGACTGTAAGCCGCCTCTGAAACTGACGCCCATAAAATTAAAACTGTCTAGATGTCAGGAGGGGTCGGGCTACGTAATGAAGCCCGCCACTTCCGCGCCCAGCACAGAGAAGGCGGAGGAGGCGCAGGCCGTGCAGCCAGGCCAGCCGCCTCCCGAGCCGCACCCGCCCCCCGACTCTGTACAGCCCCCCGCCCCACCAAAAAAAGACTGCGAGGTTAGATGATAATCGTGTACCATACCACCTGTCAACCTGTAATATATTTTAGGTGACCAGTGAGGCAGACTTGTACAGACTAGGCTAGCTGCTATTCACTTGTTTCAATCCACATTGTTAAGCTGTCTAGTGTATGTGTAGGCTAAGCGAGCACATGTATGTCATTATTTCAGTGTACAAAGTCAATTACAGCCGCAGACGTGTAATCATATTTTTGTACATATTGTAAGTTATGGTAATTGTGAATATACATATAGTACTAATTTATATATTTCATTTAAAATGATTAACTCGTGTTGACAATTTTGATAGCTAGACTCGTTATAGAATTTCATCAGATATTGTACAGAACAAATGGCTTGAGTGCAATTTTATCGGTTGTTGTTATGAGAGCCATTGATTGATTTTATTATTATTATTGTACAGTTTTATTTTTTAACTCGTTGTCCGCCGGACAGTGCAGTATAAATTACTTAAAGATTTTATTAACTTTTTATAGTTGTATAATAATTATTTTATTTTTTATATCTGATATGTTTTTATTCAGTGTACGTGTTGTATATTTTTTACTGCAAGTATTAAAGCACAAGCCATTTGTTGTTTCATGTTACATGATACAAATAATTATAATAAATATGAAATATGAACAAACCGACCGTTTTCTATTATCAATCCACACGACCCCCTACTTGTTTGTCTTGTTCTTTTTTTCTTTGTCTCCTAAACCTTTACCACTGTACAATAAGCACAACACTTTCATGTTATTTAATTTGTATATTTTGTTTATAAGCCGGACTGTAAGATTTATGTGTATTGTTTAAAAATGTACACATAGTTGATTCATAAATTATATCCAGTTTTATACAAAATTACGTTTGTGTTCTGATTTACTTACCCACCGAGCCTGTGTTTTATTTCTAGTTAAGTTGAAGGTATCATCGTTGACATGTACATGACGTGGCTTGTTCTGTTATTGGTTATAATACTCGAGAAGAACGTGCCATCTTGATAAATAAACATTTTAATTTTATTATGGTATCATTGCTTCCTGTTTTCTTATGTTTTTGAAATAAGTTTTCTCACCCCCTACTGTAATGTAATTGGCTGCCGACTGTTGGAAATATTTATATTCTAATCCTAGCCTACAGTGGTGTGTTTAAGCCTACAGAATATTTTTATATTCATATTCATATTTTTTTACTGTGAAGTATTTTTTTTTGTTAATACTGAATAAGTGAATAATATCCATCATTGATTTATATTCTAGTATGGAGCAAAAGTGTGATTTCGTTTACCATAATTTTTGCTAAATTATGAAGATAAAAAAACACTTATTATAAATACTTATCTCAAAATGAGACGTAAAATTTAAAGGTACCATCAAATTAGAAAAAAAGTCAGTGACGGCGAGGTTTTAAGTTTTAGCAGGTAAGGATAATTTCATATTTCCACCATTTGTTAATAATTATTAATAAAGAATTTAACTCCCCAACAGTTTTGTCACAAATATTCCAATAGCTACGTAATTTTAGCTATGCTTCATCGAGTAAAAATAGTCGAAGATAGAAATTGAAACCCACAACCATTGCTAGGTTCTTCGATCCTTTGATCGAAGAACCTAGCAATGGTTGATTATTCTTTAATAACTCCTAGATAAACAAATAAAGACTATTACTTTACCGCTGTCAATACTTTCACAGTCTAAGGTCTTTTATTTGTAAACATCCTACAGGTTCCTTATTGGCTAGTCTACAATTTGGCCATTATAATTTTAGGAATTTTCGAATATGACCCTCTGGCCGCATCCGCCACTGTTAAGGAAGGCATTTGCATGTGACGTCATAACTAACCTCAAAATATACATTTTCTAAAATTTTCGAATATTATAACAATTTTTATCAAAATTTCTGCTTGGTTCCTGTGCTATCAGCTGAAATCTTGCTGAGTGCCATTATTAATGAAGTTTTAATTGCCTCAATCTAATAAAATAAGTTCCTTGATCGGAGTTTTGGTCACAGCTTCCTCCAACAACATAGGCGTAGACAATAGCAAAATAATATCAAGTATTCATGTGAAATTTAAATAACTACAAAAACATACGCTAATATCTATATTTATCTGCAAAAAATTATGTCTTGAGCTTTTGTAATTTCAACTTTTGCATATTTTGCCCTTTTTGATTCCTTGGAATATCTCGTTAACCAAGTCCTAAATTAAAATTTTATAAAAGTAAGAAAAATTATAGAAATAAGTATTTAATCGAAAAATTAATATTTAGAGACCATAGGCGTATTCATGAAAAAGTTGGGGAGGTTAATGGGTACCACAACCCTCCTTTCCCCGCTTGCCCTTTGACTTTTTTTTACCAAAATTACACAAAAAGTGCATCTGCGTCTGTGCAAAATTTCAGGAAAGAATCTTAAAAAATAATCGAGTTATTTAATATAAATAATTTTCAAAATATAAACTTTAATAGCCTGTATAAGGAAACCTACACGCCAAAATAAAAAATCACACATAAAAGTCGCATTATTTTCGTCCAAAGAATCTGTGGTTAACGGCTTGAGGATTTGGGCATGCATACTTTTTCTTAACACCCTGTATAAAAATATGTACTAAATTTGATAAAATTATATCGAATAATCACAAATATTTCCTATTACTATTTAAATATTAAATAAATCATCATATTATGAGTAGTTCAGCAGTCATTATTTTATTATTGGCAACATTGTGTGTTTATTAAAGATGTCGTTAGAATGTGATTCTTTCAACACCTTTCGTGGCTCTGGTAGAAAATCGGCGTAGTTGAATATTAGTGCGAATATTCGCAGTTTTTCTCATTTCTTGTTCCGAATTTAATTATTGACTGCCATTTAGTCAATAATCGTGGTGGAAAATCGTGTTACACCCATATCGATCCAAAGACGACAGAGTAACTCGACTCTACTCCGGCAAAGGTCAACAGAACAAAGTCACCGTATCGACCGTGACTTTTCGCGAAAAATGATAGATGGCATGATCCAAATTATAGGTTATGGGTGATGCAATTTTGCTGTCATTACTGTCATTTCCATTTCATTGCCATTTAACGTGCCGAAAGTGAGAGTGTAACCATGGCTGATGAAACGAAAAATATCACACAAAATGGGGGTGTTGCACCCCCAAAGACTGAAAAGCAGCTGGCAAAGGAGGCCGCGAAACAGGCAAAGTTAGACAAGCTGAAACAGAAGTTAGAAAAGCAGCAAAATGCAGCCCCAAAAAAGGATAAAGAGGAGGTAAGCATCCGTTTTCAGCATATGTTCCTGTTTAACAAATAAATTATTATTCTGCAGAAGAAGGAAAAGAAGAAAGACGCAAAAGACGCCGCAGTTTATAGTTTAGCAACCCCAGAGGGCGAGAAAAAAGATATTAAAAATCCCCTGCCGGATGCCTACAGCCCGAAATACGTTGAGGCAGCTTGGTATAGCTGGTGGGAGAAGCAGAAGTTTTTCAAGCCAGAGTACGGGGTAGGTTACAATTTACTTATTATTTCGGAATAGCTAAAGAGAATACTCGTACGTTTTTAGCGTGAATCCATTATGGAACCTAATCTAAGAGGGACGTTTGTCATCATAATTCCTCCGCCTAATGTGACTGGTTCGCTGCATTTGGGCCACGCTCTTACCAACTCCGTTCAAGATGCGATCGTGAGATGGTAAGTAACGTTTTCTAAACAAATTTTTTAAAGAAATCCGTTTCATGTCATTCTTGCAGGCATCGAATGAGAGGCGAAACAACGTTGTGGAATCCAGGTTGCGACCATGCTGGCATAGCCACGCAGGTGGTGGTAGAGAAACAGTTGTGGCGGCAGGAACAGAAAACGCGTCATGATATTGGACGGGAGAATTTCATACAAAAAGTGTGGAAGTGGAAGGACGAGTAAGTAACGTTCCTATTTTAAAAACGTTTTCTACATCCTAGTACGATATTTATAAACACCAAAAAGGCAAAAATATATAGCGATCTTTGTTAATTGTATGGCCTAGTTATATTATTTGCATTATTGCATTTTGTAATTGTTAGAAAGGAGTTATATGCTTGGTAAGCATAAGTTGTATAAAATGGAGAAATAAATGGGGACCAAGGTCAATATTACTATTAAGTGTACTATACTGTATGTTTTATTTCAGCAGTCATAAAATTATTCTTGTCGAATAAAACCGTTAAGAAAAATGTTTAATTTTCCAGTAAAATGGTCTTACAACGTTATTGAATTAACACAAGTATGTGTGACGATAATTTGCTATAAACTGCTGACAGATAGTCTGTGATCCAGACTAGTTTGTATGTTGACCTTAACTTAAAAAGATTTCCTTATAGGTCAAGGTTATACATTTTATTTGAATACTGATAAATGTTTGCATAATCAATAAATTATAATTATAGACACTAATCTCGTAATTTACCCAGCTTTATATAAGATGCTTAATTTCCGTTAATCAACTATTATATACGTGGAATTAAAAGAATAACAATACTTGGAGTTTAATTTAACAGAAAAAAGTCTAGGTGTTGTTTTTTTTCCATACCTTTTTATTTTGTTAACAGAAAAGGTGTACGTATTTACCACCAATTAAAAAAGATGGGTTCTTCCTACGACTGGGACCGAGCCGCCTTCACGATGGACCCGAAGCTGTGCAAAGCCGTGACGGAAGCCTTTGTGCGACTCCACGAAGACGGCACAATTTACCGGTCAAACAGGCTGGTAAACTGGTCGTGTACTTTGAAGTCGGCTATTTCCGATATCGAGGTAGAGCGTTGATTTTTAATTCCCACCCAGGAAAACTGCATCGACTATTTCTTACTTACAGGTGGACAAAGTGGAGCTCCCGGGTCGAACTCTGCTAGCCGTCCCAGGCTACGACGAGAAAATTGAGTTCGGCGTGTTGGTGCACTTCGCCTACCAAGTGGAGGGTTCTAACGAGAAACTGGTGGTAGCTACGACTCGCGTGGAGACCATGCTCGGTGACACGGCCGTCGCGGTACACCCCAACGACGACAGGTACAAGCATCTGCACGGGAAGTTTGTCGTGCACCCGTTCTGCGATAGGAAGATGCCTATAGTGGCCGACGACTTTGTGGAGCTCGGTTTCGGCACAGGAGCCGTGAAAATCACCCCGGCCCACGATCCCAACGATTACGAGGTGGGGAAAAGGCACAACTTACCTTTCATTACCATTTTCGATGACGAGGGGTATGTGGTGGGAGAGTACGGGAAGTTTACGGTAAGTAATATAATAATAATAATAATAATAATAAAAATAAATAAAAAAAAAAAAAATTATGTACAGGTCCATTAAAAAATGGACCAAAATAAATCATTGCTTGATGTCCCAACTTTTTAAGGAAGTAAAATGGTACTAAGGCTAAAGCTAAAATGATTTACTTTTATTTATTTATAAATATTGTGTTTATCTTAAACCGTGGTTTTCAGGGCATGAAACGGTTCGATGTGAGAAAGGAAATTGTAAACGCCTTGAAAGACAAAAAGCTGTATGTTGAAACTAAAGACAACCCGATGGTCGTGCCAATTTGCAGCCGTAGTAAAGACGTAGTTGAGCCTCTACTTAAACCTCAATGGTATGCATACTGTTATTTTACAAAATTATTCGCCACCTTTTAATCAAATATCTCCATTTCAATCTAATCTTGTTTTAGGTATGTAAAATGTGACGAGATGGCCTCCAAAGCGATTAAGGCTGTTGATGACGGTGACCTTAAAATCATTCCGGAGATGCACGTTAAAACTTGGCACCACTGGATGGGTGGCATCAGAGACTGGTGCATTTCTAGGCAGCTGTGGTGGGGTCACCGAATTCCCGCTTATTCCGTAACCGTGAAGAGCCAGCCCGCCAAAAAGCTTGCGCCTGGAGTAAGTTACAATTACAATTTTTTTTTACATATAATTATTAACGTTTCTTTTCAGTCTGAGGATAATGACCGTTGGGTGTCGGGCCGAACCAAAGAAGAAGCGTTGCAAAAAGCTGCCAAGAAGTTCAAAACTTCCGAAGACGACATAGTCCTCACCCAGGACGAAGACGTGTTGGACACGTGGTTCTCGTCAGGCCTGTTCCCGTTCTCCGTTTTTGGCTGGCCAGACGAATCTGACGATCTCAAAGTTTTCTATCCTACGTCGCTTCTGGAAACGGGTCATGATATTTTATTCTTCTGGGTGGCCAGGATGGTGTTCTTCGGACAGAAATTGCTTGGAAAGTTGCCGTTCAGGTAAGACAAGAGAAAACATCAAAAATTAAAAAATATTGGTTTTACACTTAGGAACGTTCTAAAGATTCTGTTTTAATTTTCAGGGAGGTCTATCTGCATCCCATTATCAGAGACGCACACGGGCGGAAAATGAGCAAGTCTCTCGGGAACGTAATAGATCCAATGGATGTAATAACGGGCATATCCCTCGAGGATCTCCAGAAGCAGCTGTACGGCAGCAACTTAGACCCCAAGGAGATTGAAAAAGCCAAGCTGGGCCAAAAGCAGGACTACCCCGAGGGCATCCCGGAGTGCGGCACAGACGCTCTTCGCTTCGCCCTGTGCGCCATGTGCTCGGGAAGAGACATAAACCTGGATATCCTGCGGGTACAAGGGTATAGATTTTTCTGCAATAAAATTTGGAACGCCACCAAGTTTGCTTTGACTTATTTCGCCGAAGATTTCGAGGCGCCCGCGGACAACAGGGTAATAGGGAACGAAAGCTTGATGGATCTCTGGATGCTGAGCAGATTGGCTACTGCCGTCGCTGACTCCAACAAAGGTTTCAGCACTTATGATTTCACGCTGGTCACCACTGCGATATACAACGTTTGGCTGTACGAACTCTGCGACGTGTATTTGGTAAGCAATAAGTAATTTAATATATGACAATATATTAACGCCATAATTAATATTTTAGGAGTGTCTCAAGCCAGTTTTTGCCAGCGACGACGAAGAGGCCAAGAGCACCGCCCAGATAACCCTCTACCGCACCCTCGAGGTCGGTTTGCGCCTGCTATCCCCGTTCATGCCGTTTATAACAGAGGAGCTGTATCAGAGGCTTCCCAGACCAGAGGAGCTTGCTGTAAAAGTCCCGAGCATCTGCGTGGCCTCCTATCCGGATATTATGAAGTGCCGTTGGAAAAATGAGGTCGTCGAAAGCGAAGTTGAATTTGTGCAGAAGATCGCAAAGAGTATCAGGTCCGCTAGGAGTGACTATAATCTTCCGAACAAAACAAAAACTGAAGGTAATTGCGTTTGCTATTAGATTTGATTTGCATAATCATATTTCCTATTTTTCAGCCTATCTGCAATGCAGCGATGAGAACACGGCGGAGATAGTAATAAATTACGCTTCTGCACTGCAAACGCTGGCCTACTGTTCGAAAACGCCTGTCAACGAGCCGGCCCCGCAGGGCTGTACTATTATAACAGTGTCGGACAAATGCGAAGTTAATTTGCTGCTAAAAGGGCTGATTGAACCAGCAAAAGAAATTACCAAAGTGCAGAAGAAAGTAGAATTTCTACAAGCGACTAAAGAAAAATTAACCAAAGCCATAAATGCTCCCGATTTTGAGATGAAAGTACCTGTTGAGGTTCAGCAAGCAAACGTGGAAAAGTTGAATCAAACATGTACGGAATTAACAAGGCTAGAAGCGGCGCTGCAGTCGTTGAAACTTATGTAATAAGGCTTTTGTACTTTTTTATATAAACCAACTTGATGTAACGTATTTATTTTTAGTTAGGCAAATTTTATTTATTTTATACGTATATGGTGATTGTTAATTATCGTAAGTACTATTTGATGCATTTTTACCATTTTATACTAAAGAGCAATCACAGTATTATAAGTTTAAGGCTTCACGATTGTTATCGATATCTAATGAAATAAACTGTAATCAACTACTGCCCTATCAGTTTCTTTGTGTAATGTGTATGTAGGCTAAAAGACAAAAGTGACAAAATAAGGTTCGCAAAATGAAAGCTTTATGTCAAGAACTGCTACTCATATTCGTAAGTCGTGAATCACATTAGATTTAATATTTATAATTAATCTATTTTAATCTCAAATTATGATGCAACTGAATAAAGTCATACCTTATCTTATGTTAATACCTAAAATGACTACAGGCATTAATTAGGAATGAAATCCTTAAAAGTTAGTAGTATGTAATACCATTAGTTGTATACTTGGTTGCCTAATTCCATAGTGCGTATCATAGCGGCGAATAGATGTCACTGGTTAAATAGTGATGTTCATTAATAATTTTTCTAACCATCGACTGGTTAATATCCACGTTACTAAACATCATTTTTAAAGCTAATAATTTTATTGGAACAAATTCGAATTCCACTCGTTTATAGTTTGAAAAATGGCCGAAGATTTATGTTCTGTGGTTCTCAGATGTCAGAGAGTTAGATTATCTGTGGTTGTCAGCTGTCACTCCTGTCACTAGAGGGAACTGTCAGTTTTGAAATATGCCCGTTTTAAATAAGTCAAGTAGTGAAATAAAATAGAATATAATAATATAGTTATTTATCAAAGAAATCAAGTAATTCGCCCCCTGTTTGGTCCTAGGCCTCCTACACTATTGAATATAGTTCTCATTTTTTTGAGGTTATAAACGAAAAATTAATATTGCGGTAATACCTGCTTATTGCATCATGTTCCATTTAAAAGATGCATGCCACTTAATTTTTGTTAAACTACAACGAATGTAGTTTTTCTTTTATGACTCGTTTAAAAGCAAGGAATGCCATACTTTTCTTGGGATGCGATCGAGGGAGAGAAAAACAAGGTGTAAATTTATAAATTTTAATATCAATGATTCATTGTGCAAATCAACAAAATAAATCAGTATTAAAAGTTACATAATAGATAAATCTAAAATCAAATTTTTATACGTATATCACAGCTAATTCTATATTTCATAAATAAATTTGGATGCAGTGTCTTTTGATTTCACGATATGTGGTAGGTACATATTTTCTACCCATTTCCTTAAAGTTATTGTGTTACTTTGTGCTTAATTTACCGTTCAAGTAATAAAAAAATAATATCCGCAACTGCTATTGCTGTGGAAGGGAAATGTATAACAATAAATATTTAATAAAAAAAAAAAGTAAAAGAGTATTTCACAAATTACAACAAACAAAAATAATAAAGTGTATAAATAAAATTTTTTAAAAATAAACAACTTTTGCACGTTAACTATCACTTTACTCGAATTTCGTCCACTGCCCTTGCGAATTGACTTTGTTTGTATTAAAAGGGTCAAAGCTAGGTTGGCTCTGTATACTAGAAAAATTAAAATCTAAACCATACTCCTGCAACAAGTCTTGATCGTTTCGATTGCATTCCCTATTCGACCACTGCTGCGCACCGGGCACGCTCCCGTTTTGTTTGACCGCATGGTTCTCATACGTGTATAAGGGATTGGTAATACTAAGCGGGGCCTGACTACTGGTGGTGCTGGATCGGGAGGGAGATGACTTTGATTTCAGGGGATCGAAATCGTCGAGGTCCGACGTAGAGTCTAAACGTATGAGATCTTCGGTTTCCTCGTGCTGCTGAAAATTCAAAACGCAGCACAGTTTAAGAACAATAATACACAAGTTACATGTAAGGGTGAGGACAAATGTTAGTTGATTCTTGCTGAGAGTGACGGTTCGGAACGACTTGACGATAACTTTTTACCATGCTCTAGTTATGAAGAAACGTATTTTTTTTTTAAACATATTTCCATCTAAAGTATGTGTTTTTAATTAAAAGAAAAACTGCCAAATAATAAAATTGCGTGACTTGGATAAACTTTATTTGTATTAATTTATATTGTATAATTATTCAGAGAGACTACATTTCTTCTTTTCGTTGTTGGCATTACAGTGACCAATACTAAAAACACATAAAGTTATTTATACAGTCTGTAAAAAGTACTCTCCACTAACTAACGGTCAGCAATACAAGTTACTCACTAGGCATGGTCGAAATGAAAAATAATAATAAAAGTCTTCAGTCTAACTATGTTTTAATCAATGTAATGAAATGTTTATCCTAAATATGTTCCCAAGCATTTAATCGATACTAATGAAACCCATGACTACTAAAAAAGAGCATGCTTATGACAGTGATGACCTTTACCTTCCGCCTGGGTGAACATGTAGGAGGCGACAACTTAACAATATCAATGGAATGCCGATTAGCAACATAAAATAAGGGATCTCCATTTTCGCTGTGCCCACCACCAACGACAAAAGGTGTAGTGCCAAAAAGATCCCTGCTAGCGTCCTTGGGGGGGACTCTGGGGGGTACGGAGGGAGGGGACAGGAAAACATCGTCGGGTGACTGGAGGAGGTTCTGCGTTTCCTGGGAGTTGTTGAGGTTCTGGAGGAAGAAACGGTTGGGGGGAGACGCCATGGGCGCCCCCATTCGGGAGGGGAACACCCACCGGTCGGGGCTGGATAAGGGGGAGGCGTTTTTGAAGTTTTCTAAACTTCGCACTGGTTTTAGCTGGAAATACAGGCAGTTATGACAAAAATTAGGCAAACACAAAATCGAGAAACGTCTTCAAAATTGTGCAACAAAAAGTGGGTCTACATACCGTGGGTATTGTTTTGTTGGGGTCCGTTCGGGACGGTTACCTCGGAGATTATTTGAAAGCTGCAATGCCTTCGACAAAGGCCAAAAAAATTTAAATTGCACATTTTGTGGTGCTAGTTCAAAAACATCTGGAATGGATTATATCCTACTATGAAAATTCAATTAAAACTTGATTCCGGATGACGTTGAATTAACGTGGAATTGTAATAATGAACAATGACAGTACTGCTTTCGAAATAATCGTCTGGGCTAAGTTTACGGAAAAAAGTGAGGTTACGCTGTAAACTAATGTACATTGCTTAGTGCATAACTAAAATGTAATAGAAGCCCTTCGTGCAACAGTACAAATAATAATAAGGATACTAGGCTTAATTACCAAAATATTTACACAATTTTGAAATCAGTTTTAGAAGAAATTTTTCCACTTGGAATTTCGAAAACGTGGTTTATAAGAAGATGTGAATTCTCCTTTGGTCATGACGAAACGGTTCAAGTGAAAAATTCCTTCCTTCTCTATACACAAAACAACACGCCTAAAAACGTATACGCATACATAGATATAGGTACACACCATAAGAAATTCGTGATATTTATCAGTCATCCTTACCGATCTGTCAACAGGGGGCGTGTCAAGGCGTAGCTGCAGCAGATCCTCCATCTCATTCATCAAGTCTATCCTGGGAATCTCTATTGCAGGGCTACCACTCCTGGGAGTGTCTGAAGCGTCTGGGGATATCGGTTGGGAAGCCGGACTAAGTGGGCTGTAAGACCTAGATGGACGGAACAAACATTAAATATCTCGAGTCCTATTGGTTGTAAGGTATATGAATGCTTAGGGCTAGCATGAACGAAAACTGCCTGGGAACTGGACTACTATTGGCATTCCTTTTTAGGTCAAGAATAATCTGTCTTTTCTTCTACGTACATGCATATATAATAACCGAATACCGGCAGAGACTATAATTAATATAAAACGCAAGTTATAATCTACGCGGAGTGGTAAGAATACCGTGGTAAAAGTTTTCCTCTCTAATTGAACACATAATTAGACGGGGAGGTTTCATGACAAACCTCAATAACACACCAGACAAAAATCAATTTGCCTTTTAACAAAGTCGAAACATACAATTCACGTATTATGAGCTTTCCATAGACTACGTGACCTTTGGCTGTCTGAACTTTGAAGGTTATTACCAGATCATATTGATAAATATCATAAGGAGGGGCTATTCCAAACGTAACAGCTAAAAAACCTTATGCTAGTCCAGGAAATTTAGATTTGTGCAATATTAATTAGACTCACGTAGATTTTTAGAATAACAGTTAAATTAAATTTTCACAATTAATTTAAATTTATAATTTCTGGATAAGACCGAGTGAGCGTGTTTTATTACTGTTACTTTTGCTGACTAGACGCAAAAGAGCATTGAAATATGCTTCATTTTTTGGCACCGAGTTAATGTTATTTTTGTTATTTCGAGTACTATAGCTATGTACGATGTGCAATACATTTGCCAACATTTTTTTCATATTACACACATTCCAAAATAAACGTGGGTACACGAATAAGTTGGTATTTTATTTGTAAACAAGAAGAAGTGCATCCTACATATAATTATGTACAGGGTGTACATTTCTTATCTCAAACATTACTGGCAGAAAACTAATTTAACAATGTATACCTTTGGATTGCTGAGCTTTTGAAGCTCAGCGCAGCGTCCTTGCGATACGTGGCGATGGGCGCGCTGAAGCCGGCGATCGTCCGCCGTTTTCCTGTGGGCGAGTTCGGTGCCGAGCGCGGCTTGTCGCCCCCTTCGAGGCCATTCGAAAGCGGATGGGGTCCTGGGTTCTCCTTCAGTTTGGAACGCCACCCCTTGTAGGCACTTTTCATCCCTTTGCCGCCGTCTTTCACCTGAGGAAACAGCAAATTAACCAACGGACAGAACTGATGGTGTATGGCAGGTAAGTACAGAAAGGACCATTTAGCAAGTTCTCCTGTGCTTAACGACTAAAAGCATAGAAAACGGTGCCCCAAATCATAGACAAGAATGCCCGTTTGTGAAAAATAATGCAACTACGTGACAGAAGATACGTGCACATAAATAAAGCAAACTTACAAGCATATTGTTGTGTTGCGAGTTGCATACATTTCCTCAATTACACGCGAGCTGCTAGCCATTCTTACCTTGTATAAAGTAAGTCGGATCATTATAAAATATTACTTATTATTAAATTTGCTCGTACTATAAAGAGTCTGACTAAAATTCAAAACGTCTATTAGCGAGGCATTTCGTTAGTTGTTGTTTAAAAAAATCCCAAAATTTTTTAGGGATTTGGGAGAACGATCAATTTTAATATAATCGTAAGGGTCTGGATAATCACCCTGTAGATAAAAGAAACATCCACAAGTAAAAAATCTATTTATGGTGAATGTATCCACTTCAATTGTGCACCAGTTTACATGGATTTTGGGACACCCCGCAGAGAGCAGCATGGCATGCAAGCGCATAAAAATGAGCTCTAACTTACCGTCTTAACTGCCGATTTCATTGCCGGGTTAGCCTACAAAATAAACATAAAGAAGCAACAGATACGTGTGAGTGACTTGAGAGAAACGTTACGGGGAACGTTGCATTACCTTGTCCTTGACGCTTTTGAAGAACGCCGAGCCCTCTTTCTTCATAGTCGACGTCCACTCCTTGTACTGCTGCTTCAATTTCGACCCGGATTTCGCGCAGTACCCCTCCAGCTCGTACTCGAACTCGTCTGAGAACCCTTGGCCGGTGTTCAGCATGGTGAGGCGCTCTTCTATAAACTGAAAAATCAAAGATTAAAAACAGCGCACAACTATACAAGGTGTTAATATCATAAAATAAATACTCTTATTATTATTATTATTATTTAACTAAAGAATTTTTGACCGCGGCCCTGTTATTTTTTCTTTTTGTTTCCTGAACAATGTGGACATCCATTAGTGAAACATACCTGCCAAATTTGATTCAATCCGGTGAAGCCGTTAAAAAAATATGGCCGATCGAAATTTTGGCAAGAAATAGAAAACATGCTGTATATCAGAAACAAACAGCATTAGGGGATAAATTAAGGGTCACCACCTCGGGGCTCTCTACTTCCCACCAGTGTATGGCCGGTCACTCAGGAAGCACCCTGTACATTCTTTAAAATAAAAAACAACAATGTTTTTTGACAGTTGACAGCTGTCATTATTGCTGTCAATTTGATGAAAATAAGCAATGTATTCAGAATTTATAGAATTTTAATGAATTTTGTTATCACTAAACCCGAATTTGAAATCGAATGAGATTTTTGACAATTGACAGCTATCGTTATAGCTGTCAATTTGATAAACATTAGCAATTCAGACGGAATTTTTATCATTTTAAAGGTTTTTGACAGTTGACTGCTGTCACTACTGTCAATTTGATGAAAATAAGCAATTTATATTGAATTTACATTATTTTAATGGATTTTGCCACCACTAAACAAATTTGAAATCGAAACAGTTTTTGACAGTTGACAGCTATCATTATAACCGCCAATTTGATGACAATAAGAAATTTCTACGGAATTTTTATCGTTTTAATGCATTTTGTCATCATTAAATACTAATTTGAAATACAAGAAAGATTTCTGACAGTTAATAACTGTCATTATAGCTGTCAAACAGTTAATAACTGTCATTATAGCTGTCAAATTTATGAAAATATTGAAAATAAGCGATTCATATGGAATTTTACCGTTTTATTAAATTTTGCAATCATTAAACACGAATTTGAAATCGAAAAAGATTTTTGACAGTTGACAGCTGTCATTATAGCTGTCAATTTGATGAAAATAAGCAACCCAGACGGAATTTTTATAATTTTAAAGGTTTTTAACAGTTGACTGCTGTCACTATACTGTCAATTTGATGAAAATAAGCAATTTATATCGAATTTATATTATTTAAATGGATTTTGCCACCACTAAACAAATTTGAAATCGAAAAAGATTTTTGACAGTTGACAGCTGTCATTATAACCGCCAATTTGATGACAATATGAAATTTCTACGGAATTTTTATCGTTTTAATGCATTTTGTCATCAACAAACACTAATTTGAAATACAAGAAAGATTTCTGACAGTTAATAACTGTCATTATAGCTGTCAATTTGATGAAAATAAGCAATTTATATGGAACTTTACCGTTTTATTAAATTTTGCAATCATTAAACACGAATTTGAAATCGAAAAATATTTTTGACAGTTGACAGCTGTCATTATAGCTGCCAATTTACTAAAAATAGGCAATTCAGACAGAATTTTTATCATTCTAAAGTTTTTTGACAGTTGACTGCTGTCACTATAGTGTTAATTTGATAAAAATAAGCAATTTATATAGAATTTATATTACTTTAATGGATTTTGCCACCACTAAACAAATTTGAAATCGAAAAAGATTTTTGACAATTGACAGCTGTCATTGCAGGTGCCAATTTAATAAAAAATAAGCAATTACAACGAATTTTTATCATTGTAATGGATTTAGTCATTCATTTTAATGGTTCCTGTCATCACTAAATACGATTTGAACATAAAAAAGATTTTTGACAGTTGATTGGTCATTATAGCTGTAAATTTGATGAAAATGCAATTTATATGGAATGTAACCATTTAAATGGGTTTGGTAATCACTAAACAAATTTGAAATCGAAAAGGATTTTTGACAGTTGACAGCTGTCATTATAACCGCCAATTTGATGACAATAAGAAATTTCTACGGAATTTTTATCGTTTTAATGCATTTTGTCATCAATAAACACTAATTTGAAATAAAAGGAAGATTTCTGACAGTTAATAACTGTCATCATAGCTGTCAATTTGATGAAAATAAGCAATTTATATGGAACTTTACCGTTTTATTAAATTTTGCAATCATTAAACACGAATTTGAAATCGAAAAATATTTTTGACAGTTGACTGCTGTCATTATAGCTGCCAATTTACTAAAAATAGGCAATTCAGACGGAATTTTTATCATTTTAAAGTTTTTTGACAGTTGACTGCTGTCACTATAGTGTCAATTTGATGAAAATAAGCAATTTATATAGAATTTATATTATTTTAATGGATTTTGCCACCACTAAACAAATTTGAAATCGAAAAAGATTTTTGAGAGTTGACAGCTGTCATTATAACCGCCAATTTGATGACGATAAAAAATTTCTACGGAATTTTTTTCGTTTTAATGCATTTTGTCATCAATAAACACTAATTTGAAATACAAGAAAGATTTCTGAGAGTTAATAACTGTCATTATAGCTGTCAATTTGTAGAAAATAATATAGCTGTCAATTTGTAGAAAATAAGCAACTTATATGGAATTTTACCGTTTTATGAAATTTTGCAATCATTACACACGAATTTGAAATCGAAAAAGATTTTTGACAGTTGACAGCTGTCAATTTGATAAAAATAAGCAATTCAGACGGAATTTTTATCATTTTAAAGGTTTTTGACAGTTAACTTCTGTCACTATAGTGTCAATTTGATAAAAATAAGCAATTTATATCGAATTTATATTATTTTAATGGATTTTGCCACCACTAAACAAATTTGAGATCGAAATAGTTTTTGACAGTTGACAGCTGTCATTATAACCGCCAATTTGATGACAATAAGAAATTTCTACGGAATTTTTATCGTTTTAACGCATTTTGTCATCAATAAACACTAATTTGAAATACAAGAAAGATTTCTGACAGTTAATAACTGTCATTATAGCTGTCAACTTGATGAACATATTGAAAATAAGCGATTTATATGGAATTCTACCGTTATATTGACTTCTGCAATCATTAAACGCGAATTTGAAATCGAAAAAGATTTTAGACAGCTTTCAATTTAATGAAAATAGGCAATTTAGACGGAATTTTTATCATTTTAATGGATTTTATTTATTATTATTATTATTGTTTAACTAAAGAATTTTTCACCTAGAGGTCTACTTCCCACTAGTGTATGGCTGGTCACTCAGGAAGCACCCTGCATATTTAAAAAAATATATATCTGTATTTAAATTACAAAAAAAATTGAGCAAGCAAACATGAATCTGGGCAGTTGGATGGCAAATCTAAAGGCAAAGCGAATTATTTTTCATTAATTTCCACGACTACAAAACGCGTCCTCAAAAACCAGCTCATTAACCGACCACCAGATAGACTTATGGTAAAGCGATTAGATCGCAAGCAGCGATTAGATCGCAAACAGCGATTAAATCGCCAGCAGCGATTAGATCGCGAGCTTACAGCTCAAAACTACCATATTGTCACTGGGCTAGGGCGGTGGCGGGCTTGGCCGTATACGTTAATGAGCCGGCTGAAATCGCCGCTTTGTAGTCGTAGGGTCCTCGATCCTGGCCAGGAGTCCAGCTGCTAGCAGGGCCAGGCCGGACATCCAGGACAAACGACGGAGATCCTTCGAGGAGTCTTGGGCAGGCCTGGCAGATGTGTGCCGGTGGTAAGGAGAGAAGAGTATCTGACGGCGTGCGTGAGAACCACGGCTGAATCGTCGAGTGAAGGATTCGACAATAAAATTGATTGAATGTATATTTTCACGGACCGTGAGGAATACGAATTATGTCGGTGCTAAATAGGAGCGAGAATTTGACAATCAAAACTCAAACAGCATTATTATATTTGTGTGGTTTACAGAGCGACAATGCATTGAATAGACATATATATATAAACGAAACATGAAAATTATTTAGGATAAACTTATCAAAATGTGAATATTATGTACAGTAGATAAAGCCTTATCAGCAACTTCTCGTTATTATTTATTCATGCATGCTGTTTTAAAAACAATTTACAGCTCCAAATATATCGCGTATTTCCTATTTTTATCGGTACGTGCACGTGAATTTCTGTAACTAAATATTTAATATAATCTGAAAGTAAATACATAATTACAATTCTATAGGGAGTTAACAAGTTTTAGATATATTCCAGCATACAAAGTTATTCCCCACGCAAATTTTTTTTTAAATTAAAGTGAACCGTTTTTTCCCTGTACCTACACGACGTTTTTCTATTTTTACTTTGTTTGAAGTTTACACGTTTGCGTTTGACGTGATCTTGTCTTGTCACTATTAAAAATTTAGATTTTCGCTGAAAAATATTTACTTATCCTCGTTGTTTAAAATGCGCCCCTGCTTTTGTTTGACAGAGATTTTTTAAATCATTTCCTTTTTGGATAATGTCTGAAATCAGCCAATCTTTTTTTTTACCATTTCCTTTATTATTTGTTTTAATGGATTTAAAATATAAAAAATGTGTTTTATTGTTTTTTTGTTGACATTTTTACAATTTCACCTCAAAATAATAATGATAAAATGCTAAAAAAACGCTAAAAACTGGATTAATCTGAGCCTTTAAGAGGATTAATTATTCGATGTTTTTTAAATGGGATATTTGCGATTTTTTGATAACTGAAGGCATAATTTTTTTAATTCTTTGATTTCAAAATAGATTTTTGATAGTCGGCAGCTGCCATTAGCCGGTAATTTGATGTAAACAAACATTTAGATTGAATTCTGTCATCACTACACACGAATTTTAAATAAAAACTGTTTTTTGACAGTTGACAGCTGTCATTATAGCTGTCAATTTGATGAAAATACGCAATTTATACAGAATTCATTTAATATTAATGAATTTTGTTACCTATCACTAAACAAGAATTTGAAATTGAAAAAATTTATGACAGTTGACAGCTGTCATTATAGGAGCCAATTTAATAAAAAATAAACAATTCACAACGAATTTTTATCATTCTAATGGATTTAGTCTTTCATTTTAATGGTTTCTGTCATCACTAAATACGATTTGAACATAAAAAGATTTTTGACAGTTGATCGGTCATTATACCCGTAGCTGTAAATTTGATGAAAATAAGCAATTTATATCGAATTTTTATTATTTTAATGGATTTCGTCACTACTAAACACAAATTTGATATCGAAGAAGTTTTTGACAGTTGACAGCTCTCATTACAACTGTCAATTTGATGAAAAATAAGCAATTTATACGGACTTTTTATCATTTTAACGAATTTCGTCATCAGTAAACATCAATTTGAAAGGAAAAAAGAATTTTGACAGTAACAGCTGTCATTATAGCTGTCAATTTGATAAAAAATAAGCAATGTATACAGAATTCATATAATTTTAATGAATTTTGTTATCACTAAACACGAATTTGAAATCGAAAAAGATTTTTGACAGTTGACAGCTGTCATTATAGGTGCCAATGTAATAAAAAATAAACAATTTACAACGAATTTTTATCATTCTAATGGATTTAGTCATTAATTTTAATGGTTTCTGTCATCACTAAATACGATTTGAACATAAAAAAGATTTTTGACAGTTGATCGGTCATTATTATAGCTGTAAAATTGATGAAAATAAGCAATTTATATGGAATGTTCCCATTTTAATGGGTTTGGTAATCACTAAACACAAATTTGAAATCGAAAAGGAATTTTGGCAATTGACAGCTGTCATTATAGCTGTCAATTTGATGAAAATAAGCAATTCAGACGGAATTTTTAACATTTTAAATGTTTCTGACAGTTGACTGCTGTCACTATGGTGTTAATTTGATGAAAATAAGCAATTTATATCGAATTTTTATTATTTTAATGGATTTCGTCACTACTAAACACAAATTTGATATCGAAGAAGTTTTTGACAGTTGACAGCTCTCATTACAACTGTCAATTTGATGAAAAATAAGCAATTTATACGGACTTTTTATCATTTTAACGAATTTCGTCATCAGTAAACATCAATTTGAAAGGAAAAATGTACTTTGACAGTTGACAGCTGTCATTTTAGCTGTCAATTTGATAAAAAATAAGCAATGTATACAGAATTTATATAATTTTAATGAATTTTGTTATCACTAAACACGAATTTGAAATCGAAAAAGATTTTTGACAGTTGACAGCTGTCATTATAGGTGCCAATTTAATAAAAAATAAGCAATTTACAACGAATTTTTATCATTGTAATGGATTTAGTCATTCATTTTAATGGTTTCTGTCATCACTAAATACGATTTGAACATAAAAGAGATTTTTGACAGTTGATCGGTCATTATAGCTGTAAATTTGATGAAAATAAGCAATTTATATGGAATGTTACCATTTTAATGGGTTTGGTAAACACAAATTTGAAATCGAAAAAGATTTTTGACAACCGACAGCTTTCATTACAGCTGTCAATTTGATAAAATGGGCAATTTATGCGGAATTTACGTTTTAATGAATTTTGTCATCAGTAAAGACCAATTTGAATTCAAGAAAGATTTTTGACAGCCGACAGCTGTCAATTTGAAGAAAATATACAATTTATACGGATGTTATATCATTTTAATGGATTTTGTCATCAGTACACACAAATTTGAAATCAAAATAGATTTTTGACAGCCGACAGCTGTCATTATAGCTGTAAAATTGATGAAAATAAGCAATCTATATGGAATGTTACCATTTTAATGGGTTTTGTCATCGCTAAACAGATATTTGAAATCGAAAAAGATTTTTGACAGTTGACAGCTGACAGCTGTCAATTTAATGAAAAATGAAAATAAGCAATTTAGATGGAATCTTTATCATTTTAAGGGATTCTGTAGTCACTACACATGAATTTTAAACCGAAAAAGATTTTTGACAGTTGACTGCTGTCATTATAGCTATCAATTTGATGTAAACAGGCAATTTATATCGAATTTATATTATTTTAATGGATTTCGTCACTACTAAACACAAATTTGATATCAAAGACGTTTTTGACAGTTGACAGCTCTCATTACAACTGTCAATTTGTTGAAAAATAAGCAATTTATACGGAATTTTTATTTTAATAAATTTCGTCATCAGTAAACATCAATTTGAAAGCAAAACAGATTTTCGACACTGACAGCTGTCATTATAGCTGTCAATTTCATGAATCTAACCAATTTACATGGTATTTATATCATTTTAATAGATTTTGTCATTACTAATTACAAATTTGAAATCGAAAAAAGCTTTGACAGTTGACTGCTGGCATTATAGCTATCAATTTGATGAAAATAAGCAATTTATATCGACCTTATATTGTTTTTATGGATTTGGTCACCACTAAACACAAATTTGATATCGAAGAAGTTTTTGACAGTTGACAGCTCTCATTACAACTGTCAATATGATGAAAAATAAGCAATTTATACGGAATTTTAATGAATTTCGTCATCAGTAAACATCAATTTGAAAGCATAAAAGATTTTTGACAGTGACAGCTGTCATTATAGCTATCAATTTGATGAAAATAAGCAATTTATATCGAACTTATATTGTTTTAATGGACTTGGTCACCACTAAACACAAATTTGATATCAAAGACGTTTTTGACAGTTGACAGCTCTCATTACAACTGTCAATTTGTTGAAAAATAAGCAATTTATACGGAATTTTTATTTTAATGAATTTCGTCATCAGTAAACATCAATTTGAAAGCAAAAAAGATTTTCGACACTGACAGCTGTCATTATAGCTGTCAATTTCATGAATCTAACCAATTTACATGGTATTTATATCATTTTAATAGATTTTGTCATTACTAATTACAAATTTGAAATCGAAAAAAGCTTTGACAGTTGACTGCTGGCATTATAGCTATCAATTTGATGAAAATGAGCAATTTATATCGAACTTATATTGTTTTAATGGACTTGGTCACCACTAAACACAAATTTGACATCGAAGAAGTTTTTGACAGTTGACAGCTCTCATTACAACTGTCAATTTGTTGAAAAATAAGCAATTTATACGGAATTTTTATTTTAATGAATTTCGTCATCAGTAAACATCAATTTGAAAGCAAAAAAGATTTTCGACACTGACAGCTGTCATTATAGCTGTCAATTTCATGAATCTAATCAATTTACATGGTATTTATATCATTTTAATAGATTTTGTCATTACTAATTACAAATTTGAAATCGAAAAAAGCTTTGACAGTTGACTGCTGTCATTATAGCTATCAATTTGATGAAAATAAGCAATTTATATCGAACTTATATTGTTTTAATGGACTTGGTCACCACTAAACACAAATTTGATATCGAAGAAGTTTTTGACAGTTGACAGCTCTCATTACAACTGTCAATATGATGAAAAATAAGCAATTTATACGGAATTTTAATGAATTTCGTCATCAGTAAACATCAATTTGAAAGCATAAAAGATTTTTGACAGTGACAGCTGTCATTATAGCTGTCAATTTCATGAAACTAATCAATTTACATGGAATTCATATCATTTTAATGGTTTATATCATTACCACTTACAAATTTGAAATTGAAAAAAAACTTTGACAGTTGACAGCTGTCAAATCAATGAAAATATGCAATTTAGACGGAATTTGTATAATTTTGATGGATTCTGTCATCACTACATACGAACTTTAAACCGAAAAAAGATTTTTGACAGTTGACTGCTGTCATTATAGGTATCAATTTGATGAAAATAAGTAATTTATATCGAATTTATAATTCTAATGAATTTTGTCCCCACTAAACACAAATTTGAAATCGAAAAAAAGTTCTTGACAGTTGACAACTGTCATTATAGCCGCCAATTTGTTAAAAATAAGCAATTTATACGAAATTATTATCATTTTATAGAGTAAACATCAACTTGATATCAAATTAGCTTTTCGACAGTTAGTAGCTGTCATTATATGGCTGTCAATTTCTTGAAACTAATCAATTTTTACGGAATTTATATCATATTTTTGGATTTTATCACCACTAAACACGAATTTCAAATCGAAAAAGATTTTTGACAGTTGACAGCTGTCAATTTAATAAAAATAGGCAATTTAAATGGAATTCTACCGTTTTTTTGGAATTTGTTATCACTAAACATGAAAATCATATCTAAAGAGCGTTTGACAGTTGACAGCTGTCATTATAGATGTCTATATTTGTTGAAAATAAGCAATTATATGGACTTTTTATCATTTTAATGGATTTCGTCACCATTAACCCCAAATTTAAAATCGAAAAAGTTTTTGACAGTTGACAGCTGTCACTATAGCCGCCAATTTGATGCAAATGGGCAAATTATATGGAATTATTAACATTTTACAGAATGTTGTCATTAGTAAACATCAACTTGATATCAAATTAGCTTTTTGACAGTTAGTAGCTGTCATTATAACTGTCGATTTCATGAAACTAGTCAATTTTTACGGAATTTATATCATAATAATGGATTTTGTCACCACTGAACACGAATTTCAAATCAAAAAAGATTTTTGACAGTTGACAGCTGTCATTACGGCCGTCCATTTTATGAAAATAAACAATTTACACGGAATTTTTATCATTTCTATGGATTTTGTCAACACTAAACACAAATTCAAATCGAAAAAGATTTTTGACAGTTGACAGTGGTTATTTTTAGCAGTCAATTTTATAAAAATAAGCAATTTATACGGAATTTTTGTCACTTTAATGAATTTTGTCACCAGTAAAGACCAATTTGGAATAAAAAAAAATTGACAGTTGACAGCCGCCATTATAACTGTCAGTTTTGATATCAAAAAAGATTTTTGACAGTTGATAGCTGCCATTAAGACTGTCAATTTGATTAATTTGACAATTTTCGAAATTTACATACAAGTACATCTACACTACACCCGGTATATTTGCGCTCACCCTCGTTCAAATTGATAAAAATAAAAACAGCCGTCTTAATTTTAAGCACAGAACTATATTTTGTCGCATTACATTTTTGTTCCACTCTACGCTATTGCCATTTCGGCGTCCGAATCCTAACCCTATCACTAACCTGTTGGAATATCTGCAGGTGGAGCATCTCCCGCAGGAAGGGTTGCAGGGCGAGCGGCCTGGTCTCGATGAACTTGTCCTCGTCGAAGGTGACCTTCTGCCCCGGCTGGAACTTGAGGGCGTCCCTGTAGCCGCCGATTAGCTGGACGAGCGCCCGCAAGAACGCCCTAGACACACCGTCGCCCAGCGACTTGTTTCGCAATTGCTTCTTCAGCGACGCAATCTGTAGCACAATAGGCCGCAATAAGTGTTGAAAGGCGGGGGATTAAATAAACGAAGGAAGTGATCGTTGGAGCGGCTCTAGCGGTAATTTGTTTTTGCACGTTGCAGCGGAGCAGAATTTAAAATTTGCAAAATCAATATTTTTCAAAATTTATCGATTACCCATAAAACATTTTATTATGACTTTAAAACGTTTGCTAAAATTTATAATATACAGGGCGATGGTACCGGCCCTGAAAGCAACCGTGTTGAGTGAAAAATACAAAGAGCCGCAACACCTATTGTCTTGTGCGTGGCCCCTAAACACTATCAACCTGCATGTGAACTTAAACGTTACATCTTTTAATAAGGTTCTATCAAATTTTTGTCAGTTAATAACATATAAAGCAGGACGATATCTCTAGTATGGTACAATGAGGTTCGCTTCTGATTGTATCAGCATCAGCGATGTAATATCGCAGGCGTTCATTCATTTCTGTTTTCTTTCATAAGCCCAGCTCTGATTAAAATCAATTACATTTGTGACAATGGATACCCACTGGACCCTACATATGATGCGTTTTCATATATAGAAACGAAATTGTTACCCTGCTGCCCGATTAAAACTAGAAATTAAACTACTCGAAGTGGCAGCAATCGAGTCTAAAATTAACGTTCGTAACTCATCCATGCCATCGTCAAGTGTGTTTAAAATTAAAATGAATAAATCGAAACGGATTATTTCAACATTAGGACTGATTTAATAGGGTTGGCAAATTACCGTCATTTCAAAGTAATGTAATTTATCAACAGTCCAGACACATAAAAAAAAACTTACCACCTCCTGTGGAATATTGTTGAGATCATCGAACGGGGTCTCGACCGTATTGGCGTCGGCGTCTAAAATTACCACGTCGCCGATTTCGCTCCGTCGAACTTGCTGCAAAAAGGGAATTAATTAATAAAATGGCGGCATAAAACTGTGTTTTTTTTTTCATACAGGTCGTGCGACTTATGTAAATAATTTTAAATTGTTATAACTCTAGGAAAATGACAATAAATGTACAAACATTCAGTATATTATAAGCGATTTGGATATGGACGTCAAATTCGGTTTCAGCGACTCAAAATGCATAAGAATAACTTGCTCTCAGTTCCTTTCAGTAACCAGGCAAGTAATACCCCCAAAAAAGCGGAATTTTGAGGAATTTTTAGACATTTTTTGAGGTTAAAGATAAATTGCGGCTTGATAAAGCGATTTGGACGTCAAATTCTGTTTCAGCGACCCGAAATGCATACGAATAACTTGCTGTCATTGCCTCTCAGTGCAGACGAGTAATACCTACCCATCAAAAAAGCGGAATTTTCAAGAATTTTTAACCATTTTTGAGGTTAAAGATAACTGCGCCTGGATAAAGCGACTTGGACCTCAAATCCCGTTTCAGCTACACTATCTCATTCCCTCTAAGTAAGCAAGTCAATAATGCCGCCAAAAAGCCGAATTTGTGGAATTTTTAGCATTTTTTTGAGGTTAAAAAAAATCTGCGGCTCGATAAAACGATTTGGACGCTCTCATTCCCTCTCAGTAAGCAGGCCAATAATACCCCACAAAAAGCCGAATTTTTAGGGATTATTACTTTTTTTGAGGTTAGAAAAAACTGTGGCTCGATAGGGCGATTTGGACGCCAGATTCGGTTTCAGCTACTCGAAATAACTTGCTCTAATTCCTTTTCCGTAAGTAAGTAACAATATCCCACCCAAAAAGCAGAATATTGGGGGATATTTAACAATTTTTTGAGGTTAAAAACTACTCCGATTCATTAGAGCGATTTAGACGTCAGATTCAAAATCAGTGTACCAAAATATATAAGGATATTTATAGAAAATTTTTCCAGGTTTCTTCCACGTTGAATAATTTTAATTCTTGCCGTTTCGGCCATTTTGTTGTGGTTCCCTTCGCTTTGATTCAGAGCAAAACTACGACAAGATGGCCGAAACGTCAACAATCCAACATATTGAACGGGGAAGAGAACCTGAAAGCGCTTCTACAAATCATTAGCCCCGTGAAAGCATTAGAATCAAAACATCAACTTTAACGGTGTCATTGATAAAGTGTGTAAAAAAGAGCGGCCCAAGCATGGAGCTTTGGGGCATATCAAAAATTACATGAAGTCATTTCTAAAACGCACGGTAAATTGCAGAGCATGTGCCAAATTTCATTTCGCTTCCAACGAAAAGTTGACGCGACAAGCATCCTCCTGCCAATTAAATTGACGAAAGCCAAGGTCGTCGTGGCACGTCATAAATCCCGTCAAAGACATACAAAATAACATAATCAAGCGTGCATAATAATAACAACATAACGACCATCATCATCAAATTAATTCTTATTTATAGCCCTCAATTTACGCCAGGATAAATAAACATGCCCACGCAAAAGCGAGCTGCCAATATAACGAGACTGCGATAAATATTGCAAATCACAGTTTGATATTGAAACTTTTACGACTTCCAACGGTTTACTATCGATATTAATCGAGGGAAGTTTGGCAGGGGATGCGGACCGTTGCAGGGCACTTTTTATTGAAAGAGGCGAGAAATAAAATATTTCGAAAAGGGAATTACACCGAAAAAAAAAAAACCTGCCGGTGCCAAATCAGGTAACTTCGCAGGCCACCCCACTAACTTGTTTCCAGCTTCAATCACACTTACACCAAGTTACTTATTATAGTCACTAGAGCTTCTTACCTTAAGAACCTCCTCGGGTACTCCTATGAGAAAGGGCATGGGCGCCAGGAGGTAGTCGATGAGGGCCATCGGCAGGACCGGTATGAAGATATGTTGCCATATCATGGGGTAGATAATATCGTTGGCCGACTGGACGCACGCGCTGAGCCTCTTCAATTTTTTCGAAGTGAATATGATGCGGCGCTCGTACAGCATCGACGCGAATATCACCATCATGTTGTGCGTGTCCACTGCGTTGAAGTACTCGGTGAGATTCCTCTAAAAAAAAATTAGAGCAAGGATTCTAAGTACGGCTGCACTGGGAATGTATGTAAAATTTTTTTAGACGAATTTGGCGCAGCAGTCGGCATTTTTTTAACAACACTTAGATAGGTAAAAATATTGCTCATTAATATTACCTAGCTAAGAATCGTTAGAAAAATGCCGACTGCTGCGCCAAATTTGTCTAAAAAAAAATTTTTGCGTTATTTACATTTTGATTTGTCAACTTGGAGGCACTTACATTTTCCGGTATGCTGGGCAGCTGGAACGGCCTGGGAATGTCAACCGAGAAAGTCTGGAACAGGCATGAGAGTTAGCGAAAAACTAACGCGGAAATATCGCTGTAGCATACATACACTTTCACCTCTGTTGAATGGGACCACGAATTTCTTGCCCGGCTCTGCTATCTTCGCGTTGTACACCGCCGACAGGAATTCTCTGAGGTCCTCGCTCCGGGAGCTGTGCATTAATACTGCTGTGGTATCTAGAAATCTTAGGAATACGTTAAAATTAGAAGAAAAAAAAGAGAAAAATTATAGCAAAAATGGCAGGACGAATGTGTTGTACAGGGTGAGAAAGAAATAGATTTTTCACTGCTGGCTTACTGCATTCAACAACTTTATTTTGCATTTCTGGTTCTAATTGATGGGCATACTACCTACTTATATTTCTGTATTTCAAATTAGTCCGCGGCACTGTCACGTTCTAAGGTGACGAGAAAAAACAACACCTATATAAATTTGATCGGCGCTACATAATTACCTAAGGGAAATATAAATATTTAGCAGATATCTGTTTCTGGTGTAATTAATTATTTATGTGCTTAGGTTATCTACGTTAGGCAAGGTAATAATTACGGATTAAAGTCGACACACAAACAAGCCTCAATAAATTGCGAAATGATAATGATAATGGCTGGGACCGGTTATGTTCGGTGGCATTTCGAATACACCGGCGGTTTCCTGAGGACAATGGAAGGAGCGTGTAAATAACCAACAGGTCCTGGCCTGGCCTCGGAGATTGTCATAATCACCGAGCGGTTCGCGATATACAGACATTTTTTGTGAGAAATTTTTGGGTGACAAAATGTCAAATAAGCCGATTTCGGTTAATTTTTCGATCATTCTATAAAAAAAAACAGTCCAAGCGTTGACTGACGTTAAGTTTTTTTAGACAAATTTGGCGCAGCAGTCGGCATTTTTTTAACAACACTTGGATAGACAATAATATTGCTTATTAATATTACTTGTCTAAGTATCGTTAAAAAAGTGTCGACTGCTGCGCCAGATTCGCATAAAAAAATTTGATGTTAAGCACTTCTTTCAATATAATACATATTATGTCTTTTTTCGATATATGTATATTTTCAGAAGTTTCTACACAAACTAAGAGTACATATATTGCCGAAAGATGTGGTTAACGTTAGCAGACAGCCTTTCTTGAAAGAAGAAATTTAGGGTTTCTTCTTTAAAAATGAAGAAATAAAAAAATTAAGCGACAGCTCTGCGGGGTTGTCTTTTTTTAAAGAAAAAAATTTCAAATTTCTTCTTTAAAATTGAAAAAAATTAAAAAAAAAAACGAAGCAGTCAGCCTTTCTTGAAAGAAGAAATTTAGAGTTTCTTCTTTAAAATTGAAAAAATTGAAGCTTTTTTTTGAATTAAGAAATTTAGGGTTTCTTCTTTAAAATTGAAGAAATAAAAATAAATAAAGAAGGCAGCCTAGAAGAAATTTAGGGTTTCTTCTTTTAAATTGAAAAATAGAAAATAAATAAAGCGGACAGCCCCTTTTTGAAATAAGAAATTTAGGGTTTCTCGAGTGGTTTCTTCTTTAAAAATAAAAAAATTTAAAAAAAAACATTTCTTGAAAGAAGAAATTTAAGGTTTCTTCTTTAAAATTGAAATATTTAAAACAAAGCAGATAGGATTTTTTTAAAGAAAAAAAAGTTTCTTCTATAAAATTGAAAAATTTAAATCTATTTTGAAACAAGAAATTTAGGGTTTCTTCTTTAAAAATTGAAAAAATTTAAAAAACAAAGCAGACATCCTTCTTTTAAAGAAAAAATTTAGAGTTTCTTCTATAAAATTAAAAAAATTCAAGCTTTTTTGAAATAAGAAATTTCGGGTTTCTTCTTTAAAAATGAAGAAATAAAAAATACAGCAGACAGCTCTGCGGGGTTGTCGTTTTTTAAAGAAAAAATTTCAAATTTCTTCTTTAAAATTGAAAGAAATTTAAAAAATAACGAAGCAGACAGCCTTTCTTGAAAGAAGAAATTTAGGGTTTCTTCTTTAAAATTGCAGAAATTTAAAAAACAAAGGAGACAGCCTTTTTTAAAGAAAGAATTTAGAGTTTCTTCTATAAAATTAAAAATATTAAAGCTTTTTGAAACAAGAAATTTAGGCATTCTTCTTTAAAAATGAAGAAATAAAAAAATAAAGCGGACAACTCAGCGGGGTTGTGATTTTTTTAAAGAAAAAAACTAAAATTTCTTCTTTAAAATCGAAAAAATTTAAAAAACAAAGGAAACATCCTTTTTTTAAAGAAAAAATTTAGAGTTTCTTCTATAAAATTGAAAAAAATTCAAGCTTTTTTGAAATAAGAAATTTAGGGTTTCTTCTTTAAAAATGAAGAAATAAAAAAATAAAGAGGACAGCTCTGCGGGGTTGCCTTTTTTTAAAAATTTAAAATTTCTTTAAAGTTTAAAAAAATTAAAAAAAACGAAACAGACAGCCTTTCTTTAAAGAAGAAATTTAGGGTTTCTTCTTTAAAATTGAGAAAATTTAAAAAACAAAGGAGTCATCCTTTTTTAGAGAAAAAATTTAGAGTTTTTTCATAGAATTGAAAATATTAAAGCTTTTTGAAATAAGAAATTTAGGGTTTCTTCTTTAAAAATAAAGAAATAAAAATAAATAAAGCATACAGCCTTGAAGAAATTTAGGATTTCTTCTTTAAAATTGAAAAAATTAAAAAGAAATAAAGTGGACAGCCATGCGGAGCTGTCTTTTTTTTGAAAGAAAAAATTTAGGGTTTCTTCTTTAAAATTGAAGAAATTTAAAAAACAAGAAGACATCCGTTTTTTAAAGAAAGAATTTAGAGTTCCTTCAATAAAATTGAAAAAATTCAATTTTTTTTTAAACAAGAAGTTCAGGGTTTCTTCTTTAAAAATGAAGAAATAAAAAATAAAGAGGACAGCTCTGCGGGGTTGCCTTATTTTAAAGAAAAAATTTCAAATTTCGTCTTTAAAATTGAAAAAAAATTTAAAAAAACGAAGCAGACAGTCTTTCTTGAAAGAAGAAATTTAGGGTTTCTTCTTTTAAATTGAAAAAATTTAAAAAACAAGGAGACATCCTTTTTTAAAGAAAGAATTTAGAGTTCCTTCAATAAAATTGAAAAAATTCAAGCTTTTTTGAAACTTCTTGTTTCAGTGTCAGGGTTTCTTCTTTAAAAATGAAGAAATAAAAAATAAAGAGGACAGCTCTGCGGGGTTGCCTTATTTTAAAGAAAAAATTTCAAATTTCGTCTTTAAAATTGAAAAAAAATTTAAAAAAACGAAGCAGACAGTCTTTCTTGAAAGAAGAAATTTAGGGTTTCTTCTTTAAAATTGAAAAAATTTAAAAAACAAGGAGACATCCTTTTTTAAAGAAAGAATTTAGAGTTCCTTCAATAAAATTGAAAAAATTCAAGCTTTTTTGAAACTTCTTGTTTCAGTGTCAGGGTTTCTTCTTTAAAAATGAAGAAATAAAAAATAAAGAGGACAGCTCTGCGGGGGTTGCCTTTTTTTAAAGAAAAATTTCAAATTTCTTCTTTAAAATTGAAAAAAAAAATTAAAAAATAACGAAGCAGACAGTCTTTCTTGAAAGAAGAAATTTAGGGTTTCTTCTTTAAAATTGAAAAAATTTAAAAAACAAGGAGACATCCTTTTTTAAAGAAAACTTTTAGTTTCTTCTATAAAATTAAAAAAATTAAAACTTTTTTGAAATAAAAAATTTAGGGTTTCTTCTTTAAAAATGAAGAAATAAAAAATAAAGCGGACAGCTCTGCGGGGTTGTCTTTTTTTTAAAGAAAAAATTTCAAATTTCTTCTTTAAAATTGAAAAAAATTAAAAAAAACGAAGCAGACAGCCTTTCTAGAAAGAAGAAATTTGGGGTTTCTTCTTTAAAATTGAAAAAATTGAAGCTTTTTTTGAAATAAGGAATTTAGGGTTTCTTTTTTAAAATTGAAAAACTAAAAATTAATAAAGAAGACAGCCTAGAAGACATTTAGGGTTTCTTCTTTAAAATTAAAAAGAAACAAATGAACACCCCTGCGGGGTTGTCTTTTTTGAAAGAAGAAATTTAGGAGTTCTTCGTTAAAATTGTAGAAATAAAAAATTTAAGCAGACAGCGGGGGTTCTTTTTTTAAAGAAAAAATGTAGGGTTTCTATATTTTCAGACGAATTTGGCGCAGCAGTCGGAATTTTTTTAACAACACTCAGATAGGTAATAATATTGTTGATCAATATTACATATCTATGTATCGTTGGAAAAATGCCGACTGCTGCGCCAAATTTGTCTAAAAAAATTTCATCAATAATATATGTCTTTTTTGCTATATATTTTCATGAGAAGTCGCTATACAATCTAAGCGCACATATATTGGTGAAAGAAGTAATTGTTGTCAATTTTTTTTAGACAAATTTGGCGCAGCAGTCGGCATTTTTTTAACGATACTTATATGGGTAATAATATTGCTGATCAATATTATCGTTAGAACTACTGCTGCGCCAAATTCGTCAAAAAAAAAAATTTAGTTAATTGCATCTTTTTTTCGTTATATATTTTCACTGGTAGCATAACCAAAGTAATATATGGACGCAATAGGTATTATAGACGTTTCTTTTGTTTAAATATCTGAAGGCTGTTTTATTTTTGAGAATAAAAATTGTCGTTGATGCGTCATTTTACGTATGCAAACTCGGTTGGGTGTAAAGAGGTCAACAAAGCTTTATTTACCTGCCTACCACTTATCTGTGTGTAGGTGTATCAGCTTATAAAAATAGAACGGCTCGAAGAAAGGTAAATCTCAAGAGACACCGTGAGTCACACTCGCCAAAATTGTATTCTAATGAGATTATATAAGACGTGGAAGAAATGTTTGCAGACTTATTCACCGGTAATCTCGACCGGTATCAGTTTCATTTTTATGGCGATGAGACATTTAAACAAATAATTTAAAGTATTTTAATGGTCTGGCCCAGTATAGTGTTACACGGCAGGTTTCCTGATATTTGATACTAAACTGGGAATTCAACTATACTACCACTAGGTAGTACTATTTGAAATTGCTAGAGAAAATTATTTCCATTGTTTCCATATTTCAGTGATATTTAATTTATGATAACATTTGCCACAAACAGCAAAATGACGGAATTAACTTTCACTTTCGCGGCCCCTGAGCGACAGATTTATGCTTGGGAAGGTGCCCTTCGTAAAAAATTACGTTCCTTTCTAACGAGCGCAAGAATTTGTGCCGGTGATAAAAATGATCATCTCTGTACCTGGTACAGATTCTAAAATGCGGGAATCCTTGAATTATTCGGTCATAAAAATACTTTTCTATTTATTTCACGCATAGGTGCCCGCGGAAACTTTCCATGGAGCGGCAAATTGCAAAAACAAGGCGAGCGCGAAAATAGGGGTCACAACAACTTGGCACCACCAGTGAGTGGTAAAAAAATTTAAAAATTATACTCTACAGGATACCTTTAGCAAGTTTTGTGAATATCCTGAATTTTTTAGAGATCTTGTAAGTAAGCACAATGTTGTTTTAGGTCAGATTTTTACGTAAAAACGTAAAATCACCACCACCCGACGATGCTTCCTTGGTTGGCGGAACGCACTGGGCACTAGAAACGATTCTAATGGTAGGTTGCAAGGATTTTTAAATTAAAGTGTTCCTTAACTTTATTTAAGCACTTCTCTCATTCTCCAGTGGGAACGGCCTGCAAGATCGCCAGATCTGAACCATCTGGATTTCTGCGGGTCAAAGGCAGATATTTAAATCGTTGCCTAAAAACACCATACGAAATCTATCGTAGTTTTTATTGTCAGCAAGGCCCCCCCTTGCTTCTCCTGCGCACGCCTATGGATACAAGGTGCTAACCTTATTGTGGTAAAACGTACAAAAAAAAACTAGTCGGTATTTGTACTATTATTATTATACCGAGAAGTTTTACAGGCATGAACAGCTATAATCCACTACTCATCTTTTCCAAGAACTAGAAGGAGTCATTTAGATGAATGTTATTACATTATTGATATCGATTGTAGGCTATTTTCACGCGCTGACTCCCAACGGAATATAGTGAGATGGCGAGGCGATTAAAAAGTTACAGGTGTTCGAAATCGGCTGAGACAATTCCATTGCGGTGGGCACGAGTTGCTTTCATTCAAAAACAAATTATCACGCTCCCTTTAATCAACAGAAAATTGCCGTTTAGGCAGAGCTAAACTACGATAATAGTTCCATCAAATATTGGAGAAAATTTCGGTTCAAGTAATGGATTTGTAATAGAAAGATAATGGTATATTATCCGACAAGTGGTTATGTACTAAATAATTCATCAAGTGAGTTATTTAGTACATTACCACGAGTTGAATACTACACTTTATCTACGATTATAACAATAACTGTACTAACCTTTGGAAGCCCGAGTTTATCATTTTTGGCACAATTATTACTGAACTTAATTAAACGTCAAAACTATTCAAATGTCAAATCAATTTCCTCCCCTCAATAATAATGGACCATTCTATTTCTATATATTTGATAATATTTCACCCTTGTCTACGCCTATGTCGTTGGAGGAAGATGTGACAGAAACATAACCACACTTTTTCTGAAGTCACAGATAAGTTTCCTCACATTATGCCGCTACGGCCGCCATCTTGAAACGAAAGGAAAGAAATTTTTTCTCGGTTATCCCCTTTCCTGCTAGTTTTACTACAAAATTTTATTATTAAAAATATTGTAGGAAGGAAAAAAAGCTACAAATTTTATTTAATCAATTTTGGTTTTTATAAGACGAGGGAAAATGGCTGACGGGCCACCCAAGGCCAAAGGGGAAAAATAGAGTTACACGGTTCCGATGTGCAAAAGACTAAATTACAAGAGCTCAAACACACTTTTTCACAGGTAAATATAGAAACAATTGTTTTGCGCTGTGACATTGGTGTTCATTTTGGTAGTTAAATTTTGCGTAAATAATTATTTTATTTGACTGTTGCCTAGGCCAATGTCATTGGAGGAAACTTTGACAGAAACATAACCACACTTTCTCCAAATTCACAAACAGATTGCCTCACAACGAAATATATTTTTGAGAAACAAGTGAATTAATTATTGTAGAAATCCTCTCTACAATATAAACAAAAGAAATTCTTCCCTAAACTATTGTAGTTAATGACAGATGTTGGAGGACGTTTGTTTATAGTATCGATTCGAGTTATCTATGCTAATATAACCATTTATTAGTAGCATTAAACTTATTAAGCGCGTTTTGTGGAGCAAATAGAGTTGCACGGCTCCGGATGTGCAAATGACTAGATTACAAGAGATTAAACACACTTTTTCACAGGTAACTAGAAACCATTGTTTTGTGAAGTTCTTTTTGGTAGTTAAATTTTGCGTAAGCGATATTATTTTATTTGACTGTTGTCTACGCCAATGGCATTGGAGGAAGCTTTGACAGAAACATAACCACACTTTCTCCCAATTCACAGATAGCCTCACAACATAATATATTTTTGGAAATGATTGTAAAAATCATCTCTACAATATGAACAAAAAATATTATTCCCGGAGTTATTGTGGTTAATGACAGATGTTGGAGGACGTTTGTTTATAATATCGATTCGAGTTATTTATACTAATATTTATTAGTAGCATTAAACTTATTAAGTGCATTTTGTGAGTAACGAATGTATTAAGACAGCGCCGGATGTGATAAAGACTAGATTACACGAGCTCAAACATATATTTTCGAAGATAAATATAGAAAGTATTGTTCTGCGGTGGTATTGGGGTACGCTTTAGTCGTTACTCAAATTTTACGTAATATTTGATGTTATTTCACCTCTGTCTACGCCTATGTCGTTGGAGGAAGATGTGACAGAAACATAACCACACTTTTTCTGAATTCGCAGATAAGTTTCCTCACATTGTGCCGCTACGGCCGCCATCTTGAAACGAAAGTAAAGAACTTGCCTACCATTGCCTACACCTATATTGTTGGAGGAAGCTACGACAGCAACATAACCACACTTTTTCTGCTCTCGCAACATTCTGTAGAAAACGATAAGAGTGCTTATATCCCTCTGGTTTATGTATCCATTGTTTAAATTTAAAGAAAATTCAAAACTTGATCCACCGCAATATATTTATTCATTTACATAAATATGATGCAGGTATGGACCCACAAAACTCGAGTTATATAACATATCCAGCACATCTGCATCCCATATCGATTCAGCACAAGTGAAATACACCTACCAGCATTCATACGACATGATCTGGAATGCTTTTACGGATTGGATGAAATGAATATTCGCTGCAGATGAAACAGGAATGTTCGCGTTGCAACGTATTACAGAAGCAGGGACTGTCGCTGCAAAAGGAACACCATAAATGCACAGTTCCGGACGTATCAATATGCGGGTCGTTTATCGGGCGTCAGTGGCGTACAGCATGAATATTTATATCTGGACAACGACATTGAATTTATGTAGGCGGTGCGCGCGCCACTGGCGGCTTACTATGCACCCAACGGAAGATTGGTCCGTCAGTTACTGATGGCCAATTCTATTATTACTTCCAATCGTTTTCACAGCGGTTTTCTACATTTCACAGGCCATTGTAAACAGAACTCCATAATCGAATTTAAATTAATGCTATACAATGTGTCTGTAAAGGTTCCACTTTTCAATTATTTGCCCTGGTAATTCGGATTCTTATTCAGGTCGAGGCGGAACAATGAATGGAATTTTTCAACGATCTTGTTCCTATTCACGAGGCTTCTGAAAAATATCAATTTCGGAAACGGTAATTTCGGGGATCTGTTTTGTGTGCTTTTAATTTATATTATGCGCGATCAATATTTTATCTTTATCTAAAGTTAAAAAAAATTTGTATTTGCTTAGAAAAATTGCCGGTTGAAAAACAAGTTTTTCTCAATAATTATCTTATCTCCTGTTAGTCCTACCCTAATTAACAAAAGACGGAGATAATCGCAAAAAAACAAAATTGACTGTCGTTTCAAGATGGCGGCCATAGCGGCATAATGTGAGGAAACTTATGTGTGAATTCGGAAAAAGTGTGGTTATGTTGCTGTCACATCTTCCTCCAACAACATAGGCGTAGACAAAGGTGAAATAATATAAAAAATTTACGTAAAATTTGAGTAACGACCACAGCGTACCCCAATACCACCGCAGAACAATACTTTCTATATTTATCTTCGAAAATATATGTTTGAGCTCGTGCAATCTAGTCTTTTTCACATCCGGCGCTGTCTTAATACATTTGTTACTCACAAAATGCACTTAATAAGTTGAATGCTACTAATAAATATTAGTATAAATAACTCGAATCGATATTATAAACAAACGTCCTCCAACATCTGTCATTAACCACAATAACTCCGGGAATAATATTTTTTGTTCATATTGTAGAGATGATTTTTACAATCATTCCCAAAAATATAATTTTTTGTGAGGCTATCTGTGAATTGGGAGAAAGTGTGGTTATGTTTCTGTCAAAGCTTCCTCCAATGCCATTGGCGTAGACAACAATCAAATAAAATAATATCGCTTACGCAAAATTTAACTACCAAAAAGAACTTCACAAAACAATGGTTTCTAGTTACCTGTGAAAAAGTGTGTTTAATCTCTTGTAATCTAGTCATTTGCACTTCCGGAGCCGTGCAACTCTATTTGCTCCACAAAACGCGCTTAATAAGTTTAATGCTACTAATAAATGGTTATATTAGCATAGATAACTCGAATCGATACTATAAACAAACGTCCTCCAACATCTGTCATTAACTACAATAGTTTAGGGAAGAATTTCTTTTGTTTATATTGTAGAGAGGATTTCTACAATAATTAATTCACTTGTTTCTCAAAAATATATTTCGTTGTGAGGCAATCTGTTTGTGAATTTGGAGAAAGTGTGGTTATGTTTCTGTCAAAGTTTCCTCCAATGACATTGGCCTAGGCAACAGTCAAATAAAATAATTATTTACGCAAAATTTAACTACCAAAATGAACACCAATGTCACAGCGCAAAACAATTGTTTCTATATTTACCTGTGAAAAAGTGTGTTTGAGCTCTTGTAATCTAGTCTTTTGCACATCGAAATCATGTAACTCTATTTTTTCCCCTTTGGCCTTGGGTGGCCCGTCAGCCATTTTCACTTTTCTTATAAAAAAAAAAATTGATTAAATAAAATTTGTAGCTTTTTTTCCTTCCTACAATATCATTAATAATTAAATTTTGTAGTAAAACTGGCAGGAAAAAGGATAACCGAGAAAAAGTTCTTTCCTTTCGTTTCAAGATGACGGCCGTAGCGGCACAATGTGAGGAAACTTATCTGTGATTTCAGCAAAAGTGTGGTTATGTTTCTGTCACATCTTCCTCCAACGACATAGGCGTAAACAAGGGTGAAATAACATCAAATATTTACGTAAAATTTGAGTAACGACCCCAATACCACCGCAGAACAATGGTTTCTATATTTATCTCTGAAAAGCTCGTGTAATCTAGTCTCTTTCACATCCGGCGCTGTCTTAATACATTTGTTACTCACAAAATGCACTTAATAAGTTTAAAGCTACTAATAAATATTGGTATAAATAACTCGAATCGTTACAATAAACAAACGTCCTCCAACATCTGTCATTAACCACAATAACTCCGCGAATAATATTTTGTGTTTATATTGTAGAGATGATTTTTACAATCATTCCCAAAAATATAATTTTTTGTGAGGCTATCTGTGAATTGGGAGAAAGTGTGGTTATGTTTCTGTCAAAGCTTCCTCCAATGCCATTGGCGTAGACAACAGTCAAATAAAATAATATCGCTTATGCAAAATTTAACTACCAAAATGAACTCCACAAAACAATCGTTTCTAGTTACCTGTGAAAAAGTGTGTTTAATCTCTTGTAATCTAGTCATATGCACATCCGGAGCCGTGTAACTCTATTTGCTACCCACAAAACGCGCCTAATTAGTTTAATGCTACTAATAAATGGTTATACTAGCATAGATAACTCAAATCGATACTATAAACAAACGTCCTCCAACATCTGTCATTAACTACAATAGTTTCGGGAAGAATTTCTTTTGTTTATATTGTAGAGAGGATTTCTACAATAATTAATTCACTTGTTTTAAAAAAATATATTTTGTTGCGAGTCAGCTTATCTGTGAATTTGGAGAAAGTGTGGTTATGTTTCTGTCAAAGTTTCCTCCAACGACATTGGCGTAGGCAACAGTCAAATAAAATAATTATTTACGCAAAATTTAACTACCAAAATGAACACCAATGTCACCGCGCAAAACAATGGTTACTATATTTACCTGTGAAAAAGTGTGTTTGAGCTCTTGTAATTTAGTCTTTTGCACATCGGAACCGTGTAACCCTATTTTTCCCCCGTCAGCCATTTTCCCTTGTCTTATAAAAACCAAAATTGGTTAAATAAAATTTGTAGCTTTTTTCCTTCCTACAATATTATTGAAAATTAAATTTTGTAGTAAAACTAGCAGAAAAGGGGATAACCGAGAAAAAGTTCTTTCTTTTTGTTTCAAGATGGCGGCCGTAGCGGCACAATGTGAGGAAACTTATCTGTGAATTCAGAAAAAATGTGGTTATGTTTCCATATCTTCCTCCAACGACATAGGCGTAGTCAAAGGTGAAATAATATAAAAAATTTACGTAAAATTTGAGTAGCTACCAAAACGCACACCAATGTCACCGCAAAACAATGGTTTAAGCGACAATATAAACAAACTTTCTCCAACAATAATTTCGGGGATATTTTTTTTGTTTATATTGTAGAGAAGATTCCTACAATCAATAAATTACTTCTATCATAAAAATAATTTTTGTTATGAGGCAATTATATGCGAAATCAGAGAAAGTGTGGTTATGTTTATGTCAAACCTTCCTCCAATGACAGTCTTTGCACATCGGAAAAGTGTAACTATATTTTTTCCCCTTTGGCCTCGTTCACACATTTGCTAGTAGGAGTTAGAATTATATCTCAGATAAGAACCAATTCATGTTTCACCTACAGCCACAATCGCCATCTTGATAAGGTTTTACACATTCCACACCGCAGCGGAATCATCATATCATGCATATCAGTCCGGATCAAACGGCAGATTGCCACATTTTCTTGCGACTAACGAAACTTTTTTCCCGCCCGCTAATGGGATGGGTGTGTCGACATTAAACCGGAGTGTGTGTGTGTATATACGTTTAAATTAAACGTAATTACAAACATCCTGTACGGGGTGGATAGTCTCGGAATAAATTTCAATCTATTAGTCCCACGAGTGACCGACCGCCTGCGAGGATTCTGGTTTGCAAATAAGACGTCCTACCGAACAAAAACTGGCAGGATCTGTACTTGGATTATTGAAGGAAGTTCCTAGACGCGATGTTCACATTTGCGGTGCGCATCGGCCGTCCCAGTTGCGTCGATGGCGCGCATGACGTCAGCAAAGATACAAATCGAGGCGCAATCGCAGCAGAGGCGGTTTTTTTAAAATTAAAATCAGCGATTTAACTCAGCTCAACCCCAACACATACAAGATCTACTTAAATAGGATTAAAGGGATCCTCTATCATCCTTAGAAGTATGTACAGTTCGTTATGTATATCTAAACGAACGGACGCGCATATATTGTATATATTCCTGATACAATACGAAGCTACTGAGAGGGCACCTGTATCTCCTCCTACTCGTGTATAAATTGTAAGGAGCGTTAACGCGAGATAAGACCTTGCCGGAACAAATTGTCAGCATGAATAAATGATACACGGTTATATCGAGCTGCTGCTGGGTTCTTGTTTTATGTATTGTACATTGTCCTCTCACTCGTCGAGGTAAATAAAACAATCGATAACAATATGACGGACTTTGCTTCATAAAGTATTTTCGGTGTTATTGACGTCGCGAACTGGTTGCTTGGGATAAACAATTCGGGGGAATTTCGCGACCCACTTACGCAAGAGAAACAAAATTCCAGATGATAACGTTTGTTGATTTTCTCAGCCGACAAAAATCCGGGTGTTAATTTCTCTGGTAGGTGCATGCTGGCAGTTTCTGACGTCATTTCCCTTTCGAAACGAGTAATAAGCCGATTATTTAACCACAGGTTAGATGCTCCCGATTTTCGAGCAACTTGGCAACAAATAATAACAGCCATATCGCTGTTGGTTGGAAGGGAAATTAAAAGTACAAAATGTACAGTTTAACGCGGAAAATTTAAAAAAATTGAATGAAGATAGTTTACAACTTATACTGGCAATTCGGCAAAATTTAAAGTTTGAATTGGAAATTTTATAATTTATAACTGAGATGATAATGCAACAGAAATTTAGTTTTAACTGTGAACTGTGAATTTAACAAAATTTACAATTCTAAGTGAGAATTTAATAAAATTTACACTTTCAACTAGAAATTTTACGAAATTTAACAAAGTTCATAATTAGCACTGATAATTTAATAAATGGTTTATGGTTTATACAGGAAATTTTATAAAACTTACAGTTTCAACTGATAATTTAACAGAATAAACCGTTTAAACTGAGAATTTAGTTTAATTTATAATTGGAAATGAGAAATTACATGTACGGTTAAAGTTGAGAATTTCACAAATTTTCATTTTAAACTGAGAATTTAAAGAAATTTTAAAATTTAAAATGAGAAATTTAACAAAATTTTCAGTCGGCACTGAAAATTTAAACTGCGATTTAATAAAACTTACAATTCGAACTGGCAATTTAACGAAATTTACACTTTCAACTGGAAATTTAACAAATTCACAATTAAAAATGGGAAATTTAACAGAATTTAATTTGAAACTGTGAATTTAATGAAATTTAAAATTTAAAAGGAGAAATTTAACAAAATAGTCAGTCAGCACTGAATAAACTGCGATTTAATAAAACTTACAATTCGAACTGGCAATTTAACAAAATTTACACTTTCAACTGGAAATTTAACAAAATTCATAGTTAGCACTGATAATTTAATAAATGGTTAGGGTTTATACAGGAAATTTTATAAAATTTACAATTTTAACTGATAATTTAATAGAATTTACGTTTAAACTGAGAATTTAGTTTAATTTATTATTGGAAATGGGATATATAACAAAAAAATGTACCGTAAGTTGGGAATTTCACAAAATTTAATTTTAAACTGAGAATTTAATGAAATTTACTATTTAAAATGACAAATTTAACAAAATTTACAATCAGCACTGAAAATTTAAACTGTGATTTAATCAAACTTACATTTCGAGCTGATAATTTAACAAAATTTGCACTTTCAAATAGAAATTTAACAAAATTCACAATTTGAAATGAGAAATTTAACAAAATTCATAGTTGGCACTGATAATTTAATAAATGGGTTTATGATTTATATAGATTTTATAAAATTTACAGCTTTAACTGATAATTTAATAGAATTTAGTAGTTTAAACTGAGAATTCAGTTTAATATATAATTGGAAATGGGAAATTCCACCATTTAAATTGGGAATTTCACAAAATTTAATATTAAACTGAGAATTTAATCAAATTCAACAGAATTGACACTCAGCATTGAAAATTTAAACTGTGATCTATAAAACGTACAATTCGAACTGGCAATTTAACAAAATTTACACTTTCAACTGGAAATTTAACAAAATTCACAATTAAAAACGAGAAATTTAACAAAATTTATAGTTAGCACTGATAATTTAATAAATGGTTTATGGTTTATATAGGAAATTTTATGAAACTTACAATTTCAACTGATAATTTAATAGAATTTACCGTTTAAACCGAGAATTTAGCTCGGAATTTAGTTTGATTTATAATTGGAAATGGGATATTACACAAACTGTACAAGTTTAAGTTGGGAATTTCACAAAATTTAATTTTAAATTGAGAATTTAATCAAATTTTCGATTTAAAACGAGAAATATAACAAAATCCACGGTTTAAAATGAGAAATTTAACAAAATTTATAGTTAGCACTGACAATTTACTAAATGGTTTTTGGTTTATGGTTTTATACAAGAAATTTTATAAAACTTACGGTGTCAACTGATAGTTTAATAGAATTCGCCGTTTAAACTGAGAATTTAATTTAATTTATGGTTGGAAATGGGATATTACACAATATGTACCGTTTAAGATGGGAATTTGACAAAATTTAATTTTTTAAACTGAGAATTTAGTGAAATTTACAATTTGAAATGAGAAATTTTATAAAATTTACAGTCAGCGCTGAAAATTTAAACTGTGATTTAATAAAACCTACAATTCGAACTGGAAATTTACCTAAATTTACACTTTCAACTGGAAATTTAATGAAATTCACGATTTGAAATGAGAAATTTATAGTTAACGCTGATAATTTAATAAACAGTTTATGGTTTATGGGAAATTCTATAAAACTTAAAGTTTCAACTAATAATTTAATAGAATTTACCATTTAAACTGGGAATTTAGTTTCATTTATGGTTTCAAATGGGATATTACAAAAAAATGTACTGGTTTAAATAGGGAATTTAACAAAATTTAATATTACTAACTGAGAATTTAATGAAATTTACAATTTAAAATGAGAAATTTAACAAAATTTACAGTCAGCACTGAAAATTTGAATTGCGATTTAACAAAGCTTACAATTCGAACTGGCAATTTAACAAAATTTACACTTTCAACTAGAAATTTAACAAAATTCATAGTTGGCACTGATAATTGATTAAATGGTTTACGGTTCATATGGGAAATTTTATAAAATTCACAGATTCAACTAATAATTTAATAGAATTTACCGTTTAAATTGAGAATTTAGTTTTATTTATACTTGGAAATGGGAAATTACACAAAATGTACTGGTATAAGTTAGGAATTCCACAAAATTTAATTTTAAACTGAGAATTTAGTGAAATTTACAATTTGAAATGGAAATTTTCTAAAATTTACAGTCAGCGCTGAAAATTTAAACTGTGATTTAATAAAACCTACAATTCGAACTGGCAATTTACCTAAATTTACACTTTCAACTGGAAATTTAACAAAATTCACGATTTGAAGTGAGAAATTTGGTAATTTAATATAATAATATAATTTAATTTACCGTTTAAACTGAGAATTTAGTTAAATTTATAATAGGAAATGGGAAATTACACAGAATGTACTGATTTCAGTTGGGAATTTCACAAAATCTAATATTAAACTGAGAATTTAATGAAATTTACTATTAAAATGAGGAATTTAACAAAGTTTAAACTGAGACTTAACAAAACTTAGAATTCGAACTGGCAATTTACCAAAATTTATACTTTCAACTGGAAATTTAACATAATTTAAATTTAAAATCAAAAATTTATAGTAAGCGCTGATAATTTAATAAACGGTTTATGGTTTATAGGAAATTTTATAAAACTTACGGTATCAACTGATAATTTAATAGAATTTACCATTTAAACTGAGAATTTAGTTTCATTTATGGTTTCAAATGGCATATTACAAAAAAATGTACTGGTTTAAATTGGGAATTTAACAAAATTTAATATTACTAACTCAGAATTTAATGAAATTTACAATTTAAAATGGGAAATTTAACAAAATTTACAGTACGCACTGAAAATTTAAACTGCGATATAACAAAACTTACAATTCGAACTGGCAATTTACCAAAATTTACACTTTCAACTAGAAATTTAACAAAATTCATAATTGGCACTAACGATTAAATGGCGAGTTAAATGGTTTACGGTTTATATAGGAAATTTTATAAAATTCACAGATTCAACTGATAATTTAATAGAATTTACCGTTTAAACTGAGAATTGAATTTAATTTATGGTTGGAAATGGGATATTACACAACATGTACTGGTTTCAGTTGAGAATTTCACAAAATCTAATATTAAACTGAGAATTTAACGAAATTTACAATTTAAAACGAGAAATTTAGCACAATTTACAGCCAGCACTGAAAATTTAAACTGATTTAATAAAATTTACAATACAAACTGGCAATTTCACAAAATTTATAGTTAGCACTGATAATTTGCTAGAATTCATAGTTTAAACTGACAATGTTGCGAAAGTAGGCTGTTCCAATTAAGGCTGGGAATTAAATAATTCGAATATTCAAAACTCGAATAAGTTTGAATTATTCATATGTTCGAATACTCGACTATTCGAATAATCAAATTTTCCACTATTCGAATATTTGAAATTCACCTGTCGAATATTCGACTACTTATTCGAATATTTATACGACTATTTGAATATTCGAATACTAGTCTATTCAAATATTCGAAATATTGAATAAGTAGTCGAATATTCGAATAGTCGAATAATTCGTATATTCGAATTAAAACTGGAACGAATATTCGATTTTGAAATCCCTAAAATTCCCAGCCTTAGAATGTGATTATTCTAGCAACAAAACAAAAGTCATAACACCCTATTCTCTTTTATTATAAATCCATGGTTATTTTGAATGCTCTCTTCGGTAATATCTTATTTAAATTATTATATTTTATATTAATCAACTTTGAAGGCTAGACACCTGTACTAATATTACATTTATTTAAAATTATATAACTATCGTAGGTATACATATTCGACTATATGTATCGAGTACATTTAAATAAATAGGTGATTATCGTTATCATAAGGACATGCATAATGTTATACTTAATACGTTTATAGTTATAAAAGTTTGCTTAATTCTCGTCGTATTTAGCTTACATATATCATCGATAAATATCTAAAATCCAATTAAAAGCTACCCTAATTGTTTGTTGAAACAATTTTATCTATCAAGAAATATATTTACAGTATTTCTAATCAGCTTTCACCACAGATTGGCCCTAGAATAAAAACCTTAATCTTTTATTTACTTGTTTATTTGATAATCAATTAAGTATTCCATGAAGCCTAAAGTTTAAAATAAATCTCAGCCACATTCTGAAGAAAAACATTCTTCTACACATTCTTCCTATAAATATAAAGCACAAAAATAGATGTACTTGTAAAAATAAGTACTCCAAGAAACACTTCATCGTTATCCGATGTACGTACAAGGAATGATTCCTTTCAAAAAAGAATTGTAACATCATGTTTACACGATGTCAGAAATGTTCACAAAACAGCAATCCAGACTACTTAGGTATCTTATTTCCACCTAGCATTATCATCGATGATAAATATATTTCAAAACAAGTCAATAAATCCACTTGAGTATGACAAACCTTTTTTATCAATAAAATTGTATAATAATATAATAATCAATATTTGACCTACGCAACGTAATTAAAACCCTGCTAGTCTAAGGAACACATATTGTTGTATGTCTTTGAGCCTCCTTAAAGTATAAATATCAAAAAACGTACCTAGGCATAAGTATGCAGAAAATATGAACTAATTTATTTTTATGTTTATCGTACACCTACAAGGTTACATTATAATTATTCAAAGCAGTAGGTTTACGTTTCAAGATACTTGTTCTGGATGGATACCAAACACTTAATGTAAAACTACAGATGTTAAACCCCTTTATTGTTGCTGCTAATATTTATACTTTATTTGTAGCATTTAAATAAATTACACCGACCACTTGTGTTTACAACCTGTTTTATTACATGTAGGTAGGTTCAATGATTGTGTTAGAACTTGACTTATCCCATGCAATATCTGTATTGGTTTGCAAGATAAGGAAACTTTATCTACTTAGGTATCAGTTTTCTACTAATCTGTACAACACACCGATTAATTCCCCGACAAATTGCTTAGGTATTTTTAATACTACCTACTTGTAAAATCCTTGATGCCATGGAAGGTAACTTAGAACTACAATAGCGGTTTCTGACTTGGGGTCGTGCCGACAGAAGCCAAAAGTCCATTTCGACTCTAAATCCGTAAGCACAAACGAATAGTGCTGTATCACATCGCTGAAAAATTAAATTTATTACGCTAGTGCTCCACAACATGTTAAACCTTACGTACTTCTCAAATGTGTATGGATATGCAAACTTGGGTACCGATCTTAAAACCTCTTCATCCTTGTACCTTTCAGGAAACTGCTGAATTATCCATGGGTCCTTGTCGCCTGTGGGGGGAACAACCTCACAGAAACATTCAAAAAAATGCTTGACATTCTCCCTGAAAGAAACATCATTCACTGTCCACTCGTCTTTTAATAATAGAACGGCGAGGGTTACACACTTTTCACCCCTATGCGGGATAATTACATCTAAATAATAAAACAACTCACCGAATTCTAGAACCCATCACGGTGGCAGCTATAAAGAGCGTATTATTCCATAACAATGTTGCACCTGAAGCACTCAACACAGGTTTGGAGGCATTTTTTAAAGTTTATTATTCACACATATTGAAAACACAGAACACAAAAACACTACACACACCACGGAAACTGCACAGCGAACTAACTGACAGAACGAGAACGGAAAGGAAAACGAACAGAAAATAGGTTAGAAAAAGACGACTGTGACAGCCAGGTCCACCACCAGTACCACACAAAAATACGAAAGTGAAAGCGGAAAGCAGACGCCGATATTATCGGCAATCGCAGTGAAGTTCGCCGCCATAACTCGTTTTCGAACCACAGATTGCAATTTAATATATAGAAGGAACGAATCTCGCGAAACAATACAACGGGGGTAAATAAATACAAGTCTGTTTTTTTTCTATAATACCTGTCAAAGTGTTACAAATCTGGTAGAATATACTGCTTAAACCGTAGGAAATATCAGTATTTACTGTTGAAAAGCCTATAAATTTTATAGGTTGGAATTTCAATTCAATAAACATTATTCAGGTATTGTACCAGAACATTTAACCTTCCGGACTATTGTTTTGTAGTAGTGTGAAAAAAACTTCTGTGCCAACATAATTGGAGTTGGAGACTTCCAAGAATGCAACTTTTCCACAAAAAAATTGACCTTGAAGAGTATTATAGACGACCACTATATTAGGAAGGTTTAATACGTCTGTTTTCCGTGGATTAAAGGCCCTATAATACACTAGTGGTTAGAATTCATAATATTTTTTGCTCACATTCAAAAGATTCTCAAGTCAAAATAAACTTGTTAAATCCTGAAGTTTTTCAAAATCAGAATTTTTCACCTGTTCTCATACGGCTTCCACGCACCTAATTTCGCCGTGGTCGTGGAGAAAATGTTGAATTACATTCGGGGATTAACAGCCTTCAATGCACTCGAAAAAATGTGACTCTCGGCTGCGCCTCGAGTGCACATTTTTTCTCGTAGATTAAAAACTATATATAATACTAAATGAAATCTGACAACTGGGCACAATTATTGTTACGTTACATGATTAAATGTTTTTAAAGTTTCTGTTTCATTAAAATATTTAATTGTTCTCAATCCGACCTTTTATTTGCTTTGAACAAAGGCGGATCTATTAGCTTATCATGGCGACTGGTATCGAAGGTGTCAGTATTCCCAACTCATATGGAACCATCTTGATTTCAGAAGTTCATGCCTGGCTCACTGCAACTTCACGATTGTCGATAAAACCGGTCCCCAAAAACCTTGTGATGTCAGACTGTGATAAATAGTGTAAATATAACCTACACATAAATTTCAAACATGTTAATACGCCCAAAAATTTTTCCAAAATCCATTAAAGATGCCTGCGTAACATGCTTTCTGTTTTTCATAATACCTGTGATATACTACTTCGAAATTTTCGTAGTCATACCAAGATACTGTGAACAATGGAGCTTTTGGTTCAATATCCATTTCCTCATCGCCGGCGTTATACTATTCAATATCTGTTCAAACCTAGTAGCTATAATTCTATGTGACACGAGCATAAGAGGAAGAATCCTACACACAGACTGGACACCCGACTGGAGATATTGCAGCGTGTGCGAATCGGTGGCCCCACCACGGTCTTGGCACTGTGATGTATGTGACATATGCATTCTAAAGAGGGACCATCACTGTCTGTTTACAGGCTGTTGCATTGGACTTGAGAACCACCGATACTTTTTCGTGTTTGTGTTTTATATATTTATAGCGACTGTGTACGCCTCGTACTACAACATTTCTTTCGTTTTGGACTACATGCCGCTTGACTCGTGGGTTTCATTGGTGAAGTTGGTGTTTCCTTTAGCTGCTTTGTTTATGGAGTGGTCTAAAGCTCAGCTGTTCTTATTTTTGATAATAATTGTTTTGTTGGGAGGTTTATTTACAGGCGCCTTGTTATGCTTTCATGTAAACCTGATGTTAAAGGGCAAGGTTACGTTTGAGCGACGTAAAAGGAGCAAGTATGATAGGGGAAAATTGGAGAACATGAAGGTTGTCTTAGGCGAGAGATGGTACTTGGTTTGGGTCTCGCCATGGATCGAAAGCAAGTTGCCGTGCGACGGGATCGACTGGAGTTATCCGCTCTCGGACAAGGTTAAGTAAATTGGGGTCGGATTGTTGTTCGTGTCGTATAAACTCTGAGAATTGCAGGCGATTTACGACTGTGTGTAACGATAAGTATAGGTGTCAGATTTTCACGATTTGTATATTTTTAATAAAGTTTATAAACAGTCAGTTTCCTCCATTGTACCTTCACTTCTTTGTTAAGTAACTAGTAAATACGTTGTACAAAATATTAAATTTTAAACCAGACTGAATTAATAGGAGCAAATATTTTTAAGTAAACTGGGTAGCAACTTTTGTACCAAAAAAGTGCTTAAACGATGAAATTGAAATTTTCGTCGAGCAGGGTATATAAAAAAAAAATTGAAAACTTGTAAATATAAATCTCTATTTTATAAAAATGGGCGGAATTAGCAGACAGGCGTTCGTTATCAACGTTATCTGTAAAATATATCACTACATGTATAAAAAATACGCCCTGTCCCTATCAAATGTTACAAATACATAATTTTAATACAGAATCAAATGGCACTATTAGCGTTAAGTTTATAAACAAACCTACAAGGTATGGTTTTGTTAGATTTATAAGCGAGTTAATTTTAGACCAAACTGCGGACAAAATAATGAGGAAAAACGTTCGAATAACTTTTTTAAATTGAATGGTAGTTTTGGGGGTATTGATTGGCTGTAGTTGACTCATAATAGTCGTACAGACACAAGCAAGAATTCAGTTTTCCGCAGAGTACAAAAATTTAGAAAAATATTTTGAGCGAAGGACCAAAAAAATTGCATATTTCACAGTTAATAACTTTTTGTGCCAATCCGATTGTGTTTTTTTACACCCAAAAGTACCACTCTTGAAAATACATCAAACCTGACAGTATTTCTAGTGAAAACTACCCATTTTGTTGTTCAAACAGTTTTTAAAGAAAAAATAAGGATTTAACGCAAAAAATTGTAGGTTTGTGAATATAATTTTGTCCCAAGAACAGGCCTGGGCATACTTGCCTATAGTAAATGTAAGTTTTAATTCATGAACGACATGCACATGTTTCACCTACACGGACCAATTTTTTATGTTCTAATAGAAAGAAGGATTTTAACGTGGATAGGTACCCTAAATTCTAAATTCTTAAACTACCTCAAGACTTCAATAATAAAATAAAATAATTTACAGCGAAGTTGCAAAAACAATTACAAACACTTTGTGATAACGTACATAAAACAATTTGTAAACACCCTGTATAAACGCACACATATCTATTTATATACACAAGGTAACTTGTAAAAATAATTTTCTTATCTTGTCACACAAAAATCACATTTGTTTCATTGACTTAATTGTAATTGTAAATATATATCGTATATTTATTTATGCCGTTGTTTTATTTCCCGTTAAAATACCGCCTCCTCCTGTCCGTTGCTCCTGCTCGGGGGTGCGGCTCGCATTTGAAGCACCTGGATAAGACTGGCCTTTTCTCTCTCGAGGGCTGATATCCGCTCGCTCTTTTTGCTCACTTCCTGCAAAATTTCACAATTTAAAGAAAAAAACTTTAATAGGTAAAATTTTTCAATTTTAAGGATAACTTATATGGCTTTTATTTTACCTCGGTAAGCAGTCGATTCTGCTGTTTTAACCTGTCGCTTAGATCGTGCGGCTGGTGGGTTTGGGGGTAGTGGTGCACGGCTAAGTTCATGTGAAGCGGCAATCCGCCCCTTTCCCAGCTCTCTGTGAGGGTGGCGAGGTGTCTGTTCACTTCCAGAACCCTGGCTCTTTGCAGCTCCAATCTTTCTTGTTGGGCTTCCGACCAATGTTCCTAGAAAATACGATTTATTATCAAATCTACATTTAAAAATAAATCTGTATAGCTACGTTTTTATATATTTATTTACTTTAAATTTTGTAGATCCTTGTATAGCGGGTTGTCAAGATACAGGGGCACAAATTTTTGACGTTCCAGTCTAGCCATAACTTCTACTATAGTTGTTCGATTTAAGTTTAACTATACATACATTTTTCAATGAATATTACCATTTTACAGTAAAACAACAATTTTACCCTAACTTTTCCATTTCAAAAATAATTTTGAATTTTTTCCAAAATGTGACCCCCCTATATGTAATTGAATTTTAGTTTCTATCTATGTCGATATTAGTAACGGGAGCACATTTTATTTTAGTACTTTTTATAACGACCTACAAAATGGGAACAATAATTTTTAAGATACTCAGTGCACCCCTATATCTTGCCATTAGCGCCGCTACTGTGCATTAATTAGTGCAAATAAACCAACAAAAAAATTAATGAAAATATTTTCGATGTTATCTGCTTTCACCCATAACTTTTATTATCACTATATTTTCTGCGTATCTTCTTAATTTAGAAAATTCCTATCGATTGGAACAGCCTCAGGAAGTATCAGTAACGGCTGCTTAATTTTGCCTAGCGAAGTGTAGAATTTCAACTGTAATGAGATATAATCCAGCGGTTTTCTTAATTAAAAGACTCACTAAACCGTGCAGAATATTTTAATCGTGCAGCGGATAGAGAATGAAAGGGGATTGCACTTTCTGGTAGCAACGCAAAAATTATGTTTATTTTATTAATTTTATTTATTTCACTAATTATTTTAGTAATTTATTAATTTTAATGGTTTTATTAAATTCATTAATTTTATTTATTTTATTCATATTAATTATTTTATTCATTTATTTTAAATTTATTATTTTTAATTATTGTATTTATTTATTAATTTGATTTATTAATCAATTTTATTTTATACATTTTAATCATTTTGTTTATTTTATTAAATTTATTAATTTTACTTATTTATTTATCTATCATTCTTAGAAGTACGTACAGTTCATCATGGCTCACCCAGTATATTAATCAATTTTATTAAGTAATTTTATTTATAGTTAATAATTTATTGATTTTATTTATAAATCAATTTTCTTTTATTTATTTCATTTATTTTATTCAATCATTTTATGTTTCCTTTTATTTATTCCATTATTTTATTAAATTTATTAATTTTACTTATTTTATTGATTTTATTTATGTTTTTATTTTATTTATTAATCAATTTTATTAATGTATTTGTTCATTAATTTTATTAATATTATTTGTTTTATTAATTTTATTTCCCTAATTTTACTAATATTATTAATTTTAGTAAGTAAGTAATTTTAATAGTTTTATTTCTTTTAATATTTTTTTAAATTTTAGTAACTTTAAATATTTTGTTAATTTTATTGATCTTATTAATTTCATTTATTTAATTTATTTGGTGTTGTATTCTACAAGTAAAATAATCTGATTCGAAACAGTGGCGTACCTAAAACTTAATCCTGGGGGACAGAGGTGAACTTTAGCGAAAAATACTCACCCGAGTCTCAAAATAATAAAATAAATTAAATATAAAGCAACTAATGCCCCCTGCCCCCTGGCTGCGCCAGTGCAGTGATCTAAGTGACACAGTTTTTATTAATTCTGTATACAAGTTACTTGCCCTAAATACTACTAGGTAGGCTAAGGTCAGGCATTTAATCATTACAGACAAAGATGAGAATGTCATTTAATTATTCATTAAGTTATTTTTTTAAAGGTCAAAGCAGCGGATAACCGAGCAAACTTTATTTCAAAAATGTTTGTTGTACTATTATAATAAACAGGTACTTTTATATGATTAAATCTACTAGGCTAGGTGACTAGGTGTAATAAAAGATGCAGTCAATATAAGTACCTGCTCACTAAACAATTATGTGAACAAGACTAATCTTCCTTGGGAAAAGTTTCTTTCATAATACTACTACTATAACCTAAGTAGGTTAGTAGCGTGATAGTTCAGCCGATGCACGTAGGTTTCTTGGAGAGATGAATTATTTATTTTTACATTACGCCGAGTTTATTAGAAATTTAAATTTTATTTGTCATTTTGCCTAGTTATGCTCGCCTGGGTTATGCAGGAAGGAACGTTATTTTTATTAGCTTACTTGGGCCATAAACGAGAAACTGGTTACCTTGAAATTTAAATCGTTCTTGTTTATATATTTAGCTCATATATCCTTTCATTTTAAATTTTTACCGGAAAAAAAAATCTACAGAAAAAAGTTATTTTGCCATTTTTCTCGCATATTCCATTACGAGTACAAGAAACACGTAACAGAAATACCTTTATTATAGTCGAGTGTTAAGTATTCGAAGTTCATTAGCAAAATTTGGTGCAGCTGGTAGGAAATATGCATAAAATGAAAGAAATTTTGTTCCATGCCTATCCGACCGTTTTATACAAAATGTTAAAAAAATATAGAGGAAAAACTTTTTAGGTAAAATTTTGCCATTACCACTTTTTTGAATATACCATTAGGAGTACAAGAAACCAGTAAAAGAAACACCTTATTGTGTTGCGAGATTTTTAGCGAAAGCTCTTCGCATGTGCCCCCCTACTAAATTATTTACGAGTGCGCCTCTGGTTACTAAAGAAAACTTCGATTTAGTAATATATCTACTACATAGCAAAAATAACTTTCGTTTAGACAGATATTTGTATTGCAGGTCCAATTATTTTATTTTGTAACCACTTACCCAACAAGAAACAAATAAATAAATATAACAAAGAGCGCTACTTTCCTTTCTTAAAGAGGGCGGCGAATTGGAGTTCTGTGTGCCAGGCCGCAGGGCAGCAAAATATAATAGGTAATGAAAAAAATAGATTTTTGTATAAAGTGATGGTTTTGGCAGTAGGAAGTAAACTAAGAAAATATGGGCCTCCGGAAATTAACAGTGCAGGTCAAGACCAATTAGAAATGATTTTACAAAATGGGCCATAAACGAGAACGAGATTATATTCGGTTTATTATTAATTAAATAATTTTTTCAGTACTTTCTAAATTAGCACTCTCGATTATGTTACTTCAAATTCCAAGATAGTACTAATTGCTCGTTATTCTTGAAAACTTTATTTAAGTAGCTATAGTACTATCTGAATATTAATAAATCCGGTACTTTTTTTTCTTTTATTTTGTCACTAATTCACCTTTTCCCCAAACATATCGTTGCCGCTACGGTTGACATCTAAAAGAAAGAAAATACTTTATGTTAGTTCTACCCTAAAAATTAGTTATTGCCAACATTGTCGAAAATAAAATAAGCAAATAAGCTACAAAATGGTGGACATGTTCGTCTCACTGCATTCACTGCAGTTATCTCCTTCCCCGTTGCTCTTACACATAAATTTCTTATCAGAAATATTGTAGGCTATGAAATTCCCTACAACTTTCGTTTAAGCAATTTTCTTCCACGGTCAACTATTAAAAAACTACAGCCGCTCGAAGTGCGATCAGTCAGCCAGCCACCCTTCCGGCCGCTGTAAGTCGCAAATTATTATTAACAGAGAAAAAATGTTTAAACAAAAGTTGCAGCTTCTTTTAACCTTTACAATACCTAATAATTAATTTAACCGTAGAACCAACAGAGGAGGAGGTAATCGAAAAAACTTGTTTTTACCTCCCTTTCTTTCAAGATGGCGGCTGTAACGGCAACGATTTTTGGCGGAAATCGTGAATTAATGATTGCGGGATACCAAAAAAAACAACCCCTAAGTTATTATAGCTATATAGCTTGCTCACCACGTGTCCCATCCTCCCCAGATACTTCATCTTCTCCTGCACGACAGCCACCTGCTTCAGATACCAGTCCCTGGCCTTCTCCACCGCCGTCAACCCCTGCATCAGCACCTCCTTCTCCTGCTCGATCTGCTTCATCCTCTTCAGCATATTGTAGTCGATCCCGTTCTGCAGGGTGTGCCGCCTCGGCTCCCTCCTCCGCGAATTCGGCTTCTTCTGGTACATCCCCTGCGCGTCGGCTTGCACCGAGGCCTTGCCGTCGCCCAGGCTCCTGCCGGTCCTCAGCAAACCCCCCGCGTACTGCTGCTGCTGCTGCTGGCCCTGCCGCTTTTCGTTGTTCTTGTTCTCCTGGTCGTTCATCATCAGCCCCATCTGCCAGTTCTGGAGGGCCGTGCGGATTTCGGCGCGGTCCATGTTCCCCGCGGAGACCCCGCGCTCCATGCCTATGGCGGTGCGGGGGGGCTTGGGCGGCCCGTACAGCGTGGGTTTGTTTACGTTGGGAACTGGTTTTTCAAAGGTGTGTATGTCAACGGTTTCTATATTGCTGTCCTTACGGTCGGGCGCGAGCTGGGGCATGGAGAGCGTCCGTTGCTGGGATATCACGTTGTTGGGCCTTATGGCCGCCGTGTTGCCCCAATTCTGCTTGGGGGGGCTGTCGATGTCGAGCAGGGGCGCCGACGGGGGGCGGTTGGGCTTCACGCCCGCGTCCTGGTGCTGCTTCAGGTTGTCCCGCCGCTCCACTTGGTTCCTCAGCAGGCAGATCTTCAGCCCGGCGCAGAATCTCTCGAAAGACAGCATGCCGTTGGGAGGGGTGACCTTCCTGAGGCTCTCTATGACTCCCTTGGGCAGGCCCTTGGCGTCGTCGTCTTGCCATCTGTTTTCTATGTCTGCGAAGTTCACGAACCCCGTCTTTTTGTCGTCCATGATGTCGAAGAGGGTGCGCATGGCGGTCACGAACTGCTTGGGGAGGCCGTCGAGGGTGGACGACTGAAGGGGTGACGTCATGTCGCTTGTTTAGCGCTGGGAGGGCACGGCACAACACCAACAAGCACACGGTTCGTTCACTTGCCGGACACTGGTCGGGTCGGGTGATTGCTCGACGGCGGAGTCTGCGACTGACTAAGATAGAGACGTGGCCAGCCAGCCAGGTAGATTGTTGCAGGTATGGCTCTGCGAGGCAGTGGTGTAGGCAGCTCGCAGTTAACAATTAATGGGCTCTTCCTCGAAATTTTGCAAAATTATACCTACCGGACTATATTATTTTTTAAAATAGCTCTGGCGTATTTTTTCTTTACTACTATTTTTCCTCAAAGGCGAAAAAAATTGTTAAAAACGTGGTAAATAACCTATTAAATTTTTGTGACGTCACATAACCTTAAATTTTTAGTTTTTGTACAATTGTTTTCAATTCTAATTTTAATTATTGTAGTTTTAACTTGGATCCATCCATATAACAATTTGAAATTCTCGCAGGCAGAAGATATATAAAGTTTTAATATTATAGATTATTAAAAATAGGCAGCTAATTTATAGGTTGGATTTCCAACCTACAAAAAGAATCTTATTTTATTATATCAAGGCAATTAAAACTTCATTAAATACACTGTTAACATTTTATAGTTGATTGTACATGCAGGAACCAAACAGAAATTTTGATAAAAGCGACATATTCGATAATCTTTAAAAATGCATATTTTTGAGGTTAATTGTGACACCACGTGTACACATAGTACATACACGAATTTATTTGAGGTTTAACCAATAGCAAGGCCGTCCATCTTTGACGTCACTTAGGGAATAACTGGCGGGACTTTTGAAGTTGGTACAACTTATTAATATTTAAAGTAAACTGTAAGAATGATATATATTGACATTTATTGCATTATTATACGGGGTGTTTCATGACGAACAGTACATACTTCTAAGGATGATCGAGGATCCCTTGACTATTTACGAATGGGGTAGAAATTTGTCTGTTGCGCTTATAGTTACTGAGATACAGGGTGATAAACTACTTATGGCCAATATTTCTTTTGGCCAGAACTTCCTTACTATTTATCACAATTTGTATACTTATCACAGTTGATATAATGCCGTTTTTAATATTTAAAAATTCCAGGGCCGAACTTTTTTAATTCAAGTTTTTTTATTTCCAATAATATCATAAGACAAAAAAAAACAAATTTTATTATGTTTTAAAATAAACATGATATACCTTGAATATTCCCCAATTATTATGCTCCTCAGCGTCCCTCAGCTACGTTTATGGTGAACTGTACAGAACCACGCCGTGGTCGTCCTTGTAATTGTGGCGGTAAAACAGCGATGTGATATTCGAACAATAATAAAACAATGCATGTACGAAATTACTACGTTATTACTCACGAGTGACAATGGAGAGAAAATTCTGGGGGTGGCTTAAAGGGGTCACAAGAACGCGTTTAGATAGATATAGGCGGCCAGTGGCGTAGCAGTAGCGGCGCAAACGTCTTTACAATATGGAACTTTAAAAATAAAAAAAAGAATGTAGGCGGTGAAAAACATTCGCAAGTTTATTAACATTTGATACCGATAGCTCTACGCCACTGTGCACTTTTCCGAACCAAGGCATTTTTCGAATTTTTAGTATGATTAAATAAATATTTTGCTTTAAAAAAAATCCCTTCTAAAGAAGTGTGGAGTTGTTTCACATATTTTTGTGTATATACCATAGGTAACAGATAAACAAATGGGAAATAAGCACGGATTACCAGATTAAAATAAATAATAATTTACAATAACCAATACAATCAAAACGACAGTAACGTGCTGACTATACCGAAACATGCCGAGGTCAACAAGATAACTATAAGATATGTTTAATGGTATCTGTGTTTATAAATCGTTTGTTTAAAATTAGAAAATTGTCGTTTATGTGGTATATATGGTTCAAAAAGTGATTTTTTGCAGACGGTTATATTTTATAGGCGGCACTGACAACAGTGGCGTCCCTGGGGGGGGGGGGGGCGTCTACATGAGTAAAATTGATCGACTTAAAAGAAACATAATGAAAAACTCTTATATTAAATATTTTTTATCGACAATACAATAATATATTCTGTCGGGTAGGCTTTCTCTTCGTGGAGTATTAAAAATAAGTTCAAAATGGGTGCCCAGCTATTTGCCAGGGGCGCCAAAAATATAACTATAAGGCCTTGCTCAGTATATAAAATTCAGTTGTTTTAGTCATGTTGGCTGTGGCTCACGTGCATCATATGACTAACATAACCTTAAATTCTTGGTTTCTGCAAATTTATTTCCAAATTTAATTTTAATGTTTGTAGTTTTAGTTTGGATCCATTATAAAATTTAAACTCTCTCAGACAGTATGGGTTATAAAAGTTTTAATATTGTAGATTATTAAAAATAAATTGGATTCCAACCAACAAAGAGTACTCTTATTTTGTTAGATTAAGGCAATTAAAACTTTATTGATAACGCACTAAAGTTGATGGTGTAGGAACCGAGCAGAAATTTTGATAAAATTAGCATATAATATTCAAAAATTTTGAAAAATACATATTTTTGAGGTTAGCTGTGACGTCACGTGCGCGTCACCCATTTTTCATAGACCAACCAGAGGTTTGTTCGTTTGTCTATGCCAGGGAGTTTGAGCTATTATAGGCAGCGGGTCGGGTGGGCAATAAATAAACACGTTACCCTTAAAATTAACTTTACTGACTGGTTAAAAGGCACAAAACTAATAATTAAGGATAACGACGCTGGAACATACAAAATATTCCAAAATTAATACGCACCTTCCGTCTCTCTCGCCACCACAGAACATAGAGGTAGAGAAATGCGACTACTATCAAGGAACATAAAGTCAAGTCGGTACTCGCCACCTCTTCCAACCCTTTAGGGCCAAAAGTCACTAAATTTCTTAGAAACAAGTTTCTAACGGTCATGTACTAATTTCCCTCCATTGTCTTGGCCTTCATTAGTAGTGTTACAAATGCGTTGTGGGCAAGCGAAATTTCAAGATTTTTCATCAACTAATTTCAAATGCAGATGTAGTCGCAATTCCTAGAAACGTGACGCGACTAGACGGCGTAAATGCTGCGATGCGTTGCTGAAAGCACTTCAACAGCAACGAAATTTAGCCGGCCAGACTCCCAAGGGCGGGAAACTCGTTAAACAACGGTTGTTTCACGAGTTTCCCGCTCTTGCTTGGGAGTCTGGCCGGCTTTCATTTGGCATTCGCCTTTTAAACCCGCATAATCTACAGTATTACCAAGGTATGTTGAATAAGTAAGTTTTTTAAATTTTTATTTACCTATTTATTAGTATGTGCTTGCGTACTCACTACAGGATTAATCAAAAACTTGTGGCATCTTTCATTTTAGATATAACCTTAATCGTTGAACCAGCAGGAAGACTTGGGACGTACTAAGAAAGTCACAGTGGCACAGTGGTAAGCATTAATTTATTGCATAATTTCGCTATACTTTTTTGTTAAGGTGGGCCAGTAGGTTCACTTAGTTGTACCAGAGACTACCCATTGCCTCCAGTAAAATATGTGGCCCAGTAATGGTAAAGCACAAACTGCCATCTAACTCATCAATGGTACTTCGATGGCTGCTTAGTGCTGGACAGAGCTGGACCGGAAAAAATGTGTCCCACCGGCTATCAGAGATTTTGCCATCGTTAAACCATTAATGTGTCGCCACTGCTTAGCCTCCAGTGGTTTTGCATTTAATTAATATTGTGCCATTATTCGACCACAATTCAGCCATTATTCAGCCACTGCAGGACTAATGATACTTTTGCAGGAAATTTTCCTATTATCTCAATGCACCTATCGCAGAAACAAATGAAAGTCGTATTTCGGAGATACAGACCAAACTTATGATTTTTTATATGGAGCACCTTGTATATTTTTAGATTTTTGAAATCAACGTTTCGTCCTGATTACAAAGATGTATATACAGTGTGTCGCACTTAAGAGTGAAACACCCTTATAACTTTTTTCATTTTTATCCGATTTAAACCAAATTTCACTCAAAGAAAGATAGAGTTCATTAGGATTAACCTATAGCCCAAAAGTCATTTGCCCCTTACTAATGCAAAGCCACCTACGATTTCAAAATAAACTGGGAAAATCAAAAAAACATATTTTTTAATCAAAAATTTTATTAATCTAAGTTGTTCAGAATTGTTCAAAAACCTTTAGTCCAAAATTTAATCAAAATCAAAAAATATTAATATTTTTTTTGAAAAAATTTTTGAGTCTGAAAATATAATTTTAATGAGTTATTGTATTGTAATATTTTATTTTTTATATAAAAAAAACTAAAGAAATACTCTGCAACTAAATACGAATGATAAATGATATTGTAAAATTATATTTTCTGACTCAAATTTTTTTAAATCAAAATATCAATATTTTTTAATTTTGATGAGATTTTGGATTTAAGGTTTTTAGACAATTCTGAACAACTTTTATTAGTAAAATTTTCCGATAAAAAAATGCCTCATATGTTTTCTTGATTTTTTGCGTTTATTTTTGGTATCGCAGGTGGCTTTGCATTAGTAGGGGCCAAATGTTTTTTGGCTATCAGTTGATCCTAATGGTATCTATCATTGAGTAAAATTTGGTTCAAATTGGATAAAAATGGAAAAAGTTATAAGGATGTTTCACTCTTATAAGTGCGACATACTGTATGTTAAGTATACAGGGTGTTCCAATTTTTTGTAGCAGGACTTTAACAGTCGATAGACATTTGAAAATTATTAAAAAAAGTTCATATAAACATATAGGTTGAGAAATGCTTAGTTTTCGAGATACAGGGTGTTAAAGTTTGAAAATAAATATGAATTTATATTTATATTTCCAGAATGCTAAGAAGTATCGAATCCAAACTTACCAATTCTTTACATACAATCTAAAATAGGCCTCTACTATTTTAGAATAACAAACTACTACTTTACTTGACCATGGGCGTAGATATATGGAGTTACTAAGGCTCTTTTTTACAAAAAAGTAGTACGCCACTGATATTTTTCCATGTTTCCAGTTTAATTTATTAAAGCAAGAAAAAACAAAAATTTAATGTCTCTTGGCACTTTTTGATATGACAAGCCGTTGTTCAGAAAATTTACATTTAATCTTTTGATGCACGGATCTGGACGAATTTTAGACAAACATGAAGTCGCTCAGAATTTCACCAAATTTGATGGTACGAAAAGTCTTTTAAAAAGAAAGAATGAAACATCGCTAATGATGCTTGTAATGAAGTAAGACACTTTTACAAGTTGCTAGCTTTTGTGTTTGTGTTTCTAATAATTTATTTTAGTTCGACCGTTGCGTTTTAATACATTCGTGTTATAAAAATTTTGATTTACATGTTAATAAACTTTAACAATAAATAATTTTCAATGTTTCATTCTTTCTTTTTAAGAGACTTTTCGCACCATCAAATTTGGTGAAATTCTGAGCGACTTCAAGTTTGTCTAAAATTCGTCCAGAGGCGTGCATCAAAAGATTAAATGTAAATTTTCTGAACAACGGCTTGTCATAACAAAAAGTGCCAAGAGACATTAAATTTTTGTTTTTTCTTGCTTTATTGAATTAAACTGGAAACATGGGAAAATATCAGTGGCGTACTACTTTTTTGTAAAAAAGAGCCTTAGTAAATCCATATATCTACGCCCATGGTTAAGTAAAGTAGTAGTTTGTTATTCTAAAATAGGCCTCTAAATTGTATGTAAAGAATTGGTAAGTTTGGATTCGATACTTCTTAGCATTCCGGAAATATAAATATAAATCCATATTTATTTTCAAACTTTAACACCCTGTATCTCGAATACTAAGCATTTTTCAATCTATGTTTATATGAACTTTTTTTAATAATTTTCAAATATCTATCGACTGTTAAAGTCCTGCTACAAAAAACTGGAACACCCTGTATATTTGCTCCAGCCGTTTGCGCAATATGCCTAATTCAATTAAATGTTTCGAATTTTGCACAAAATCAGTATTGCCATGGAAAATCTTTTGTTATTCTGCAGTAACATATTGACAATTCATTTATTAAGTAATCTGTCGCAGAAAAAAAAAGAGATTCGCATTTCGGAAATACAGACCAAACTTACTTGATCTGCTTGCTATTATTTATAATAAAATACAATCGATTTGGAAAATATAAGTTTATTATTAACAAAAAAATTTTAAAGAACGTGTTTTATATTCTCCACAATATCATTTTTTTCAATAATGGGGCCCGTGTAATAGTAAATATGCTATACTTAATAAATGTCAAATTGTCAATTTGTTGCTGCAGAATAACAAAACATTTTCCATGGCAATACTGATTTTGTGCAAAATTCGAAACATTTCATTGAGTTATTGCGCAAACGGCTGGAGCAAATATATAACATATATATACATCTTTGTAATCAGGACGAAACGTTGATTTCAAAAATCTAAAAATATACAAGGTGTTCCATATAAAAAATCATAAGTTTCGTCTGTATCTCCGAAATACGACTTTCATTTGTTTCTGCGATAGGTGCATTGACATGATAGGAAAATTTCCTGCAACTTATGTCCGTACCATATTTTTTACTAGGATAAAAAATAAGAAAGTTAAGGGGGTACTGGTGACTGGTGAAATTTAAGTTGTCATTTCTTCGTATTGGAGCGAGGGTCAAGCGATACTTTAAATAACTACCTACTAATACTGAACGAAGAAGTTTTTCAGAACGGAATTGAGCTGGAAATGTGCGGAAACAGTTGCCAAAAATGGGTTTGCCTCCCCGTCAAACTTATCTACTGATTTCGATTTTTATTAATCTTTTATAAAGTTGACATTTAAAAATACAAGATAAAAATTTAATCAAAAACAAATTACAATCCGAATTTGAAGAAAATTTTTTGTAAACATTTTTCAAATTATCTACAAAATTATCAGGGAAGGCAATCCCATTTTTGGCAACTGTTTTCAAGCTCAATTGTTCTGCAAAACTTCTTTATTTAGTCTTGGTAGTTATTTAAAATGTCGCTTGACCCCGGCTACAATACCTAGAAATTACAAACTAAATTTCATCAGTCGCCACTGACAGCACAGACAAAAAATTAGTGGGCTCAATGGATTCAACAATCTACTATTTTATTTATAAATTAGAAGCATTATAACAAGTTAACAATATTTAATACACCTTATTTTCATTGGGAACAAAAAAACAGTAGCAGCTTCTAATTTATAAATAAAATAGTAGATTGTTGAATCCATTTGAGCCCACTAATTTTTTGTCTGTGCGTCAGTGACTTCAGAAATAGTTATTTTTGGGTAGTCCTTTATTATTGCCATTTATTTACAAAAGCGGCTGATTTCTTTTAGAGATATTTCAAAATTATGAGATTACCGTAAGCCGTGCAGGTACCAATCAAGGACCAATATTTTTCAACTTATCTCTAAAACGAAGCATTTTATCAAAATTTGTTAAGAGACAAAAAACAGTCCAAAATGAATGGTTATCTCAAAAAAGATAGTTTGAATGTCATTGACGCATGCACTAAAAAACTGGGGGGACAATGGGTACTGGACCCCTCTATTTTGAATATTTCACAATTGTGTTTTGTTTTTTGTCTGTCAAAACATGTGACCCTTAAAGTTGAAGCACCGTACCAAATTTTAAATGAATATCTTCTGAAATACTTGAGTTATTAAAAAAATCATTTTTAAACTTGAAATTTTGACACCTTGTATATCGAACTTGAGGGTCTAAGAATGGCATTATAAAAATCATATTATTTTTGCTCAAGGAATCCATAGTTACCGGATTCGCCTCCTTTTTCCGGACATCCTGTATATGTATACATATACAGTGTGTCGCACTTAAGAGTGAAACACCCTTATAACTTTTTTCATTTTTATCCGATTTGAACCAAATTTTACTCAATGATAGATCCCATTGTGATCAACTCGTGGCCAAAAAACCATTTGCCCCCTTTTAATGCAAAGCCACCTGCGATACCAAAATAAACGCAAAAAATCAAGAAAACATATTAGGCATTTTTTTATCGTAAAATTTTACTAATGAAAGTTGTTCAGAATTGTCTAAAACCTTAAATCCAAAATCTCATCAAAATAAAAAAATATTGATATTTTGATTTAAAAAATTTTAAGTCCAAAAATATAACAAAAATATTAATATTTTTTGATTTTGATTAAATTTTGGATTTAAGGTTTTTGAACAATTCTGAACAACTTTCATTAATAAAATTTTTGATAAAAAAATATGTTTATTTGATTTTCCCCGTTTATTTTGATATCGTAGGTGGCTTTGCATTATTAAGGGGCAAATGACTTTTGGGCCATAAGTTGATCCTAACGTACTCTATCTTTGAGTGAAATTTGGTTTAAATCGGATAAGAATGAGAAAAGTTATAAGGGTGTTTCACTCTTAAGTGCGACACACTGTATAAAATATAAAATATAAAATATAAAATATAAAATATAAAATATAAAATATAAAATATAAAATATAAAATATAAAATATAAAATATAAAATATAAAATATAAAATATAAAATATAAAATATAAAATATAAAATATAAAATATAAAATATAAAATATAAAATATAAAATATAAAATATAAAATATAAAATATAAAATATAAAATATAAAATATAAAATATAAAATATAAAATATAAAATATAAAATATAAAATATAAAATATAAAATATAAAATATAAAATATAAAATATAAAATATAAAATATAAAATATAAAATATAAAATATAACATAAGATATAAAATATAAGATATAAAATATAAGAAATAAAATATAAAATATAACATAAGATATAAAATATAAGACATAAAATATAAGATATAAAATATAAGATAAAATATAATATATAATATATAAGATATAAAATATAATAAATAAAATATAAGATATAAAATATAAGATATAACATATAAGATATAAAATATAAGAAATAAAATATAAGATAAAATATAAGATATAAAATATAAGATATAAGATAAAATATAAGATAAAATATAATAAATAAAATATAAGATATAAAATATAATAAATAAAATATAAGATATAAAATATAAGATATAACGTATAAGATATAAAATATAAGATATAAAATATAAGATATAAAATATAAGATATAAAATATAATAAATAAAATATAAGATATAAAATATAAGATATAAAATATAAGATATAAAATATAAGATATAAAATATAAGATATAAAATATAAGATATAAAATATAAGAAATAAAATATAAGATAAAATATAAGATATAAAATATAAGATATAAAATATAAGATATAAGATATAAAATATAAAATATAAGATATAACATATAAGATATAAAATATAAGAAATAAAATATAAGATATAAAATATAAGATATAAAATATAAGATATAAATATAAGAAATAAAATATAAGATAAAATATAAGATATAAAATATAAGATATAAGATATAAAATATAAAATATAAGATATAACATATAAGATATAAAATATAAGAAATAAAATATAAGATATAAAATATAAGATATAAAATATAAGATATAAAATATAAGATATAAAATATAAGATATAAAATATAAGATATAACATATAAGATATAACATATAAGATATAACATATAAGGTATAACATATAAGATATAACATATAAGATATACAATACAGAAAAATAACCTTTTAGAAGTAAATATTCGATATAGGAATGTGGGGAATAATCACCCGTTTTGTCTAGAGTAGTCACCGAGAATCTCGTCAATAGCTGTAGATGCGGAAAAAAAAAATAAAAACCTAAACGGGGGGGGGGGTAAATGGAGCTGGGAACAAATCCTACTCTACAAGAATGCCCGATTTCATCGGATATCAGGAAAGGGAGCTGTTAAAGTCAGAGTGGGAAAAAAAACCAAAACCACATCAAGAATTTCTAGGCGCCATTTTGTAAGACCTTTAATTACGCAACTTTTTTTTCTATATTTAACCAAATTTGTATTTCTCGATATTCCCATACTAGGGCCTCCTTATCTTGGACGCAGTGTATACGATCGAAGGATTGAAGATTTAATTTCGTGGTTATGTGACTATGCTGACACTATTGCATAGTTGGTTGCCTATATAACAAAACATTTAAATGACAAAATCTGGCATCTAACTTAAATTTTTAAATTTTACCCAACAAGAGGTGGTTTTAGTGACTTTTGTTGCCAGGCTTATGGCACTCCTGTCAGGTATGTCTTGTGTAAACCACAGAAAAAAGATGTAACCGAACCTAAAATCGTACCGTAAAAAAAACCAGACTGTCTTAAAATTATTATTTTCATACTAGGCGAACTTTTATTATCCTTATTTTGTTTACAAAACTCGTTTATATTATTAATTTTCACTTTGCTTTTTACAAAAGTAGTGGCCTGCAATAGTGTCAGCATAGTCACATACGCACGAAATTAAATCTTCAATCCTTCGATCGTATACACTGCGTCCAAGGTAAGGAGGTCTAGATGGGAATATCGAGAGACACAAATTTGGTTAAATAGGAAAAAAGATGCGTAATTAAAGGACTTACAAAGTGACGCTTAGAAATCCTTGATATGATTTTGTTTTTTTGACGTTATTTTGAGGAAACTGTATTTTCGAACTTTTATTCAATTTTTTTCTGTGTAGCAACTTTTAACGAACTTAAAGATTACGTTGCCAATTTTTTTATTCGAAGTATCGTCTTCGAGCAACCATCATCGACTTCATTTTTTAGAATACAGTCCTGATTTTATATAAAATTTTAGAAGTTTTCAACAAAAAAAATCTGGCAGGTATAGGGTATCGTAGATTACGTTGCCAATTTTTTTATTCGAAGTATCGTCTTCGAGCAACCATCATCGACTTCATTTTTTAAAATACAGTCCTGATTTTATATAAAATTTTAGAAGTTTTCAACAAAAAAAATCTGGCAGGGTATAGGGTATCGCAGATGTCCTAGTTGATTTTATGGAGGTTTTATTTTATTACGCTATAATTGTTAGCGTGTCGTCAATTGTGGCAGCGAAATAAAACAACATTTTGATGGAATGTTTCATTATAAAAAAGGATGTATTACTTAGATATTTACAATAGAATTATAATATAAACTATATGACTATGACAACAATATATACACAATAGAATTATACAAATACGATCGAAAAAATATAAATTATCGTTAAAATGAGTCGAGGAAAATGGACGTTCGCTGGCCTGCAGCGCATATATATAAATATTGAGGGGGGAGGGGGGTAATTTGTAAATTTTGGAATAGTTTTCTACTAGTTTCAGCAATTGGATTCAGTCCTTGGTACTCCCAGCTGTTGCACCACTCTTTTCTCTATTTCCTATAAAATTAGAAAAAAACATATTAATGAACGTAACTGAATATTCGTGGGCAAATTTAATTACCACCACCACAATTATTTTAACGTAGGTATTAAGTACAGATAGACAAAGCAAAAAATTTGAAAATAAAAACTAAGAGGAAGGCGCTAGAATGGGAGAAAGTAGAAGGGAATAAATTATTGCTCGAGTATTTTACGGTAATTTCTGCATGTGCATGAAAAATGCGGGATTAGATTTATACGATTGCCAAAACTGGGGATTTTAATCATTCGATCCTTTTCTTTCCGAATTTCCTGATCTCGGACTAGATGCGAAAAATGGTTAAAAATTTAACTTACTCGATAACACACGAATCTAATTCGCTCGATATAAAGCAAAATGAGCTCGAGGCCAGCCCCGTTGGCGAAAAACAGAAGAACGAGGGTCGAATTTAGTATTTATCAAAATCATTTAATTAACGTCATAGACAAACTGCATGTACAAAAGAAGCAACGGGTACATCAGACAAATATACACGATATATAAATATGCACATAAATGCCGATATAAAGACAGACACACATTGGGCGTTGACGTCTACATGATGGTAATTTAATACCACACACATACCTTGTATTTGAAAAATGGTAACTGAAAAAAGGGAAATCTCCAGGTAGGTATATTGTGCTGGCGACATCTGACATTTCAACATAACCTCAAAAAATACAACTGATCTTCGTGCTAACAAAATTCAGTACAAATATTCAAGTGGAAAGAAGTAGCGTTAGTTGAAGAGACAAAGTACGATACGTGTCCTTATAAAGGGCCTTTATAAATGATTGCAAACCACGTAACCACAGAATTAGGCAACCATATATACACTCAACAATATAAACAAATGCAAAAAAACAAAATGTGTACCTGGTTGCCTATTCTTAGTCACCCGGTTTACAGCCATTTACGATGGCTGTGCAACCCACTAGTGCGCAAGTGTGCACTTATTAAAATGCATCGACGAGGAATAGTAAAATGAGGTGAAGTGTTGGTAGAGACGGAGACTACTTCTCGCTCCAAGGAACAGTTTCATCGCTCATTTCACTATCGTTGCCAGAACCCAGGATTTCTCCCTCTAAAGCCACACAGATAGGAGTATGTTAGTAAGAACCAGCACCAGAAATATCTAACGTTACCCTGCACCAGTTTCACCTGATCGAGTTCTTACCCTTTGCAGCTCTTTGTTGCGCTGGTGCCTAGCGAGCAATTCAAGATCTGACAGATACGCCAGGCTCTCCGATTTAATAATGGCGCCCTCTAGCTCGGGGCACAGTTTAGGCAGCGAGTTTTGTTTTTTCCTGCGCAACAAGGAGTTCAGTTTCCAGCCCGTCTGTTGTTGGGGGCTCGCTTTTATCGGGGACACTTTGCCCTCTGGAATGGTATCAGCGGTGGTAATATTGGTGCTTTTGGTGCTGTCGTAATCTGTTATGAGAGTGGAACTATGGACGTTAGGGTTTACTTTAGGGATGTTAGTGTCGTCACATATAACGTCGTTATCTCCTGTTATTTTGACTAGGGTTACGGATTTGCCTTTGGTGTAGCTTGGTTGGGAGTACAAAGAAATAACGGTGGTGGATTTCGTGTTGTGGATGGAATATGCGGGTTTTATGTCGGTATTGCTCCCGTTTATGGAGGAAGTCGTGGACCAGTTGGGGGTGGGGCCGTGAGTGGGGGAACTATAACCTGAGGTGCTTTGGGAGTCGGGGTAATGGACAATAACACTGGCACCCTTACCGTTCGACGACGGCTTGAAGGTATACAGTTCAGGTTGGCACTCGGTTAGGGGGGAGGTGATTTCTGCTAGGGAACCAACAGCACTAAGGGTCTTTTCACTACTTTCACTAGCATCACTATTCCTCCACACCGCCAAAGGCCTGGACTGCCCGTCCAAAGGCGATTTGGTCTCTGAGGGCGTCTCGATGGTGTTCGGACTCTCCAGATCTTGAATGAGCTGCAACGCCGCCTCCAGCTCCTTGGAGAAGTCCGCGTCGCTACTCTTGCCCTCGGATCTGCTGCTGCTCTTGGACGTCTGCGTCTTATCCGAGGCTGTGGCGCTCTCGCTGTTGTTGCTCTGCGGCGAGGTGATGCTCGGTGGCTCCTTCTTACTAACTATAGCCCTCTGCAGCTCCTTCATCAGCGAAGCATACTGCACCTTCTCCACGTGAGGGCTGGTCGGGTCCACCCTACGCATGATCACCGTTTGGGGGGCCTGGTAGTGCGGCTCGTCCTCCTCCTCCTTGTTGCTCAAGGCGGTGTTGAGTCTGGATCGGTAGATCGTGGGCTCGGTTAGCTTCTCCAAGCACTCGTAGATGGGAGGGTTGCCGGCTTGGTTCAAGTTGAGGCTGATCTGCGACGAACTGGCCGATAACACCACCGGGGACTGCGAGCGGGAGAAGCTCTTCATGTAGCATAGCTTGCGGTCGCTGTTGCTCGTGCTGTCGTCGGACGCCTCCTCGACGTGGACCACGGGGTTGTCTATGAGGTGGCTGGGATCTTTCACCTGGAATAGTGATAATAAATAATTTAAAAAAAAACGAATAATAATTAATTATTATTATTATTATTATTATTTTTCACCTGGAACGATAAGAGATGTATAAAAATAATAATAATAAGACTTTGTTTTACTTTCTACTTAATTATTATTTTTGTCCTGGAATAGTTAGAGAAGTATAATAATAATAATAATAATAATAATAATAATAATAATACCTAATACTTATTTTTTTTACTTAATTTTTATTATCTTTCACCCGGAATAGTAAGAGAAATATGTGGATTTAAGAAAAAAACAATGGAACGAAAATTAACTACTATGGCAGCCTCCCACTCCCACTCCCACCCATAAATATCAAATAAATGGGGTTGAGTGGGTGAGTATTTCCTGCATTTGTGCAATTCTGCTAATTGGCGGAATTGGTTTTAATACTTTTTTGTTTTCAAATGATCTTAAAATAAATCAATAGGTGTTATGTCAGTAGATCTAGGATGCCACTCTAAAGCACTTTCCCACCAAAGCATCGTTCAGGGAAGGGGTTAGATTATTTATTTGACTACTTTACATACTTTTTTGTACATTAGTACATTTGTAGCAGGTCAGTAATCGATTAGTCTATATATATATATATATATATACAGGGTGTTTCATGAGGAACTGTACATAGTCCAATGGTAGATAGGGCCCATCAGGGTTAGTAACAAATCACTATTTAAAATCTTTTTAGCCAAGTATTTAGGGTTGTACAGGGTGATTTATGAATTTTTACCAAAATTTGCTTTCGTTGCCTTTTAGAAACTAATTGTCCGATTCAATTTATTTTCGGTACACTTTAAGTACTATCAAATACCAACAATTCGCCATAATTACAAAACCAAAATTCCAGGTCCGTATTAGGAAAAATTTCATTTTATCTATGCCCCCTAAAAAGTTCACCCTGTATATATTTTTTTTAAATCCTATTACTGTAGTTTGAAAGTACATAAACTACCAACAAAAGTGGAATACTTCGTTTTCTTGTCACACTTACAACAGATACAAAATAAACACATTAAATTTAAACATTATCTTGTTAAAATTCAAACTTTCAGTAATTCAATGTTATTTGTCAAAGTTCCTATCAGTTTAAGTTTCTAAGTAATTATAACTATTATTAGTTAAAAATAGTATGAAATACGAACAGATAGTCGCAATCAACAAGACTCCAGGACCGTATTAGGAAAAATCATCATCTCGTCGATTCCTCCTAAAATTTTCACCCTGTATATCTTATTCTTAACTTTACTTGCTATAATTTAAAAGTACATAAAGTATCAACAAGTAGTGTAGTGTGATCCGTTTTCTTATTACACTTTCAACAGGTTTTAAACCAACGAACAAAATTTATCTCGATAAAATTGACATTTTCAATAAATTGGTTTCAGTTAGAGCAGCTATTCTGTCTGTAAATAATACTCATTGAATTTTAAAACAATTTAATAGTAACAGAACAGAACAAGCAAAATAAAAAACGCAACATGAATACAAAACAACGTAACAAAACAAAATAATACATACTCGAATACATATTAACAAAATAAAAAGTAAAAATCTATAACTTATTTTCAAAATGTAAACCCCCCCTCTTCACGGCATTTTATTACCTACTACTAACTAAATGTCCCACAGATTTTCGTATAACGTCCGGGTAGTTTCTTATTACGTTACAATACTATTCAATTCGGTCTATTAATTGCTGCTCTCAAGTTGGACTAATGGTATTAGTAACGTAGAAACAAAAGTTATACCTCATCAACAATTATACCTGTCAAACTATTGCCAAAGCCGCCTACTCCTTTTGTTAACAGTGTCAGTAGATAAAAAGTCTATTATATTCCTACTGTAGAAAGAATTGACAAACTTTCGCAGAAATCCTGTACAAATGTCTTTAGCTGCACACTAAATAAAATAAGTTCATTTCTTAAAACTAGAACTGAACATGAAAATATTCTACATTACAAATTAGAACAGAATGTACAAGATTACCTTTTAATTACTACACAACTTATGTGTCGGTAGTTGGACGTTCGTAATTATTATTGAAAAGTGTGGATCACACTACACTGCTTGTTGATACTTTATGTACTTTTAAATTATAGCAAGTAAAGTTAAGAATAAGATATACAGGGTGAAAATTTTGGGAGGAATCGACGAGATGATGATTTTTCCTAATACGGTCCTGGAGTCTTGTCTGATTGCGACTAACTGTTGGTATTTCATAATATTTTTAACTAATAATAGTTATAATTACTTAGAAGCTTAAACTGATAGGAACTTTGACAACTAGCATTGAATTACTGAAAGTTTGAATTTTAACAAGATAATGTTTAAATTTAATGTGTTTATTTTGTATCTGTTGTAAGTGTGACAAGAAAACGAACTATTCTACTTTTGTTGGTAGTTTATGTACTTTCAAACTTCATTAATAAGATTTAAAAAAAACATATACAGGGTGAACTTTTTAGGGGGCACAGATAAAATGAAATTTTTCCTAATACGGACCTGGAATTTTGGTTTTGTAATTATGGCGAACTGTTGGTATTTGATCGTACTTAATGTGTACCGAAAATAAATTGAATCGGACAATTAGTTTCTAAAAGGCAACGAAAGCAAATTTTGGCAAAAATTCATAAATCACCCTGTACAACCCTAAATACTTGGCTAAAATAATTTTAAATAGTGGTTTGTTACTAACCTTGATGGGCCCTATCTACCATTGGACTATGTACAGTTCCTCATGAAACACCCTGTATATATATATATATATATATATATATATATATATATATATATATATATATATATATATATATATATATATATATATATATATATATATATATATATATATATATATATATATAAAAAAAAAAAAAAAAACTGGATTTGTTTGAATTATACATACTATTCCATTTTGCAGTCCGTTCGGCTTCTTCCCGGGCTTCTTCGGCGTGCCATTTTGCAGGACCTTGAAGTAGGGCGCCTCCGCCCCGCCGCTATTGTTGGAACAGCCGGCGTTCTCCGCGTCGAACACCCAACTTTGCGCGTAAGCGTTGTACACTGTGTGCGTGTGCGGTTTCGAACTCTTGGGCTGGAATTCAAAAATAAAAAATGATTGATGTAAGAAGATACAATGCGCCATGTGCCACTTCACGCACGATTACTTAAGAAAGCTAACGTTTAGGTGGTTGCGAGAGCGCGCTGACAGAGGCGTACACGTAAAATTTAGATCGCCGAATGCCAAAAAAAAAATATATATATAATATATATATATATATATATTTCTTTAGATCCTCCACTACTGGAATTTGATCAAATTCTTTCTAAATTGCTTATTTTCATTAATCTGACAGCTATAATGACAGCTGTCAACTGTCAATTTTTTTAAATGTCAAATTCGTATTTAGTAATGATTGAAAAACCATGAAAGTGATGAAAATATCGTTTACATTAGTTATTTTCATTAAACTAACAATTTTAATGACAGCTGTCACTTGTCAAAAATCTTTTTCGATTTCAAATACGTATTTAGTGACGACAGAAACCATTTAAATAATAGAAATTCCTTCTAAATTGCTTATTTTCATTAATCTGACGGCTATAATGACAGCTGTCAACTGTCTTTTTTTTAATGTCAAATTCGTATATAGTGAAGATTAAAAAACCATTAAAGTGATAAAAATATCGTTTACATTACTTATTTTCATTTTCATTAAACTGACAGTTATAATGACAGCTGTCACCTGTCAAAAATCTTTTTCGATTTTAAATTCGTACTTATAGTGACGACAGAAACCATTTAAATAATAGAAATTCCTTCTAAATTGCTTATTATCATTAAACTGACAGCTATAATGATAGCTGTCGCCTGTCAAAAATCTTTTTCGATTTCAAACTCGTCATCTACATCGCTTATTTTCATCAAATTGACAGCTGTCAACTGTCAAGAATCTTTTTCGATTTCAAATTCATGTTTAATGATGACAAAATTGTTTATTTTCATTAATCTGACACTTATAATGACAGCTGTCAACTGTAATTTTTTTTAAATATCAGATTCGTATTTAGTAATTAAAATCATTAAAATGATAAAAATATAATTTACATTACTTATTTTCATTAAACTGACAGCTGTCAACAGTGTCAACTGTCAAGAATCTTTTGCGATTTCAAATTCGTATTTAATGACGACAAAAACCATTTAAATAATAGAAATTCCTTCTGAATTGCTTATTTTCATTAATCTGACGGCCATAATGACAGCTGTCAACTGTCTTTTTTTTTTAATGTCAAATTCGTATATAGTGAAGATTAAAAAACCATTAAAGTGATAAAAATATCGTTTACATTAGTTATTTTCATTAAACTAACAGTTTTAATGACAGCTGTCACCTGTCAAAAATTTTTTTCGATTTCAAATACGTATTTAGTGACGACAGAAACCATTTAAATAATAGAAATTCCTTCTAAATTGCTTATTTTCATTAATCTGACGGCCATAATGACAGCTGTCAACTGTCTTTTTTTTTAATGTCAAATTCGTATATAGTGAAGATTAAAAAACCATTAAAGTAATAAAAATATCGTTTACATTACTTATTTTCATTTTCATTAAACTGACAGTTACAATGACAGCTGTCACCTGTCAAAAATCTTTTTCAATTTTAAATTCGTACTTATAGTGACGACAGAAACCATTTAAATAATAGAAATTCCTTCTAAATTGCTTATTATCATTAAACTGACAGCTATAATGATAGCTGTCGCCTGTCAAAAATCTTTTTCGATTTCAAACTCATCATCTACATCGCTTATTTTCATCAAATTGACAGCTGTCAACTGTCAAGAATCTTTTTCGATTTCAAATTCATGTTTAATGATGACAAAATTGTTTATTTTCATTAATCTGACACTTATAATGACAGCTGTCAACTGTCATTTTTTTTAAATATCAGATTCGTATTTAGTAATTAAAATCATTAAAATGATAAAAATATAATTTACATTACTTATTTTCATTAAACTGACAGCTGTCAACAGTGTCAACTGTCAAGAATCTTTTGCGATTTCAAATTCGTATTTAATGACGACAAAAACCATTTAAATAATAGAAATTCCTTCTGAATTGCTTATTTTCATTAATCTGACGGCCATAATGACAGCTGTCAACTGTCTTTTTTTTTTAATGTCAAATTCGTATATAGTGAAGATTAAAAAACCATTAAAGTGATAAAAATATCGTTTACATTAGTTATTTTCATTAAACTAACAGTTTTAATGACAGCTGTCACCTGTCAAAAATTTTTTTCGATTTCAAATACGTATTTAGTGACGACAGAAACCATTTAAATAATAGAAATTCCTTCTAAATTGCTTATTTTCATTAATCTGACGGCCATAATGACAGCTGTCAACTGTCTTTTTTTTTAATGTCAAATTCGTATATAGTGAAGATTAAAAAACCATTAAAGTAATAAAAATATCGTTTACATTACTTATTTTCATTTTCATTAAACTGACAGTTACAATGACAGCTGTCACCTGTCAAAAATCTTTTTCAATTTTAAATTCGTACTTATAGTGACGACAGAAACCATTTAAATAATAGAAATTCCTTCTAAATTGCTTATTATCATTAAACTGACAGCTATAATGATAGCTGTCGCCTGTCAAAAACTTTTTCGATTTCAAACTCATCATCTACATCGCTTATTTTCATAAAATTGACAGCTGTCAACTGTCAAGAATCTTTTCGATTTCAAATTCATGTTTAATGATGACAAAATTGTTTATTTTCATTAATCTGACACTTATAATGACAGCTGTCAACTGTCATTTTTTTTAAATATCAAATTCGTATTTAGTAATTAAAATCATTAAAATGATAAAAATATAATTTACATTACTTATTTTCATTAAACTGACAGCTGTCAACAGTGTCAACTGTCAATAATCTTTTGCGATTTCAAATTCGTATTTAGTGACGACAAAAACCATTTAAATAACAGAAATTCCTTCTGAATTGCTTATTTTCATTAATCTGAGAGCTATAATGACAGCTGTCAACTGTCATTTTTTTTTAAATGTCAAATTCGTATTTAGTAAAAAACCATGAAAGTGATAAAAATATCGTTTACATTAGTTACTTTCATTAAACTGAGTTTTAATGACAGCTGTCACCTGTCAAATATCTTTTTCGATTTCAAATTCGAATTTAGTGACGACACAAACCATTTAAATAATAGAAATTTCTTCTAAATTGCTTATTGTCATTAATCTGACAGCTATAATGACAGCTGTCAACTGTAAATTTTTTTTTAAATGTCAAAATCGTATTTAGCAATGATTAAAAAACCATTAAAATGATGAAAGTATCGTTTACATTACTTATTTTCATTAACTTGACAGTTATAATGACAGCTGTCACCTGTCAAAAATCTTTTTCGATTCCAAATTCATGTTTAATGTTGTCAAAATCCATTAAAATGATAAGCATTCCATCTAAATTGCTAATTTTTATTAATCTGACAGCTATAATGACAGCTGTCAACTGTCAATTTTTTATTAAATGTCAAAATCGTATTTAGCAATGATTAAAAAACCATTAAACATTACTTATTTTCATTAAACTGACAGTTATAATGACAGCTGTCACCTGTCACGTATAAAAACATTTTTGAAAGAATAAATTAATTTAAATGGCAACCGCGCGATTACATCTTGTAGCCCCACTCTCCCCGCCAAGGCAGGGCTGGCTCCAGATTAAATTGTCTGTTTGAAGAAATTTAAGCACATTTGTGCATTTCTCAGCAAATATCTGGCTGGTACATTGGCGCCGAAATTAGATGAAAACATTCCTCCGGTGCACACGCGAAGACCTTGCCTGTATCGCTTAGGCAGGTTGATAATTGCCTTTACATAAATAATCAAGGTAGCGTGCAGCCAAATCAGCTGGAACCGGTTAATCTGTGAATAGTTCAAGTATACGAGCCTGCTCGAAAACTGTACGAACTAGTAGTAGGAGTAGTTACGTCAATATTTGTCGCGAATTATAAAAAAAATGTATCTTACCCTGGGAATGATGTATTCGATGTCCGAGACCTGTTCGTGGGAGCCGCGCAATAACTTCTTGCTCCTCGGCTTCGGCACAGCCTGCATCGAGCAGAACGTCAACTGACTGTCCAGGAAGGAGACTACCAGCACTATCGCCGTCGCTATCCTCGATATGAAACAAGCTGGAAAACAAATATTATTAAATCATAATTAATGCTAATCGAGAAAACATCGCAACGCGTAATAAAATGGCTAACTCGTTTTCTCGAATGGATTGTGAATCACGTTCTACCTGGTCCGGGCTCCATGCCTCGTACCTTTCGGTGACCTTTGAAAATATTCGAATGGTTCTTTTGTTTTGTCGTGCACCCGCTGCGGTGCGGCGCGCGTGGATATCTGACTTTCGACAGGTGCGGGCTGCGTCCCAAAAAGCAGTTTTTCGCGAAAAATTCCATTTTAAAAATTTTTTTTTCTAGGGGGGGCGTCTTCGACCTTTATCGCGTCTCGATCTTCTTGAGTTCTAACGGTTGTTATAAAAATTTTCAAATGTCATTATCTCCACTTCCGGTTGCCCATCGACTTCCTCTCTCCGGAATTAAGGTTTTTTCGTGAATATCTTTCACTGGTGTGAATTTGATACATAATAAATGTGGCACGGCGCAATTGTATTTTTTGGCCCCGCTCTCCCCGCTAAGGCAGTGCCGGCTCCAGAATAATTTCTCTACTATTATCGGTCGTAGAGCAAAAAATAGAACAAAGATTTCGGGTACTTTTTTATGACAGACAAACCGACAAATCCATTAAAATGGTAAAAATTTCATCTACATTGCTTATTTTCATCAAATTGTCAGCTGTCAACTGTCTAAAATCTATTTCGATTTCAAATTCATGTGTAATCATGACAATATTCGTTAAAATGACAAGCATTCCATCAAAATTGCTTATTTTCATTAATTTTCATTAATCTGACAGCTATAATGACAGCTGTCAACTGTCAATTTTTTTTATTTCAAATTCATATTTATTGGTGATTAAAACCATTAAAGTGATAAAAATATCGTTTACATTACTTACTTTCATTAAACTGACAGCTATAATGACAGCTGTCAACTGTCAAAAATCTTTTTCGATTTCAAATTCGTATTTAGGGACGACAAAAACCATTTAAATAATAGAAACTCCTTCTAAATTGCTTATTTTCATTAATCTGACAGCTATAATGACAGCTGTCAACTGTCAATTTTATTTAAATTCGTATTTAGTAATTAAAATCATTAAAATAATAAAAACATAATTTACATTACTTATTTTCATTAAACTGACAGCTATAATGACAGGTGTCAACTGACAAAAATCTTTTGCGATTTCAAATTCATGTTTAATGAGGACAAAATTGTTTATTTTCTTTAATCTGACACTTATAATGACAGCTGTCAACTGTCATTTTTTTTAAATTTCAAATTCGTATTTAGTAATTAAAATCATTAAAATGATAAAAATATAATTTACATTACTTATTTTCATTAAACTGACAGCTATAATGACAGCTGTCAACTGTCAAGAATCTTTTGCGATTTCAAATACGTATTTAGTGACGACAAAAACCATTTAAATAATAGAAATTCCTTTTGAATTGCTTATTTTCCTTAATCTGACAGCTATAATGACAGCTGTCAACTGTCAATTTTTTATTTAAATGTCAAATTCGTATTTAGTAATGATTAAAAAACCATAAAAGTGATAAAAATATCGTTTACATTAGTTATTTTCATTAAACTGACAGCTATAATAACAGCTGTCAACTGTCAAGAATCTTTTGCGATTTCAAATTCGTATTTAGTGACGACAAAAACCATTTAAATAATAGAAATTCCTTTTGAATTGCTTATTTTCCTAAATCTGACAGCTATAATGATAGCTGTCAACTGTCAATTTTTTTTATTTCAAATTCATATTTATTGGTGATTAAAACCATTAAAGTGATAAAAATATCGTTTACATTACTTATTTTCATTAAACTGACAGCTATAATGACAGCTGTCAACTGTCAAGAATCTTTTGCGATTTCAAATACGTATTTAGTGACGACAAAAACCATTTAAATAATAGAAATTCCTTTTGAATTGCTTATTTTCCTTAATCTGACAGCTATAATGACAGCTGTCAACTGTCAATTTTTTATTTAAATGTCAAATTCGTATTTAGTAATGATTAAAAAACCATAAAAGTGATAAAAATATCGTTTACATTAGTTATTTTCATTAAACTGACAGCTATAATAACAGCTGTCAACTGTCAAGAATCTTTTGCGATTTCAAATTCGTATTTAGTGACGACAAAAACCATTTAAATAATAGAAATTCCTTTTGAATTGCTTATTTTCCTAAATCTGACAGCTATAATGACAGCTGTCAACTGTCAATTTTTTTTATTTCAAATTCATATTTATTGGTGATTAAAACCATTAAAGTGATAAAAATATCGTTTACATTACTTACTTTCATTAAACTGACAGCTATAATGACAGCTGTCAACTGTCAAGAATCTTTTGCGATTTCAAATACGTATTTAGTGACGACAAAAACCATTTAAATAATAGAAATTCCTTTTGAATTGCTTATTTTCCTTAATCTGACAGCTATAATGACAGCTGTCAACTGTCAATTTTTTATTTAAATGTCAAATTCGTATTTAGTAATGATTAAAAAACCATAAAAGTGATAAAAATATCGTTTACATTAGTTATTTTCATTAAACTGACAGCTATAATAACAGCTGTCAACTGTCAAAAATCTTTTTCGATTTCAAATTCGTATTTAGGGACGACAAAAACCATTTAAAATATAGAAACTCCTTCTAAATTGCTTATTTTCATTAATCTGACAGCTATAATGACAGCTGTCAACTGTCAATTTTATTTAAATTCGTATTTAGTAATTAAAATCATTAAAATAATAAAAACATAATTTACATTACTTATTTTCATTAAACTGACAGCTATAATGACAGGTGTCAACTGACAAAAATCTTTTGCGATTTCAAATTCATGTTTAATGAGGACAAAATTGTTTATTTTCTTTAATCTGATACTTATAATGACAGCTGTCAACTGTCATTTTTTTTAAATTTCAAATTCGTATTTAGTAATTAAAATCATTAAAATGATAAAAATATAATTTACATTACTTATTTTCATTAAACTGACAGCTATAATGACAGCTGTCAACTGTCAAGAATCTTTTGCGATTTCAAATAATAGAAATTCCTTTTGAATTGCTTATTTTCCTTAATCTGACAGCTATAATGACAGCTGTCAACTGTCAATTTTTTTTTAAATGTCAAATTCGTATTTAGTAATGATTAAAAAACCATAAAAGTGATAAAAATATCGTTTACATTAGTTATTTTCATTAAACTGACAGCTATAATAACAGCTGTCAACTGTCAAGAATCTTTTGCGATTTCAAATTCGTATTTAGTGACGACAAAAACCATTTAAATAATAGAAATTCCTTTTGAATTGCTTATTTTCCTAAATCTGACAGCTATAATGACAGCTGTCAACTGTCAATTTTTTTTATTTCAAATTCATATTTATTGGTGATTAAAACCATTAAAGTGATAAAAATATCGTTTACATTACTTATTTTCATTAAACTGACAGCTATAATGACAGCTGTCAACTGTCAAGAATCTTTTGCGATTTCAAATACGTATTTAGTGACGACAAAAACCATTTAAATAATAGAAATTCCTTTTGAATTGCTTATTTTCCTTAATCTGACAGCTATAATGACAGCTGTCAACTGTCAATTTTTTTTATTTCAAATTCATATTTATTGGTGATTAAAACCATTAAAGTGATAAAAATATCGTTTACATTACTTATTTTCATTAAACTGACAGCTATAATGACAGCTGTCAACTGTCAAGAATCTTTTGCGATTTCAAATACGTATTTAGTGACGACAAAAACCATTTAAATAATAGAAATTCCTTTTGAATTGCTTATTTTCCTTAATCTGACAGCTATAATGACAGCTGTCAACTGTCAATTTTTTATTTAAATGTCAAATTCGTATTTAGTAATGATTAAAAAACCATAAAAGTGATAAAAATATCGTTTACATTAGTTATTTTCATTAAACTGACAGCTATAATAACAGCTGTCAACTGTCAAGAATCTTTTGCGATTTCAAATTCGTATTTAGTGACGACAAAAACCATTTAAATAATAGAAATTCCTTTTGAATTGCTTATTTTCCTTAATCTGACAGCTATAATGACAGCTGTCAACTGTCAATTTTTTTTATTTCAAATTCATATTTATTGGTGATTAAAACCATTAAAGTGATAAAAATATCGTTTACATTACTTACTTTCATTAAACTGACAGCTATAATGACAGCTGTCAACTGTCAAGAATCTTTTGCGATTTCAAATACGTATTTAGTGACGACAAAAACCATTTAAATAATAGAAATTCCTTTTGAATTGCTTATTTTCCTTAATCTGACAGCTATAATGACAGCTGTCAACTGTCAATTTTTTATTTAAATGTCAAATTCGTATTTAGTAATGATTAAAAAACCATAAAAGTGATAAAAATATCGTTTACATTAGTTATTTTCATTAAACTGACAGCTATAATAACAGCTGTCAACTGTCAAAAATCTTTTTCGATTTCAAATTCGTATTTAGGGACGACAAAAACCATTTAAAATATAGAAACTCCTTCTAAATTGCTTATTTTCATTAATCTGACAGCTATAATGACAGCTGTCAACTGTCAATTTTATTTAAATTCGTATTTAGTAATTAAAATCATTAAAATAATAAAAACATAATTTACATTACTTATTTTCATTAAACTGACAGCTATAATGACAGGTGTCAACTGACAAAAATCTTTTGCGATTTCAAATTCATGTTTAATGAGGACAAAATTGTTTATTTTCTTTAATCTGACACTTATAATGACAGCTGTCAACTGTCATTTTTTTTAAATTTCAAATTCGTATTTAGTAATTAAAATCATTAAAATGATAAAAATATAATTTACATTACTTATTTTCATTAAACTGACAGCTATAATGACAGCTGTCAACTGTCAAGAATCTTTTGCGATTTCAAATAATAGAAATTCCTTTTGAATTGCTTATTTTCCTTAATCTGACAGCTATAATGACAGCTGTCAACTGTCAATTTTTTTTTAAATGTCAAATTCGTATTTAGTAATGATTATTAAAAAACCATGAAATTGATGAAAATATCGTTTACATTAGTTATTGTCATTAAACTGACAGTTTTAATGTCACCTGCCAAAAATCTTTCTCGATTTCAAATTCGTACTTAGTGACGACAAAAACCGTTTCTGTCTTTGTCGGACACATTACTCTCTCCCATTCGCCATGCCTATCGTCCTTATGCTGTATATACCAGCTTTGTTACCTCGCCTCTTAACTCATCTTTATTTTTAATTTCTTAGCACGAATTGAAAGTGTACAGCGCGAGCCTTTACCCAACAACCTCACATACCTATAATTAATGTCGAAGAATTGCGAAGTTATTAACGAGATGGACGTTTCAAGGACAAGGATGCTTACCCGTAAATTGTGAATCCGTCGATGCTACCACTATTTATTTTTTTCACGATTCACTTAAACTATATTTTATGTTTTTACGTGTCGCCGCAGACCTTGTACATCCGTGGTATTTTTATTGTCCCCGCGTTATCGATTATTAATTAGTAATTAATTACAAGATTCAATGTTGTACGCGAAATATATTAACAGACGAGGAGGTTGCGTCAGTGAGCGCTCAGATAATACTAAGACCGTCTTTTCGATTTTAATGTTTTTATGTTTTAACAATAAATGGTATACATCCAAGGTTAAGGATCCATCTCTGACCTGTTGTTTAGGAATGGAAAATAGCACACGCATGGGGTATGTGCCATGTTGCTCAGCGGGTACAGCTGAAAGGGGGGGGGGGGGGGTATTTTTTTAAATAGTTAAAAATATATTTTTGATAGTTTAATAATTATTTACTTGGAGTTGGAAAATCGCGACGTTTTTTTATTTATGCACCTAGACATTGGCCTTAACGTGCTTCACATAGCAATTATTAGTGCAGATTCGGAGGTTATCGAGTTTGGATTATGTGCGTGCATAAAAATATCTATTTAGTAGGTAATACTCGCTATTTTACAGCAATAGTTTTATATTTTCCTTTGATATTTTCAATTTGTGAACATTGATAAGTTTTAGTCACTAATTGTTATATTAATCAAAAATTTAGTCTTAATGACAGCTGTCAACTGAACTGATATTTCAAGTTCGTATTTAATAATGATAAAATCCATTAAAATGTTATACATTCCGCATAAATTGCTTATTGTCATCAAATTGACAGATATAATGACAGCTGTCAACTGTCAAAATCTTGTTCGTTATCAAATTTGTGTTAACTGATAACAGAATCCATTAAAATGATAATAATTTTATCTAAATTGCTTGTTTTCATCAAATTAACAGCCTTAATGACAGCTGTCAACTGTCAAAAATCTTTTTAGATGTCAAATTCGTGTTTAGTGATGTCAAAATCCATTAAAATAATAAAAATTCCGTCTAAATTGCATATTTTACAAACTGACAGCTATAATGGCAACTGTCAACTGTCAAAATCTTTTTTGTTTGATATTCGTATTTAGTGATGACAAAAACCAATAAAATGATAAAAATTTCATCTTCATTGCTTATTTTCTTCAAACTGACAGCTGTAAACTGTCAAAATCTTTTTTGTTTGATATTCGTATTTAGTGATGACAAAAACCATTAAAATGATAAAAATTTCATCTACATTGCTTATTTTCATCAAATTTTGATAGCTGTCAACTGTCAAAAATCATTTTCGGTGGATGATTATCATTTTAATGAATTTTGTCTTCACTAAGATGACAAGATCCATTAGAATGAAAATCATTCCGTCTAAATTGCTTATTTCCAATAATCTGACAGCTATAATGACAGCTGTCAACTGTCAAAATTTGTTTTGATTCCAAATTCGTATTTAGTGACGACAAAGACCATTAATATAATAGAAATTTCTTCTAAATTGCTTATTTCCAGTAAACTGACAGTTATGACAGCTGTCACCTGTCAAAAATCTTTTTCAATTTCAAGTCCGTGTTTAGTGAAGACAAAATCCATTAAAATGGTAATAATTTTATAACTACACTGCTTATTTTCATCAAATCTTGACGGCTGTCAAATGTCAAAAATCTTTTTTCGATTTCAAAATCATGTTTAAAGATGATAAGTCCATTAAACTTGCACATATTCATTAATCTGACAGCTATAATGACAGCTGTCAACTGTCAAAAATTTTTTAAACTTCAAATTCGTATTTAATGATGACAAAGACCATTAAAGTGATAAAGATTTCGTTTAAATTGCTTATATTTACTAAACTGACAGCTAAAATGACAGCTGTCAGCTGTCAGAAATCTTTTTCGATCTTAAATTCGTGCTTAGCGATGACAAAAGCCATGGGAATGATACAAATTTCGTTTAAACTGCTTATTTTTATCAGATTGACAGCTATAATGACAGCTGTCAACTGTCAAAAAAAATTTTTAAACTTCAAATTCGTATTTAATGTTTGACTACTGAGGAATTCTTATTTTCCATAGCCAATTAAGAAAATGTTACGAAATTTTTATTTTAAATAGAAAAATTCTTATATCTTTTGCGATAATAATACATATAATTTTTTTCAAATTTATGATGTAGAAGTAGGAGAAACAGCCAAAATCAAGGCATAAATAGTCGATTTCAGAAACATACAAACAAATTTCAAATGCTGTACTCACAAGGTTGTCACTATCAGTTTCAATAAGAAACGTAAAATAATGTATTCAAATTAAAAACCAATTTAAAACAACAAAATCTAACACCTAATGGGCCCACATTTTAGATTTAATTATTTCAAGTAATTCAACATTCTCGGTCATTAAGCCTAAGTAGGGTATTATGCAGTATTGACGTCATTACTTTTATTATAAGTGCAAGCAAACAAACTTAATTATTTCCACGGTTATAGATAACATCTGATAAACCTAAATACGCACAAAAAGAGCGAAGGTAACACAAAAATACAACGAGCAAATTTCGGAGAGATCGGAGAGCTTTAAATTTAAGACTACCCCAAGGGCCAAACTTAAGCCCGCTTTTATTCGCGTTCTTCGCAAACGACTTTTTCCGAGTTAAAGCTACTTACCATATTCAATGGGCATGTGATTGGTGTAGTTGTGGAATATTCGCGGCATGTCGGCGAAGTAGAACCTATGCTCGGTCAGGATTATGTTCACGGCGTTCACGGCCAGGATAGAGATGGCCAGATACAGCAGGATCTCTTGGCGTTTGGGAGACAGCAGGCTGATGCAGGCCACCATCCCTCCACCTATGCCGATTATAATATTCTGAAACAAATAATAATAATAATAATAATTATAAGGTGTCGTGACAATATTGATTTATCTTTCGTATACATATTTAATTAAAAACTCATTTAATTAAATTATTTTTGCAAAATATGGACCAAATAGCAATAATTGTAAATAGTGTGATGAATTTACACATAGTAGGTCCTAAATGTGGTGGTTCTGCAGTCGTCCAAGAGATGACGCCAATGGTAAGAAAACGATAATTAGGAAACTAGAGCATAGTGGAATGATCTGGATTATGCCAGAAGGTGTCGCTGCAGGTATATAAAGGCCAAGATTGCAAAGTTACTATCTTTTGTTTCTAAGTGCGCACGCAATTTTAAAATGAGTGATATTTTACTTTTCCTCATGGACCTTAAAAATCATTAATACGACGAGACACCGTTCACGTTTAATTATCAACGACGCTAGCGAATTTCTGGATAATCTCACGTTGGCGTAAATCCGACAGGCTTTTGTTTCGGAACATAATGCCTTGCTGGTTAAAATATACAAGAGCGCATACTTTATTCCATAAATGCGCTATCCTAGAGATTTATCCGATGTCCTAGGAGATTAATTGAAGTTGTTTCTCGCATTTTTCCTTCCCTACACCTCAGCAAGCCAGACGTTGAGAGCGATTCGTCTTCCTACCTTTCAAATAGATTTTCTTTGTTTTTTCAAGTAATAAAGTGTTTATTCGCCATGTGCTTGTCTTTCAGCATATTGTTTTTCAAGCAGTACTGCTAAAAAAGGGCGATGCGGAAGAAACGTCTAACGGATTTGCTCGTACAGGGCGCCCCAAGAGTGCTTACAACTTTATTTAGGTTTTATACAAACATAATTTGATTCAATGTTTTATAATATATAGTTATGAAAAGTAGTTGTTTTAACGGATTCAACAATAATTGCATTGCGTTCTGAATATGTTTTAACGTTTTTTTTACTGTTGTTTTAACGAATTCGGTTATAATTGTATTCTATATTAGTTTTTTATAATTTTTTAGTTTTGTATGCTATGAATTCTGTTATTTAATTCAATGTTTTATAACATGTAGTTATGAAAAGCAATTGTTTTAACGAATTCAACAATAATTGCGTTCTGAATTTGTTTTAACGTTTTTTTTACTGTTGTTTTAACGAATTCGGTTATACTTGAATTCTAAATTAGTTTTTTTAATATTTTTTAGCTTTGTATGCTATGAATTCTGTTATTAAATTTAATGTTATATAACATGTAGTTATGAAAAGCAATTGTTTTAACGAATTCAACAATAATTGCGTTCTGAATTTGTTTTAACGTTTTCTTACTGTTGTTTTAACGAATTCGGTTATAATTGAATTCTAAATTAGTTTTTTATTATTTTTTAGCTTTGTATGCTATGAATTCTGTTATTTAATTCAATGTTTTATAACATGTAGTTATGAAAAGCAATTGTTTTAACGAATTCAACAATAATTGCGTTCTGAATTTGTTTTAACGTTTTTTTTACTGTTGTTTTAACGAATTCGGTTATAATTGAATTCTAAATTAGTTTTTTAATATTGTTTAGCTTTTTATGCTATGAATTCTGTTATTTAATTCAATGTTTTATAACATGTAGTTATGAGAAGCAATTGTTTTGACGGATTCAACAATAATTGCGTTCTGAATTTGTTTTAACGTTTTTTTTTACTGTCGTTTTAACGAATTTGGTTATAATTGAATTCTAAATGAATTCTGTTATTTAATTCAATGTTTTATAACATGTAGTTATGAGAAGCAATTGTATTGACGAATTGAACAATAATTGCGTTCTGAATTTGTTTTAACGTTTTCTTACTGTTGTTTTAACGAATTCGGTTATAATTGAATTCTAAATTAGTTTTTTAATATTTTTTAGCTTTGTATGCTATGAATTCTGTTATTTAATTCAATGTTTTATAACATGTAGTTACGAAAAGCAATTGTTTTGACGGATTCAACAATAATTGCGGTCTGAATTTGTTTTAACGTTTTTTTTACTGTTGTTTTAACGAATTCGGTTATAATTGTATTCTAAATTAGTTTTTTTAAATTTTTTAGCTTTGTATGCTATGAATTCTGTTATTAAATTCAATGTTTTATAACATGTAGTTACGAAAAGCAATTGTTTTAACGAATTCAACAAAAATTACGTTCGGAATTTGTTTTTACGTTTTTTTTTACTGGTGTTTTAACGAATTCGGTTATAATTGTATTCTAAATTAGTTTTTTAATATTTTTTAGCTTTTTATGCTATGAATTCTGTTATTTAATTCAATGTTTTATAACATGTAGTTACGAGAAGCAATTGTTTTAACGAATTCAACAAAAATTACGTTCTGAATTTGTTTTAACGTTTTTTTTTTACTGTTGTTTTAACGAATTCGGTTATAATTGTATTCTAAATTAGTTTTTTAAAATTTTTTAGCTTTGTATGCTATGAATTCTGTTATTTAATTCAATGTTTTATAACATGTAGTTACGAAAAGCAATTGTTTTAACGAATTCAACAAAAATTACGTTCGGAATTTGTTTTTACGTTTTTTTTTACTGTTGTTTTAACGAATTCGGTTATAATTGAATTCTAAATTGGTTTTTTAATATATTTTAGCTTGGTATGCTATGAATTCTGTTATTAAATTTAATGTTATATAACATGTAGTTATAAGAAGCAATTGTTTTGACGAATTCAACAATAATTGCGTTCTGAATTTGTTTTAACGTTTTTTTTACTGTTGTTTTAACGAATTCGGTTATAATTGAATTCTAAATTAGTTTTTTATTATTTTTTAGCTTTGTATGCTATGAATTCTGTTATTTAATTCAATGTTTTATAACATGTAGTTATGAGAAGCAATTGTTTTGACGAATTCAACAATAATTGCGTTCTGAATTTGTTTTAACGTTTTCTTACTGTTTTTTTAACGAATTCGGTTATAATTGAATTCTAAATTAGTTTTTTAATATTTTTTAGCTTTTTATGCTATGAATTCTGTTATTTAATTCAATGTTTTATAACATGTAGTTATGAGAAGCAATTGTATTGACGAATTCAACAATAATTGCGTTCTGAATTTGTTTTAACGTTTTCTTACTGTTGTTTTAACGAATTCGGTTATAATTGTATTCTAAATTAGTTTTTTATTATTTTTTAGCTTTGTATGCTATGAATTCTGTTATTTAATTCAATGTTTTATAACATGTAGTTATGAGAAGCAATTGTTTTAACGAATTCAACAATAATTACGTTCTGAATTTGTTTTAATGTTTTTTTTATAGTTGTTTTAACGAATTCGGTTATAATTGTATTCTAAATTAGTTTTTTATTATTTTTTAGCTTTTTATGCTATGAATTCTGTTATTAAATTTAATGTTATATAACATGTAGTTATAAGAAGCAATTGTTTTGACGAATTCAACAATAATTGCGTTCTGAATTTGTTTTAACGTTTTTTTTACTGTTGTTTTAACGAATTCGGTTATAATTGAATTCTAAATTAGTTTTTTATTATTTTTTAGCTTTGTATGCTATGAATTCTGTTATTTAATTCAATGTTTTATAACATGTAGTTATGAGAAGCAATTGTTTTGACGAATTCAACAATAATTGCGTTCTGAATTTGTTTTAACGTTTTCTTACTGTTGTTTTAACGAATTCGGTTATAATTGAATTCTAAATTAGTTTTTTAATATTTTTTAGCTTTTTATGCTATGAATTCTGTTATTTAATTCAATGTTTTATAACATGTAGTTATGAAAAGCAATTGTTTTAACGAATTCAACAATAATTACGTTCTGAATTTGTTTTAACGTTTTTCTCACTGTTGTTTTAACGAATTCGGTTATAATTGTATTCTAAATTAGTTTCTTAATATTTTTTAGCTTTTTATGCTATGAATTCTGTTATTTAATTCAATGTTTTATAACATGTAGTTACGAAAAGCAATTGTTTTGACGGATTCAACAATAATTGCGGTCTGAATTTGTTTTAACGTTTTTTTTTACTGTTGTTTTAACGAATTCGGTTATAATTGAATTCTAAATTAGTTTTTTAATATTTTTTAGCTTTTTATGCTATGAATTCTGTTATTCATTTCAATGTTTTATAACATGTAGTTATGAAAAGCAATTGTTTTAACGAATTCAACAATAATTGCGTTCTGAATTTATTTTAACGTTTTTTTACTGTTTTAACGAATTCGGTTATACCTAATTGTATTCTAAATTAGTTTTTTATAATTTTTTAGCTTTTTATGCTATGAATTCTGTTATTTAATTCAATGTTTTATAACATGTAGTTATGAAAAGCAATTGTTTTAACGAATTCAACAATAATTGCGTTATGAATTTGTTTTAACGTTTTTTTTACTGTTGTTTTAACGAATTCGGTTATAATTGAATTCTAAATTAGTTTTTTAATATTGTTTAGCTTTTTATGCTATGAATTCTGTTATTTAATTCAATGTTTTATAACATGTAGTTATGAGAAGCAATTGTTTTAACGAATTCAACAATAATTGCGTTATGAATTTGTTTTAACGTTTTTTTTACTGTTGTTTTAACGAATTCGGTTATAATTGAATTCTAAATTAGTTTTTTTAATATTTTTTAGCTTTTTATGCTATGAATTCTGTTATTTAATTCAATGTTTTATAACATGTAGTTATGAAAAGCAATTGTTTTAACGAATTCAACAATAATTGCGTTATGAATTTGTTTTAACGTTTTTTTTACTGTTGTTTTAACGAATTCGGTTATAATTGAATTCTAAATTAGTTTTTTAATATTGTTTAGCTTTTTATGCTATGAATTCTGTTATTTAATTCAATGTTTTATAACATGTAGTTATGAGAAGCAATTGTTTTAACGAATTCAACAATAATTGCGTTATGAATTTGTTTTAACGTTTTTTTTACTGTTGTTTTAACGAATTCGGTTATAATTGTATTCTAAATTAGTTTTTCAATATTTTTTAGCTTTGTATGCTATGAATTCTGTTATTTAATTCAATGTTCTATAACTATAACATATAGTTATGAAAAGTAGTTGTTTTTACGAATTCATCAATAATTATGTTTTAAATTAGTTTAAATGTTTTTCTGCTAGTCATAAATTCTGTTATTTAATTCAATGTTTTAGACATGTGCTTATGAATAGTAGTTGTTTTAACGAATTCGACAATAATTGTGTCCTAAAATGTTTTTTAGCTTTGAATTATGTTATTTAATTCAATGTTGCATAACATATAGTTATGAAAAGTAGTTGTAGTACAAGTTTTTTATTTTAATTTCTTTGCAAATAATAATAATAATAAATTTATTTACCATTTAAAATGATACAATAAGTATATGGCACGTCAGAAACAGCAAATCAGGAAATGTAAATTATAAAGTATAAAGTATAAAAAGTATAAAATATAAAACATAAAACATAAATTATAAAATATTAAATATAAAATATAAAATATTAAATATTAATTATTAATTATTAATTATTAAATATTTAATATTTAATATTTAATATTAAATATTAAATATTAAATATTAAATATTAAATATTAAATATTAAATATTAAATATTAAATATTAAATATTAAATATTAAATATTAAATATTAAATATTAAATATTAAATATTAAATATTAAATATTAAATATTAAATATTAAATATTAAATATTAAATATTAAATATTAAATATTAAATATTAAATATTAAATATTAAATATTAAATATTAAATATTAAATATTAAATATTAAATATTAAATATTAAATATTAAATATTAAATATTAAATATTAAATATTAAATATTAAATATTAAATATTAAATATTAAATATTAAATATTAAATAATATAAAATGCAAACAGTCGCAATATTTAACAATTACACACAATAATTAGTATTGCCGGCGCAGCAGCTCAATTCAAATGACTGGAAATAATTTATTACGTAAAATATCAAAATACGTATGTTTACACGCGCCGACTTATACGCGGATAAGTGGCATTTTTATTGCAAAAGAACACCTGACGCTACGACTCTATGATGTGAATAATTCAATAGTCGATGCACGATTCCTGAGAAAGTCGTTTTTTACGTAGGATTATCACGGATAAAGTATTACATCTTTACATGTATGTAATTATTTTAAAATTTCATTGCATCATTATTTGCGCCGAAGAACAAATACATACAAGGCGTTTGTATTTAATAGCAAAATATAATATAATCTTTTGGGACACCAAAATACACAAAATTAGCCACAACATAATTTTGTTGTAGTGTATTCGGGTGAGGGAGCGTCCGGTCTATATATTTTTCTTTAGCAATGTTGGCTTAAGAAATGCTTCTGAGTAGTCGTTCCTCCATTATGTTCAGCGGTGTTATAATTACGTCCATAAACTGTTTTATATACCTGTTTGTCACTGCGAATATCGATCTATATTTGTAACATTTTTCCTGGGATTTATAGGTTTATTATAGCCTTGTTTCTCTAGTTGGACTTGGCAACTGACTGCGACTACCTTTTTAATTGCTCTCTTAAAGTCGATAATATTCAACCGTTTATTAACTTCGGTCGAATTAAACACAATTAACCTAGATCCAGGCGTTTAATATATTCGCTTGTAGAAACTAATTAATGTTATAATTAATATCGAGTTGCATCATAGTAGTGATTTTATATAGAGCTTGTTGAATGAAACTGAGCGTTGTTCGTGTTTGGTGACGCCAATCCGAAGTTTTAAAAATTGTCTCCATTTTGTTGGGCCATCATCAGATAATTAGATGACAAAGTGAGAAGGATTTTAAAAACAGAATTCGTTTATAGGACCCCAAAGTTGTTGCCCCTCAAAAAAAGTGTGAATTTAGCGCTCAGTATTCTGCTTACCAGCCTGATGAAGAGCATCAATCACGAAACAACTCGCAAAAATAAACGCTAACATAAATATAACGTCAAATATTTAATACTGCCGAAATTATGATCCCCCTCCGGCGTCTTTCTTGAATAAGGCGATTAAATATTGACTTAAAACTCGGAGTATCTTTTTAATATAGTACGACTACGCGCCACCCTCTTTCCCGAACGTTAGTAATCCTTGGCGCTGAATTGAAACAGGGAATAAGCAAAGCCGTTCCGGGAGAAGTTTGAATGTAATAAAACAAAGTAACTTTGAATTTAGATTAGCCCGTGAAATTTAAATTTTTATTTTGTTTCGTAAACGGGGTAGCCTCGCCTAAAATAAAATTTAAATATTCACGGGAAAGTGACGTAAGTCGATTGAATTATTCTACTCGTAATATGAATCAGTACAGATTAAATATTAGTAGCGTTTATGGAGAATATAAGATCTATAAGGTCGGACGGGAACCTAAACGGTGACGTCAGCGCCCTTGTAAGATCTATTAAGTCGGACCGTAGCCTAAACGGCAACGTAAGCTTTCATTTAAGATCCATGAGGTCGAACGAGAACCTAAACGGCGACGACAGCTTTCTTTTAAGACCTATTAAGTCGGACCGTAGCCTAAACGGCAGCGTAAGTTTTCATTTAAGGTCTATTAAGTCGGACCGTAGCCTAAACGGCAACGTAAGCTTCCATTTAAGATCTATAAGGTCGGACGAGAACCTAAGCGGTGACGACAGCTTTCTTTTCAGATATATTGAATGTAATAAAACAAAGTAACTTTGAATTTAGATTAGTCCGTGAAATTTAAATTTTTATTGTTTCGTAAACGGGACGCCCGGTCTCGCCTAAAATAAAATTTAAATATTCACGGGAAAGTGACGTAAGTCGATTGAATTATTCTACTCGTAATATGAATCATTACAGATTAAATATTAGTAGCGTTTATGGAGAATATAAGATCTATAAGGTCGGACGGGAACCTAAACGGTGACGTCAGCGCCCTTGTAAGATCTATTAAGTCGGACCGTAGCCTAAACGGCAACGTAAGCTTTCATTTAAGATCCATGAGGTCGGACGAGAACCTAAACGGCGACGACAGCTTTCTTTTAAGACCTATTAAGTCGGACCGTAGCCTAAACGGCAGCGTAAGTTTTCATTTAAGGTCTATTAAGTCGGACCGTAGCCTAAACGGCAACGTAAGCTTCCATTTAAGATCTATAAGGTCGGACGAGAACCTAAGCGGTGACGACAGCTTTCTTTTCAGATATATTGAATGTAATAAAACAAAGTAACTTTGAATTTAGATTAGTCCGTGAAATTTAAATTTTTATTCTGTTTCGTAAACGGGACGCCCGGTCTCGCCTAAAATAAAATTTAAATATTCACGGGAAAGTGACGTAAGTCGATTGAATTATTCTACTCGTAATATGAATCATTACAGATTAAATATTAGTAGCGTTTATGGAGAATATAAGATCTATAAGGTCGGACGGGAACCTAAACGGCGACGTAAGCTTTCATTTAAGATCTATTAAGTCGGACCGTAGCCTAAACGGCAACGTAAGCTTTCATTTAAGATCTATGAGGTCGGACGAGAACCTAAACGGCGACGACAGCTTTCTTTTAAGACCTATTAAGTCGGACCGTAGCCTAAACGGCAGCGTAAGCTTTCATTTAAGGTCTATTAAGTCGGACCGTAGCCTAAACGGCAACGTAAGCTTCCATTTAAGATCTATGAGGTCGGACGAGAACCTAAACGGCGACAACAGCTTTCTTTTAAGATATACTTGGTCGGACGAGAACCTAAACGGTAACGGACGGGACTAAATAAATAGTTTGTTTTAATTTGCTCATCGCCTTAGAATCGCGGCGTATAAATTTATTTTTCCCTCGGTGTGTCGCCGCCGTTATTATCCACGCCAATGGCGGCAGGGTTACGTTATTGCGGAATACACAATGCGTGTAATGAAATTAGAGACCTGAATGGAAACATCCTACCAACAAAACGTTTTCAAATTAATACAGTAGCTGTGTATTTCACGCACGGTTTGGCGTAGCGACTAAATGCGACTATGTTCTGTTAAAAAATTACTTTATGCCGCCATGCCAACCGGAAAGCGGGGTGGGGAGGCGTACGCCGTGAATATGCTTCCTTAGAAATAAGGGTTTTGGTTGTTCTGCGCTATATTCAGTGTCAAATTAAACTTGTTTGCTTAATAAGGGTTTAATAATTCATTGTTTTGTTCTAAGGGCTCGTGAGTGTGTATTTAGCGAGGGTGGTTGTACATCTTTTTTGCTCCTATACCTCTCTAATTATGCTTGATTTATGTGAAATTGGGATTACATGGTTAAAATGTTTCTTACTAGATAAATAAGAGGCGAAAACCCTTTAGTAGATAGTAACTATGAAGCCCAATTCACGTTTTCTTTAAGAGAGCGCATCGAGAGTACTGTTACCAGCGAAACTGCGCAAGCAGGGTGTCGTTTATATCAGGAGGGAACAAAATTGGCCCTACAACAGATCCTTGCGGACGCCCACGCTTGCGCAGAACCTAAAGGCATTTCTAGTGAGTCTGGTGGAATATATATTCTGTACTTATTTACAGCATTGCAATTTATGGCGCATGGGTTTCGCAATGCTTTGGGGAAACAAGCGCTGAAAACAATGAGTAATTTTCTAGCAGATTACACCCGTGGGGGCCTGTATAATAACCCTTTACCACATCTTTAACTAGTATCAATTCAATGTACGTATGCATTTCGCAATAACAGTGCCGGATTTCATTTTGATATCGCTTTTATTGCTGCATTGTCTTATTTGGGGCTTGCAAAACAATGACATCTTATGGTATAGCTTTTAAGATTGTTCTATTATACGTGTGTAAGTTTATGGTGCGAATATACCTCGGAAAACCTTGATTTGGAAATATATATATTGTGCTGGGCAATCCAAACTTCATAAAATGAAATCCTCTAGACTTAAACTCATTGAATGTTAACTGCGCAAGAACTGTATTGCCATAACAACGAAGTAAACACGGCATAAACTTTCTGCGTCCGTATATGGAAGCAGAAAGGTGGAGGACGCCGAATCATATGTAAATTTACAATATAGGGACGCAGAAAAGGTCGCGATATATATATATACGAGTATATATGTATATATTCGAGTATATATGTATATATACGAGTATATATGTGTATCTACGAGTATATATGTATATATACGAGTATATATTTATACGAGTATATACGGTTTCATTTCCTGGCCTTATTTTCAAGGTAAAAATTAAAAAACAGCTCCTGTATCATTTTTTCCAAGCAATGTAACTTGTAATGTAAATGTATTGTGCGTGCGATATTTACCCATGATCCAGCGAACAATATGCAATAGAGATGCAGTTCAGGAACGGATATCGTGAAGAAAATGCCGGCCATTAGCTGGGCAGCGCCGGAGATCACGTACAGGGTACACCATAATACTTGCAGGGCCGTCCACAGTCTTCCGCAGCTCAGGCACATTACGCCCTGAAAAAAAAAAAATTCATGTATATACAGTAAACGATTATAGTAAACAACAGAACAGATTATCATTAATGAAGGACGGGAACACGAGTGGGCTCAGAATGGAGCCCTGGAGCTCCTTGACGAAATCAGCGCAGTTAACTTAAGACAGTGTTGGATTTCGGCTTACACAATCAAACACTTGACTTCAACGCATATTTGATATTGATTACATGCCCGCGATGATTTTGTTTGCTTATCAGAGAAGTTATTGTAAGTGCTTTCACGTCATGATTTCAAAGCGTTAAGGATTAATGTAAAGAAGCGAAACTGTGCTAAAGAAGAAAGTAAACATTACCAGAATGTGCGTAGTTATTATATAATGGTGTTATGCCTGTGTATGTAGGAATTGTGTAATTAGCCAGCGGCGTGCCTAATTATATGCGGCAGCAAATATTTCAAAAAAATGTGTCGTTTCGCCTCGAACAACTCGGCAAGTTATATAATAATAATTGTTGGTTATATTGAGCAGAGACGGGCCAGAAAAAGTGGCACCTCGGGCCCAATACAAAAATAATAACACCGCACATACACTTTTTTTTTTTTTTATAAACGTATTGAACGACAGGAAGAGCACAGCAAGGCATGCGTAGCTCGCTTTCGGACACCAAGTTTTGGTTCGGACTTAGAACATGTCATTAATCTTAAGTGACACTTCACCTGCGGGAGGAAATCATGCAGTTTCCTCCCCAATTAAAGTAACAGCTACATTTCTATTATCTGCATTGAAAGTGGCATAGTAACAGCTAGATTTCTATTATCTGCATTGAAAGCAGCATTTTAGCTCGCATTTTGGACTTAGAACATGTCATTAAACTTAAGTGAAACTTCACCCGCGGGAGAAAATCTTGCAATTTCCTCCTCAATTAAAGTAACAGCTAGATTTCTATTATCTGCATTGAAAGTAGCATTTTAGCTCGCATTTTGGACTTAGAACGTGTCATTAAACTTTAGTGAAACTTCACCCGCGGGAGAAAATCTTGCAATTTCCTCCTCAATTAAAGTAACAGCTAGATTTCTATTATCTGCATTGAAAGTAGCATTTTAGCTCGCATTTTGGACTTAGAACGTGTCATTAAACTTAAGTGGAACCTCACCCGCGGGAGAAAATCTTGCAATATCCTCCTCAATTAAAGTAACAGCTAGATTTCTATTATCCGCATTGAAAGTAGCATTTTAGCTCGCATTTTGGACTTAGAACATGTCATTAAACTTAAGTGGAACTTCACCCGCGGGAGAAAATCTTGCAATTTCCTCCTCAATTAAAGTAACAGCTAGATTTATATTATCTGCATTGAAAGTAGCATTTTAGCTCGCATTTTGGACTTAGAACATGTCATTAAACTTAAGTGGAACTTCACCCGCGGGAGAAAATCTTGCAATTTCCTCCTCAATTAAAGTAACAGCTAGATTTCTATTATCTGCATTGAAAGTAGCATTTTAGCTCGCATTTTGGACTTAGAACATGTCATTAAACTTTAGTGAAACTTCACCCGCGGGAGAAAATCTTGCAATTTCCTCCTCAATTAAAGTAACAGCTAGATTTCTATTATCTGCATTGAAAGTAGCATTTTAGCTCGCATTTTGGACTTAGAACGTGTCATTAAACTTAAGTGGAACCTCACCCGCGGGAGAAAATCTTGCAATATCCTCCTCAATTAAAGTAACAGCTAGATTTCTATTATCCGCATTGAAAGTAGCATTTTAGCTCGCATTTTGGACTTAGAACATGTCATTAAACTTAAGTGGAACTTCACCCGCGGGAGAAAATCTTGCAATTTCCTCCTCAATTAAAGTAACAGCTAGATTTATATTATCTGCATTGAAAGTAGCATTTTAGCTCGCATTTTGGACTTAGAACATGTCATTAAACTTAAGTGGAACTTCACCCGCGGGAGAAAATCTTGCAATTTCCTCCTCAATTAAAGTAACAGCTAGATTTCTATTATCTGCATTGAAAGTAGCATTTTAGCTCGCATTTTGGACTTAGAACATGTCATTAAACTTTAGTGAAACTTCACCCGCGGGAGAAAATCTTGCAATTTCCTCCTCAATTAAAGTAACAGCTAGATTTATATTATCTGCATTGAAAGTAGCATTTTAGCTCGCATTTTGGACTTAGAACATGTCATTAAACTTAAGTGGAACTTCACCCGCGGGAGAAAATCTTGCAATTTCCTCCTCAATTAAAGTAACAGCTAGATTTCTATTATCCGCATTGAAAGTAGCATTTTGGCTCGCATTTTGGACTTAGAACATGTCATTAAACTTAAGTGGAACTTCACCCGCGGGAGAAAATCTTGCAATTTCCTCCTCAATTAAAGTAACAGCTAGATTTATATTATCTGCATTGAAAGTAGCATTTTAGCTCGCATTTTGGACTTAGAACATGTCATTAAACTTAAGTGGAACTTCACCCGCGGGAGAAAATCTTGCAATTTCCTCCTCAATTAAAGTAACAGCTAGATTTCTATTATCCGCATTGAAAGTAGCATTTTGGCTCGCATTTTGGACTTAGAACATGTCATTAAACTTAAGTGGAACTTCACCCGCGGGAGAAAATCTTGCAATTTCCTCCTCAATTAAAGTAACAGCTAGATTTATATTATCTGCATTGAAAGTAGCATTTTAGCTCGCATTTTGGACTTAGAACGTGTCATTAAACTTAAGTGGAACCTCACCCGCGGGAGAAAATCTTGCAATATCCTCCTCAATTAAAGTAACAGCTAGATTTCTATTATCCGCATTGAAAGTAGCATTTTAGCTCGCATTTTGGACTTAGAACATGTCATTAAACTTAAGTGGAACTTCACCCGCGGGAGAAAATCTTGCAATTTCCTCCTCATTTAAAGTAACAGCTAGATTTATATTATCTGCATTGAAAGTAGCATTTTAGCTCGCATTTTGGACTTAGAACATGTCATTAAACTTAAGTGGAACTTCACCCGCGGGAGAAAATCTTGCAATTTCCTCCTCAATTAAAGTAACAGCTAGATTTCTATTATCCGCATTGAAAGTAGCATTTTAGCTCGCATTTTGGACTTAGAACATGTCATTAAACTTAAGTGGAACTTCACCCGCGGGAGAAAATCTTGCAATTTCCTCCTCAATTAAAGTAACAGCTAGATTTCTATTATCTGCATTGAAAGTAGCATTTTAGCTCGCATTTTGGACTTAGAACATGTCATTAAACTTTAGTGAAACTTCACCCGCGGGAGAAAATCTTGCAATATCCTCCTCAATTAAAGTAACAGCTAGATTTCTATTATCCGCATTGAAAGTAGCATTTTAGCTCGCATTTTGGACTTAGAACATGTCATTAAACTTAAGTGGAACTTCACCCGCGGGAGAAAATCTTGCAATTTCCTCCTCAATTAAAGTAACAGCTAGATTTCTATTATCTGCATTGAATGTAGCATTTTAGCTCGCATTTTGGACTTAGAACATGTCATTAATATTAAGTGAAATTTCACCTGCGGGAGAAAATCTTGCAATTTCCTCCTCAATTAAAGTAACAGCTAGATTTCTATTATCTGCATTGAATGTAGCATTTTAGCTCGCATTTTGGACTTAGAACATGTCATTAATATTAAGTGACACTTCACCCGCATGAGAAAATCTTGCAATTTCCTCCTCCATTAAAGTAACAGCTAGATATCTATTATCTGCATTGAAAGTAGTATTTTAGCTCTCATTTTGGACTTAGAACATGTCGGATATGAAGTCCTATTGGTATAGAAAAGTAGAAAAACGTTATAAAAAATGTGTAAACCTTGAGAAAAAAATCCTCGATACGCCACACTTTTTCATGTCCTCTTTTGAAACTGGGGCGCGCTCGCCGTTCTGCAGCATCCGCGTCCCGCTGCAGGCACTGGGTATCGATTCGCGGAATTTCGCAACAGCGACCTTGAACTTGGCTTTCGTTTCGTAACGATAATCCAGCTTTATGGCCGTTGCGCTAATGCGACCGTCTCATTTCGAAGAAGGTATTTAAGTGCTTTTAATAAAATCGAAACGGCACAAGCGACATAAAATCAGCGAGGATGATTAACGCCGCAGTCCGTAAAATATTTAGTGCGGCATTAAATTCGGGATTGAATTTCCGATTAGCACGAAAATTGAAACGTGTCGAAACATTTTACCTGGCGAGCCGGCACCGTTGCGGCGACACGTGTCACGTCAAATTCAGCGTAAGAAACGTAATATTTTACCTGACTAGTGAATAGAGCTGAAGCTAGCACTTTTAATGTCGTATTTGTGTATCGGTTTTTTAAACGGCGTGTATTTAAATATTATGGATATCGTCATTAGGGAGCTCGTTTAATAAACCGTGGCTCGTTAGGAAGCACTTAGAGCTGAGAGGCTTCCATCCGCGGAATTTACGATGCCAAATGCGACAGTCGATTCTTATAAAGTTGGAAAAGTGTAAGGAATAAAACTCGTTTGGAAGTTGACGCAGCATGAAGGATATAAAGTATAAATCTAATTAGAGATGTACAATGTGCATCAGGCAAAACGAGGAGAGCACGATAATCTAGCGTATACTGTTAAGATAATAATATTTTATTAGTGGCATCCGTTCGGTTATTAATAGAACGAAATCAAAACCGTACTAATACTTTCAAATTCCTGTAATTAAAACTAGTTTTTATCAGGATTCTCATCGTTTACTTGTTGTTTTGTCACGGCGTCTGCCTCTAACGACGGTTTAATCACGTCGCCCAAATTGTTTCTTTCCATGACGCTTTGTGTGGGAAAAAGTGTCGATTTGGCTTCGAAAAGCAATCTGCGACCATTTCGCATTAAAACTCGGTGCTTAGCGCTCGCGAGGGCGGCACCTAACGAAACTAACCTCAAAATGTGTCAAAAGGACATAAATTCCTTGGGGCGATCTCCATAACCTCACAATTTGAAGTTTTCTAACCTCAAAGTGAGCTTGTGTCATTTTGATCCTTCTGACGCTTATTGGCAATGTAAATCAGAGTAAATCGAAATTTCACGGGTTTGTCAACGTTCTGTCAGTGTCATTTTGACAGATAAAGTGGTTCAGACAGATACAACTGTCAGTGTCATTATGACAGATAAAAAACTAATTTACAGCTTTACCACTAGCTGAAACATGGAATCTTTTCTACTCCTGTTAAATTATCCAGACGCCATAACCTCAAAATCCTAACTACTAAAATACATATATTGTTCGTACAGTTAGAACCAAACCCTCAAACCACCTCCACATGAACTGACTGAACGACAAATAACAGCACGAGGTAATTTTCCAGGCGCGCCGCGGCGCGTTTATCTCCCATCCAAGACTTCTTATGTGACTCCAATTCATTTTTTTATCCCTCGCCGACGTGTACGCCGTACGCCGCAAACAGTAATTTATCGGCCCCGAAGGCCCAGCCGATCCAAAGTAAAGTAGGGTGTGTAAACGTATCTTGGCGACGACGCGCGCTAGGGGGCGACCGCGACGGCTTCGTTTGGTCTTCCACACAAACAAATTTACGCCTTATTGGATGAAAGTAGGGCGGAAACACGACATAACCTAGCCAATATCAAGTTTGGTGGAGCGATAAATTGCGACGGAAAATAACTGCATACTCGGAAAGAGCGTCGTTAATGGCTGTCGGCTTATGTTTTTCATCGGTGCTGCGTCTCGAGGCTTCACCCGCAGGAAGAAATCGTGCAATTTCCTCCCCGATTAAATTAAAGGAATATTTCTATTATCGGCAGTGAAAGTAGCATTTTCGTCTGCATTTTGGACTTAGAGCATGTCATTAATCTTAAAGAAACTTCGCCCGCGGGAGGAAATCTTGCAATTTCCTCCCCAATTAAAGTAACAGCTAGATTTCTATTACCTGCATTGAAAGTAGCATTTTCGCCCGCATTTTGGACTTAGAGCATGTCATTAATCTTTAATGAAACTTCCACCGCGGGAAGAAATCATGCAATTTCCTCCCCGATTAAATTAAAGGAGCATTTCTATTTTCTGCATTGAAAGAGCATTTTCGTCTGCATTTTGGACTTAGAGCATGTCATTAATCTTAAATGAAACTTCACCCGCGGGAGGAAATCATGCAATTTCCTCCCCGATTAAAGTAAAAGCTAGATTTTTATTATCTGCATTGGAAGTAGCATTTTCGTCTGCATTTTGGACTTAGAGCATGTCATTAATCTCAAATGAAACTTCACCCACGGGAGGAAATCATGCAATTTCCTCCCCGATTAAAGTAAAAGCTAGATTTTTATTATCTGCATTGGAAGTAGCATTTTCGTCTGCATTTTGGACTTAGAGCATGTCATTAATCTCAAATGAAACTTCACCCACGGGAGGAAATCATGCAATTTCCTCCCCGATTCAAGTAAAAGCTAGATTTTTATTATCTGCATTGGAAGTAGCATTTTCGTCTGCATTTTGGACTTAGAGCATGTTATTAATCTTAAATGAAACTTCACCCACGGGAGGAAATCATGCAATTTCCTCCCCGATTAAAGTAAAAGCTAGATTTTTATTATCTGCATTGGAAGTAGCATTTTCGTCTGCATTTTGGACTTAGAGCATGTCATTAATCTCAAATGAAACTTCACCCACGGGAGGAAATCATGCAATTTCCTCCCCGATTCAAGTAAAAGCTAGATTTTTATTATCTGCATTGGAAGTAGCATTTTCGTCTGCATTTTGGACTTAGAGCATGTTATTAATCTTAAATGAAACTTCACCCACGGGAGGAAATCATGCAATTTCCTCCCCGATTAAAGTAAAAGCTAGATTTTTATTATCTGCATTGGAAGTAGCATTTTCGTCTGCATTTTGGACTTAGAGCATGGCATTAATCTTAAATAAAACTTCATCCGCGGAAGAAATCATGCAATTTCCTCCCCGATTAAAGTAAAAGCTAGATTTTTATTATCTGCATTGGAAGTAGCATTTTTGTCTGCATTTTGGACTTAGAGCATGTCATTAATCTTAAATGAAACTTCACCCGCGGGAGGAAATCATGCAATATCCTCCCCAATTAAAGTAACAGCTAGAATTTTATTATCGGCATTGAAAGTAGCATTTTCGTCTGCATTTTGGACTTAGAGCATGTCATTAATCTTAAATGAAACTTCACCCGCGGGAGGAAATCATGCAATATCCTCCCCAATTAAAGTAACAGCTAGAATTGTATTATCGGCATTGAAAGTAGCATTTTTGTCTGCATTTTGGACTTAGAGCATGTTAATAATCTTAAATGAAACTTCATCCCCGGAAGAAATCATGCAATTTCCTCCCCGATTAAAGTAAAAGCTAGATTTTTATTATCTGCATTGGAAGTAGCATTTTTGTCTGCATTTTGGACTTAGAGCATGTCATTAATCTTAAATGAAACTTCACCCGCGGGAGGAAATCATGCAATATCCTCCCCAATTAAAGTAACAGCTAGAATTTTATTATCGGCATTGAAAGTAGCATTTTCGTCTGCATTTTGGACTTAGAGCATGTCATTAATCTTAAATGAAACTTCACCCGCGGGAGGAAATCATGCAATATCCTCCCCAATTAAAGTAACAGCTAGAATTGTATTATCGGCATTGAAAGTAGCATTTTTGTCTGCATTTTGGACTTAGAGCATGTTATTAATCTTAAATGAAACTTCATCCCCGGAAGAAATCATGCAGTTTCCTCCCCGATTAAAGTAAAAGCTAGATTTTTATTATCTGCATTGGAAGTAGCATTTTTGTCTGCATTTTGGACTTAGAGCATGTCATTAATCTTAAATGAAACTTCACCCGCGGGAGGAAATCATGCAATATCCTCCCCAATTAAAGTAACAGCTAGAATTTTATTATCGGCATTGAAAGTAGCATTTTTGTCTGCATTTTGGACTTAGAGCATGTCATTAATCTTAAATGAAACTTCACCCGCGGGAGGAAATCATGCAATATCCTCCCCAATTAAAGTAACAGCTAGAATTTTATTATCGGCATTGAAAGTAGCATTTTCGTCTGCATTTTGGACTTAGAGCATGTCATTAATCTTAAATGAAACTTCATCCGCGGAAGAAATCATGCAATTTCCTCCCCGATTAAAGTAAAAGCTAGATTTTTATTATCTGCATTGGAAGTAGCATTTTTCTCTGCATTTTGGACTTACAGCATGTCATTAATCTTAAATGAAACTTCATCCGCGGAAGAAATCATGCAATTTCCTCCCCGATTAAAGTAAAAGCTAGATTTTTATTATCTGCATTGAAAGTAGCATTTTCGTCTGCATTTTGGACTTAGAGCATGTTATTAATCTTAAATGAAACTTCACCCGCGGGAGGAAATCATGCAATTTCCTCCCCAATTAAAGTAACAGCTAGAATTGTATTATCGGCATTGAAAGTAGCATTTTTGTCTGCATTTTGGACTTAGAGCATGTTATTAATCTTAAATGAAACTTCATCCCCGGAAGAAATCATGCAATTTCCTCCCCGATTAAAGTAAAAGCTAGATTTTTATTATCTGCATTGGAAGTAGCATTTTCGTCTGCATTTTGGACTTAGAGCATGTTATTAATCTTAAATGAAACTTCATCCGCGGAAGAAATCATGCAATTTCCTTCCCGATTAAAGTCAAAGCTAGATTTTTATTATCTGCATTGGAAGTAGCATTTTCGTCTGCATTTTGGACTTAGAGCATGTCATTAATCTTAAATGAAACTTCACTCGCGGGAGGAAATCATGCAATTTCCTCCCCGATTAAAGTAAAAGCTAGATTTTTATTATCTGCATTGGAAGTAGCATTTTCGTCTGCATTTTGGACTTGGAGCATGTTATTAATCTTAAATGAAACTTCATCCGCGGAAGAAATCATGCAATTTCCTTCCCGATTAAAGTAAAAGCTAGATTTTTATTATCTGCATTGAAAGTAGCATTTTCGTCTGCATTTTGGACTTGGAGCATGTTATTAATCTTAAATGAAACTTCACCCACGGGAGGAAATCATGCAATTTCCTCCCCGATTAAAGTAAAAGCTAGATTTTTATTATCTGCATTGAAAGTAGCATTTTCGTCTGCATTTTGGACTTAGAGCATGTCATTAATCTTAAATGAAACTTCATCCGCGGAAGAAATCATGCAATTTCCTCCCCGATTAAAGTAAAAGCTAGATTTTTATTATCTGCATTGGAAGTAGCATTTTCGTCTGCATTTTGGACTTAGAGCATGTTATTAATCTTAAATGAAACTTCACTCGCGGGAGGAAATCATGCAATTTCCTCCCCGATTAAAGTAAAAGCTAGATTTTTATTATCTGCATTGGAAGTAGCATTTTCATCTGCATTTTGGACTTAGAGCATGTTATTAATCTTAAATGAAACTTCATCCGCGGGAAGAAATCATGCAATTTCCTTCCCGATTAAAGTAAAAGCTAGATTTTTATTATCTGCATTGAAAGTAGCATTTTCGTCTGCATTTTGGACTTAGAGCATGTCATTAATCTTAAATGAAACTTCATCCGCGGAAGAAATCATGCAATTTCCTTCCCGATTAAAGTAAAAGCTAGATTTTTATTATCTGCATTGGAAGTAGCATTTTCGTCTGCATTTTGGACTTAGAGCATGTTATTAATCTTAAATGAAACTTCACTCGCGGGAGGAAATCATGCAATTTCCTCCCCGATTAAAGTAAAAGCTAGATTTTTATTATCTGCATTGGAAGTAGCATTTTCATCTGCATTTTGGACTTAGAGCATGTTATTAATCTTAAATGAAACTTCATCCGCGGGAAGAAATCATGCAATTTCCTTCCCGATTAAAGTAAAAGCTAGATTTTTATTATCTGCATTGAAAGTAGCATTTTCGTCTGCATTTTGGACTTAGAGCATGTCATTAATCTTAAATGAAACTTCATCCGCGGAAGAAATCATGCAATTTCCTTCCCGATTAAAGTAAAAGCTAGATTTTTATTATCTGCATTGGAAGTAGCATTTTCGTCTGCATTTTGGACTTAGAGCATGTTATTAATCTTAAATGAAACTTCACCCACGGGAGGAAATCATGCAATTTCCTCCCCGATTAAAGTAAAAGCTAGATTTTTATTATCTGCATTGAAAGTAGCATTTTCGTCTGCATTTTGGACTTAGAGCATGTCATTAATCTTAAATGAAACTTCATCCGCGGAAGAAATCATGCAATTTCCTTCCCGATTAAAGTAAAAGCTAGATTTTTATTATCTGCATTGGAAGTAGCATTTTCGTCTGCATTTTGGACTTAGAGCATGTTATTAATCTTAAATGAAACTTCACTCGCGGGAGGAAATCATGCAATTTCCTCCCCGATTAAAGTAAAAGCTAGATTTTTATTATCTGCATTGGAAGTAGCATTTTCATCTGCATTTTGGACTTAGAGCATGTTATTAATCTTAAATGAAACTTCATCCGCGGGAAGAAATCATGCAATTTCCTTCCCGATTAAAGTAAAAGCTAGATTTTTATTATCTGCATTGGAAGTAGCATTTTCGTCTGCATTTTGGACTTAGAGCATGTTATTAATCTTAAATGAAACTTCACTCGTAAAAGCTAGATTTTTATTATCTGCATTGGAAGTAGCATTTTCGTCTGCATTTTGGACTTAGAGCATGTTATTAATCTTAAATGAAACTTCACCCGCGGGAAGAAATCATGCAATTTCCTTCCCGATTAAAGTAAAATCTAGATTTTTATTATCTGCATTGGAAGTAGCATTTTCGTCTGCATTTTGGACTTAGAGCATGTTATTAATCTTAAATGAAACTTCACTCGCTGGAGGAAATCATGCAATTTCCTCCCCGATTAAAGTAAAAGCTAGATTTTTATTATCTGCATTGGAAGTAGCATTTTCGTCTGCATTTTGGACTTAGAGCATGTCATTAATCTTAAATGAAACTTCACCCGCGGGAGGAAATCATGCAATTTCCTCCCCGAGCAATTCTATTTTCTGCATTGAAAGAGTATATTCGTCTGCATTTTGGACTTAGAGCATGTCATTAATCTTAAGTGAAACTTCACCCACGGGAAGAAATCATCATGATTTCCTTCTCAATTAAAGTAACAGCTACATTTCTATTATCTGCATTGAAAGTAGCATTTTGGACTTAGAACATGTCGTTCATCTTAAGTGAAACTTCACCCACGGGAGGAAATCATGCAATAATTTCGTCCCCAATTAAATTAACAGCTAAATTTCTATTATCTGTATTGAAAGTAGCATTTTGGACTTAGAACATGTCATTAATCTTTTTTTTCCCTGTGTATTTTTCTCCCCCATTATTATTTTTATATTTTTATTCTGTACTGTATATTCCTAGTACAGTGGCGGATTTGGCGCCTACCAAGTTCATAAGATCGCCAGATCGGCAAACCAACGGAACCAAAATCAAAATCATCGCAGCAGTAAATAACTCCTTAAACGGAAGCCGCCTCTCCCCCGTTCCACCCCATATGCAAACATAAATCAACCTCCCCGGTCACGTTCGCTCCGATTTTTTTAAATGCAGGTCTCCGCGTACCGATATTTTATTTATACGTATCGCCCCGCGTCCTTCACAAATCATCCCCGAGATCGATACCCCCTTCGCTACAGCCAGCTTACAAATCTGCATTCTCATCCGAGCGTAATTTATAGAGTGGAATACGGGGGATGTTTTATTAATCCCCGATCGATGTGGAGTGTGTACTCGATTAAACTCGTGTTTTGATAGGTCAGGGAAAATGCCCGTTGTTCGAACGGTGCGCCATCGACAAATTGGACCTGTCGGTAAGCAATTTACTGCCGGCTAGGGTGAGGCTGTTTGCCGGGCGGGTGTAGTTAACTGTTTCACCCTTCACTAGGTCATCGGCCGATGCAGGGTGTCGTCCAAAACGATGGACATTTTCTGTGCCGCAATTTTCTATTCCGTAGCTAGGATTTATGCAAATTTTCATCGTTTGCCTATTTACCGCTGTTATCAAATAAAACAAATGGCCCATTAGCTGAAACAATACAAATAGAATGGGTTTTATCTCCGATCCCGTATAAAGTGTTTATTTTTACGCGACTCTGGGGCACTTTAACGACGCGTAGGTTGTTTTATTTCTCCTCGATAAGGATAAATCGAGCTAGTTTGGGGCGTCGCGGCGTTTCTAAAGCAAATAAATTCTGACGTATTTACGATTCCTGTACAAATAAGGTCGCATTAAAAAAAATAATTGATTACGACTGAGTTGTACAGGGTGTCCAGTTAGTGTTCCCTTGGAAGATTGCGAAAACCACAATGTAAAATTATTGTTATACCGGGTGTCCAAAATATTTGTTTACATTTCTTGATATTTAATTGTATTTTTCTCAATTTTTTTAAATGGAACACCCTGTATTTTTTTGGCGCCGGTTAAGCCTCCAAGGGTCCTGTATTGCACCCTAAAATATTTTAACAATCGGATGCAGCGTTGCCAAGTTATGATTTTTTTCCTGTTTTCTCATGTCAATTTACAAATATTTTTTTGACTGCCATATCTCCGCGATTTTTTAATCGTTTTTTCTAAAAATTTAGGATGTTATTTGATAATGTTGCATTTACTGAAAAACATAATTGAAATAAATTATTATTATACCGGGTGTCCAAAATATTTGTTTACATTTCTTGATATTTAATTATATTTTTCTCAATTCTTTCAAATGGAACGCCCTGTATTTTTTTGGCGCCGGTTAAGCCTCCAAGGGTCCTGTATTGCACCCTAAAATATTTTAACAATCGGATGCAGCGTTGCCAAGTTATGATTTTTTTCCTGTTTTTTTTTTTGTGTTAATTTACAAATATTTTTTTGACTGCCATATCTCCGCGATTTTTTAATCGTTTTTTCTAAAAATTTAGGATGTTATTTGATAATGTTGCATTTACTGAAAAACATAATTGAAATAAATTATTATTATACCAGGTGTCCAAAATATTTGTTTACATTTCTTGATATTTAATTATATTTTTCTCAATTCTTTCAAATGGAACGCCCAGTATTTTTTTGGCGCCAGTTAAGCCTCCAAGGGTCCTGTATTGCACCCTAAAATATTTTAACAATCGGATGCAGCGTTGCCAAGTTATGATTTTTTTTCCTGTTTTTTTTTTTGTCAATTTACAAATATATTTTTGACTGCCATATCTCCGCCATTTTTTAATTGTTTTTTCTAAAAATGTAGGATGTTATTTGACAATGTTGCATTTACTGAAAAACATAATTGAAATAAATTATTATTGTACCGGGTGTCCAAAATATTTGTTTATATTTCTTGATATTTAATTTCTCTCAATTTTTTTAAATGGAACACCCTGTATCTTTTTGGCGCCAGTTAAGCCTCCAAGGGTACTGTATTGCACCCTAAAATATTTTAACAATCGGATGCAGCGTTGCCAAGTTATGATTTTTTTCCTGTTTTCTTATGTCAATTTACAAATATTTTTTTGACTGCCATATCTCCGCTATTTTTTAATCGTTTTTTCTAAAAATTTAGGATGTTATTTGATAATGTTGCATTTACTGAAAAACATAATTGAAATAAATTATTATTATACCGGGTGTCCAAAATATTTGTTTACATTTCTTGATATTTATATTTTTCTCAATTCTTTCAAATGGAACGCCCTGTATTTTTTTGGCGCCAGTTAAGCCTCCAAGGGTCCTGTATTGCACCCTAAAATATTTTAACAATCGGATGCAGCGTTGCCAAGTTGTGATTTTTTTCCTGTTTTTTTTTTGTCAATTTACAAATATTTTTTTGACTGCCATATCTCCGCGATTTTTTAATCGTTTTTTCTAAAAATTTAGGATGTTATTTGATAATGTTGCATTTCCTGAAAAACATAATTGAAATAAATTATTATTATACCGGGTGTCCAAAATATTTGTTTACATTTCTTGATATTTATATTTTTCTCAATTCTTTCAAATGGAACGCCCTGTATTTTTTTGGCGCCGGTTAAGCCTCCAAGGGTCCCGTATTGCACCCTAAAATATTTTGCTAATCGAATGCAGCGTTGCCAAATTATAATTTTTTTTTTACTATAGAAATATTTACAAAACCTAAAAATGAACGACTCAATGATTTTCAAACCCCTCTATTCATACATCACCCCGTAGAAACTTTATTCGTAGTTTTTTGTGGCTCGCACCAATAAAATAGATAGCTGAAATATGAACCCAACAACCACTGAAAACAGATTCAAAACCGTTCGCAGCAATCGAAAGTTATCTCGTTTTAGAACCGACCGAACTTAATTTCTTCCTTGCGACTCCGCCATTTATTCGAATATCCGCCGCCGGCGCTGGGCTGCTTAACCTCGCCGTTTCTCGCGGCGCTTCTTAAAATCCCATATAATTTAGAATTCCGATTATTGCACGCAATAATCATTAGCATTAGCAGCCACAAGAAACCTGATTTGCTCTTACTTTCTAATGTGGGCAAAAACGTCGGACCTGGGAGATGCCTGCCTGACCAAGGTGAAGCGGTCGGGCGCTAACCCGAACTCATCACATTTGAATTATCAATCGTAAATGGCATCGTAAAATGAATTCGCATGTAGTTTTATCAAGTGCTCATGTCATGTAGGTGATCGTTACGTTTACTTTTACGGGGCGGCCTTGAGGCGACTATTTATAGAGAAAAATAAATTACGCGGTTAATTTTTGCGCGGCTTATTAGCGTTAATTAATATTCCGCGGTGTGACAATCGTTCGGAAAGAAAAACGTATTTCCTCCGCGCCATAAATTTTATTAGCAAATTGAGGTTAAATTTGGGCGTTGGTTTCAACAAAATTAATTTTTTCCACAAATTATTTTTTTTAAAATTGTTTTTATTTTTCTAAAGTTTTTAGACTTGTAAACCAAGAGCTTCCTTTCAGCTTGCCGAGTTTTTTTTATTGTACACAAGCTACTGCAGCTCCGTAGAAATTGAAAAAAGGGCTTTACTCGAACAATGCGAGACGCCGGTTAGGATAGAGATTTCCTCTTTGATCGACTTCTATCGGCGGTAGTAAATGCACACGCTTTCCCGACCGACAAAAGAATATGGTTTCCACTTTGTAGGCATATTTTACGCACATTGAATCCGCCTCGTGATTTATTTCAAATTCCGCCGTACGTTCTGCGTTCGCCGAGGCAAATTTAATTTGGAAAAACTCCGGCGGAAATGCTCTTGCCGAGTGTATCGACAAGTCGGCGATTTTAACTAACTTAATAAGGATAAAATGCAGGGCATCCTTTAGTCCGAACTGAAACTGAAACTTCCCAATCGCATTTGAGCGTAACGTAGCAACCGAGCGAACTTCATTAATATTAAGTGAAACTTCACCCGCGGGAGAAAATCTTGCAATTTCCTCCTCAATTAAAGTAACAGCTAGATTTCTATTATCTGCATTGAAAGTAGCATTTTAGCTCGCATTTTGGACTTAGAACATGTCATTAATCTTAAGTGAAATTTCACCCGCGGGCGAAAATCTTGCAATTTCCTCCTCAATTAAAGTAACAGCTAGATTTCTATTATCTGCATTGAAAGTAGCATTTTAGCTCGCATTTTGGACTTAGAACATGTCATTAATATTAAGTGAAACTTCACCCGCGGGAGAAAATCTTGCAATTTCCTCCTCAAATAAAGTGACAGCTAGATTTCTATTATCTGCATTGAAAGTAGCATTTTAGCTCGGAAATGCTCTTGCCGAGTGTATCGACAAGTCGGCGATTTTAACTAACTTAATAAGGAAAAAACGGAGGGCATCCTTTAGTCCGAACTGAAACTGAAACTTCCCAATCGCATTTGGGCGTAGCGTAGCAACCGAGCGAACTTCGTACAAACTAAATTCCGCCCAAATTAAATTTCTATCTGCTTCTAAGTTTAATTTCTCAGAAATAACAGCTGTAGGATGCAGCGCCGTTGTGGCAATTATCGAGAACTTACACGTAAAATAAAATCGTTGATTGCAGTAAGCTAGCAGTGAAAGATCTGTTTTTAGTAAATACATCATTCCAATTCCTTTTCAGGAAAATATTTAACGACATATCAAATTAAAATAGCCCGTTGTGACGCGCCCCTTAATTGTTGCCCTAAATTTCAGGCGCCCGCGGCCGCCCGACATAAAGCCAAGATCTCCGCCACCGAGGCTCGGAAATTTCATTAAGAACTTCCTGATGTTACAAGGGAGCATATTACAGTAAGACACCGTTTAAGGATGCGGATCTACCACTGTCGCCGCCCTTTAAGACAACCTTGATTAACGTCGGCGAAGCCGGAGGTCGAATTAGTTGGGGTAAACCAAAAATAAATTAGCAATTTCGGAGGGAGTGCGCTTTGTTTGCAGGCGAATTACTTTTACGGTCCCGGCGCGACGGTCGGTTGAAGTTTGTCGTTAGCATCGCGGATTATGGCCGAGAAGAGGAGTTTCGCTAAAGCTAATATTACAGACAGATCGTAGCATAACAAACACAGCACAAAAATAAAATCATTGAATGCAGTAAGGAGTTAAAGCTGGAGCCGGTAAACAAATTATACTAATCGAACTGGGATTTTAACCAAATTTACACTCAACTAGAAATTTAACAAAATTTACAATTTAAATTCTGAAAAATTACCAGAATTTACTGGTTAAACTGAGAATTTAGTTTAATATGCAATACACAAAATGCACAGTTTAATGTGAGAATTTAGTAAAATTTAAACCTATTATAAACTGTCACAAAATTTACAATTTAAACTGGAAATATAACAAAATTTTCAATTTATATAGGGAAGGTAACAAAATTTACAGTTTCAATAGGCAATTTCATTAAATTTACAACTTGAACTTCGAATATAACAAAATTTACAATTTCAATTTGAATTTAACAAAGTTTTATTTTGAACTGGGAATTTAATGTAATTTGCAGTTTAAACTGAGAATTTTACAAAACTTACAATTGTAATTGGGATTTTAACAAAATTTATACTTTTAACTAGAGATTTAACAAGGTTTACAATTTAAAATGAGCAACTTAACAAAATGTACAATTAATATTCAGAATTTAACAAACTTGTGGTTTGAGTACTATCAATATTTCATACAATTTATAGTTTCAACTGAGAAATTAGAATGTACTATTTAAACTGAGAATTTAGTATAGTCTGTAATTGGTACAAAATGTACAGTTTAGATGGGAATTTAGTAAAATTTAACAGTTTAATGAAGTTACATTTCAAATTGGGAACAACAAAATTTCTAATTTATACTGAGAAGTTAGCAAAATTTACGGTCTCAACTCAATTTAATTAAATTTACAACTTCGAATTTAACAAAATTTACAATTTCAATTTGATATTTAACTTTGACCTAGGAATTTAATATAATTTGCAGTTTAAACTTGAAATTTAACAAAACTTAATATCAATTTGAATTTAACAAAATTTAACTTTGAATTGGGAAGTTAATATAATTTGCGGTTTAAACTGGGAATATACCAAATTTTACAAATCGAACTAAGATTTTAACCAAATTTACACTTTCAACTGGATATTTAACAAAATTTACAATTTAATTTGAGCAATTTAACAAAATTTACAATAAACATTCAGAATTTAACGAAAACGGTTTGAGTAGAAAATTTCGGAAAATTTATAGTTTCAATTGCGAAATTACCAGAATATACTCTTTAAACTGAGAATTCAGTTTAATCTACTAGTAAAATTCCATTTTTAACTATAACTGAATACAAATTTCGGTTTGACTTTGGAATTTCACAAAATTTACAGTTTAAACTGGAAATATAACAAAATTTACAAATCGAACTGGGATTTTAACCAAATTTACACTTTCAACTGGAAACATAACAAAATTTACAATTACAGGGAAGGTAACAAAATTTACAGTTTCAATAGTCAATTTAATTAGGTTTACAACTTGAACTTCGAATATAACAAAATTTACAATTCCAATGTGATATTTAACTTTGACCCGGGAATTTAATATAATTTGAAGTTTAAACTTGAAATTTAACAAACATACAATTTCAATTTGAAATTTAACAAAGTTTAATTCTGAATTGGGAAGTTAATATAATTTGCAGTTTAAACTGGAAATATACCAAATTTTACAAATCGAACTGAGATTTTAACCAAATTTGCACTTTCAACTGGAAATTTAACAAAATTTACAATTTAATTTGAGCAATTTAACAAAATTTACAATAAACCTTCAGAATTTAACGAAAGTTATGATTTCAGTAGAAATTTTGGAAAATTTATAGTTTCAACTGCGAGTTTGCCAGAATTTACTGTTTAAACTGAGAATTCAGTTTAATCTGCATTTGAAAATTTAAGTTTAATGTGGGAATTAGTAAAATTCCATTTTAAACTATAACTGAATAAAATCTCGGTTTGACTTTGGAATTTCACAAATTTTACAGTTTAAACTGGAAATATAACAAAATTTACAATTTATACAGGGAAGGTAACAAAATTTACAGTTTCAATAGTCAATTTAATTAGGTTTATAACTTGAACTTCGAATATAACAAAATTTACAATTTCAATTTGATATTTAACTTAGAACTAGGAATTTAATATAATTTGCAGTTTAAAGTACTGGAAATATACCAAACTTTAAAAATCGAACTGATATTTTAACCAAATTTACACTTTCAGCTAGAAGTTTAACAAAATTTACAATTTAAATTGAGCAATGTAACAAAATTTATAATTAACATTCAGAAGTTAACGAAAGTTATGAATTGAGTAGAAAATTTCGTGAAATTTATAGTTTCAATTGCGAAATTGCCATAATTTACTCTTTAAACTGAGAATTTAGTTTAATCTGCATTTGAAAATTTAAGTTTAATGTGGGAATTAGTAAAATTACATTTTAAATTATAACTGAATAAAAATCTCGGTTTGAATTTGAAATTCCACAAAATTTACAGTTTAAACTGGAAATATATCAAAATTTACAATTTATACAGGGAAGGCAACAAAATTTACAGTTTCAATAGGCAATTTCATTAAATTTACAACTGGAACTTCGAATATAACAAAATTTACGATTTCAATTTGAATTTAACACAATTGTACTTTTAACTGGGAATTTAATATAATTTGCAGTTTAAACTGAGAATTTTAAAAAACTTAACTGGGATTTCTAGCTGCTAGTCAAATTTTTTTTGTGTAAAATAGAAAAACGTTGCAAATGGTGTGTTCTGTTAGTCTTTTTAACAAGTGCTATATTTTCGACACCCTGTATAAGCAATTTTGTGTAAACAATTTTTTCAATAGCGAAACCAAAATATTTATTTGAATCTGAAGCCGGTACTGTCTAAAATTAAGTTCGCGCGGTTGCCACATCGATTTATTTTCCCTAATTATTTTACAATTTTTTTTTTTTGTGGAAAATGAAAGAACGTTACAAGACTTTTTTGTTGCAAATATAGTTTTTGGCACCCTCTTCAACAAATCTTCGAAACACCCTGTATAGAGGCAATTTTGTATTAAAAAATCGTCGCGATGTTTTCTTTAAAGAACAACTACCGATTTGTTATTACGCGGTCAGTTAGTTTAACAATTACGTTTCGCGGAGCACAGATATTTAGTCTGTTTCTCGGCGTTCTTCAAGGATACGTCGACGAGAACCACGTTCCTCATTTATCTGACGACGAACTGGAGACGTAAAGCGGCATCGGGGCTTGATCTGCCTCGTACTTACGCCGCGGGCGATTAACTAATTGAATATAACCCAAACCCGAATTAACTTTTACGTAATTTGACATTTGACAAACCGGCTCCGAGACTTAATTTGCTTGCGACTAAAACCACCTGATAAAGCACAGCAGATAAGCGAGAGACCATATTTCGCTTGCCGTTTACAATTTGGCAAATATAGGTCAGGGTAAATGTGACGTAATTCACAAATTTACTTAATTAACAACGGCGCTATTTATCCCATAAAACACACACGTATCCGCTTACGCAAATATAGGTACATAAGTGTGACCACAATAGAAACAAATAATCTCTGATGTTTGAAAAGCTTTTAAGTACCTTCGTTTACATGTTCCTGAGAGGGTAAAAACCCGGGTTTTTCTTTTTTTATGGTCTCATTTATATTAACGTCATGGCGGGGGCCTACTGATCGATTCGTTCCCACCCCACAATCACCCATTAGTGGCCCAGTGCCGCTAGGCTAAAAGAACGCAACAGTGTCGTCAAACCGACGAACCGATTTTAATATTTACAACATCTGACATTGAATTCTAAATTAGTTGGCTACTTTACCGGCCGCTCCTAATTCCATCGCGTATAAACATGCATGGAATTAAACACCCCTAAGCCATTAATATCAAAGCCGCCTGCGACATCGCTCAAAGCATTCGTGACGCGCGGGGACCCTCGACCGACGATTACCATATCACACACATCGACACCAATAACATTAACCGCAAGCCATTCGCACCTCTCGCGCCGAATAACTGTAAAACAACCCCATCAAGCCTCGGACTTTATACCTCCATTTTCGTGCCTTACTATCTTTTTACTTTACGCCCCGGCCGGGACCATTTATTTCACCCTCTGGACCGCACCTTCGAATTTATCTTTCACTTAGTTGGCAAAGTGGCCTCTACCCGTTCGTTCGGTGGAAATGTAATACTGCTTAGCAAAAATCAACGCTGCATCGCCCGGCGTCGGCTTTAATTAAATTCCTCCTAATGAAATTTCTTTCGGCAATGAATAAATTAGGGATCAAGGGACGGGCGGAAAAATACCGATGGATGTTTAATTCGCAGTTAAAAGGCCAAAGGCTTTAAAAACGTTCAGATTCAAATAAATATTTTGTTTCGCAATTTTGCTTATACAGGGTGTCGAAAATATAGCACTTGTTAAAAAGACTAACAGAACACACCATTTACAACATTTTACACAAAACAAATTTGACTAGCAGCTAGAAATCCCACTTAAGTTTTTTAAAATTCTCAGTTTAAACTGCAAATTATATTAAATTCCCAGTTAAAAGTAAAATTGTGTTAAATTCAAATTGAAATCGTAAATTTTGTTATATTCGAAGTTCCAGTTGTAAATTTAATGAAATTGCCTATTGAAACTGTAAATTTTGTTGCCTTCCCTGTATAAATTGTAAATTTTGATATATTTCCAGTTTAAACTGTAAATTTTGTGAAATTTCAAATTCAAACCGAGATTTTCATTCAGTTATAATTTAAAATGGAATTTTACTAATTCCCACATTAAACTTAAATTTTCAAATGCAGATTAAACTAAATTCTCAGTTTAAAGAGTAAATTATGGCAATTTCGCAATTGAAACTATAAATTTCACGAAATTTTCTACTCAATTCATAACTTTCGTTAACTTATGAATGTTAATTGTAAATTTTGTTACATTGCTCAATTTAAATTGTAAATTTTGCTAAACTTCTAGCTGAAAGTGTAAATTTGGTTAAAATATCAGTTCGATTTGTAAAGTTTGGTATATTTCCAGTTTAAACTGCAAATTATATTAAATTCCTAGTTCTAAGTTAAATATCAAATTGAAATTGTAAATTTTGTTATATTCGAAGTTCAAGTTGTAAACCTAATTAAATTGTTTATTGAACCTGTAAATTTTGTTACCTTCCCTGTATAAATTGTACATTTTGTTATATTTCCAGTTTAAACTGTAAAATTTGTGAAATTCCAAAGTCAAACCGAGATTTTATTCAGTTATAGTTTAAAATGTAATTTTACTAATTCCCACATTAAACTTAAATTTTCAAATGCAGATTAAACTGAATTCTCAGTTTAAACAGTAAATTCTGGAAAACTCGCAGTTGAAACTATAAATTTTCCAAAATTTCTACTGAAATCATAACTTTCGTTAAATTCTGAAGGTTCATTGTAAATTTTGTTAAATTGCTCAAATTAAATTGTAAATTTTGTTAAATTTACAGTTGAAAGTGTAAATTTGGTTAAAATCTCAGTTCCATTTGTAAATTTTGTTATATTTCCAGTTTAAACTGTCAATTTTGTGAAATTCCAAAGTCAAACCGAAATTTGTATTCCAGTTATAGTTGAAAATGGAATTTTACTAGCAGATTAAACTGAATTCTCAGTTTAAAGAGTATATTCTGGTAATTTCGCAGTTGAAACTATAAATTTTCCGAAATTTTCTACTCAAACCATAACTTTCGTTAAATTCTGAATGCTTATTGTAAATTTTGTTAAATTGCTCAAATTAAATTGTAAATTTTGTTAAATTTCCAGTTGAAAGTGTAAATTTGGTTAAAGTCCCAGTTCGATTTGTAAAGTTTGGTATATTTCCAGTTTAAACTGCAAATTATATTAACTTCCCAATTCAGAATTAAATTTTGTTAAATTTCAAATTGAAATTGTATGTTTGTTAAATTTCAAGTTTAAACTTCAAATTATATTAAATTCCCGGGTCAAAGTTAAATATCAAATTGGAATTGTAAATTTTGTTATATTCGAAGTTCAAGTTGTAAACCTAATTAAATTGACTATTGAAACTGTAAATTTTGTTACCTTCCCTGTATAAATTGTAAATTTTGTTATATTTCCAGTTTAAACTGTAAATTTTGTGAAATTCCAAAATCAAACCGAGATTTTTATTCAGTTATAGTTTAAAATTGAATTTTACTAACTCCCACATTCAACTTACATTTTCAAATGCAGATTAAACTGAATTCTCAGTTTAAACAGTAAATTAGAGTACCTCCTTAATGGAACCAGTTAGTAACAATACAAAAGGCATCAATAGACATGCAGCTGAACAATTAGTTTATTGTCAAGTGCCTCTCTAAAACGAACAATAGCGATTACCATGCGAATAATGGCGCTGTTATGGTTCTAGTTGTAAATATGGAATGGGCTGGTTCCGTTTTTGATTACCTTTGCTCTAGTTACGAGGAAAGTGTGGCTAGGTGGACGTACGCTGGCTATTTCGGCACAGTACGTATATAAATAGTTATATACAGACATTGTCGAGCCCGTTCAATATGTATATAAACGGTCATTGTGAAGCCCAGAATGACGCATCGAGATGTATGCTATCACTATTTGGTTAAATATGGTCTTAGGACACCGTACGCAATTTTTAAGAAGGGCTCAACAACGTACTATTCCCATCTTCGTGTATATCATACACCAACGATATAGCAACAACGTTGGGCTTAGTAACGCTGCCTGTGAATGCTTTAAATCTTGGTCCTAAAGGGCGGGATCAACAGCGACCTGTTGATATATCGGACTCAACAATGTACCGTATATAAGTATATACAGCTGTATATATATTTTTTATCGTTTAATCGTACTTATTTATATCTAGCGAGCCAAAGAATGTATGTTGATGGCATTCTCCATTGCTTCGCTTTAAACAATGATCCTCGACTTGTAGAGTTTAAACGATTGACGTTCGAAAAGAAAATTCTTTCAATTATATCAAACCCGGTGTGATACCAACAATTGCTTCTGAGCAATCATTATTGTTTATTGTTTTAAATACAAATGATGCAACGAGTTACTCACTTTAATTTCGTCGGATTTCATGGGAAATAACAGAGCGGATACGCGTTTTTTTCCTCCGCGTTTTAAATGCCATAATCATAGAAGAAGACGTCATAAGTAGCCGAGCGATTCTTGTTTCTATAGGTTTTTATTTAAACAATCGCCAAGGATGGGAATTTGTTTAATCAAGAATATACGGCGCAATAATATAATCACTGGGAGGACGGCTTTGTTGCAATTCTTTCAATAATATATCTCGTCGAAACATTTCATTATTTGTTTAAGGAAGGAAAAATATGACACCGAATTGAAAAAAGTGCATGCATATGTTCTGCACTGATGACGGCAAACAGCTAAAAATTAAAATGTATATAACCTTACCATACCTTATTGGTCACCGGATTGGAATTAAATTAAATGGTACCACGAGTGAGCCAGTCAAAGCCAAAATACGTCGTACGTGTCGGCACGCCTGCTATGAATTACAAACAAGGCGTTAATATCACCTATTTTAACAGCCAAGTAAACTTTTGTTGTGTACGTACGTACTTTATGAATACAGGAACGTGATCGTGCATGTTATTGATGTTACGTGATAATTTGGGTGGCCGGAATTCCAAGGGAGATCGCCGAATATAATTTGTTGCGGAGGTAAAAAATAGTCAAGTTAGCTCCGTTCAGTCGATGCGATACTTTATCCTGTTAATAAATGTTGGTAATATCTATTAGGTCGGACCGTAACCTGAACGATACCGTCAGCTCTCTATTAAGATCTGTTAGGTCGGACCATAACCTGAACGATGCCGTCACCTTTCTTTTAAGATCCGCTTGGTCGGACCAGCACCTAAACGGTGACGTCAGCTTTTTGTTAGATTCATTTGGTCGGACCTTCTCAATCAACTTTTCATTGATTTCAACATGTTTCTCTTTTTCGGTAAGTTTTACGGTAAAAATAGCTAGTATGAAATTTGAAGATCACGAAAAAATGTGAATCTTTTATATAAAAATTTTTCGTGTGCAGCAAACAGTTGCAAAGGCCACTTTTGTACCGATGCAGCCACCTGTCAAAGTGATAACTACTTGACAATCACCATGTGTCCCTAGAAATGGTGGTAACGTCAATTAGGTCGGACCGTAACCTGAACTATGCCGTCAACTCTCTTTTGAGATCTATTAGGTCGGACCATAACCTGAACGATACCATTAGCCTTCTTTTAAGATGTATTAGGTCGGACTAGAACTTAAACGGTGACGTCATCTTTTGTTCCATTTGGTCGAATTTTCTCAACCAACTTTTCATTTATTTTAACATTTTTCTCTTCGGTAAGTTTGACGGTAAAAATAGCTAGTATGAAATTTGTAGATGTTTAGCTCCTTCAACTTTTTCGACTCATCCGAATCGAGCCAACCCCCGCTAGGGGGTTGGCGAGAAGTTCGTTTATGTAAACCTCAAAAAAAAAATAGCAGACCCCTAAAGAACAAAACCACAAGTCCCGGATTTTCAACTAGAAACCCCGAGATAAAAATCCACCCCACCCGCCAATCGAGCCAACCCCCGCTAGGGGGTTGGCGAGGAGTTATTGACAGCCGCCGGCAGGCCTAGATCGTGCGATAGCACGATCTAGTCCTATTATTAAATGCTGGTAACATCTATTAGGTCGAACCGTAACCTGAACGATGCAATCAGCTATTAGGTCGGACCAGAGCCTAAACGGTGACGTCAGCTTTTTATTAGATCTCTCAATCAACTTTCCATTGATTTCAACATTTTTCTCTTTTTCGGATCCGGTAAAAATATCAATTTCGCGCATATCTTACTGGCTTATTTTAATGAGATTACATGCATAGTTAATCAATTTTACGTCGATGCATTTCAATTGCCGCCCGCCCCAATTTCGCGTCAACTGGACCAATTCGTAACTCCTGTCCAGTTTCCACTACAGTGGAAAGCAATTCGTCATGCTTTATCTAGATGAGACATCCGGCCCCTATGTCAAATTGAGGAAACACGAGCGGACCATTAATTATTCCGATATCAATGCGTTTATTGGGTACAAATTGTTTGAAGCGATAACGAACAATGGAGCGGAATTATTGGTGAAGAGAACAATTTTTTATGTACTGTTATTTAAAGTAGTCGGAATAATGCTCGTGCGGTCTGAGATCTTTGTTTTAAAGGCTTGTAATTATTAGTCAGCAGATTCTTCTTCTTCAATAAACAAGTAGCAAAAATCCCAACAAAAATGACCCTATAATTTGGGCCAATGCGTAACTCATACGTCCCTGTAATCATTCCGAATTAATCCTGCCAGGCACAATTTCGCGTGATGAATGATAATATTTTCAGGCTATAAAACGTCACCTTGTCCTTTGATCAAAGCCAAGCGTCATCTTCCTCATCGAGCGTTTCAAGGAACCAACAAAAAAGATTGCTCGTTGCAGGCTTGTTTATTTATAGTCGTTAACAGTTAATTCTCAGGTAAACATAATGGTCCTTTTTATATGCAGCCGTTAACCAAACGACCTTCTCCCATGAATCAACAACTCGAGTTGGGCGGTTACTCATGTTTTATTCAATTCCAGATTCAGGCGTTAGGTCACAGTTAATATTTTAGATCTGCAGAGGTTAATTGGCGACGTCACACTATGAATGTGTTGTTTCGTTGGGGATTCTCGAGCATAATTTATTAATGGAACTTACAGAATGGCTCGCGGAGGTCATTGTATATGAAAATGCTGCCCATATATGCCGAAAATGCTTTGTAAAAAGCCTCCGTGCCTCTGAAGAATTAAAATGGTATTTATTACGGAGTAAGTGCGTCAAATCAGCTCCATTCTTTCTCTCGACGCGATATCCACGTTATCCTGTTGTTAAATGCTTGTAATACTATTAGGTCGGACCGTAAACTGAACGATGCCGTCAGACTTCATTTATGATCTATTAGGTCGGACCGTCACTTAAACGGTGACGTCAGATTCTTGTAAGAACTATTTGGTCGGACCAGAGCCTAAACGGTGCCACTCTTTCCATCGATTTCAAAACGTGGGAATTGAACAAACTGACAGAATAACCTTCATATGAAGTTTCATTTAAACTTTGAACCTTAATGGCCTGGCTCTCATTTACGTTGATTCAATTTTCGATTTAAGCGCTGAAAAATGCGTTAACCGTCACCATTCAATTAACGTTTTACTTGCGCCCGAGTTGTTTTCAATCAATTTATTTTCTAAAAATAGCAGTTCGTTTCACGTGACATGATTTTTCAGGCTCACGATAAAGTTTATTAGTCGGCGGAGTCGAGTTAGGAAAGCCCTTTATATCGTAGGATTATTATTTTTAGAATAAATTGAAAGTATGTCTCGATAAACCCCGATTTATAAGGACTTTCCACATTGATTACCTCACTTTGAAGCGGGACGTTCTTGGATGCAATTACGTCGCTCTAAGTACAATAAAGTTACTTTGATGCGTTCTGTGGCGATGCAGTGGAAGTGAGGGATGTGGGATTGGTTTGCTGGTTATTTTTCCGTAATTGCCAGCTGCCGCAGACTTTAAATCGTGTATTTTTAGTATGGCTTTTTATATGTCTTTGTATTTTTAGTGTGGCTCATTTACTTATTTCATGTTGCAATTGAGCTTTAACTATTTTTGTTATTCATTTTTGGGTTTAATTTAATTGGTTTCTGATGGCTCTTTTTTATTTATATGTGACTCTTTGTATTTTTAATATGGTTCTTTTAATTATTGAATATTTCTGTTGGTGTTTAACTCTTTCTATGACTTGTTATTGGGATTAATTTCAGTTATTTTCGTTCTGGTGGCTCTTTTTTATTTATATGTGACCTCTTTGTATTTTTAGTATGGCTCTTTTTATTTATATGTGACTCTTTGTATTTTTAGTATGGCTCTTTTTATTTATATGTGACTCTTTGTATTTTTAGTATGGCTCTTTTTATTTGTGACTCTCTTTGTATTTTTAGTATGGCTCTTTTTATTTATATGTGACTCTTTGTATTTTTAGTATGGCTCTTTTTATTTATGACTTTGTATTTTTAGTATGGCTCTTTTTATTTATGAGATTCTCTTTGTATTTTTAGCATGGCTCTTTATTTATATGTGACTCTTTGTATTTTTAGTATGGCTCTTTTTATTTATGTGACTTTGTATTTTTAGTATGGCTCTTTTTATTTATGTGACTCTTTGTATTTTTAGTATGGCTCTTTTTATTTATATGTGACTCTTTGTATTTTTAGTATGGCTCTTTTTATTTATGTGACTCTTTGTATTTTTAGTACGGCTCTTTTTATTTATGTGACTTTGTATTTTTAGTACGGCTCTTTTTATTTATACGTGACTCTTTGTATGGCTCTTTTTATTTATGTGACTCTCTTTGTATTTTTAGTATGGCTCTTTTTATTTATGTGACTCTTTGTATTTTTAGTATGGCTCTTTTTATTTGTATGTGACTCTCTTTGTATTTTTAGTATGGCTCTTTTTATATGTATGTGACTATCTTTGTATTTTTAGTATAGCTGTTTTTATTTATATGTGACTCTCTTTGTATTTTTAGTATGGCTCTTTATTTATATGTGACTCTTTGTATTTTTAGTATAGCTGTTTTTATTTATATGTGACTCTCTTTGTATTTTTAGTATGGCTCTTTATTTATATGTGACTCTTTGTATTTTTAGTACGGCTCTTTTTATTTATGTGACTCTCTTTGTATTTTTAGTATGGCTCTTTATTTATATGTGACTCTTTGTATTTTTAGTACGGCTCTTTTTATTTATGTGACTCTCTTTGTATTTTTAGTATGGCTTTTTTTATTTATGTGACTCTTTGTATTTTTAGCATGGTTCTTTTTATTTATGTGACCCTCTTTGTATTTTTAGTATGGCTCTTTTTATTTATGTGACTCTTTGTATTTTTAGTATGGCTCTTTTTATTTGTATGTGACTCTTTTTATATGTATGTGACTATGTATTTTTAGTATAGCTGTTTTTATTTATATGTGACTCTCTTTGTATTTTTAGTATGGCTCTTTATTTATATGTGACTCTTTGTATTTTTAGTACGGCTCTTTTTATTTATGTGACTCTCTTTGTATTTTTAGTATGGCTCTTTATTTATATGTGACTCTTTGTATTTTTAGTACGGCTCTTTTTATTTATGTGACTCTCTTTGTATTTTTAGTATGGCTCTTTTTATTTATGTGACTCTTTGTATTTTTAGCATGGTTCTTTTTATTTATGTGACCCTCTTTGTATTTTTAGTATGGCTCTTTTTATTTATGTGACTCTTTGTATTTTTAGTATGGCTCTTTTTATTTGTATGTGACTCTTTGTATTTTTAGTATGGCTCTTTTTATATGTATGTGACTATCTTTGTATTTTTAGTATAGCTGTTTTTATTTATATGTGACTCTCTTTGTATTTTTAGTATGGCTCTTTATTTATATGTGACTCTTTGTATTTTTAGTACGGCTCTTTTTATTTATGTGACTCTTTGTATTTTTAGTATGGCTCTTTTTATTTGTATGTGACTCTTTGTGTTTTTAGTATGGCTCTTTTTATTTATGTGACTCTCTTTGTATTTTTAGTATAGCTGTTTTTATTTATATGTGACTCTCTTTGTATTTTTAGTATGGCTCTTTTTATTTATATGTGACTCTTTGTATTTTTAGTATGGCTCTTTTTATTTATGTGACTCTCTTTGTATTTTTAGTATGGTTCTTTTTATTTATGTGACTCTCTTTGTATTTTTAGTATGGCTCTTTTTATTTATATGTGACTCTCTTTGTATTTTTAGTATGGCTCTTTTAATTATTTTATGGTACTGTTGGGATTTAACTCCTTTTACGATTTGTTATTGGTGTTAATTTCAGTTATTTTCGTTCTGGTGGCACTTTTTTATTTATATGTGACTTTTTATTTTTAGTATTACTCTTTTAATTATTTCACGTTATAATTGGAGTTTAACTCTTTTTGTGAATAATTTTTAACTTTAATACCAGTTATTAACAAGCACTAGCAAATCTGCTCTGGCTTTTTAAAACGTACTTATGCAAATATTTAAAAAATCGCATCGCCCGCGGGAATTTTTTCAACACGCGTAAATTACAGTGGCAATTATTTTTTGCCCGTTATCCTACATTTGCAGAAACGGCCGGTCAGTGCCGTCTATTGCGCTCCTCCATAATTATATGCAAGTCCGCGGAGGCCAAGACAATGATTGCGGTTTTTATTTTGCGTGTTCTTATCTCTCCCAGTTGAAAAAAATAATATATAGTGACGAGCAAAGTATCGTGGAATGTTCTGCTATATAACGCTGCTAATATAATTAATTATAGGTTGTACATTGTACGAGCCCAGTGGCGTACGCACAGGGGGAGGAATAATCTATCAATACTCGAAACAAAAGCATGCAAAGTGCTCCTGCGGAGCACCGAATTGGGCGAATTGTACCAAAATATTCGACTCGGGCCCATTAAGAAATAATTTGATGTTGTGAATCTTGGCAACTTGATTAAAACATTTGCGTTCAGCCCCCGACAGGCACCAATGGACTTAAGCTTTTGCGAAAGCGAAATGGAATTTAGACCAGAAAATGGAGCGTCGGCTCTCGCTACAATTATTACCCTTTGCTTTGCGAGAAGATCCAGATCGCACTGTTAAGACGACCTGAGTTGAATTAGCCTTTGTCTAAGATTTTATTTAACTCCAGGGACGTGATGCTAAATACAAATTGTCGGGTGAAGGTTGAGGTGCAATAAAACGGGCAACTACCTTTGGTTTTTTAAACGAGCGTAAAAATGTGTTTTTAACTCTTATCTGAGCTAATCTAACATATCGGCGAGATAAAAAGTAATCTGATGTAATTCACCATTAGGCAAATGAGCATCTGGTCAATTATTACGACTGTCATATACATATTATATGATAATATAGATGTAGCTGGACGATATGTTTTACTATCGCCGAATAAAAATAACATTCGCCCATAATCAATCATATCAACAGTTTTATTTATAATAGAGATAATCGTGGGTCCAAGGACCAAAATTTTAAATATGATAATTTACGACTCGACTTAATCTCGTAAGCTCGGCTACATATTTTAGTTTACTTACAGGTTACAACACTTAATCCGCAAAGTGATTTATACGCATCTATTGTGTCTGTATTACTTCTTTGGAGGGATCGAAATGGTGAAGGATAGTGGTATAGAACTCTTAATTTCTCGACTACTTTCGATGAACCTTTACTTGGCTCCTTTAATTATTGTATGTTACTATTGTGGTTTAACCCTCTCTGTGAGCCACCAGAATCCAAACTAACTTAAAGTATACCCAAAGACGAATCACAAAAAGAGTTCAACTATAATAGTAACATGCAAAATAAAAAGAGTCATACTAAAAATTCAAAAAGAGTCACATAAATAAAAAGAGCCACCAGAACCGAAATAACTTAAATCAATCTCAATAGAAAATCGTAAAAGGTGTTAAATACCAACAGTAACAAAATAATTAAAAGAGCCATACTAAAAATACAAAGAGAGTCGCATATGAAAAGCCATACTAAAAATACAAAGGGAATCACATATAAATAAAAAAGAGCCACCAGAACGAAAATAACTGATATTAATCCCAATAACAAAGCATAGAAAGAGTTAAACCCCAACAGAAACATACAATAATTAAAAGAACCATATTAAAAATATAAAGAGAGTCACATATAAATAAAAAAAAAACCATCAGAAACCAATTAAATTAAACCCAAAAATGAGTAACAAAAAGAGTTAAAGCTCAATTGCAACATGAAATAAGTAAATGAGCCATATTTAGTTACGGTGGCTCTCTTTCGGTTATATGTGACTCCTTTGACTTCTTTTATTGTTCGTATTTCTCTTTTAATTATTGTATGCAACTATTATAGCTGAACTCTCATATGTGATTTGGTATTGGGTTTATTTTAAGCTCTTTTAGTTACGATGACTCTCTTTTGGTTATAAGTGACTCCTTTGTGAATTTCGTTGCACTGCTCTCTATTATGGCACTTTTATTTTATATTTTTAGTATGACCCCTAATTATTGTATGCTATTATAGTGGCTTAACTCTTGCTGATTTGGTTTGGCTCTGATTTATTTTAGTTACGGTGGCTCTCTCTTAATTATTGAATATTATGTTACGGTGGCTCTCTTTTGGTTTTATATGACGCTTTTACGAATTTCGGCGCACTGCTAGTTATGGCAATTTTAATTATTATATGTTGTTACCACGACTCTCCTTTGGTTATATGTGACTCCTTTGTGAATTTCGTTGCACTGCTCTCTCTTATGGCACTTTTATTTTATATTTTTAGTATGACCCTTAATTTTTGTGTGCTATTAGAGTGGCTTAACTCTTGCTGATTTGTTTTGGGTCTGATTTATTTCAGATACGGTGGCTCTCTTAATTATTGAATATTATGTTACGGTGGCTCTCTTTTGGTTTTATGTGACGCTCTTACGAATTTCGGCACACTGCTAGTTATGGCAATATTAATTATTACATGTTGTTACGATGGCTCTCCTTTGGTTATATGTGACTCCTTTGTGAATTTCGTTGCACTGCTCTCTATTATGACACTTTTATTTTATATTTTTAGTATGACCCTTAATTATTGTACGCTATTATAGTGGCTTAACTCTTGCTGATTTGTTTTGGCTCTGATTTATTTTAGTTACGGTGGCTCTCTCTTAATTATTGAATATTATGTTACGGTGGCTCTCTTTTGGTTTTATGTGACGCTCTTACGAATTTCGGCGCACTGCTAGTTATGGCAATATTAATTATTATATGTTGTTACGATGGCTCTCTTTTGGTTATTATAAGTGACTCCTTTGTGAATTTCGTTGCACTGCTCTCTATTATGGCACTTTTATTTTATATTTTTAGTATGGCCCTTAATAATTGTATGCTATTATAGTCGCTTAACTCATGCTGATTTGTTTTGGCTCTGATTTATTTCAGTTACGGTGGCTCTCTCTTAATTATTGAATATTATGTTACGGTGGCTCTCTTTTGGTTTTATGTGACGCTCTTACGAATTTCGGCGCACTGCTAGTTATGGCAATTTTAATTATTACATGTTGTTACGATGGCTCTCTTTTGGTTATTATAAGTGACTCCTTTGTGAATTTCGTTGCACTGCTCTCTATTATGGCACTTTTATTTTATATTTTTAGTATGGCCCTTAATAATTGTATGCTATTATAGTGGCTTAACTCATGCTGATTTGTTTTGGCTCTGATTTATTTCAGTTACGGTGGCTCTCTCTTAATTATTGAATATTATGTTACGGTGGCTCTCTTTTGGTTTTATGTGACGCTCTTACGAATTTCGGCGCACTGCTAGTTATGGCAATTTTAATTATTATATGTTACGATGGCTCTCTTTTGGTTATATGTGACTCCTTTGTGAATTTCGTTGCACTGCTCTCTATTATGGCACTTTTATTTTATATTTTTAGTATGGCCCTTAATAATTGTATGCTATTATAGTGGCTTAACTCATGCTGATTTGTTTTGGCTCTGATTTATTTCAGTTACGGTGGCTCTCTCTTAATTATTGAATATTATGTTACGGTGGCTCTCTTTTGGTTTTATGTGACGCTCTTACGAATTTCGGCGCACTGCTAGTTATGGCAATATTAATTATTATATGTTGTTACGATGGCTCTCTTTTGGTTATTATAAGTGACTCCTTTGTGAATTTCGTTGCACTGCTCTCTATTATGGCACTTTTATTTTATATTTTTAGTATGGCCCTTAATAATTGTATGCTATTATAGTCGCTTAACTCATGCTGATTTGTTTTGGCTCTGATTTATTTCAGTTACGGTGGCTCTCTCTTAATTATTGAATATTATGTTACGGTGGCTCTCTTTTGGTTTTATGTGACGCTCTTACGAATTTCGGCGCACTGCTAGTTATGGCAATTTTAATTATTACATGTTGTTACGATGGCTCTCTTTTGGTTATTATAAGTGACTCCTTTGTGAATTTCGTTGCACTGCTCTCTATTATGGCACTTTTATTTTATATTTTTAGTATGGCCCTTAATAATTGTATGCTATTATAGTGGCTTAACTCATGCTGATTTGTTTTGGCTCTGATTTATTTCAGTTACGGTGGCTCTCTCTTAATTATTGAATATTATGTTACGGTGGCTCTCTTTTGGTTTTATGTGACGCTCTTACGAATTTCGGCGCACTGCTAGTTATTATAGCAATTTAAATGATCGTATGTTGTTACGATGGCTCTCCTTTGGTTATATGTGACTCTTATACGAATTTTGGCGCACTGCTAGTTATTATGCCAATTTTAATTGTACGTTGTAACGATGGCTCTCCTTTGGTTATATGTGACTCTTTTGTGAATTTCGTTGCACTGCTATTTATTATGCCACTTTTAATTTTAGATTTATATTACTTAGTTACGGTGGCTCTTTTTTAATTATTGTGTTATGTTACGGTGGCTCTCTTTTGGTTATTGTGTTATGCTACTGTGACTCTCTTTTGGTTATATGTGATTCCGCTACGCTATTTTTGGATCGAAACATGTCTTGCGACAGTGAATAATTATTATGATAGGCAATTTTCCGCGGTAATTCACCTACATTTAGGTTTAAATTTAGACTCGATATCAACCAAACTTATCCGAACGTCACCAAGATTAATGTTACATTTCACACCGCGGACGTAATCGAAGCTGATGGTATCGAATTATAGGGAAGTGTCTTGCCCTACGGATCCTTTATGCGTATTACATTCTAAAATGTAACTGGATAGTTCGTTCCGTTCTGCAGGAGGTTACGTTTTATAGAGGAGAAAGGTTTTAAAGTCCGAGAATTTCAACTGGTAATACGAGAATGTTTCTTTCTGATTGACTGCCAAAAAATTATAGTCATTTTTACTGCCATGTTTTTAAGAAAAATCCGAATTAGGTCGCTGTCGTTAGAGAAACAAACAAGCTCTTGGGTGGTTGCCTTGTATATCCGCAAGCCATGGTCACGGCATGGCACATATGACGAAATTATAAATATTCTCATCACAATCGTTTCCATCTCCATGGGAATTTCTGCGCTTATATAACAATTAAGAGTGTGTTGCGCCAGCAAATATTACATAAACCGAATTGAAACAAAGCTTGTTTAAATGAAACAGGGAGAAAAATCGGGCTTTAATACATTTGCGCAGCCTTAATTGTGGAAAATTGCAGGTCGCGTTCCTTGTAATTTAGTTTTAATTAGCATCGAGTCGCAGCGTATTCTAATTACACTTTGGCTAATGTAATCATGTGTAATATCGTGTGCGAGGATCGTTAAAGTATCTCCCAATAATGTTAAAAAATTTAATTTCCGCCATTAATGATTTTACTATTTAAATATTTCCCTATTCGTTGTACATATCACACCCTGTATAGCGACGATTGATAAAAATATCGGATTATGTCTGTGGGGGACAGCGGCCCATAAATTCAAATCTCATATCGCAAATAGCCTATTTAAACCGAAACACGGTCAGTCGCTGATAATTAGCACACTCTAAGTACTACTATATCCCAAGATTTATTGTCAATTAGTCTCTTTAGCGTTTAATTATTCCACTGATACCACCATGCAATTAAATGATGCGATTGGTACCGCCGCAAGCAAAAGTACTGACCGTACAGTCCTCCAGCTTGATATTCTTTCTTTTTCTCTTGGCGCAATTCTCAAGAAATCTAGATTGGACAAGGCGCATAATTTACTTATTGGCACAACACTAGGTCTGACAACTTGTCGCCGATGGTTGGGTGCTAATTACAAAACGTTTAGCACCCTCCGAATATGGTGCTAATTGTTTTAACAAGTTTATTAAGTCTTATAATTTAGGTGCCAATTGTATACCAGTACTAAAACTATGGGTGCTAATTACGAAACCTTAGCTCCCATCAAATATGATAAGAAAAAAGGTGCTAATTGTTTCAACAAAATTAAAGTTTTGTAATTATAATATGCACCTCATACCAGCGCCAAAACCACCGGTGCTAATTGATCAAAATTTGATAATTCACCATATATAATTAGCACCTTTGTTTTTCTATCTAAGGTGGGTGCTAAATGATGGATAGTAAAATTTCCGCAATCGACACCGGTGTTTGTGATGGTATAAAGGCGGCACCAATATTACAAAATTTTTAATAGCTTCGTTAAAACAATTAGCACCTGTTCTTTAAGTATTTAACAGGCTGTAAATTATGGCAAAGCAATTAGCACCAGCGGTTTTGTAGCTGGTGCGAAATTGAAATAAAAATATAAAATTGTTAATAAGCACCAGTGGTTGTAATACTGATGCAAAATTAGCACCAAAATATTATAAACGGTTAATTACTTTGGTTAAACAGCTAACACCTCTTTTTTACTTATATGTGGGGGCTAAATGGATACTAAATGAAGGTGATGTTTTGCAATTAGCACCAATAGTTGTAGTGCACAACACTAGGTCCGACAACTTGTCGCCGATGGTTGGGTGCTAATTACAAAACGTTTAGCACCCTCCGAATATGGTGCTAATTGTTTTAACAAGGTTATTAAGTCTTTTAATTTAGGTGCCAATTTTATACCAGTACTAAAACTATGGGTGCTAATTACGAAATCTTAGCTCCCATCAAATATAAGAAGAGGTGCTAATTGTTTCAACATAAAGTTTTATAATTATTATGTTCACCTCATACCAGCGCCAAAACCACCGGTGCTAATTGATCGAAATTTGATAACTTACCATATATAATTAACACCTTTGTTTTTCTAACTAAGAAGGGTGCTAAATGATGGATAGTTAGGAAATTTCCGCAATCAGCACCGGTGTTTTTGATGGTATAAAGTCGGCACCAATATTACAAAATTTTTAGCTTCGTTAAAACAATTAGCACCTGTTCTTTAAGTATTTGACAGGCTGTAAATTATGGCAAAGCAATTACCACCAGTAGTTTTGTTGCTGGTGCCAAATTGAAATCAAAAGATAAAAATGTTAATAAGCATCAGTAGTTGTAATACTGATGCAAAATTAGCACCAAAATTCTAAACGGTTAATTACTTTGGTTAAACAACTATCACCTCTGTTCAATTAGCACCAATGGTTGTAGTGCTAGTGTAGGATTGGTACCAAAATTAACTCCTCTGTTTCTATATTTTTGATGGTGCTAAATAATGGTAAAGGTTTCGCAGTCGGCACCGGTGCTTATGATGCTGGTATGCAATTAGCACCAAAATTACAAAACTTTTAATATCTCTTTTAAAATCATTAGCACCTGCATTTTAATAACCACTTGAGCGGCGTTAAATTATGGTAACGGTTTCGCATTCAGTGTCGGTGGTTTTGTTGCTGGTGTGATATTGACACCAAAATTTAAATTTGTTAATGAGTTTGTTTAAACAATTGGCACTTCTGTTTACATGTTTTGAGGGTGCTGATTAAGGGTAAATGTTGTGTTGTGAAGTTAGCTCAAATGATAACACTTTTATTAGGGGGTGCTAATGACAGGAAAGTTTTTACAATCGACGCCGGCATTTATTGGCACCAAAATCACAGTAGCTTTTGCGGTTTCGTGATCAGCGCCGGTGGTTTTGCTATTGGCACCAAAATTAAATTTTTTTGAAGTTAGTTTGTTTAAACAATTATTCCCTTTGTATTTTGCACATTCGAGCGGAGGGTTGTGATTAACTTTTTAAATTACAAACATTTTTGATTAGAGCGTGGTATAAAATTAAATTTTACAACCTCTCGCTGAGTTTAAAGGAAATGATAATCTAAAATTGGGATATTAAACCCATATATTCCCATTCAATTATTCTCAACAACAACAATTTAATAACATCAATAAATCAAAGTGCACCGGCTTTATAGCATTAAAACTTTATCCCACCTTTTACTACATCGGAGATTCATGCAGAAAAAAATAAAAAGAATATTTCATTGTTACTCGGCTTTATATTTATATTACGGGATCGTTCCCGCGTGTATTGCTTTCTTTCGGTTTAATATGTTATTTATTCTATCCAATTCACTCCCTAGGCTTCCACATTTTACATGTTTTAATATTTGAAACCAAAGTCCCTAATATTTATTTTTTCACATTTTTTTCTCGGCAACCCAGGGCTCTGTATCCACTCGCATTATTAATGTTTCCCTCCCAATCTCCCTGAATATAGATATTCCAAAGTAGTAGAGAACCAAGAAGATATTATCGCATAGATATTGAAGAGCTCCTAGACAACTCATTTTTTTAGGATTTCTTCTGAATTTATTACTTATTAGCTGCTACTGATAATTTTCTGATACTTGGCTCAATACTTCTATTCGCGGGTGTACGCAGAGCTAGTCGCGAGGTTATTGTGTTAGGAGAGCCGGCGCATTTGTATCTTCCACACTGAAATGAGCGCATAAATAGGTCGGGAGACAGGTTAATTATTAATTTCGAGGCGATAAGGCCGGTTTATAATTCGTACAGTTCGCTTCAATCGAAAATGCTCTGGAAATGCTCAATTAAGCGTATAATGTTGGTGTCGGTGGAGAATAAATCATCTTTTACGGCAACGAAACGCAGACGCCGCGGCCGAGTTAATGGATATAGGGTGGCCCCGGGAAAACCTCACGCCGTTTGGCACCTTCGAAATTGGATCACGTAGACGTAGAGGAAGTCGAGTTTAAAGAGTCTAGACTTTAGTTAACGTTATATTGGTCTAAGCCTTTAGTATATACGACTAAATATCCCAATTTTAGATTATTATTTCCTTTAAACTCGGCCAGAGGTTGTAAAATTTAATTTTATAACACGCTCTAATCAAAAATGATTGTAATTTAAAAAGTTAATCACAACCCTCCACTCGAATGTGCAAAATACAAAGGGGATAATTGTTTAAACAAACTAACTTAAAAAAATTTAATTTTGGTGCCAATAACAAAACCACCGGCGCTGATCACGAAACCGCAAAAGCTACTGTGAGTTTGGTGCCAGTAAACACCGGCGTCGATTGTGAAAACCTTCCTGTCATTAGCACCCCCTATTAAAAGTTTTATCATTTGAGCTAACTTCACAACACAACATTTACCCTTAATCAGCACCCTCAAAACATGTAAACAGAAGTGCCAATTATTTAAACAAACTCATTAACAAATTTAAATTTTGGTGTCAATATCACACCAGCAACAAAACCACCGGCACTGAATGCGAAACCGTTACCATAATTTAACGCCGCTCAAGTGGTTATTATAATGCAGGTGCTAATGATTTTAAAAAAGATATTAAAAGTTTTGTAATTTTGGTGCTAATTGCATACCAGCATCATAAGCATCGGTGTCGACTGCGAAACCTTTACCATTGTTTAGCACCGTCAAAAATATAGAAACAGGAGTTAATTTTGGTACCAATCCTACACTAGCACTACAACCATGGGTGCTAATTGAACAGAGGTGGTAGTTGTTTAACCAAAGTAATTAACCGTTTATAATTTTGGTGCTAATTTTACATCCGTATTACAACTACTGGTGCTTATTAACAATTTTATATTTTGATTTCAATTTCGCACCAGCTACAAAACCACTGGCGCTAATTGCTTTGCCATAATTTACAGTCTGTCAAATACTTTAAGAACAGGTGCTAATTGTTTTAACGAAGCTAAAAATTTTGTAATATTGGTGCCGACTTTATACCATCAAAAACACCGGTGCTGATTGCGGAAATTTCCTAACTATCCATCATTTAGCACCCTTCTTAGTTAGAAAAACAAAGGTGCTAATTATATATGGTAAATTATCAAATTTTGATCAATTTGCACCGGTGGTTTTGGCGCTGGTATGCGGTGAACATAATAATTATAAAACTTTATGTTGAAAAAATTAGCACCTCTTTTCTTATATTTGATGGGAGCTAAGGCTTCGTAATTAGCACCCATTGTTTTCTAGTACTGGTATAAAATTGGCACCTAAATTATAAGACTTTATAACTTTGTTAAAACAATTAGCACCATATTCGGAGGGTGCTAAACGTTTTGTAATTAGCACCCAACCATCGGCGGCAACCTGTCAGCCCTGGTGTTGTGCACTACAACTATTGGTGCTAATTGCAAAACATTACCGTCATTTAGTATCCATTTAGCACCCCACATATAAGTAAAAAAGAGGTGTTAGTTGTTTAATCAAAGTAATTAACCGTTTATAATTTTGGTGCTAATTTTACATCCGTATTACAACTACTGGTACTTATTAACAATTTTATATTTTGATTTCAATTTCGCACCAGCAACTAAACCACTGGCGCTAATTGCTTCACCATAATTTACAGCCTGTCAAATACTTAAAAAACCAGGTGCTAATTGTTTTAACGAGGCTAAAAATTTTGTAATATTGGTGCCGACTTTAAACCATCATAAACACCGGTGCTGATTGCGGAAATTTCCTAACTATCCATCATTTAGCACCCTTCTTAGTTAGAAAAACAAAGGTGCTAATTCGTCAACCGGAAAGTCGGTAAGCAACGGTTCAAGTATAGCTCAGTTTTAGACAAATAACACACATTAAAATATCTAGGTCGATACCTATTCTATTACCCGAAAGATATGCAAAGAAACGTGTGCGTTGCATAAAAGGAAGTTATGGCATGCCATAATTCGCAATAAAATGAAAATACCAGCGACAAAAAAAATTATATAAGTGATATTTGAGGAATGATGCCGATTTAATGAATCGGCCCGTCATGCGATACTAACACGTTTATTTATGTAACGTCACTTGAGTACCTACCAAATAATTAAATATGGTGAACTTACACATTTTTGGCATTCCTTACGAACCTACCATCAAGTACAACAATGGTATGGCTGTTCAAAAGAAGCCGTAGAATGGGGTTGGAAGAAAACCCAAACTGCTATCCTCCCAGTAACCACTTTGAAGGATCCTGCTCCCAAAGCACTCCTTGTATTTTTGTCTTGTAAGTGCAAGACCAATTGTGGTAGAGCCTGAAGCAGGATTAAAATGCTCCATAATTTGCGGTGTCTGCAACGGAAAGACCTGCGAAAATGTCACTCAAGTGACGCTGGACTAATCTGATGAAGATGACGTCTTGGACTTGCCGCTCGATATTTGTTTGTCGACTGAAGAAGAATAATTCGACGAATTAAAAGAAACCGACGTTGATACCGAAATAGAGACAAATATATTCACCGTTGAAAGCATTGATATTAACGAACCAGGTCCGTCGGGCCTTTGCAGATAGAAAACGTAATTTTATATATTAAGTGGATTAGGCCTACAGGGGAAACCACGTTAAAAAAAACGCGCCGTGTACTTTACCCCATGGGTGGTGTGGAAACAAGTACAGCATTTTTAATAATTAAAATTAATTGATCATAGATTAATAACGTGAGTTAATTAATGAATTAATTAAAAAATTAATTAATTGGATAAAAGTACGCCACTGTTTCATGACAAAATTGTGTATAATTGTATAAGGCATGTGTAAGAAAGTAGTATTTACAAATTTAACTAGCTTTAAGTCATTTCAGTCCATTTACTAAAAAAAATAAGTTGTGATACTGCTCACAACGGGAAATCAAGTTTAACTATCTTTTAAGGCATGTATTTATAAGAACGTAGTTTGAACATATTTTATTAAATTTTAAGGCATGTGTGTTCTCTTCCAGGTATAAAAAAAATAAGTTGTGATACTGCTCACAACGGGAGATCAAATTTAACTATCTTTTAAGGCATGTATTTATAAGAACGTAGTTTGAACATATTTTATTAAATTTTAAGGCATGTGTGTTCTCTTCCAGGTATAAAAAAAATAAGTTGTGATACTGCTCACAACGGGAGATCAAATTTAACTATCTTTTAAGGCATGTATTTATAAGAACGTAGTTTGAACATATTTTATTAAATTTTAAGGCATGTGTGTTCTCTTCCAGGTATAAAAAAAATAAGTTGTGATACTGCTCACAACGGGAGATCAAATTTAACTATCTTTTAAGGCATGTATTTATAAGAACGTAGTTTGAACATATTTTATTAAATTTTAAGGCATGTGTGTTCTCTTCCAGGTATAAAAAAAATAAGTTGTGATACTGCTCACAACGGGAGATCAAATTTAACTATCTTTTAAGGCATGTATTTATAAGAACGTAGTTTGAACATATTTTATTAAATTTTAAGGCATGTGTGTTCTCTTCCAGGTATAAAAAAAATAAGTTGTGATACTGCTCACAACGGGAGATCAAATTTAACTATCTTTTAAGGCATGTATTTATAAGAACGTAGTTTGAACATATTTTATTAAATTTTAAGGCATGTGTGTTCTCTTCCAGGTATAAAAAAAATAAGTTGTGATACTGCTCACAACGGGAGATCAAATTTAACTATCTTTTAAGGCATGTATTTATAAGAACGTAGTTTGAACATATTTTATTAAATTTTAAGGCATGTGTGTTCTCTTCCAGGTATAAAAAAAATAAGTTGTGATACTGCTCACAACGGGAGATCAAATTTAACTATCTTTTAAGGCATGTATTTATAAGAACGTAGTTTGAACATATTTTATTAAATTTTAAGGCATGTGTGTTCTCTTCCAGGTATAAAAAAAATAAGTTGTGATACTGCTCACAACGGGAGATCAAATTTAACTATCTTTTAAGGCATGTATTTATAAGAACGTAGTTTGAACATATTTTATTAAGTTTTAAGGCATGTGTGTTCTCTTCCAGGTATAAAAAAAATAAGTTGTGATACTGCTCACAACGGGAGATCAAATTTAACTATCTTTTAAGGCATGTATTTATAAGAACGTAGTTTGAACATATTTTATTAAATTTTAAGGCATGTGTGTTCTCTTCCAGGTATAAAAAAAATAAGTTGTGATACTGCTCACAACGGGAGATCAAATTTAACTATCTTTTAAGGCATGTATTTATAAGAACGTAGTTTGAACATATTTTATTAAATTTTAAGGCATGTGTGTTCTCTTCCAGGTATAAAAAAAATAAGTTGTGATACTGCTCACAACGGGAGATCAAATTTAACTATCTTTTAAGGCATGTATTTATAAGAACGTAGTTTGAACATATTTTATTAAGTTTTAAGGCATGTGTGTTCTCTTCCAGGTATAAAAAAAATAAGTTGTGATACTGCTCACAACGGGAGATCAAATTTAACTATCTTTTAAGGCATGTATTTATAAGAACGTAGTTTGAACATATTTTATTAAATTTTAAGGCATGTGTGTTCTCTTCCAGGTATAAAAAAAATAAGTTGTGATACTGCTCACAACGGGAGATCAAATTTAACTATCTTTTAAGGCATGTATTTATAAGAACGTAGTTTGAACATATTTTATTAAATTTTAAGGCATGTGTGTTCTCTTCCAGGTATAAAAAAAATAAGTTGTGATACTGCTCACAACGGGAAATCAAATTTAACTATCTTTTAAGGCATGTATTTATAAGAACGTAGTTTGAACATATTTTATTAAATTTTAAGGCATGTGTGTTCTCTTCCAGGTATAAAAAAAATAAGTTGTGATACTGCTCACAACGGGAGATCAAATTTAACTATCTTTTAAGGCATGTATTTATAAGAACGTAGTTTGAACATATTTTATTAAATTTTAAGGCATGTGTGTTCTCTTCCAGGTATAAAAAAAATAAGTTGTGATACTGCTCACAACGGGAGATCAAATTTAACTATCTTTTAAGGCATGTATTTATAAGAACGTAGTTTGAACATATTTTATTAAGTTTTAAGGCATGTGTGTTCTCTTCCAGGTATAAAAAAAATAAGTTGTGATACTGCTCACAACGGGAGATCAAATTTAACTATCTTTTAAGGCATGTATTTATAAGAACGTAGTTTGAACATATTTTATTAAATTTTAAGGCATGTGTGTTCTCTTCCAGGTATAAAAAAAATAAGTTGTGATACTGCTCACAACGGGAGATCAAATTTAACTATCTTTTAAGGCATGTATTTATAAGAACGTAGTTTGAACATATTTTATTAAGTTTTAAGGCATGTGTGTTCTCTTCCAGGTATAAAAAAAATAAGTTGTGATACTGCTCACAACGGGAGATCAAATTTAACTATCTTTTAAGGCATGTATTTATAAGAACGTAGTTTGAACATATTTTATTAAATTTTAAGGCATGTGTGTTCTCTTCCAGGTATAAAAAAAATAAGTTGTGATACTGCTCACAACGGGAGATCAAATTTAACTATCTTTTAAGGCATGTATTTATAAGAACGTAGTTTGAACATATTTTATTAAGTTTTAAGGCATGTGTGTTCTCTTCCAGGTATAAAAAAAATAAGTTGTGATACTGCTCACAACGGGAGATCAAATTTAACTATCTTTTAAGGCATGTATTTATAAGAACGTAGTTTGAACATATTTTATTAAATTTTAAGGCATGTGTGTTCTCTTCCAGGTATAAAAAAAATAAGTTGTGATACTGCTCACAACGGGAGATCAAATTTAACTATCTTTTAAGGCATGTATTTATAAGAACGTAGTTTGAACATATTTTATTAAATTTTAAGGCATGTGTGTTCTCTTCCAGGTATAAAAAAAATAAGTTGTGATACTGCTCACAACGGGAGATCAAATTTAACTATCTTTTAAGGCATGTATTTATAACAACGTAGTTTGAACATATTTTATTAAATTTTAAGGCATGTGTGTTCTCTTCCAGGTATAAAAAAAATAAGTTGTGATACTGCTCACAACGGGAGATCAAATTTAACTATCTTTTAAGGCATGTATTTATAAGAACGTAGTTTGAACATATTTTATTAAATTTTAAGGCATGTGTGTTCTCTTCCAGGTATAAAAAAAATAAGTTGTGATACTGCTCACAACGGGAGATCAAATTTAACTATCTTTTAAGGCATGTATTTATAAGAACGTAGTTTGAACATATTTTATTAAATTTTAAGGCATGTGTGTTCTCTTCCAGGTATAAAAAAAATAAGTTGTGATACTGCTCACAACGGGAGATCAAATTTAACTATCTTTTAAGGCATGTATTTATAAGAACGTAGTTTGAACATATTTTATTAAATTTTAAGGCATGTGTGTTCTCTTCCAGGTATAAAAAAAATAAGTTGTGATACTGCTCACAACGGGAAATCAAATTTAACTATCTTTTAAGGCATGTATTTATAAGAACGTAGTTTGAACATATTTTATTAGATTTTAAGGCATGTGTGTTCTCTTCCAGGTATAAGAAAAATAAGTAGTGATACTGCTCACAACGGGAAATCAAATTTAACTATCTTTTAAGGCATGTATTTATAAGAACGTAGTTTGAACATATTTTATTAAATTTTAAGGCATGTGTGTTCTCTTCCAGGTATAAAAAAAATAAGTTGTGATACTGCTCACAACGGGAGATCAAATTTAACTATCTTTTAAGGCATGTATTTATAAGAACGTAGTTTGAACATATTTTATTAAATTTTAAGGCATGTGTGTTCTCTTCCAGGTATAAAAAAAATAAGTTGTGATACTGCTCACAACGGGAGATCAAATTTAACTATCTTTTAAGGCATGTATTTATAGAACGTAGTTTGAACATATTTTATTAAATTTTAAGGCATGTGTGTTCTCTTCCAGGTATAAAAAAAATAAGTTGTGATACTGCTCACAACGGGAGATCAAATTTAACTATCTTTTAAGGCATGTATTTATAAGAACGTAGTTTGAACATATTTTATTAAATTTTAAGGCATGTGTGTTCTCTTCCAGGTATAAAAAAAATAAGTTGTGATACTGCTCACAACGGGAGATCAAATTTAACTATCTTTTAAGGCATGTATTTATAAGAACGTAGTTTGAACATATTTTATTAAATTTTAAGGCATGTGTGTTCTCTTCCAGGTATAAAAAAAATAAGTTGTGATACTGCTCACAACGGGAGATCAAATTTAACTATCTTTTAAGGCATGTATTTATAAGAACGTAGTTTGAACATATTTTATTAAATTTTAAGGCATGTGTGTTCTCTTCCAGGTATAAAAAAAATAAGTTGTGATACTGCTCACAACGGGAGATCAAATTTAACTATCTTTTAAGGCATGTATTTATAAGAACGTAGTTTGAACATATTTTATTAAATTTTAAGGCATGTGTGTTCTCTTCCAGGTATAAAAAAATAAGTTGTGATACTGCTCACAACGGAAATCAAATTTAACTATCTTTTAAGGCATGTATTTATAAGAACGTAGTTTGAACATATTTTATTAGATTTTAAGGCATGTGTGTTCTCTTCCAGGTATAAGAAAAATAAGTTGTGATACTGCTCACAACGGGAAATCAAATTTAACTATCTTTTAAGGCATGTATTTATAAGAACGTAGTTTGAACATATTTTATTAAATTTTAAGGCATGTGTGTTCTCTTCCAGGTATAAAAAAAATAAGTTGTGATACTGCTCACAACGGGAGATCAAATTTAACTATCTTTTAAGGCATGTATTTATAAGAACGTAGTTTGAACATATTTTATTAAATTTTAAGGCATGTGTGTTCTCTTCCAGGTATAAAAAAAATAAGTTGTGATACTGCTCACAACGGGAGATCAAATTTAACTATCTTTTAAGGCATGTATTTATAAGAACGTAGTTTGAACATATTTTATTAAATTTTAAGGCTTGTGTGTTCTCTTACAGGTATAAAAAAAATAAGTTGTGATACTGCTCACAACGGGAGATCAAATTTAACTATCTTTTAAGGCATGTATTTATAAGAACGTAGTTTGAACATATTTTATTAAATTTTAAGGCATGTGTGTTCTCTTCCAGGTATAAAAAAAATAAGTTGTGATACTGCTCACAACGGGAAATCAAATTTAACTATCTTTTAAGGCATGTATTTATAAGAACGTAGTTTGAACATATTTTATTAAATTTTAAGGCATGTGTGTTCTCTTCCAGGTATAAAAAAAATAAGTTGTGATACTGCTCACAACGGGAGATCAAATTTAACTATCTTTTAAGGCATGTATTTATAAGAACGTAGTTTGAACATATTTTATTAAATTTTAAGGCATGTGTGTTCTCTTCCAGGTATAAAAAAAATAAATTGTGATACTGCTCACAACGGGAGATCAAATTTAACTCTCTTTTAAGGCATGTATTTATAAGAACGTAGTTTGAACATATTTTATTAAATTTTAAGGCATGTGTGTTCTCTTCCAGGTATAAAAAAATAAGTTGTGATACTGCTCACAACGGGAAATCAAATTTAACTATCTTTTAAGGCATGTATTTATAAGAACGTAGTTTGAACATATTTTATTAAATTTTAAGGCATGTGTGTTCTCTTCCAGGTATAAAAAAAATAAATTGTGATACTGCTCACAACGGGAGATCAAATTTAACTCTCTTTTAAGGCATGTATTTATAAGAACGTAGTTTGAACATATTTTATTAAATTTTAAGGCATGTGTGTTCTCTTCCAGGTATAAAAAAATAAGTTGTGATACTGCTCACAACGGGAAATCAAATTTAACTATCTTTTAAGGCATGTATTTATAAGAACGTAGTTTGAACATATTTTATTAAATTTTAAGGCATGTGTGTTCTCTTCCAGGTATAAAAAAAATAAGTTGTGATACTGCTCACAACGGGAAATCAAATTTAACTATCTTTTAAGGCATGTATTTATAAGAACGTAGTTTGAACATATTTTATTAAATTTTAAGGCATGTGTGTTCTCTTCCAGGTATAAAAAAAATAAGTTGTGATACTGCTCACAACGGGAGATCAAATTTAACTATCTTTTAAGGCATGTATTTATAAGAACGTAGTTTGAACATATTTTATTAAATTTTAAGGCATGTGTGTTCTCTTCCAGGTATAAAAAAAATAAATTGTGATACTGCTCACAACGGGAGATCAAATTTAACTATCTTTTAAGGCATGTATTTATAAGAACGTAGTTTGAACATATTTTATTAAATTTTAAGGCATGTGTGTTCTCTTCCAGGTATAAAAAAAATAAATTGTGATACTGCTCACAACGGGAGATCAAATTTAACTCTCTTTTAAGGCATGTATTTATAAGAACGTAGTTTGAACATATTTTATTAAATTTTAAGGCATGTGTGTTCTCTTCCAGGTATAAAAAAAATAAATTGTGATACTGCTCACAACGGGAGATCAAATTTAACTCTCTTTTAAGGCATGTATTTATAAGAACGTAGTTTGAACATATTTTATTAAATTTTAAGGCATGTGTGTTCTCTTCCAGGTATAAAAAAAATAAGTTGTGATACTGCTCACAACGGGAGATCAAATTTAACTATCTTTTAAGGCATGTATTTATAAGAACGTAGTTTGAACATATTTTATTAAATTTTAAGGCATGTGTGTTCTCTTCCAGGTATAAAAAAATAAGTTGTGATACTGCTCACAACGGGAGATCAAATTTAACTATCTTTTAAGGCATGTATTTATAAGAACGTAGTTTGAACATATTTTATTAAATTTTAAGGCATGTGTGTTCTCTTCCAGGTATAAAAAAAATAAATTGTGATACTGCTCACAACGGGAGATCAAATTTAACTCTCTTTTAAGGCATGTATTTATAAGAACGTAGTTTGAACATATTTTATTAAATTTTAAGGCATGTGTGTTCTCTTCCAGGTTTAAAAAAAATAAGTTGTGATACTGCTCACAACGGGAGATCAAATTTAACTATCTTTTAAGGCATGTATTTATAAGAACGTAGTTTTGAACATATTTTATTAAATTTTAAGGCATGTGTGTTCTCTTCCAGGTTTAAAAAAAATAAGTTGTGATACTGCTCACAACGGGAGATCAAATTTAACTATCTTTTAAGGCATGTATTTATAAGAACGTAGTTTGAACATATTTTATTAAATTTTAAGGCATGTGTGTTCTCTTCCAGGTTTAAAAAAAATAAGTTGTGATACTGCTCACAACGGGAGATCAAATTTAACTATCTTTTAAGGCATGTATTTATAAGAACGTAGTTTGAACATATTTTATTAAATTTTAAGGCATGTGTGTTCTCTTCCAGGTATAAAAAAAATAAGTTGTGATACTGCTCACAACGGGAGATCAAATTTAACTATCTTTTAAGGCATGTATTTATAAGAACGTAGTTTGAACATATTTTATTAAATTTTAAGGCATGTGTGTTCTCTTCCAGGTTTAAAAAAAATAAGTTGTGATACTGCTCACAACGGGAGATCAAATTTAACTATCTTTTAAGGCATGTATTTATAAGAACGTAGTTTGAACATATTTTATTAAATTTTAAGGCATGTGTGTTCTCTTCCAGGTATAAAAAAAATAAGTTGTGATACTGCTCACAACGGGAGATCAAATTTAACTATCTTTTAAGGCATGTATTTATAAGAACGTAGTTTGAACATATTTTATTAAATTTTAAGGCATGTGTGTTCTCTTCCAGGTATAAAAAAAATAAATTGTGATACTGCTCACAACGGGAGATCAAATTTAACTCTCTTTTAAGGCATGTATTTATAAGAACGTAGTTTGAACATATTTTATTAAATTTTAAGGCATGTGTGTTCTCTTCCAGGTATAAAAAAAATAAATTGTGATACTGCTCACAACGGGAGATCAATTTAACTCTCTTTTAAGGCATGTATTTATAAGAACGTAGTTTGAACATATTTTATTAAATTTTAAGGCATGTGTGTTCTCTTCCAGGTATAAAAAAAATAAGTTGTGATACTGCTCACAACGGGAGATCAAATTTAACTATCTTTTAAGGCATGTATTTATAAGAACGTAGTTTGAACATATTTTATTAAATTTTAAGGCATGTGTGTTCTCTTCCAGGTATAAAAAAAATAAATTGTGATACTGCTCACAACGGGAGATCAAATTTAACTCTCTTTTAAGGCATGTATTTATAAGAACGTAGTTTGAACATATTTTATTAAATTTTAAGGCATGTGTGTTCTCTTCCAGGTATAAAAAAAATAAGTTGTGATACTGCTCACAACGGGAGATCAAATTTAACTATCTTTTAAGGCATGTATTTATAAGAACGTAGTTTGAACATATTTTATTAAATTTTAAGGCATGTGTGTTCTCTTCCAGGTATAAAAAAAATAAATTGTGATACTGCTCACAACGGGAGATCAAATTTAACTCTCTTTTAAGGCATGTATTTATAAGAACGTAGTTTGAACATATTTTATTAAATTTTAAGGCATGTGTGTTCTCTTCCAGGTATAAAAAAAATAAGTTGTGATACTGCTCACAACGGGAGATCAAATTTAACTCTCTTTTAAGGCATGTATTTATAAGAACGTAGTTTGAACATATTTTATTAAATTTTAAGGCATGTGTGTTCTCTTCCAGGTATAAAAAAAATAAATTGTGATACTGCTCACAACGGGAGATCAAATTTAACTCTCTTTTAAGGCATGTATTTATAAGAACGTAGTTTGAACATATTTTATTAAATTTTAAGGCATGTGTGTTCTCTTCCAGGTATAAAAAAAATAAGTTGTGATACTGCTCACAACGGGAGATCAAATTTAACTCTCTTTTAAGGCATGTATTTATAAGAACGTAGTTTGAACATATTTTATTAAATTTTAAGGCATGTGTGTTCTCTTCCAGGTATAAAAAAAATAAGTTGTGATACTGCTCACAACGGGAGATCAAATTTAACTCTCTTTTAAGGCATGTATTTATAAGAACGTAGTTTGAACATATTTTATTAAATTTTAAGGCATGTGTGTTCTCTTCCAGGTATAAAAAAAATAAGTTGTGATACTGCTCACAACGGGAGATCAAATTTAACTCTCTTTTAAGGCATGTATTTATAAGAACGTAGTTTGAACATATTTTATTAAATTTTAAGGCATGTGTGTTCTCTTCCAGGTATAAAAAAAATAAGTTGTGATACTGCTCACAACGGGAGATCAAATTTAACTCTCTTTTAAGGCATGTATTTATAAGAACGTAGTTTGAACATATTTTATTAAATTTTAAGGCATGTGTGTTCTCTTCCAGGTATAAAAAAAATAAGTTGTGATACTGCTCACAACGGGAGATCAAATTTAACTCTCTTTTAAGGCATGTATTTATAAGAACGTAGTTTGAACATATTTTATTAAATTTTAAGGCATGTGTGTTCTCTTCCAGGTATAAAAAAAATAAATTGTGATACTGCTCACAACGGGAGATCAAATTTAACTCTCTTTTAAGGCATGTATTTATAAGAACGTAGTTTGAACATATTTTATTAAATTTTAAGGCATGTGTGTTCTCTTCCAGGTATAAAAAAAATAAGTTGTGATACTGCTCACAACGGGAAATCAAATTTAACTATCTTTTAAGGCATGTATTTATAAGAACGTAGTTTGAACATATTTTATTAAATTTTAAGGCATGTGTGTTCTCTTCCAGGTATAAAAAAAATAAATTGTGATACTGCTCACAACGGGAGATCAAATTTAACTCTCTTTTAAGGCATGTATTTATAAGAACGTAGTTTGAACATATTTTATTAAATTTTAAGGCTTGTGTGTTCTCTTCCAGGTATAAAAAAAATAAGTTGTGATACTGCTCACAACGGGAGATCAAATTTAACTCTCTTTTAAGGCATGTATTTATAAGAACGTAGTTTGAACATATTTTATTAAATTTTAAGGCATGTGTGTTCTCTTCCAGGTATAAAAAAAATAAGTTGTGATACTGCTCACAACGGGAGATCAAATTTAACTCTCTTTTAAGGCATGTATTTATAAGAACGTAGTTTGAACATATTTTATTAAATTTTAAGGCATGTGTGTTCTCTTCCAGGTATAAAAAAAAATAAGTTGTGATACTGCTCACAACGGGAGATCAAATTTAACTATCTTTTAAGGCATGTATTTATAAGAACGTAGTTTGAACATATTTTATTAAATTTTAAGGCATGTGTGTTCTCTTCCAGGTATAAAAAAAATAAGTTGTGATACTGCTCACAACGGGAGATCAAATTTAACTCTCTTTTAAGGCATGTATTTATAAGAACGTAGTTTGAACATATTTTATTAAATTTTAAGGCATGTGTGTTCTCTTCCAGGTATAAAAAAAATAAGTTGTGATACTGCTCACAACGGGAGATCAAATTTAACTCTCTTTTAAGGCATGTATTTATAAGACGTAGTTTGAACATATTTTATTAAATTTTAAGGCATGTGTGTTCTCTTCCAGGTATAAAAAAAAATAAGTTGTGATACTGCTCACAACGGGAGATCAAATTTAACTCTCTTTTAAGGCATGTATTTATAAGAACGTAGTTTGAACATATTTTATTAAATTTTAAGGCATGTGTGTTCTCTTCCAGGTATAAAAAAAATAAGTTGTGATACTGCTCACAACGGGAGATCAAATTTAACTCTCTTTTAAGGCATGTATTTATAAGAACGTAGTTTGAACATATTTTATTAAATTTTAAGGCATGTGTGTTCTCTTCCAGGTATAAAAAAAATAAGTTGTGATACTGCTCACAACGGGAGATCAAATTTAACTCTCTTTTAAGGCATGTATTTATAAGAACGTAGTTTGAACATATTTTATTAAATTTTAAGGCATGTGTGTTCTCTTCCAGGTATAAAAAAAATAAGTTGTGATACTGCTCACAACGGGAGATCAAATTTAACTCTCTTTTAAGGCATGTATTTATAAGAACGTAGTTTGAACATATTTTATTAAATTTTAAGGCATGTGTGTTCTCTTCCAGGTATAAAAAAAATAAGTTGTGATACTGCTCACAACGGGAGATCAAATTTAACTCTCTTTTAAGGCATGTATTTATAAGAACGTAGTTTGAACATATTTTATTAAATTTTAAGGCATGTGTGTTCTCTTCCAGGTATAAAAAAAATAAGTTGTGATACTGCTCACAACGGGAGATCAAATTTAACTCTCTTTTAAGGCATGTATTTATAAGAACGTAGTTTGAACATATTTTATTAAATTTTAAGGCATGTGTGTTCTCTTCCAGGTATAAAAAAAATAAGTTGTGATACTGCTCACAACGGGAGATCAAATTTAACTCTCTTTTAAGGCATGTATTTATAAGAACGTAGTTTGAACATATTTTATTAAATTTTAAGGCATGTGTGTTCTCTTCCAGGTATAAAAAAAATAAGTTGTGATACTGCTCACAACGGGAGATCAAATTTAACTCTCTTTTAAGGCATGTATTTATAAGAACGTAGTTTGAACATATTTTATTAAATTTTAAGGCATGTGTGTTCTCTTCCAGGTATAAAAAAAATAAGTTGTGATACTGCTCACAACGGGAGATCAAATTTAACTATCTTTTAAGGCATGTATTTATAAGAACGTAGTTTGAACATATTTTATTAAATTTTAAGGCATGTGTGTTCTCTTCCAGGTATAAAAAAAATAAGTTGTGATACTGCTCACAACGGGAGATCAAATTTAACTATCTTTTAAGGCATGTATTTATAAGAACGTAGTTTGAACATATTTTATTAAATTTTAAGGCATGTGTGTTCTCTTCCAGGTATAAAAAAAATAAGTTGTGATACTGCTCACAACGGGAGATCAAATTTAACTATCTTTTAAGGCATGTATTTATAAGAACGTAGTTTGAACATATTTTATTAAATTTTAAGGCATGTGTGTTCTCTTCCAGGTATAAAAAAATAAGTTGTGATACTGCTCACAACGGGAGATCAAATTTAACTCTCTTTTAAGGCATGTATTTATAAGAACGTAGTTTGAACATATTTTATTAAATTTTAAGGCATGTGTGTTCTCTTCCAGGTATAAAAAAAATAAGTTGTGATACTGCTCACAACGGGAGATCAAATGTAACTATCTTTTAAGGCATGTATTTATAAGAACGTAGTTTGAACATATTTTATTAAATTTTAAGGCATGTGTGTTCTCTTCCAGGTATAAAAAAAATAAGTTGGATACTGCTCACAACGGGAGATCAAATTTAACTCTCTTTTAAGGCATGTATTTATAAGAACGTAGTTTGAACATATTTTATTAAATTTTAAGGCATGTGTGTTCTCTTCCAGGTATAAAAAAAATAAGTTGTGATACTGCTCACAACGGGAGATCAAATTTAACTCTCTTTTAAGGCATGTATTTATAAGAACGTAGAGTTTTGAACATATTTTATTAAATTTTAAGGCATGTGTGTTCTCTTCCAGGTATAAAAGAAAATAAGTTGTGATACTGCTCACAACGGGAGATCAAATTTAACTATCTTTTAAGGCATGTATTTATAAGACGTAGTTTGAACATATTTTATTAAATTTTAAGGCATGTGTGTTCTCTTCAGGTATAAAAAAAATAAGTTGTGATACTGCTCACAACGGGAGATCAAATTTAACTATCTTTTAAGGCATGTATTTATAAGAACGTAGTTTGAACATATTTATTAAATTTTAAGCATGTGTGTTCTCTTCCAGGTATAAAAAAAATAAGTTGTGATACTGCTCACAACGGAGATCAAATTTAACTATCTTTTAAGGCATGTATTTATAAGAACGTAGTTGAACATATTTTATTAAATTTTTAAGGCATGTGTGTTCTCTCCAGGTATAAAAAAAATAAGTTGTGATACTGTCTCACAACGGAGATCAAATTTAACTATCTTTTAAGGCATGTATTTATAAGAACGTAGTTTGACATATTTTATTAAATTTTAAGGGCTTGTGTGTTCTCTCCAGGTATGAAAAAAAATAAGTTGTGATACTGCTCACAACGGGAGACAATTTAACTATCTTTTAAGGCATGTATTATATAGAACGTATTTGATACATATTTTATTAAATTTTAAGGCATGTGTGTTCTCCCCCCCCCTTTTTCCAGTATAAAAAAAATAAGTTGTATACTGCTCACAACGGGAGATCAAATTTTAACTACTTTAAGGCATGTTATTTATAGAACGTAGTTTGAAACATATTTTATTAAATGTAAAGGGCTTGTGGTGTCTTCTTCCAGGTATTAAAAAAAATAGTTG